>OX388271.1:1381203-2589224 GCA_947579855.1 Anticlea derivata | reverse complement strand
TTTTATTTTTATCTTTTGGACATGTTGACTATTGCATTAGGTTTATCCTGTAATGATAGATGCATGTATGAATAAATTATAATAATAATAATAAAATAAAAAATAACAGTTCTTCCACATTTTTGACTCTTATCCATTGCTGTTATCTTTTTTCTGATATTGCGCAACTAAGATATTATACTTCCAACTCCTCTTAACAGAGCACTGGTGGAGTGGTCATAGTGGCCCGCCTTGCGATCTACAGGTCGTGGGTTCGAATCCCGGTAGTGCACCAATAAATTTTCTATTCGGAAAATGTATGTCGGATATACTAGTTCTCTCAAACGGTGAAGGAAAACATCGTGAGGTAAGCGGGTGAAAGACCACCGTTCAAATCAAGGCCGGGTCGCATTTTTTTGGGATATTATAAAAATCATAGTACCTAAGTGTTGGCTATTACTATAGAAATACAATTAATTATATTATTTTACATACGAGGAGGTATCTAATGTTTATTATGTTCGTGCCCGTTAATTTATTGTTCTTGCCAGTGTGCTGGCTGCATGACAGTCGGCGTGATAGGCCAGCCAGCGCCAACCACAGTTCCTGGCACGTTCACTTTTGGCCTGAACTGGGGCATTGCTTACGAGCTGCCCAATTCCACGGAAACAGCCAGGTACGTTTTATTTTTCGTATTTGCTAATGGATACAACATGGAAAAGCCTTTGCTTGATGGAACAAAGTTAATAAAATTAGATGAACTTACAGTCAGTGAAGTATAGAATTGTTTATAGCATATCGTTTTAAGCCATGTTCAAATGGCAAGCGGCAAGCCATCTAAAATACATTTGAAATATAATTCAAAATGATCATTCCATCTACTGATTAACGTCAATTTTGAGTTTGACATTTGAAAGAATTTATGGCTATAACACCTCAAAGATATCGCAAGTCAAACTCAAATTGGATGGCATACAGTACACGTAAGCATAATTTTGAAATAAATTTTAAATGACATATCGCTTTATAAAAGGCCGCGTTGGCCTAGTAGGATGTACCCCGACATAAGATCCGAAGGTCGTGGGTTCGTGCCCGGTCGTGAACGTCAACGATAAATTTAATTTGCATTAAAATGTGCTTAAAACGGTGGATGAAAACGAGAGGAACCACTAAGTATTCTTATAAGTGACGATGGACTGCAAAATGTGGGCATGTCTCAAAATGTTTGGACTTGCCTCAGACAACCCCCCTTATATATGATCGCCTGGAAATCTAAGAGGTTGCCTTCCATGCTTGGTGTTCCAAAAGTAGTGACGCTATTTTTTCTTACAGGTTTTACAGGAAATATAACAGGTATAAGAAACCGATGGAGCAGAGACGAAGTCGACGGCAGCTGTACGAGAAAATGGAGACCATTATGGATAAGTAAGTTTATACGAAGTATACAGGTTGAGTTTTTTTTCAGGGCCACTTAGGCGAAATCGGAAACCGTGAGAGTAATCGAAAAGTGATGTTAGGAGTTACGGGCTCGATTTTGAAAAAAATAAGTTTAACATTAAAAAAAGTTGAAATTTATTTACAGTTTTTCAGAAAATTTGAGTTTTTGAAAAAAATAATCAAAAATCTTTTTTTTTGTGAAAAATAAAAAAAATCTTTTTTTTAATGCAGATCTTATTTTTTTCAAAATCGAGCCCGTAACACCTAACATCACTTTTCGATTACTCTCACAGTTTCCGATTTCGCCTAAGTGGCCCTGAAAAAAAACTCACGCTGTATATTCTCTGCTAAACATATGCCTCCCCATAGATTTCCCGAGTGACCAATCTTGAGCGGTCTGAACCTAACACCGGCCAAAAATCCTCAGTAGGTAATCTTTCCATCTATTGTGGGGCCTTTTCCGGTACATGATATCCTTTAGAACCTTTTTGTCCTAACGGCCATCGGTTCTCCAAGCTATAAAAAAAAATTATAGTAACACAAAATAGTCTCACACTATTCCTAACCTCACACTAGGATTCCTTTTTTAGTCGGTATCAGACACGGGTACCATGCTACCACAACACCCAGGCCCGGAACAAACTTTAAAGGAAAACATCGTGAGGAATCACGTGGCTTAGTCAGTTCAGCTCCGCACGTATTGACCAATTCGAATGGCCTCATAGCTCAGTTAGTTGTAACTCTGCCTTCTGCACTAGAGGTCGCGGGTTCGATCCCCGTACTGGACAAACATTTGTGTGATAAACACAGATATTTGTTCTGTATCTGAGTGTTAAATATTTAACTATTATATATATCAGTCTCTGGTACCCATAGACAGGCTATGCCTAGTTTGGGATCAGTTGATCGTGTGAATATGTCCGGAAAAAATAATTACTATGTCTTTTCTGTGGATAAGGCCCACGTAGCTCAGAGGATTGTACGAGGCCTACCTAAAATATGTTCCAGGCACCCATAACGTTGACGCTGTGTAATAATCTAAAATCTATGTCAAAGCCATAAGTCGTTTATTTTAATTAAATCACTAAGATCACTTTGAAACGTCTTAGAAACTAGGTGAAGCTGTGCCTGTTCCTCGCGACAAAGCATAGAAGAATCAGGCAATAAACACGGCTTGGTGCCTATCATTTTTTCGATGATCTTTTTTAACAAAATGGAATGTAGAGCTTCAGTACAGTATAAATTATGGCCTTAGATTTATGTAATAATGAGTGAAGATTGTTTTTTAATTATTCCAGGATGGGCTACAACGGTAGGCAGTGCATATTGAAGACACTTTGTGAGACCACTCAAAGACTAGTTCCACATGGAGGAAATATGATTGAAGAAATGTTCCGGACACTTTTCACGTAAGTTATAACAATATTAATGGGGAGTAATTCTTTCAAACGGCGCCCACAAACCGTATGACGCAGTGTTGGAATGCCCCCCACTCGTTGGCCCGACGACATTGTGAAGTCATTGTAGTCGATGGAGAAGGCTCAAGACCGTTCGTCGTGGCACTCTTTGGGCGAGGCTATATGTCCAACAGTGGATTTCTACAGGCTGATTAGGTTGCGGGTTCGAATCCCGTTTGAGTAAAAAAATGGCATGTTTTATAATCTAAGAAAACATATCGACTACTAGGTTTACCGAATGTCAATAATGACCTACATTACATGTCCTTTGCATTTCATGATATCCTTCAGGTGTTTTTTTTTTTTTTTTTTTTTAATATTCCGGACATATCACACACTATCAACTGATCCCAAACTAGGCATAACCTGTACTATGGGTACCAGAGACTGATATATATAATAGATATATATTTAACACCCAGACACAGAACAAACATCTGTGTTCATCACACAAATGTTTGTCCAGTGCGGGAATCGAACCCGCGACCTTTAGCGCAGAAGGCAGAGTAACTACCAACTGAGCTATGAGGAATTCCCTGCCTGTCTGTGAATTCCCGCAACCTTCAAATGTAATCTGTGGCACCACTGAAAACCAGCGCCGCAGCAGCTCCATTGTGCTATGCGGGACCAGCTGAGTGGTGACCGTTTTTGTGTCTAGGTTTTAAGCTTATATTTTATTTGTTCCATTTGTTTAATTTGTGACGCAAAATAAATATTTTTCTATTTCTATTTCTATTTCTAATCAGTCCATCCAACCATCCAACCTTCGAACCAAACAACTGTTTGGCTCGTGGTCGCTGTTCGAGAACCATTCTTCCCCAATGTTTGTTCTTCTGCGAGCTATGAGTATATGGCTTGCCACAGCCACTTCAACTTGATAATTCTGAGAGCTATTCCTTTCCGTTATAGGATGCCAATGACGAAAGTCCTACCGACAGAGCCTATTGAACACACGATCTACGACTCAGCCCATCGACTCGGAACTTTGCTGGAGAACTGTGATGCCTTCAACTGCCCCATGTCACTGGTAGACCTCGCCAAGGGGTACTATAACGCGCCAGCACCGACTCTAAACACTGCATTGAATCCTTGGGCTTTATTTAGCAGTAGCTTTGGTTAAATTCAGTTCATCATTTAGGCAAGGATTCTTCAAAAACCAAATAACAATTTCATGATATTGAAATTCTTAGAAAGTCCGAAGTCGAAAGTTTCGCATAAAAATTCAATGTGATTTGAAAATAATATAAAAAGTATTTGTTTCTCATAATTTCCGCTGCCCGTCGCTTCTATGGCAGCGACCTAACAATATTAATGTCTCATGATAATATTATAGTTGTGTAATAGTCGCGCGCAGTCCCACGATAAAAGTAAAGTACTAAAGTCAATTATCCTTCAAAAGAGGCGTTTCATCAATATATGGAGCCTGGGCCTGCACTGTGTACACTACTTTAAAATATGGCTAAGCAATAAAGTAAACGTATTTAATTGGTTATTTTATTTATATTGACTTCGTTCTAATGTACATTATGATTTTCTTCGACGAAGAGAGCAACACACAGCGCTACAAAAATATGGCGGATGGACGTGCGTGAAATGTCATTTTGACAACCTACATTTATCTGACAAAACAAAAACATCAAATCAAACAACACGACATCAATGTCATGTCTAACGCCAATTATAAACCAACATGGCGGCCTTCAAATATCGTTCACATAGTAAAAAACTTACCAGAAGAACTATTCTTGTACCTTCGCATTTGTCTTCAAATTAATGAAATTGTATTTTTCTTGTAATCTCCTATTTTTTCCTAATTTTTCTATGTAGTGTACATGGACCAGGCCCAGAATGAAATGGCTCCTTGCTAGGTTTTGGTAAGGCACCTTTCATTTTTACAGCTGTAATACAGTAAAACATAAAACATCAATGTTTCGAATTATTGTTTTAATTGTTAGAGAGTTTTTCTTTGGCTACTTGATAATATTGCCAATGTCAAGTAGAAAATTGTGGCGATTTTCTTCAAAACGTAAAATAAGCGTCTATATAAGCGTTAAATTAAAATAAATTGCAACACCAAAACTCAACAAAACATGAGAAAAAGAAAATATAACAGTATAGTATCTAGTCCATAGTACATTCCACTTGACTCGACTGATTAAATAGTAGCGGATGGCGTACCTACTAAAAAAATAATCTATGTATTCTAATTTTGTTATGGTTTTTGTTTGGGTAATGAAAATGAAACAAATTGTTATTATTAACGCATAACATTTAATATTTATAGTTCATATTTATAATACATTTCAATATTAGCATTAAGAAGTCATGAGTGTTATCATATTATAATGGTAGTGCTTGATTTTGACTTTAAATTAATTTTAACATTACAAAATGGGACTTACACCGTATAACTTACAGTCTAAATTATTTTATCATAATCATCTTACATTATTACTTGCATAGGCTAACCTATTCATTCACATAATATCTTATAACTATTTATTACATTTTATAAATGATGTAAATTATTGAGCCTATTATGACTTATTTATACGAACATATTAAATAATAATATGTCGGAGACCATAGTGCATACTTACATATTATAGTACATAAGTAGTAATGACTTACTGAAATTGAGTTTATACTATAATCTAAACCTATCATAAGGAAAGCTATTGAGTTTCATAAAGTCTATTATTGTGTTTATATAGTACCTTATAATAATGAAATTCAGGATTTCAATAACTAATTTCTACTTTTGTTACGTGGTGTTCATTGCTTGCGTATCGTCATTTTCACTGATCTTTGTTTGTGTTGAAATTGAAAACAGTTCCGAACAACCTGCTTAAGGTGAGGGTTAAATTGTTTTATGAATTTTGAATTGATTTTTCTCAGTTTATTTTGATTTCTGTATCGCCTTAAGAAATCAAAACAATTGCATTGCAAAGTTTATAGTAAAAACAGCAATTGGAAATTTAAATTTCGTTGTCGTTTGAACAAAGTTTGTCGTTTGTATTGCTCCTTAAAAATCATTGAGAGATTATGGAAACTTACTGAGACCCTTATTGTTTTCAGTGAGACGTTTGTTGGTAGAAGATAGAACGAAATTGATAAACTAAGATGAAAATCATTTTTGATATTTAATATGGAGTATGGTAACTTTATTTAAGAAATTCGAACTATTTTTATAAATTTGCGTTGTTTGTAATAGTTTGAAAGTTTAGAGCAGTTAAATCTTCTGTTTCAACACAAACAACTACCGTTACTCCTGACTTAAAAGTGAAAAACAATTCAATAACCAACTAAAACATTATAACACTAGAAGAGGACATTAATTTATAATAATTATTTTAATAATAGAATACGAAATGTACTTACCTAGATAAAATGCCGTTCAGACAGAATTAAAAACTTTAAAAAAGTTTTTTAATCTGGGTTTCATAAAATGTATGTGTATAATGTGAGTGACCAACCCAGAAATTAAAAAAATATGATGCTTAGTTATATAAAATAATTTAAAATTTATTTTGTAAATTAATTCAAAGTGTAGGAAAAAGCAGCAAAAAAGTATGATAAATAAAATATTCTTCTATGCTTTTGTTATTTTTTTTTCAAATAACAAATGCACAACAGATTTATTTATTTTATTTCATAAAACAACAAATAATGTATTCTCGAAGAATGCATGAAACCGAGAAATCATTAATACAGATTGCAAATTATCTGAATAAAGTGGAAAAATTGACACTATTCGTACAAGTCACATTAAATAATTAACTAGAAAATCATAACAGAACGATGTTACAAGAAGTTTAAGGTAAAGGTATACGTATATTTACATCTAATCGTGTTGGAAGCTCAACGCAAATTTTGTGTGATTTCGTCTACTTATTCATTAGGTACGTATTATTCTATCATGTTAGGTATAATATGAATTCGTAACTAGACGTGAAATTAACAAAAGCATGGTGAAATTTCATTTAAGATTTGAATACTGTAAACAATTTTTCAAATTATTATTGTTGTAAGTTCGGTCAAATGGAGCGAAATTCATTCAGGCAGTTACTTATTTCTCTGATCATATTCATGGCGACATTATTCGCAAACTTCCCGTTTTCTAAGTCATTTCTCAACGGAATCTCAACACCACGAGACCAAGAGATTTCGCATTTTTAGGAACAGTGAACGAGAAATCAACAGTGAACTCAAGGTAGATTCTGTCCAGAGCTACGATAAATTCTTAGTTTACAGATTAAGTAACAGCAACAGTAAAGCAATGACTAGAAAGACGGTTGATAGAATCTATAAATGAAATTCCCCATTAGACTAAGCTATTCAATGAACCAATATTTAAAAAAAAGTATATATATAAGGTGAAGTTTGTGATATTCTAAATAACGAATTTAAGCAAAATATTATGGAAATAAATGTAACTCCTTACGTCACTTTGGAAGACGTTTGATTAAACACGCAGTACGCCTAGCTTACATTATTATTTAAGAATATTGTTATAATGATACATATGAGAATATAATTGGGAATATTTTAACATGCAAAAGAATTGTAACGTGCGACAAAGCAAGTGTCAAAGTTATAAGAGAAAATTACAATACGAAATGTCTATTCCGATTATTTCCGATGAACTTAATTATAAAGCGTTACGGATTACTCTTGATTGACTTCCTTACAAAACATATATTTTATAACCGATCAAATGCAAATGAAAAACTGAGGAAACTGAATCTGCGTTGAATTATCGAAAATTCTTCTCTCAAAGATTATGGAAAAAGCAATATTATCAGTATAAACCTCACTATAAACTTTCTACAATTCTACGTTAGCCCTTAGAGTAACGAGAAAGGAACGTAGAAAAATAACTCGTCAATTACAATTATATTAAATTTCTATGTTGATCAGCTATATGTACATGTCAACATTTCAGTTTCTTATAATTACTGACAGCCATGTGATAGCTGACTATGAGTTTGCAACTCCATAACTCGATGTAGACAAAAGTGCTATCAACAAATCAACAAGGCTTTCACAACATAGAACACACTGACCTACAAACAAAGTAACAAATAACTTATAACTTAGTGAAACAAGAAACAACATAATTCAACTTATTTTGATTCATAATCGATGATAACTACATTTGGAAAAATATCTATTTAAATTCATGGAAGGTAACCAAAATTGATAACGTTAGTAACTAATTATACAAAAACAGATTTATCTAGCATCGGGCTTTCGAGTTGACCCATTCGTCGACTAACTCTAAAACACTGAAAAGCTAATTCATTAAAGTACCTTATAACTAACCTTAGTCAATATTCTATAGTGTGACTAGCATTTTGAGATACAATTACCTATCTAGAGATACACTGGCTACGCTTATATACCCGTTTCCCCGAAACCCATTATCTGACCGTTTTCACGACACAATGCTGTGCAATGCGATATAATGTTGGTGATACCATCCATAATGTATTGCCTACGACATTGCAGTCGCATGTAACCGATTTTTTTAATTTACATAAACTCTTGTACAGCTATCCGCTTTGCATAACACTGTGCCTTACTAAGGGCTATTTCAGACAATGTCTGTTTCAATAATATAACAAAACAAAACGAGAATGAGCATACAGGATACGTGAGAGCAACAAGTCTAAGACCTCGCCTTATAGACAATAACACTTATACAACCAAGTTTTCAAATCACAGGACTAAAATTTCAAAATGAGCGGTTCTATGCTAGTTCAGAGGAGAAGTCTATAGATCGATGACTCACATTGATTTAGATACCAAATTTAACGAGTTCCTACCCTTCTCTTCATTAATAGCCAATACTTTGATTCGTATATAGAACTTATTAAATACCAGAGTAGAAAAAGATTATGATTGAAATGTACCTCGAAATAATAACTTGAATATTTATTTTCTGGACTGATTATTTCTCTAAGTCAAAAGAAGAAAGACAATCAACTTTTTGAAGGGCTTGTAACATGTAGTTTCCAAGTTTCCAGATCAATTTTATAGATATAAATATTGAGCAATATATTTTAGCTCACGAAATCATTTTGTTAAAACAAACAAATCGTTGATTAAAGTAGCCTTTAGATGGGAGTGACAGGACAACATAATGCTTACTATTCATCAGACCCACCGCAAACCCGCGGGACCATTAATCGTTGTATTGGATTAGTTCATCCAGTTTTAACAAATCTACGAGCTTAACTCTCTCTTATCTAACCAGGGTATAAAACTTCGCTATCACCATTAAAACTTCACAAAGTTTTAGAAATGACAGTGAAGTAACACTCTGTCGCCCATTACGAACCAAGACTACTCTAAGCTCCCATATTCTCGTTAACACGTTTATTATTTACATCATATTTATGAACCTTATTATTTAAACATCCTTTACCATTCAGTACAATAATAGCCCCGTTCTAAATATTTAACCCTATGGTGTTATAGAAAATCTAACTATATTTTATTTGCAGTCGTATTAAAATAACAACAGATAGTTTTATAATTATCTACAATAAAACTTCCGGATATCGACGGGTCAGTGAGTAAGCTTGTGAGCTTTACAAATATAATATTTGATAAATAGTTTAATTCTATTTGGTGTTCGGTGCGTGCAATAGCACAATCCTAATATCTTTATCCAAGTGTCTTAGAAAATTAATTTTAGAATAAGTGACGTTACAATTCCATCGAGAAATTCCTTCAAACAATCAAGACGAGTAGAAAACGCAGTTTTCTGTCTAATCATTCAACCTTTTGCGAGCAGTCCTGACTTCCATATACATTAGACAACATGCCATGTACGCTACGTTACTCTAGTCTACGCTAGCTCAGTGTAATACATCCGACACAAACAGCTATGCACATTCAATAACGCTAATTATTACAAGACGAATCACACAAAACATTGTTTTATTACATTATCCATCCCTGTTTTCCTAACTGTTCGCTGTGGATTTAATTACTCTGAGTTATCTAAATTACCTAATAACTTTTATCATGTTTTACTTTGACATATCAATAACGCGGCTCGAAATATTTTTATTTTAAGATAAGTTGCTACAATACCCTACACGATGGGTAAAAGTGAGGTAAATGCGAAGGTGAAAATAAAAGAATTAATGGAAGTGAAGTAAAAAACATACAGCTAATTTTAAATCCTTATCTAAAAGATGAACAAAAAGTAACGTTACCTAATATAAAGACTAGGTCACAATCCTCAACAATTATTACTATCTAGAAATATAGGTAAAGTGCCAACAAGTGTGATCAAAGATTTTACTTTCAGTGAAGAGTGTGATAATTACAAATCAGAAGAAAATAATGAATTTCTAATTTTACCCTGTACTTAGGTTTTATTAGTGAAGTTACTTTAACGTACGGAAGAGTAACGCCAAGAATTTAGCAAAACACGCGAAAACTTAAGCAAAGAGAAATTCAGTCATTAAAATTTGGGCAAGCATTCGTTTCTTAGAATTATTTCTGAATTAAATATACTTTATCAAGCGATCCGAAACAAGTTTTCGAATATCAACAATAAAATACCACTTAGAAAACTTTAATTACCATTGGCAAATACTCTGGAACTACGATTTTACTGTTTGCAGGTTTGGCACATCATTTAAAAAATCTAATAAAAACAAGTTTATCGAACTATATTTATTATAAAAATGTACAATTGGCAGTCAATTGTTTTATTTTACAAATTATCTAAGGAAATAATATTATATCACCCTCGAGATGACTATTCTATGTCGTGATAGTGTACTCTTATTAGCTAGTATGATGTCACGTTGCGCCCTAAAAGTTATCACTATCGATATCTACAATTCCTTAAGTCATCGTAACTACACTGAAAAATTATAATTCGTCAATACAATCGATATTGTCCATATAATGATCATTACGCGAGTACGCAACGATCTAAATGTATAATTCAAATTACATCTTATCGTTCGTTAAATAACCTACAAAGTCCAGTTCTTATTCGGGACGTTTGCACAAAACTATTACAATAATATTGATGCTAATCGACTTTGATTAATTACTTTTACATTACTTATCTATAACGTTACATACCATTGAGCTCGATATTATTCGAAGTAAACCTTACATTAGTACACCACATTTCGTATCCGACAGTACAATTTATGCCTTATACTCACCGTTATCTAGTGTAAGAAATGAAATATAAACAAACTAGATTATTACTGTACAATGTTTGTGCGCTCGTATCAAATTATTCCTGAAAAAGAAACTATTCATTTGTATAAATACAAAAGAACTTAACACTCGCTTACATTACGGCGATTCTAATATAAAAATAGTAATGGCAGATCCGCTCGTCAACACAACAACGCGAGTCCTTCGACTATCGACGGAAACAGTCTCGAGTTCGAGTTTAATACTTTTATATATAAAAGACGGCTTTGGCAACGCTTAAGGCGTGAACACGTCCGTTAGCGCACCGGGCGCTTGGCACCACACTGAGCACATAAGTTCTCGCCTGTCAGTTCCCAACTAGGAGCTTAGATCAGTCACCCGTGCCACCACATGACTATCAGCTCCCAGAACGTCTTCGGCGGCGAGTGGCCGAAGACGTGAGACGAATTTCAGAGACCCGGGTCCCCTTCCGAGCCCATCTTTAGCAGCTCGAGCTTCTTCTTCGCAATCTTCGAGTAGAGAATGTCTATAGGCTTGGAGTTGTCGTAGAAGGTCGGCGCTCGGAATATGATGAGCGCCGTGCCTAGTACACACGCTATCGTGAACAAGAACAGGAATATTCGGTCCATCACCATCGCTATGTACTTCCAGTCATCCTCCACCTATAGAATGAAGCATAGTTATTAAATCAAAATCTGTTTTCTTATGTCAAAGTTTAGACTGGCCTCATAGCTCAGTTAGTAGTTACTATGCCTTCTGCGCTAGAGGTCGCGGGATCGATTCCCGCACTGGACAAACATTTGTGTGATCAACACAGATATTTGTTCTGTGTCTGGGTGTTAAATATGTTAAAATATTTATCTATTTTATGTATATCAGTCTCTGGTACCCATAGTTCAGGCTATGCCTAGTTTGGGATCGGTTGACCGTGTGTGCTATGTCCGGAATATTTATTTTTAAATTATGCTGAAGTGATACTTACGTTATCGAATTTATCTTTATTCTTCAAGTGTTGAGCTATGAACCTGGAGCCTTCTATAGTCTTTTCCATCTCTCTCACGTAAGGTTTCTCTAGAGATGGGGATCCGTCGTCTAAGTCTAGTCGGCAGGGGGAGCCGGGAGGTGGGGAGAACAGTTCATCGTCACCCCCGGGGGGTGGCGGGGGTGACGGCGGCATTCCGGGCAGCTCGTACTCTTCGCAGCCCCATTCCTTGAACTTGCCGTCCATGTCGTCCGGACCGAACACTTCTGTTAGGACCTGCAAACATCGCCAAATTAGTTAACTAATTAACTGCAAATTGCCGTCATAATTACAGTTATCATGTTGATCAGTCTCAACCAGCAAAATATGAGTTTACACCTAAGAAGTTAACAAATTCTAAATAGTATTTTAATAGACACTGTAATAAAATCTGTATTCCACATTTCCCTGGAAATACCCAAGTTTTCCGAAAATTGGTAAACTAGCTGAAATTTACATAGTTAATGTGCAAATATAGCGCTGCAGAAGATGAACATGAGGATTACGCCATCAGAGGGAGACAGCGAGTAGTGTGTCGGCCATCACACAATTAGGCCCGAGTAGGTTTCGGTTTCGCCGTGTCTGGCCTCGTATATATCTTGCCATCCGTCCGCAGCCACTGGGGGCACATAAATATCCCCGCCAACGCGATCGTTAAGCCCGCTAGTAATAAAGGAAAATCGAAATGGAATAAAATTGGCCAAGCGATACCAACACAGAAAAGATTTTTTAGAATATAGTAACAGGAAGAGTCGCGGCAGAGCACAATTAAAAAGGTTATTGTTGGAGCTCCGATTAATAAAAGCTGTTGGTATTGAATCCGTACTGATGGAAAACGCTCTGAATGGAGGAAACTCGATGAAAAAAGGCGTTCATGTTGTTTTTTCGCACTGAAAGAGTTCCCTCTCAAGAACTTCATTTGTGAGAGCTTTTATTTACAAATTTAATTAAAACGTTGCGGGGCTGCCCAGTTTATTTCGAGTGTCGAGCGTCTATGCTTCTGATAAAGTAATTAATGTTTTCTGTCTAATCTCTTATTTTGCATGATTTATGAAAATTTACTAAGGCTTACCTCTGTGGGCTTATCATTATCTTCATCTTCTTCTTTCTCCGGCCTCTTTATACACAGAAAGGGGGGTAAAAAGTCTATAAATATTCTCCGTACGAACGGATGCATTGTATGGGTTACTGGCGACCTAAAATTAATATTTAGCACTATAATAGTGACCACTACTGACAGAGTGACTAGCATCATAGTGAACAGCAAGTATTTTCCCAGCAATGGGACAGTTAGAGAGGTGGGTGGGATAATTTCTGCTAACAACAGGAAGAACACAGTGAGCGAGAGAAGAATCGAAATGCAAAGAGAGATTTTCTCTCCTGAATCCGAGGGGAGATAGAATACTAGAACTGAGAGGAACGAGATTCCCACACAAGGGATTATAAGATTGACCGTGTAGAAGAGTGTTTTTCTTCTGAGGGTGATGTTGAAAATTATATCTGGATAGGGTTCTTCGCAGCAGGAGTAGAATTTCTCATTTCTTGTGGCCGGGACCTTCATGATATCCCACTCTACTGAGATGTAGTACTCTGATAAGTCAATGCCCATTCCTATTTTATCGGAATCCGGCGATTGCTTCAAATGCCTCAGATCCACCTGGAAACGAAAAGTCAATTACAAAAATGCTTCTTGGTGAAATAGGAGAATTTCTGGTACTTTGTTACCACGTTATTTTCTTAAACCCTTTAGAAATTGAATTTTAGGGTTCGCTTCATAATAAACTTTATTCAAAGATAATTAAATGTATAGAACCAGCAGTTTATTTTTTTATTTTTCAAGTATTTTATTCAAAACACAAACAAAATGTACAAATTACTAAATGAAACGATGACACTGCAAAAGTTATAAACTGTGTAGCAGTCTCAACGCCCACCTCCTTAACCTATCAGTAGAGTTCTGTTATAAACTTGGTATCTAATTAGAAAAGAAAAGAAAACAGAAAATAAAATAAAGTTAAAGGTACATACTAAGTAAAATAAAAATATATGTTTATTTGAGGATTGCTACTAGTTAATAGTTTAGGCTTTTGGCCAATACAGTCTGTGAGTCGGGTTATCTTATTTATAATATTAGTGGGGTGCTGCGCAACAGGTGATTTCAATCACTTTATTGTATTGCAGGTACCTATTTATAATTTTTGCTGCAAAATATTTTTTTTATGGAAAACGATCAATGTATATAAAAAAGTTATAATTTTATGCTTCAGAGCCTTCCTTCAGTTACATGAACAAAACTGAAGTCGGCAAACAAAATTTCAACACAGTTGGTAAGGAAGGCCAAGGGTGCAAGTCCCACTCGCGCTTGTCTTTGTTTATATCTGAACAGGTTTGACGACCTCGGTGGCGTAGTGGACGAGTGCCTTTCTGAGACGCAAGGGGTGCTGGTTCGATTCTCACTGCGGGACACATGTTTGCATGATCTACAAATCTACAAATATTTGTTCCGGGTCTGGGTGTTGTGGTATGTACCATGGTACTCGTAGTTTCGACACCCACGACCCAGGGAATATAAATATTCCGGACATATCACACACGGTCAACTGATCCCAAACTAGGCATAGCCTGTACTACGGGTACCAGAGACTGATATACATAAAAGATATACAATATTTAACACCCAGACACAGAACAAACATCTGTGTTAGTCACAAATGTTTGTCCAGTGCGGGAATCGAACCCTCGACCTCTAGAGCAGAAGGCAGAGTTACTACCAACTGAGCTATGAGGCCAGTCGATACTAGTGCATGGCTATAAAACTGATCTAAAAAGAATATTTTTCAAGCTGTTATTAACTGATTAAGAGTAGTGCTATATTTCTATCACCCTGTTTGAGAAAGAGGAAAACAGTACTATATCGGAGCGGTTCTAAGCCTGAGCTCTAGTTATAAATAAAGTCTCTAAAGTACGGCTATCCGTTACTGGGGAATCAAACCGTTCACACGAATCCTTACAAATAGGTGTTGTCCCAATCTCAAACTATCTGAGGCGTAAGAGGGACAGGTGAGAGTGTATTCCCAATTGAGCCTTAACACGAGAGGCGTAAGGTATAATTTAAACCGCAAGTTCATTTATGTGAATGTGTAATCGGCAGATTTATTAGCTTCCTCACTTTCGATGGATGGCGTTACTTTAGAGCCTAGTCCATAGCACCAGATATCGACATTATGCCAAATATCTCAATGACATAGATAATGTTTGTTTTTTGGACATTTACGATTACTTTATAGGTGTTTTACTTAGTAATCTTGTTGTAGAACTTCTCGAAAGTTTAATAATTACTGTAATAATTATTATCTTACATTTAATCATTGTCAAATTAAGTTCTTATGAATAAGAAATATGCTACAATAGAATTGACACCATTATCAAATATAAAAAAACAGGGTAAACATTTGTTTTTAGGGTCATCGACCTTTGTTATTTATCAATGCTGTATAGAAGAATACATGTTTGTTACAACACAAACTGATTACTTCATCGTCGTGAGGGGAATTTTGAAGGAAAATTACAAGAATACAAATAATTTTTCAGTTATTTAATCTAATGTGTAATCAGAATTAAACGTGAGTTCGAAAATGAAAAACTACACCACACTAAAAAAGTCAGTGTGGTAGCAGATGTCACTTTTTTTTTTTTTTTTTTTTAATCATTACATATTGTATCATTACACAGACAAGAGCTAAGCTCTTAAATCATAGAAGAAGGTAGCAGATGCCCTCGTATTACATTATTTAACAAGAGTAGAAACTATTGGTTCCGCTCACGTCTTGTTCTAGTTTTTCTTATTATACACCACACAGAGACCCTAATATAAATATTTTTCCTGACAGTAAGTATTGGAAAAGGCTTTCATGCTGAGGAATTCGATTACATTCCCTCTAAGCGTTCGCTACAATTTTCTTTTAAGGCAGATTCGTTTTTTATACAATTTTATTAGGGCTCGTGACTTTGTGAAAATTGCTCGCTTTAAAAAAATGCCGATGACATTGTTTCGCCTGAATTTCAAAAGGTATTCATTTTTTGATCACAATTCTTTGTAACTTTTGAAAATTTAATTTTAAAATCTCAGAATGTTTCTACATATTTCTTATCACAAAATGGGGCTTCACAACATAAAATTGCTACAGGCGCAATTTGTTATTCTAATTGAACAAGGTACAATTTCAACAATTAAGAAATGTTTTAAAAATTACCTACATACAAAAAGAATTGGAACACAATAATAGGGATACATTATTTATCCCAGCATCAGCCACCAAGATCAGAATTGTCATCCAACGTAGAAATTCCGCCAGCGCCTTGGGGACACTTCCGACTGGTAGCGATCAGGATGAACTAAGCTATCTATAGATCGTTGACGACGGTATTTATAAAGCACAACTGTTTCTTGGGTATTTTGTTAAATAGTTGTAAATATTTACTTGTAGAAATTAATTTAGATTTTTTTTTTCTTATACAACAGAGGTGGCAAACAAGCTTACGGCCCGCCTGATGGTAAGCGATTACCGTAGCCTATGAGCGCTTGCAATACCAGAGGCATCACGCACGCGTTGCCGACCCCGAACCCCCTTCCCCCCTAAAGAGCTCTGGCAACCTTACTCACCACAGGAACACAACACTATTCGAAACAAATAATGTTATTTGGCTGCGATCTTCTGTAAGGCGGAGGTACCTCCCCAGGCGGGCTGCTCCAATTCAGAACGAGAAAATCTCGCTGTGCCCTACCTCCTCCTTAAAATCTTTTATTTTTGGCGTTGTAGGTCAATTCATATTAAGAGAGACTCAAATATAGGTAAAGGTAAAAAAATTTAGGTAGGTGAGTAAAATAAATTATTAGGCTTACCATGTAACCATCATAGCTCCAACTGCCAAACTTCATAAAGCACGTCTGCTCGTCAAAAGGAAAGTACTCCACGTCGATCTCACAAAAGGATTTGTAGATGGCTGGGGGCTTCCACACGACCTTCCCATCGTGGTGCAGGATTGCTTTCGTCATGATGGTGACTTCGTAGTTACCGTCGGCGCTGGGAACAAAAACGGTCCATTATCATACCTACGTATAATAAAAGAGTTAATCCAAAAATTCCGTACGTATGTTTTTCTCTTCAAAAACGTGCTTAGGAGAACAAAAATAAAATTTTGTAAAAAAATTTGTTAGCGTAGACTCGGTTTATTTGTCCGGGCTAATCACAGAAACTGTAGGAAACGGACCTTTATGAAACTTTACAAAACTATTTATTATGGTATGTTATATCTTGCTATAAATATATTTAAAATCAAATTATTGATTTGAACTTTGCAAAACATATTCTTAATAACAATTAATGTGATAAAGGTATTAGCGCTTTCTAAATATCTACGGTGACCGCGAAACGGACGACGCAGTGCTAGAAAGCCACCCACTCGATGGACCGACGATATTATGAAGGTCGCGGGAAGTAGGAGTATCAAGAAGGCTCATGACAGTCCATCGTGGCACTCTTTGAGGAAGACTATGTGACTAGAAGACTATGGAGTCTTCTAGTTCTTAACGCTAAAAATGACGATGCATGCTTTCTTGTCAAGTCGCTGATTATTTCTTGGTCATACTTTAATAGGCCAGTGACCAGGTTGTAAGGTGGCCCTTAAAAGGATCCATGACCGTCTATGAAAGGAGCCTCTAAGAGACGCACTTTAATCCTATCACTAGGTACATTGATTCTTTCAACGAGGGTCATGATGACGATGATGATGTTAAACAACATGAATTATGTTGTAGGTTTTACTTGTGGATTCCATTTGTATTGCTTATGGGAAACTATCAAGTCTCTGAGGGTCCAATTAAAGCTCAACCACAACGCTCGGTCGCCCTGGGATGTATATCACTTAGTTCACACGACACTTACAAAGATGTGGCTGATTCGACGATAATGCTTTGATTCACTGGATGTGGTATCATCATCATTTCAGCCGTACGACGTCCACTGCTAAACATGGCCTCCCCCACAGACAGAGCAAATTCCTTATCATGTGGGGGGGATTTGCCCATACTCACCACGCTGGGCATGCGGGTTGGCGAGCGCAGTTAGAGCTATTGTTGTTAAAATTATGGACGCTGCTGCCCATCCCCTTGCTTTTTTCCCTTAGTCGCTTCTTACGACATCCGTGGATAGGTAGATATGGAGGGGCCTATTCTTCAGCCGGGGCCACCACAGCCTAGATGTGGTATTATACAGATTATTTACAATATCATCATCAGCAAGTTCCCTGCTGGGCATAGGCCTCCCCCAAAGTGACCCTATTATAATGAGGAGGGGGTCAAATCAAATCAATCAGCATCATTGGACTCCGTGCCTACGTTAAGTATAGGTATTAGGAAAAAAGAAACTGAAAAAAAATTTAAGGTACACCTTAAATCTAGTCAGTATTTCTCCTAAAAAATACTTCTCTTAAAAAGCGTTGTCTCTAACTTTTGCCACATGAAATTTGTCCTATAAAATAGGTCACCTTGTCTTCCATTAAGCCAACGTGGCCATTAAAAATAAAGTTAGCACTGAATTTTCGCGGGGAGAGCTTTTAGGGAAGTCACAGGTGCATTAAAGTGTTCCTAACATATCTGCCTAAATTTAAAAATATTGCCGCTGTTTCAGTGAATAAGTACACGGTGTTGGATTACAAGGTACTTTTGGGCTTTGCATACGATTTGGGAGTGGTTTTAATGGTTCAAAGACAGCCAAATAATGAATTTAGGCTCGTAATTTGAGGAATAATTGCAAATATTGAATCAAATTTGACAGCCATTGCAAACATTATGTTACAGTTAGGAGCTTTTGATATCTTTGAGCTATTCGTATATCGCACACCCCCAAATGTCTAACTCAAAATTAACTTTATTCAGTAGAGTTTTGTCTCTTTTCGAAACGAGTTTTATATGACATCAACGATATATCGCATGCCGTTTGAACACGGCTTTATGATACGCACGCATTGTTCCGTCAAGATAATACTGAATATATGAGATAATATGACGGCTGATATTCGAACTGCCTGCCAGAATAGCACTAAATCCAGCCTTAGGGAACCAAAAGCCATTATAACCATGTAGCCAGCTCTCAAACTAAACGGGGCTTTCACAAGACTGGCCTTCAAATCTTTATGAATAATGGCTCAGCCATGGGATATTCACAGCGCGCCGGATAACCAATCTGACCTGAGTTTTAACATCCGCATGATAGATGGATTATTGCCGGGGCTACATTTTACAGGTACGGTGTAAGCTTGAATAAAGTAGGTATTTTAAAGGGCTCGATCAAGCTTGACGCAAAATACAATGGACTGCATGCTTGTAAGATGTGGGGAAAATGTCATTTTGCAGTGTCTTTACAGTTTTTGTTTGCATCATATTTTAAGTATTATTTAATTTTATATAAGCATTAGGTACATATTTCATCAAGTGTAGCGTGTGCTGCCCTTAGATCATTTGTTGAAGCTCACATTTGTCTTCTTTTTTTTCACATTTTTATAAGCTCTTATTTATTAAGGATTATAATTAGATTACTTTTCTTTTGAGCCTCACCTAGTTCGATCGGCACCACACTGAAGCTTTAAATTCCAATTTGTGAAAAAGGATCATCGAAAAAAATGATAGGCACCAAACCGTGTTTGTTGCCTGATTCTTCTAGGCTTGGTCGCGAGGAACAGGCATAGCTTCACCTAGTTGCTAAGACGTTTCAAAGTGATCCAAGTGATTTTTTTGAAATAAATGCCTTTTGACTTTGACTTTGACTTTGGACGACGGAAACCGTAGGAGGACACAGATGAAAAGTAGAGTTAAAGGATAAAATATATAATTGATTAAGTTGCATTATACACAGATGACATAAAAAAAACATATATTTTTATTTTAATAAAATTATAAAATTATTATAACAAAATTATTATTAAACGAAATATCTAAATAGATATTTCGTTTTTCCTATTTCTTTCTTATAAGTATGTCGGTTATTTTAAGTTGGTAGGTACTTTTTCGTAACGCGCCAGACTGGTTTCCGGCGGAAGATCAGCGTTGTGTTTTGGTGTTACCAAACGCAATATCACGCTGAGTTGGATACTATTTTGTGACATCATCATGTGGATAGTGTGAGAGACAAACACTCGTAATTAAAAACCTTTGTTCATTATAATATGTATAGGTTCATGACTGTGTTTTTTTTAGTTATATTTTCTGTGTCGCTTTGTTGTCCTTAGTTTCTTTCTTTCCGCCTTTTATTTAAATGTCATAATGAAGTACCTGCCTAGATCCTTCATTTTTATACTACTAAATGTGGCAAACAGTCATACGGCCCACCTGTTGGCAAGTGTCATAGTGATTGCGCTTGTGAGCTTCAAACGCCAGAGGCATTATCACTAGCAAAACATGGAAAGACATAACACGTCCAGTTATTTATCTAGTTTTTTCAGCCTAAGTAATTTGAGATTCGTGGTCTAAATTCACTCAGCCTCAAAACCAATTCAGGAGCTTCGTAGGAAGCAGAAGTTCAAGCTTCAGGGTATTAGAAGTCCTTCGCAGAATCGGGGCACACCAATAAATACCTACAAACTAATCGAAAACAGCACAATACAATCGAAATACACAATACCCCTACAGGAAGATTACTAAGGCAGTAGTAGAAGTGTTAGCACAGGTTTCTAAAGTTATGGAATGCAATGCAGCGGTATAAGTGACACAAATGAGCCAGTAAAATTTAATTTTTGTTAAAGGTTTGCCCATAGTTTTTAAAAGCCGCGATAAACTGGCATGAAGTCAGAGCATAGTTTTAAAATTGCGAAATTGACAGTTTTAGTAATGCATAACCTTATATTAGAATCATTAGTTTTACAACAATTTATTTTTTCAATTAGCTTTTTCATATAGTTGAAAAAGCAAGTTTCAGGTAGAAAAAAAATCGAAGTATGATTTGTTTACTGCATCTAGAATACTTTATGTAAAATCTTTCTAATAACAGGTCTAGGCATAGAGACAATCGGGGTAAGGTAACACTAATGATTCTTACTGCAATAATGAGTGATAATTTTAGCCCAAGAATAATAAGTAATAAAGAACATTTGTTCAACTTTAAATCAACTACTTTTGAGTTCACTGCGCGAGAAACTCTTGTTTATGTTTCTGCGGAGTCTTGTATTATAATCCAAAATTAATCGAATTCCAAACTCGTGTCAAGCGGGAATCGAACTCAATTCACGCAATTTAATAGATACTGTATTACTAAACTTTGATAAATAGAGATGGGTTAATAGTGCTACGCAATTATAAGGCTCCATTTGTAATCGTCTCACTATGAGCGCGAATAATCTATTGAGGATGAACATATTCTTAATATACCTCTCTACTCTAATACGTATAGCTTCAAACTTCAATTCAAGTACTTTTTTAGCCGACTACAGCCAAGCAAAAATGGGGTAATAATTTTGACCGGTATGTATGTATACAGGTGTGATTTTATGTATGTATGTGGGCATATATGTATATGTTCAACTGTTCCATCATAACCTTTAAACTAATTATCATAATTTGACAAATGATGTATAGTTGGAAGCGATTGTCCGCTGGTTATTGGCTATGTAACTTCACATTAAATTGAATATGGTGCCCTCCAGAGGAAATAAAATCAAGAACTAAAACTCTTTTAATGATGCCGTGATTACAATTTGACTCCATTTCATGTCATAAAATAAACAGTTTACGTGTTACGGGACTCGGAGGCAACTCTGACTTCTGTCGCATTGTACGAAACTTTGATAAATCGAGATTGGTTAAAGCGTTATGTTCTGGTTACGATAGTTTGAAACTACAAGGCCGTAGTTTAGGTAGATAATACCTACCGAAACTTCGCTTCCGTAGATCTAGATTACAACTATTGAAAGATTTAGAACTCGTAGCTTATAGTTTATTGGTGGTTTATCGTGTAGGCAGTTTACTTCATACTGAAGATCTCGCTGGCGTGAGGGGCGAGTGCTTGTCTGTAAGTCAAAAGGTTTCGAGTTCGATAGTAGTGTTACATGATTTTCAAATATTTGTTCTGGGTCGGAGAGTTTGGGTTTTTTTAATGTTATACGGAGGCAAACAGGTTTACGGCCCACCTGATGGTAAGTGGTTACCGTCGCCTATTGACATCAGCAACACCTGGAGCATTGCTAATGCGTTGCCTGCCGAACCCCTCCCGCCCTAAAGAGCTCTGGCAACCTTACTCACCGCAGGAACACAACACTATTTGAAACAAATAATGTTATTTGGCTGCGATCTTCTGTAAGGCGGAGGTACCTCCCCAGGCGGGCTGCTCCAATTTAGAGCGAGAAAATCTCGCTGTGCCCTACCTCTCGTAAAAATCAGATCAGGTTCAGGTTCAGGGATCAGGTTTATTTCATCATCATCAGCAGCCTGTAGAAGTCCACTGCTGGACATAGGCCTCCCCTAAAGAGTTCCACGACGAACGGTCTTGAGCCTTCTCCATCCACCGACTTCCCGCAACCTTCACAATGTCGTCAGTCCATCGGGTGGGGGGCCTTCCAACACTGCGTCGCCCGGTTCGTGGTCGCCATTCGAGAACCTACCAGGTTTATTTATATGAATTTTATGTTAACCTAATCCTTCTTATATTATAAATGCGAAAGTTTGTGAGGATGTCAGTAGGGGGGAGCCTGGGACCTCCACTTTAGAGAAGATCGCAGTAAAATAACATTATTTGTTTCATATAGTATTGTGTTCCAGTGAGTAAGGTTGCCAGAGCTCTCTAAGTGGGGTTCGGCAACGCGTGCGTGATACCTCTAGTATTGAAAGGTTTCATAGGCAACGGCAACCACTTACCAACAGTTGGGCCGTATGCTAATTTGCCACCTTAGTAGTATAAAAATACACTACGACTACGATTATAAGTTAACTCTGAAAATTCACCCGAAAACCAATTAGGCCTAAGTGCTTGAATAATTCACGCAATTAAGATAAATATTTGAACGATCGCAATGTACATCTGCCGAAGCTCGACAGGCACCTAATTGATATCAAACAAATTGGATGCCCGAACGCTTTTAGAAATGGGCCAGCCAGTGGTCAGGATAAACATCGTTGATTGACTTTGAGGATGCAGCTCTACTTTGCAAGTTTGACCTCATCTGAAGCGGCTTCTACACTTAAATATTATAAAGAGGTTTAAATGTGTTTGTTTGTATGTACGCGGTAATCCCTGGAACTACTGAATCGAAATCAAAAATTATTTCACTGCTAGTGTAGCTTTCTAGCATCTCGGTGATTTGATAAAAATAACTTATCATTCCGAAAACTCACTATTTGTAAATCAAGTCGGATAAAAATCGCCGCTTGGATTTGGTTCGAAGTAAGCTATGTTGATGCTCTTGGTTCTTCTTCGGATACCTAGTCATATAATTATTGGCAATTAAAGATAAATGTGAGGTCCAAATTGCACGCAAAACCTAAAGACTTCACTGCAGTAGTTACCCTCAATCGATATCCTTTGGCATCGTATCAAGACCCCAATCGGGGCTGCCGTCTCAAATCCTATAACGAGGCCATTTTTAAACTTCGTACTCTGGAAGCGTCACACATTATCAGTCGCAGTTCACTGCATTTATGCAGCGGAGTTCAAAGCTTGGGTGATGGAGATAGAGTAGAAATTCGGTTGCTGTGTTAATTTAGGTGAGGTAGAGATTGCCTTCAAAGTCGCCGATGCGGAAGGCTGGATAAGTGCACGTTTTAATCTAAACAGCATCAAGTTTGGCAAGCTCATATTCATTATACCTAGTACTAGCAGGTTATGGAGCCAGTTTACATAGTACACTCTGTGAATATACTTATATAAATCAAGTTGATTCTCTATCACTGGGTCTTTCTTGATAACTCTTAAGGCGATACAAAAATCAAAATAAACTGTCGAGTGAGAAGTGTCGAGGCGGAGTGAAGAAAGTGACAGCGCTATGTACTATAATTGAATGCGGAAAGATATAGCAAGCGTTAGAAGGCGCTCGAAAGTAATCGACGTAATCGACTTATATTATATATTTTTTTAAAGTGTCTTGGGTTTAGGTACCTAATGCTATTGTCTAACACAATATTAAAAAAAAAGTTATTTTTTTTTAAAGTTATTTAGTCTCAGAGTATTTTTGAAAAAACTGTTGCAGAGGACCCAACTTTAAAAAATAAATCTATCGAGAAAAGTTTTACCAATCGCGTTTCTGTCTTGGATTTAGGTAAATAAAATGCTCAAGTTATCTTTGTCATAAAAATCAAAACTGTGCGTTTTGCGGTTATTGAGAAAAAGCAATTCAAAAATCATAAAACAATTTAACCCTCACCTTAATTAGCTCAGTGAACAGGTTGAGATGGCAGTAGGTAGACCGTAATAGCTCGAAGAACCGACAACGTTTTGGGGAATAAAGGTTCTCGAATGGCGACCACGAACTGGGCACCGCAGTGTTGGAAGGCCCCCATCCGATGGACTAACGACACTTTGAATATTGCAGGACTTCCTTGATTGTTAAAGAATTTAAATTGACCAGTTATAAGTGAACAAACTCAGTTTCTTCATAAAATGTTCATTTTATGGATACTCAATTCTATCAATGTCAATCTTTTGGTCGCAAGTTTAACCCTCTTACTTATAAGTTACTAACTATAAAATTCGATATTACTCGCCCTGTCCTTTTTTAACACTAAACAAAAGAAAGAGGCGGGCATTTTATCAAGCCGTTAAAGTTGCCGACTTGTTATGAATAATAGAGCAAGTCCCCCCTTCTCAAACCCGGTGTCAGTTTTTTATTATTTTTTGAAACCAAATTATTATCAAACGTTTCTCTATAAACAAGCCGGTTTGACCAAGGCGACAAAGTGAACGAAACCGCTTAATCCTCATTGATTAAATTTACGGTTTAACTTCGGGTCGCGAGATTCACAACTATATTAGTAGTTCCACGCTCTTAGATAAAATCGTCAGTTGTCGTGATAATAAAGTAATGGGGTTTTTGTCTGCGGACCGGAAATGAGAAGATAAGGCTCTTTTAGCGGAGACTTTATACGACAGACTAAGAATTTACGAAACAAAGTTTTCCTTCATTGAAAGAAATGGGCAATTCGGGTCAAACCTAAGAGGGACAAACGCAGCGGACTAGAAAATGAATTTGTGTGTTTTTAACCACCTATGGCAAAGCCAAAAGGAAGAGTTATGTCTTTAGAAGTCTATGTATGTATATTTGTATTGTGTAATACCATATACTGGTAAAAAAAAATCGTGGGGACATCCGGTTTAGCTCCGCGCGTATTGACCATGTCTTGCGTTTGAAAAGGGCTGACTAGATGGTAAAGGTGTCGGGCAAGCCTACTCCATCTAAACATTTCCCAGGACTAAAGCATAAATGAGTAAAAAGTTCTACCTGGCGTTGTATAAATTATATAGAATAGATGTAATAAAGCCTTACTTTAGTAATATTGTTTATTAGCTAGGAGCTGAGACAAATACAGGGTCGTGAGGGAATTTAACGATAACAAGTAAATTGGAAATGCTTTTTTTGATCAGTTCGCCGAAGTCTCGTTCTCGTTGTTACTACTCCTAGGTCGGGTCACAGGTTTCCCTACTTAAATTGATTTGTTAGTAAATTGTTCCAGAGTGAGATTTATGTTGGGACCAGCTTCATAAGAGACTTTAGTTATATTGCATTTGCACAAAACGAAATATATAAACGGAAAGTTTAAAAATGAACTCTTTGTAGAATGTATTCTGGAGTAATAAATCGCATGTTATTAAATTTTCTATTTTAGTTATGCTTTAGTTTTACTTATAGTTATTTATTTTAGAAATGTGGAGCTTTATAACACGCGTTTGTTGTTGATATTGTAAATAATTGTTTTTAATATCAGTTTTGCTACTGGCTATAATATTCTTGATAGCAGTAATAACGAAATTGAACCCTATAGTCAATATTATTTTTAAGTTTTCTATATAATGTGCCGATTCTGTTCATGGATTAAACAATAGAATCGACAACAGTTTGATTTCTCTTTGCAATATATCAAGATTTAATGAAAATTATCAAAATTTTCCGTCCTTACGTAAAATATTAAAAATTATTTTTCACAAGGAGGTTGATCGCAATTTTTCATAGTACACAAAGTTAGTTCATACTCACTTATTGTATAGCACGATGTCAGGCAGCCAAATGTGTTCTGAAGGTACATGTAACGTGTCGACACCACCGTAGTCATCTGGGTTCCATTTGAGCTTGTAATCATTCCATTCCTGTGGACAAAGTATACATTTTGGATAAAAAAATTCAGTCCACAAAATACAAGGTGATTCTTAAAATGTATTATATCCCAAAAGGGGCTTATTCTTTAAAAAATAAAAATCAACTCAAAATAAAAAAAAGATTATATATTCTTTCCGAACCTTTTCAATATAGCTGTTTTTGGTCTTTATGACTCAACTATAACTAATTATTATAAGTATTTTTCAAAATTCATAATTCATTTATTCAGAACAAAGTACAAAGGAAAACAAGTTACAGATTGTACGATTGATTATTATCAATAATTATTGAACGAGTACCCTAAACCGACGAGCATGTATGAGGAAACAGGTGTGATTTAATGTACCAATGTATGTATTATATATTATTATAATATGAATTCAGACAGATATTACTGTACAATACCGTACGTGCGTACGTAGGTATATATCACTATAACTAAATATGTAAACTATATAAGTAGGTAAGTTATTTCTATGTTTAGTTTAATTGTCACGCCTTACCATCTTTTTTGCACGCCCAGGATGACTGGTAGAAATTGCTTTAGCATTAAGTCCTCCATACACTAAGTTTAAGTGTGAAAGTATAAATAAATACCGGCCTAATATGGTATTTTTGTTCATGATTTAGTGGAAAATGGACCGAAATCTCCTTATTGAAAATCTGCCAAACTTAAACCACTCACTTGACAAACACGTCCCAGACCAAACTAAAGCGAACTTCTTAAATCGTCACTTTCTGATTCAGCGTCCAATTTAAGACCTCGGTCGTGCCCAAAAGTATTTCTCTGTAGGTCGGAAAGTTGTTGACTCACCAGTGCTATACTAGCTAGCAAGTAATCTGTGGTGGGGTCGGAAATTGCGTCTCCTTATTAAGTTCCGGCCAAAGGCTCCGATTGAAAGTCCATTGAATAGACTTGACCAGCTCTGTCGTTCTGTCTGAAGTTCCGTTAAATTCTTTATCTTGGTTATTTTTCCTAAATGTTTAAAGCCTATTTTGTAATCTATATCAATATCAATATATATTTATAGGTAGGCTAGGTACCAAGCGAGTGAAGCCGTGGGCGCAAACTAGTATTAAATAAATAAACTAAAAATCATTTTTTTTCACACGTTTATTATAAATTTTTTTTTTATATTCCGGACATATTCACACGTTCAACTGATCCCAAACTAGGCATAGCCTGTACTATGGGTACCAGAGACTGATATACATAATAGATATATATTTAACACCCAGACACAGAACAAACATCTGTGTTAGTCACAAATGTTTGTCCAGTGCGGGAATCGAACCCGCGACCTCTAGCGCAGAAGGCAGAGTTACTACCAACTGAGCTATGAGGCCAGTTATAATTTATTTATTAATTCTATTTAAATCAGTGGTGTCATCTGAGGTTTTGCGCATTTTACAAATAACACTGAATACGTAATCAAAATTCTTGTTGATCGTATTCCCCGCATTTTGGTTTATTTTCGCGTCTTTTATTATTCCGACGTGGCAGATGGGACTCTTCAGGGAATCGCCGTCTGACTGTTATTTCTCGAATATAAATTGAATAAATCAAGCTTTATGAGATCAAAACATGATGTTTATTAAAATATTTTTTTCCTAAAAAAACTTCTATATTCCAGTCACGATTGGTTTAATTTAATTATATTATGTTTGCGAATCCTATGCTAACAATAATTGTAAAATTAAGTATACCTACAATTCAAAGAATCTATAACAGTCTTGTTTATCTATAGAGTATAGGTACAGCCAATAGCGTTATATTAATTTTTAAATTCATATTTAGATTTTACATTTTGTGTTGTTAATGTTTTTATGAGCTACTTTTTTACGTTTATACTACCCTCATCTATTTATATTTGTGATGAAAGATTCCATAATAATTTTTCCATTCTAGGACAGAATTTGATTTACTAGAAATATATTCATTTTCTCTTCACAATAAAGAGTATTAATTATTAAATGATACCCGAAATCTTCGAACCAGTGGGCTTCGAAACCGCATCTTCATCTTGAGTTGGCAATGCGATACCAACTACGCCATGGAACGAATGACGCTGACGCCGAAAATTTTGGGCAGATGAAATATTTTTATTGGTTAAACAACGTTTCATGTCAACCCGTGGATGTCGTAAGAGGCCACTGAGAGATTTTTCTAGCTTTTTAGCTAGGATGGGAAGCAGTATCCCTTAATTTAATAACGATAGAACTGCGCTCGCCAAACCGCTGCCCAGCGTGGTGAGTATGGGCAAATTTCCACATGATAGAAAGTCGCTCTGGAAATTTGTGGGGGAGGCCTATGTTCAGCAGTGGACATCCTACGGCTGAAATATTCTTGCCCTCCAAAATACAAGTTTTTAACTTAGTTTGGAGGTCCGTAGTCCATAATATTTTTTTTTCACAAATGTACCTCTCACCTAAGACTGATAGCTCAAAATAAATATTTTTATCTTTATCTTTAATAATGATGGTGATAACTAACTGCGCTCGCTAATCCACTACCCAGTGTAGTGAGTAAGGGCAAATTCAGCTGCGTTTCTGCACGCTGGTAATTTTGTATTCCATGCCAAAACACAATAATTATTTCCGCGAGCTCTGTATTCTGTAACACGGAATATCTGTAGCTAAAACTCAATTAAAATTCGTCTACCTACAAGTTAATTCGTCGTCTTTGCTACTACGCAGCGAAAATGTTTAATTGAATCAGAAATGGAATGTTACATTAGACATTACATTAAAAGTAACAGCTGCGAAACGCTGAGTTCCTTATCTATGGAATTGCAGGTTGCGAGATGGCAGCACTGTCGCTGCAAACGCACTTTAGCGGCACTGCGGTATCGCATAGAAATATACAGTGTGTCCCACGGGCATCCTACTATTATTATAAATAGCCTATATGCTATTCCGGACTATAATCTATCTCTGTGCCAAATTTCATCCAAATCCGTTCGGCCGTATTGGCGTGATTGAACCACAAACATCCAAACACTGGCCACAAACAGTACTGGCCTCATAGCTCAGTTGCTAGTAACTCTGCCTTCTGCGTTAGAGGTAGCGGGTTCGATTCCCGCGCTGGACAAACATTTGTATGATGAATACAGATGTTTGTTCTGTGTCTGGGTGTTAAATATTCATCTATTATGTATATCAGTCTCTGGTACCCATAGTTCAGGCTATGCCTAGTTTGGGATCAGTGGACCATGTGTGATATGTTCGGAATATTTATTTTTTATTTATTTTTTAAACATACAAACATCTTTACAAACTTTCGCATTTATAATATTAGTAGGATGCGAAAGTTTGTGAGGATGTTTGAATGTTTGTGGTTCAATCACGTCCAAACGGCCGAACGGATTTGAATGAAATTTGACTCAAAGATAGATTAATGACTAGATTTTTTTTTTCATAATTTTATTTTTATTTACATAAGGAATTTATTTTTAAAATATACACTTCTAATTCTAATTCCAATCGGGGGTGGTTAGACCTGCACTGACTTTCCGCTGTTGGGTGTTTTGTGCATGCTAACCCTACCCCAGCCAGCCCAGCTCCTTAAAATAGCGAAGCAGGACTTTGGGTCGTTGGTAACATTCTCTCAGTATCCCTGTATGCAGCGGTGTCTGGGAGCCGCTTCCGATCACGGCCCGCAGACCCGATGTGATATACACTTATACTAGAATATAATATAATATACTATAATATGTCTAGAATAGTATATAGGCTACTTTTAATTTCATAGGTAGGACGCGAGTGAAGCCGCGGGCGGTAGCTACATGGATGAAAAGTACTTTTAATATTGAAGTTAGGAAGTTATACTTAATCGACAATTTCCTCTATTTATTTATGTAAATAATACTACATTCAAAGAAACTTTCCTGTCTTTACTAATAACCTACTAATATTATAAATGTGAAAGTTTGGATGGATGGATGTTTGTTACTCAATCACGCCAGAACGGCTTTTTTTTTTTTTTTATTGGAGATGGTTAGGCTTTTGACCACCAGCTCGCTTTTGCAAGTGAGATGTGGCCTAAGATGGAGCACGCTTTACCAGAAGGAACTTATTCACTCTAGATTTGAAGACTCCTAGATTGTACTCGTCCGGGAAAACAGACGCTGGCAGATCGTTCCACTCTTTGCCAGTGCTTATAATAAAGGTGGAGCAGAAACGTTTGGTTCGACACTGTGGTATGTCGACCAGGTAAGGGTCTACGGCTGAACGATTCTGGATGAAATTTAGCACAAAGATAGATTATAGTCTGGAATAGCACATAGGCTACTTTTTACCCTCGCAGGTGCAACGTGAGCGAAGCCGTGGGTGGAAGCTCGTGCGACAATATACTTCAGATTCCCGTTTGAGGGTAACCACTTTAGCGAATCGGGAACTTCTAAAACCAATTTCACTTCTAATGGGGTTAACATCCTCAACAATTGTAATGGACAAATTGAGCAAAGCTTTTGAGAAACCAAATAACTTAGTGTTGAAAGTAACATTTTAGTACATTCGTAATAACATTGTGGAGTTAATGTATCACTTCTTTGAGGCGAATTCAATAATAAAACACGTTTTATTTTTAAAACACTATTTTCAAATAAATAAGTAACTTGCAGACTTCCGCACATTGATTATCTCGAATGGCGACCACGAACCTGGTGACGCAGATTTGGTAGGCCCCCCACCCGATGGATCGATGACATTGTAAAGGTTGCGAGAAGTCGGTGGATGGAAAAGGCTCAAGACCGTTCGTCGTGGAACTCATTGGGGAAGGCCTATGTCCAGCAATGGACTTTCTACAGGTTGTTGATGATGGTGATGATGAAATGCACATTGATTGACTGCAAAATCGTGCCATCCATAGTAGCGTATAGGGTTCTTTTTATTTCGGTACCACGCGAACAAAGCCGCATGCAGAAGCTAGTAGAATCTTCTGTTATATAAAGGAGTATTACTCACTGATTGATTCATCACGAAAGCTCGGAAACTACTGGGCCGAGAAGTCTGAAATTTGGCACAGGCACTCAAAAAAGGGTGTAGGCGCGCACTAAGAACGGATTTTGCAAAATTCAACTCCTAAAGGGGTGAAATAGGGGTTGAAAGCTTGTATGCAAGTCCCATGTTTTTGAAGTTGGAGACATCAAAATCGGGTTTTAGGTAAATTGTCAAAAATAAAAAATGCTATTATCAGCATTTTTTGAAAAACAGTCCTACGGGTGTGGTTATAGGGGATGTAAGTTTATATGGGAAGTCCTATGTTTTTGAAGTTAGAGACATCAAAATCGGATATCAGGTAGATTGTTCAAAATAATAATTTATAAAGTACCTGGAACAGTAAACTTCATACTGTACAGAGTCCAACTTGGGTCACTCATTACTTTCAAGTCTTAATTATTCGCTATTCAGAATGGGTGTAAATTAGATTACATTTTAATTTATAATAAACTAAATGTATTTTGGTTGAATCTCGTTTCGAAAACACGAGCCTTTCGTAAAATCAACGCGGTCTGTTCGCTGTGTTTGGAATATAAAGTGAGGTATAACAATAATTTTGGTAGGTACATTATAGGAGCAAGTGTGTTTGAGATGTTATTTCGATAAGAATTTTGTATCAGTATATATTCTTATGAAAAAGATGGTTCTGATAAGTAACAGCCAACCAAAAAAGCGCTCGAGGCGTATTGTATTGAATAGATATACCGCTAAAAACAAGAAATAATGAAGAATAACGACTCAACGTAACTTGGAATTGATAGAGTTCTTTACTTAGAGTAGCATGAAGGTTACTTGTTAAATAGGTACTACGTGAGTGACAACGCAGGCGTAAGCTAGTAAACATAGTTCTAGTAGTAGAATATAACTCAAATATTACGAAGCAAACAAATAATATCGCGAATGTTTGAATAGAAAATGTGGAATATCATGCTTCCAGACTTCAGGGCTTCAGAGTTGCCCGCGGGCAAATCATTTAGTCTTTCAATTGACCAAGGATAGGGCTGGCAGTTTGAAACACTCGTTGCACAGCTAGTCATTGATATCAGGAATGTTAAGGAATTTTCAGCGCGATCAAGAAAAAGTTAGGTGACTGATAGTTGCAATCATAACGTTTTAGTGCTTTTGTGCTTTTTTAGAATTTCGTAGGCCTTTGGACAGCCTAAAAACTCCGTCGCGGAGTAACTAGCTCATACGAATGAAAAGGAAAGATGATTTTTCAAACTTTCGTGAATAGTACACTAATCCTTGTTCTCCCAAGAGTCTGTATTGCGTAAAGATTGTTCAAGAACGAATAATGAATATTATATTTAGAACGCAATGACGTGATATAATCCATTTGGCTTTCATGACTAGGGAAAGATTTGTGAAATCATAGAAACAATAATAGATAAAAAAACAATGACAAATTAGGCTAAATTCATTATAGGTATGAACTCTGTTTTCTACGACTACAAGTAGAAAACAGAGTTCGGATCACCAACAATCGACTGTGTACCCAAAAGGCTGGTAACGTTACCTCGATGGATCGCTATACTGATTTTTTGTCCGAGAAAAAGAAAAATAAAAAATAATCTGTACCTAACTAGCTTTAGCTAACACACGTCAAAGTGCAAAACGTAATATTTGTTGGCTTGAATAGCCAATTGCAATTTTCCAGAAATAATGTTTCGACAAATTGTCATTTCGAAGTGCTGTAGAAAACCTGGCTCTATATATTTCTTTGTTTTAGATAGGTTGAGTGTGTGCTTGATAAAGAGAAACGAAAATTTTTTCCTAATGAATCTCTTAGAAACTTCAATTAGCTGATGTTATGTATAACTGTAAAAAGATCAATTACTTTAACAGTGGCTTTGCTCTTTCAGCACTGGGGTGAAAAGATAAGAATAACTGACCTATTTGCTCATTAACTGATTGATCGATTAGCTAGGGTAAGATCTTTGTTGTTTCTTCCACAAACTACTTAAAATGAGTGGAATAGTTTGGGGAGATAAACACTGGTAGTCTAAGTCATCATTCAACCAATTACAGATAATCATATTTTACAGAAATTGCGATAAAATATATTCTGTAATTGCAATTCTGATGTGGACAGATGGCAGAAACTGTGTCAGCCGTAGTGTGTTATATAGTCTTTGGGAGAGGATAATTTTATTCAACGCGAAGACAATGACGAATTAAACACATTATTTAAACCATAGATTAAAGAGCCATTACGCATTTGCATGCAGCGAGCATAAACAACATAATAGTCTACATAATATCAAAAGGCCAGCATTAAATCGCAAGCATAGTAGAAAGAAAAGCACAACCAAACAAATAAAAAAAAAAAATCTGTTCAATGTTACAAATACGCGATTAACAATCAAAGTGGAACGAGGGCCGCAGTTGTTTACAAAAACAATTCAGTAACGAAGTAACGAAATAACTTCAAATGCCAAATACTAAACCAAAATATCATGAACAAAGAGAAACAAACGAAGGATTGTTCCAAACAAAAATTCTCGAGAGCTGGCTGGGTTGGGTGCGCATCCCGGCAAAAATCCCAGGCATGCCCTGAACTGTTTTTAAACGTTACATAATAAAATGAATTCTCGGATAGGAATCCGCAAGACGCTCGCAATGACTGCGCCAGCCGATATTACAAAGCGGAAGTTGAAGGGAAATTTTTGAGCAACTTTTAATTATAGATCTACCATCCACCTTCGAAGCGGTCGCGAACTTTGAGAGAATTCTATTTAAAAAGTTCCCGCAAAGCCTTAATCCAACAATGATTTATTATGGTTGAATTCTAAAATGGAGCTGGAATGTGGGATAAGTAGATAATCCGCGACAGTGAGAGAAAATATTCCAGAATACTCTGGCCACAAATTCTGAATGAAGCGGGGCGTTTATCTAATATTACTGGTGGTGGTGCCGCGAAGAACGTTTCTGGTTGAAACACAAGAACTAAACAACTAAAGATACAACCATCATAGCAAACTTATCTGATCAAAAGTGACGAACAATGTGTCACAATGTTGCAGTCCACTCGCCACTCCACTATTCCGACCCGTGGCCTTAGGCTAAGTACACATAAAGCTGGCGACCGAATGGACATTTTATCTAAACGTTACATTTGCAACAATCGTATTACGTTACAGTGCCTGATAGAGTTTGTATAGCGAGTCTCGGCTTGCTTCATTATACGTAACATACGTAAAAATTACCGTGGTGCCGTGGAGCCATTGTGGCCACATTTCGACCCATGGATGTCGTAAGAGGCGACTAAGGGAAACAAAGCTATGGTATGGGCAGCAGCGTTCCCTATCTATCTATCTATAACAACTAGAGCTTTATCTGCGCTCGCCAACCCGCATGCCCATACTCGCCCAGCGCAGTGTGGCGAGTATGTACATTCGGAATATTTGAAATGTTTGTTATATGAAAAAAATGTATGTACCTATGAAACATTTTAGCGGTTAAACACAGCAAGCTTCACCTACAAAAGTTTCAACCAGAAACATCCTTAATCAATGTCTACTACCAAGTTTATCACTGACAAGAGGCGCTATTCGTTCAGAAGAATGTTACAATATATTTTATTATTGATGATGGTTAGGCGTTTGATCACCATCTCACTTTTGCAAGTCTTTTCAATTAAATTCTTAGTTAAGTTTTATGAACGTACTATTAGCGTAAACGTAGGTAAACTTACTAAGGAGAACTGTACGCGCTTTAGACAGGCCCATATGGGCTTTTTAAGTGTGCATCAAACATGTTTTAAAATTTCTTAAAATAAATATAAAAAAAAAAAGTGAGATGTGGCCTAAGATGGAGCACGCTTTACCAGAAGGAACTTATTCGCTCTAAATTTAAAGACTCCTAGATTGTACTCATCCGGGAAAACAGACGCAGGCAGATCGAATATTACAAGCAATTGTAATAACGTTATGTAATGTAACGTTATGTAACAGCGGTGTGCTCTAATGGTCACAATAGATAGAGGTCTCAAAGCAATTGCTGGAGAATACCTTTTTGTAACAGTTTAATGGGGTTATTCGTGAAATACAGCGTCCCAGGCTTTGAGTTTTATAGCCGGTTATAAATTTATTAACTTCCTTTATAATGTCAAGTGGACAATATAAAAGCGTCCAAGATTAAGTAGCTCGGACCTATTAGTGTTATTACAGATTGGTCGTTTTTTCAGCGTGTACAAGTTTGTATTTGCGTCATGGTTACTGTCATAGTAACATTCTCTAACATAACTTGCATACTCCTATAATACACTGGTGTTGTACGAGTTTAAGTTTTTCAAGAATATCTGACCGAAATAGTTTCGAAAAAAATGCATAAATGGACAAGTTTCATACAACTGTATATCAGGCTAGCCTAGGCTAGCCGTGGTGGTTCCGGCTGAAGAATAGGCCCCTCCATATCTACCTATCCACGGATGTCGAAAGAGGCGACTAAGGGAAAAAAGCTAGGGGATGGGCAGCAGCGTCCTTCATCTTAACAGCGATAGCTCTAACTGCGCTCGCCAACCCGCATGCCCAGCGTGGTGAGTATGGGCAAATCCCCCCACATGATAAGGAATTTGCTCTGTCTGTGGGGGAGGCCATGTTCAGCAGTGGACGTCGAACGGCTGAAATGATGATGATATCAGGCTACAGGCACGAAATATACGATACAACTGTCAATATATCAGGCTAAACGCACCAAATATACGACCAATCTGTACCGACGCTATCTGGTAGTACATAAAGGTCACTAACGACAGATTTTTTGTATACCCGGTAATCGTTTATCAACTGGGGCTAACTTTTTGTCTCAGGTACATGTTCGTTGCTGTCGAACAAAATTGTACACCTACAAAATGTCTAGGGCTGCCTAAAGATTGAGCTCAATTTTCTATAGAAACTTGGTCACATTATTTTCATGAAAATGTAGTTATCTATAAAAGCGTAGGGTCTGGAGCAATTCAATGACAGATAAACATTCCCACAGCCACAACTGTAAATAAATTTTGAAGATGAGTTATTTTTATATAGTGTGTATAGAAGTACTAAGAACGGATTACCGAAATTAAACCCCTAAGGAGGTGAAAAGGGATGAGCACGTCTCTCTCAAGAACTAGAAAAAAAAAACATTAAAAAAAATAACAAATACTGACCTAATCAAAAATAATAAAAAACGTATTTCAGTGTTTCAAAACTATTCCTGTAATGGGGTGTCAAAGATTTTACGGGAGGATACAACCTTTTACGATTATACTAAACATTTTTTTAGAGAAACCTCACGCCGGCATGGCCGCCAGCCTTTACTAGTTACAGAAATTATAAAAAAGTCTCACTTGAGATACTTTGAACTTTACATAATCTTATAATGCCCCAAGACGCTTAAAATGTTTACTAACAAGTTTGATTACACATTAAACATAAAAAAGTTATATCAGATATAAAGAAGGATGTTCGAAAATCGTGATAACGGGAAAACGACCCCGATCAGGGGATGATTTATGAAGTCCTGAAAGGGACAGTTTGGAAAAAACACCCCGGAATTCTCCGATACACATTTTCGGGTGGTTTATAGTTTTCGAGATATTGAGGTGCCCCCGTGTTCGCTATACTTTATATCTCACTTATAATAAGGTGTTTAAAACAGTGCCAGCGATATATCATCTAAAATGTTATGAATGGACTTTAAATTTATACTGACCAAAAGTATGGAGCTACTATGGCATGGCAAAATGTTTTGACGTGCCTTTGATTACACCCGTTACACTTCTTTATGGATCAGATGGCCTAGAGGTCCGAGATAATGTTTGAGCCTTCTTTTATATCGTGTTTTAATGTTATTTATTTAAAACCTTATTTATTTAAATCATATAGCAGAGTTAAATAATATACAAACACAGTAAAGTATACAACTTTTGCAGGTAAGCGCTAAACGCGTAGTATCCTCAATACTTTTGTCCGTGGCCTGTATATTTTACTTTTAAAGTGCAGAAACTTGTCACAAACATAAAGCGGGCCTCAATAAGAGCTGAAAAATGGCCCAAAGCCTTGAGGACAAACAGGACATGTCTCATTCCCTGCAGTTAACCGTGACAAATAGCCTCGTCCCTTCCGGAGGCGTGACAACGGAGCCGGCCCTCAGTGCCCATCTACGGCCCGCTAGTGATGGGTAACTCACCTCGAAATAAACGAAAAATACACCTTAGGATTATTTCACACGTATCACACCACCTGTCCAGGTGCATATTTTGATGAATAGTACAACTTACAAATTTTGCCGTCATTATCGACCGCATGGGTTATACCGACCAAATCGCAACGACAACGCAACCACCAGGGATGACACCGTAAACTAGTGGCCGGCCATATCGCAGATACAAATCACATCGACATTTTGTCGGTACCACACCACTGCAAAAAGCTGCAGCGACACTATTCACACATAACGACTGCTTGAACACCTTTTGTCGCTGTGACGTGGTGTGGTTGTGGTACGTGTAAATTCTCCCTAAGTATGAAGTTAAAGTTTGAAGTTTTCCCTAAGTGTGAGATAGTTCACGATGTTCATGAGTAAAAAATTGGCATTGATCAAGACAGCCTTGTGGAGGCTCAAACTCATATCGATACTTCAGTTCATAAGGTGTAAGTCGTAGAGACTAGTTTTTAAAACACTTGTTTCTCGTGTCCAAGGTTCGTATCTTCAAGCGTCGTGAGTGGACTTACGAGGGGAAGTTTTAAAAGTATCAACATTTACTATGAAAGTGATGAGTGGAGTGGAGAAAACTCAACGACTCAGAATAATAGGGAAAGCCTATAAAAATAACGCACAAAAATCACACACACGGCTTGGTGCATATTATATTTTTTCGATGTTCCTTTTCACAAAAATGCATATAGGGCTTTAGAGTGGTACCAACAAGTTCACATAAACTATACCTCCCTCACGTTATGTTTGCCTTTAGCACTTTGTTTCTTCCTCATTCATAATAGATTTCATGTAAATAAGGCATGATCAATCACTTCATTCATTCGATTAACCTTAATTGATCGAGTGAGTGAAGAGAGCGTAGATCTCTCAAACAACTTGGGCGAATCAGCGTTGTATGTTTATTTGTTTGAGCATAACTTTCAAACTGTAAATCCGATCTGCATGGAATTTAGTAGATCGATAATAGATTGTACTATCAATATTTACTGGTAGGAATATGAGTTAAATCGGCTAAAGGGCTAATAACATATTTTTTCTTTCATAAAAGTAAAACAAATTGAATACATAAATTCCGAGAATTTATGAATTCTAGTCTAGTTCATATGGTTTTTAGGATACAAGAAAACAGTAATATTTTATCCAATATAACTTGAGCTTTTTTTTGGTATAGTTTCAATTACATTGTATGATTGTATGATTCATGTAAGATTGGTTATTAGTTGGAACATGCAAAAGATGTTCAAATAATAGTTGATAAACAAATAAATCTAACTTTTCCGCGAACTCAAACGAAGCACCTTACTAGTAAAGGGCGCATCACTCCGGCCCGCTATATGGCCTCCTTCGGCCCACTATCCTTCGGCCTTTGTCAACGTGTCAATCCGAACGTGACTTATAGAATTGAGGTATTCGTTTTGTTCGTTTGATTGAAAAGGATTTTATTTGTTGCTGAAGAGGTTTAAACAATGACAATACAATGGCAGCTCAGTCAGTCGCTCTTTTTTTAGAATCATGTGTTATTAAATTTTGTTGTTCCTAGTCAACTACACCTAGTTCCTAGTACAGGCTATGCCTAGTTTGGGATCAGTTGACCGTGTGTGATATGTCCGGAATATTTATTTAATTATTTATTAAAAACTAGAAATATTGAACCCTGGAGACGAATTAGACCTGAAGAATACTAAAGAGGTTTCAGAAGTTCAAAATTATGTAAATAATTGAAAAAAATATTATTCTTCAGAAGCACATAATATAATCTAATTTCTGATCATACTTAGAACTAAAAATATTCAAAAAAAAGATGCCAAGTGTGAAATCTCGCGCCCCGTGGCTTCCGTACCATTACACGGTGTCAGAAAATCAAGCTCTCAAGTGTGGAAGATAATTTTTAATTTTAATTTCTCACATGAAATAAGTTATATGGCAATTAAAATAAAATATAACGCCCTTCGTTCGCCTTATATTCTTATCCTGTATAAGAATATAAGTATCAAAAAAGAATGAGTGACATGACAAGCAAGCAAGCAATAAATGTAGTAGGTATATTATTTAAATACAAGATAACTCTCGCTCCAAAAATAATAAAACAGCTATTTACTTCGATGAAATATATAACCTTGGCCGTATTTCTTGGCAGAATAAACAAAACTTAGGTATGTGCCGTGGTGGCCCCGGCTGAAGAATAGGCCCCTCCATATCTACCTATCCGCGGATGTCGTAAGAGGCGACTAAGGGAAAAAAGCTAGGGCATGGGCAGCAGCGTCCCTCATTTTTAACAGCGATAGCTCTAACTGCGCTCGCCACCCCGCATGCCCAGCGTGGTGAGTATTGGCGAATCCTCACATGATAAGGAATTTGCTCTGTCTGTGGGGGAGGCCATGTTCAGCAGTCGACGTCGTACGGCTGAAATGATGATGATGAGGTATGTGTTGTTACTATTGTATTGTAATATAACTAATGACCAACAACATTCTTACGATCAACACAAACACACACCAATGCAAACTATCGGGCGTACAAATAAATCGTGAAGTTCGTTTCTCATAACATTTTTATCACTCGAGTTACATGTTTGGATGGAATTCGCGAAAGGGATGGAAAATATTTGTTCCCGAAAATAGGAATGAGATAACAGTGTCTTGAAAGTTTTGAGAGTGCCATCAATATGCTATTAGGGTAGTATTGCAATGACCTAATAAAATTATAGGGGATAATTGAGGGTCATAAAAATGTAAAGGCGAACAAAGGGCGTTATATTTTATTTTAATTGCTATATAACTTATTTCATGTGAGAAATTAAAATTAAAAATTACAAGAGATGTCGAAAGCTAGATATTTTGGATAAAAAATCCCGAAAATCATTTGTATACATTGTTCGTGTAGTTTATTGACCATATTATACAGAAAATCTTATTTTGTCTCTACGTAAACTTGGCATCTTGATTTTCCAACCGAATAATTTCGCATGGAAACCTCACACTTGACCGTCATTATTGTTGACCAGCTTCTGCCCACGGCTTCGCTCGCCTGGTACCTACATAAATAGCCTATATGCTATTGTAGGTAAATAACTCTATAATTCCAAGTTTCATCAAAATCGGTTGAACCGCTACGGCACGATTGAACCACAAACATCCTCACAAACTTTCGCATTTTTAATATTAATAGGATTTAAACGTAGCTATACAGTATTTATTGTTTAGACTCACCTGTTCTACCCATACGTTCGTTGTCATTATTTGATTCTTAAGATTCTGAAACAAAGAGAAAAACAAAGTAAGTCATAACTTAATACAGATAGGTTCATTACAACATAACATAAACAATTACTCACAAGCATCAGTACCATACGATTCATTGTTATCAAATTCAAAGTCAAAAGTGTTTATTTCAATAAAATCACTTGAATGACTATGAAACGCCTTATGAACTAGGTGAAGCTAGGTCTGTTCCTCGCGACCAAGCCTAGAAGAATCAGGCAACAAACATGGCTTGGTGCCTATCATTTTTATTAATGTACATTCTTACAAAATTGAAGAACTTCTTCTTTCCCCTTTTTAATCTCTCATATCTTGTAAGAATCTTATAAAAGTGTAAAAAAAACTTCATGTAGTCTTATTAAAAGCCACTTTAAAACGATGTGCTATAAAATAATACAAATGTTATTTCAAAATCTTTACAGAATACAGTTCATTTTAAGTTTGACTAGGTGAGTTAGTAAGTGAGTTAGTAAATAGATGACATCAATAACAGTTCGAACGATGCTAGACAAATAAATATAGAGAAGTAGGTATATTAGATAACGAATTTTATTTTGTTATCATGTAAGTAAGTTTTATATAGGCCATAAAAATAGGCCCTTTCTCATTACTGCGTAGTTTTGTAAGTAGATAACGCTCGGCCGTTTATCGGTTTGTTAATAGATCTAGCCGTTTAAATATAATATTTTGAGAGGAGGTAGGGCACAGCGAGATTTTCTCGTTCTGAATTGGAGCAGCCTGCCTGGGGAGGTAACTCCGCCTTACAGAAGATCGCAGCCAAATAACATTAATTGTTTCAAAAAGTGTTGTGTTCCTGCGGTGAGTAAGGTTGCCAGAGCTCTTTAGGGGGGAAGAGCGTTCGGGGTCGGCAACGCGTGCGTGATGCCTCTGGTATTGCAATCGCTCATAGGCTACTGTAACCGCTTTCCATCAGGTAGGCCGTAAGCTTGTTTGCCACCTCTGTTGTATAAAAAAAAAAAATAATAATAAAAAGATATCAAAGCACTTGCTTATAACGTTATCTAGTCATTGGCGAACACGTCACTAATGTTAAATATTGACCACAATAATTATTACAAAAAATCCTCTTGTCGATTCAACAACCATAATAACCTAACCTTAGATGTGCACGAAAGGTGCCTCTAAGAGGCGCACTTTAATCCTTACACTACATAAATTCCTCAACGTTCGCCCCTTTTCTGGTCAAACATATCTCAACCTGGTCACCGACCTAAGACAGGATGACCAAGACAGAATCAGTGACACGACGAGCAAGCAAGCAAAAACATTAATAATTTTTATACGATCAAAATGGAAATAAGATGTTCATTTTAGAGTCTATACCGATGAAACTTATGTCAGTTTGTATCAGAGTGAGGTGAGGAATATATATAAACTAAGAATACCAGGGTAAGGGTTACTGATAATTTTGTTACACCATAAAGTTTGATCGGTGAAGCGAGAATACCTTTATAAGCCTTGAATTGAGTTCATAAACTTTCACAGTCTGCTTGTTAATGATTTCAAGGTAAAGCTTGATAGGTTACGCGCAGTCGTCTCGTCATGTATAACGCTGGCATTCTTAGTTATTATGTCTTTAAACTTCCCTCACACTGACATATCATCATCATCATCATTTCAGCCGTTCGAAATCCACTGCTGAACAAGGCCTCCCCCACAGACAGAGCAAATTCCTTATCATGTGGGGGGATTTGCCCATACTCACCACGCTGGGCATGCGGGTTGGCGAGCGCAGTTAGAGCTATCGTTGTTAAAATGAGGGACGCTGCTGCCCATCCCATAGCTTTTTTCCCTTAGTCGCCTATTACGACAACCACTGGATATCCCAGGATATAAAGGACTACAAGTTATTATTATTTGACATTATTAGACTTAGTAAATTAGATTCTAACAATGACATTATTCAGAATTTAGTATTTGACATGAACAATCATTATGAAATTTTATTAATGAATACTAAGCGCGATTTTTACAACAACATCATTCAGTCTGACACGAATGAGAGAGGTAAAAATAATAACCCTAGGCTAGATATTACGGATGTGGTCACTGATTCCAATGGTGCCAGTTTCTCAAGTAAACTAGAACTACTAAATGCAATGAACTGTCGGCTTCTGAGCGCGGCGGCAGCGTGCGGTGCACCGCGCGCCGTTCTCGCCGATGTGCACCGCGCCTTATGCTCGGCGCGGGCGCCGGCGGACCGCTCGCTCCGTCTCCGCCCGTTCACAGCGGATGAAATCTTTGTTATAATAACAAAACGAATTCCCGCTAAGCCGTCTCAAGACGTGTATGGTATTTCTATGAAATTGCTGCGCCAAGCCGTACTCGTACTAGCCCCTATACTCGCCCATGCTTTTAACATCTGCATTCGGCAGGGCGTATACCCAACTTCCTTGAAACAGAGCAAAGTATCACCGTTGTTTAAGGGCAAAGGAAAAAAGAGCGATATGGACAGTTACCGGCCTGTGTCGATAATCCCCGCATTGGCTAAGGTCTTGGAAAACGGTTTGAGTCAGCGCCTTACAGAGTTCCTGTCCTCGACTGATGCGCTATCAGACCGACAATACGCGTACCGCGAGGGTCGGTCAACGACGTCGATGACACGGAATGTCGTTAGTCTTGTTGTCGCCGCACGAGAGAGGAAGCAGCAGGTCGCTGTGATGTGCTGTGATCTGTCAAAAGCGTTTGATGTCGCCGACCACACTATCCTCGCAGTTAAGCTGAGGCACTACGGCGTTGCTGGGCCAGCGTACGCGCTGTTGACGGACCTCATGCGGGACAGATCGCAGGTGGTGAGGGGAGGCGGCATCATGTCGGACCCCCTACAGTCGTACATGGGCGTGGCGCAGGGATCCTCGGTCTCAAACATATTATTTTCACTGCTATTGAACGACCTACCGGAAGCAGTCCCTGAGGCCGAGATCCTTATGTACGCGGACGACGTGGCCGCGGTTGTCTCCGCTCCATCGATCGACGCCCTAGAGAACCAACTCAATGCCGTGGCAATACGCCTTGCTGAGTGGTTTAGAATGAACGGGCTCGCTCTTAACTTAGGTAAAACACACTTCATTCACTTTCGGTTCTCGGGTGCGCCCGTCAGGGCGCTATCTGTCGGCATCGATGGCAGAGCTGTTAACCAGGTTGAGTGTACAGGGTTCCTAGGATTTCAGATTGATAGGGGACTGACATGGGCAAAACACATCAATGTGCTGTGCGGACGGCTGGGCAGTGCGTGCTACGCGCTGAGCCGGGTGAGCCGGGTGGTGTCCTCGGACGTGGCCCGAGCATGCTACTTCGCCACTGTACACTCGCAACTCCAGTACGGCGCCGAGCTGTGGTCGCGCGCTGCCGACTGGGAGCGCGCGTTCCGCATGCAAAAAAGGGCCATACGAGCGATGGTGCGGATACGTAGCGACGTCTCTGCCAGACCATACTTTAAGAGCCTAGGCATCCTCACACTGCCCTGCATAGCCATCTCGCAGGTAGCGCTGTATGTGAGGAACAACCTTGGCTCGTACGCGACGCATGGTGAGTTCGCATACCGCACTCGCAACCAGCACAAACTGGTATCTCTAGCGCGGTCCTTGACGAAGTCGTCGAAGCTGACTCATATTATGGGCCCACAGGTTTACAACAGGTTACCAGATTTGATCAAAATGGCTGCAAATAACGGTATATTTAAGCGCCGCCTAAAACGTTGGCTTATCGAGCATACATTTTATAGCTACGACGAGTTTTTAGACTCAACATGACATCTAATAAAATTATAAGTAATTGTATAAAATGTTATTGTATGGAATTATTTTATTATTAGTTATTTTTGACATTTATCATAAAGATATAATTTTTTCAATATTTTTATTTAATTGTCAATCTTAAGCTAAGAATTAAAGTGAATTTATTAGCTAATAGGTATTTATATAGATCGATTATTATGTAATGACATGTAACTCTTTTTTGTTATCAATAAATGAACTGAACTGAACTGAACTGAACCACTGATATATCATCACTTATCACTGACATATGAATATTATTATTTTCATCAAAGTTATATTCACGTTTGTTTTTTTTTTAATTTCCCGTCAAAATTGCTCTCAAGTCGGAATAACATCATTTTATTATTATTATCACAATATATATAATAGTCAGAACAAAAGTTCAGTCACATATCTGTAACTTGCACAGGACAAGTTTTATCGCATATCTGGTTTCCCAGCAATTAGTATCAAAATATTTTAATTAAACTTCTTGAAATATATCAGGATACCTCTACTAGTTTTTTGTAAGCTTCGGTACTAAATGAACGAGTGATGTTCGGGTAATTACCGTTAGTTACGAGTTCTACATTAAACAGATACCTTCGTTAATATTAATGCCCTCAATCACCATTACCACATACTGTCTTCTATCAATACCCAAGCACCGGATCATTTTACAGCCAATATAAAATAATGGCCGCTTAACAGGTTTCGAGGATTTGCGAATGATTATTTCGCTGTTGTGACAGGATCGTAAATATAAAATGGCGAATAAAATGGAGTTGTTTTTGTATTGAGTGGGCGGTCGAGATTTCAACACTTAACGCCTGAAGTACACTCTTTGGTCTTTGACAATTATCATCCTCCTTTCCATCCTTTCCTTCCAGACGTAGGGTGTCCACTGCTGAACATAAGCCTTTTCAACAGACTTCCAGAGCACCTTCCTAGGGGGAAATAAGCCCATACTCACCACGCTGGGCACGTGGGTATGACAATAAGTAGATAATAACTTTGTATTGCCTTCCGTATGTAAGGAGGGGTAGCCGACTCAATATATATATATATATTTTTAGCAAACAAGCTTAAGCCCCACCTGATGGTAAGCGGTTACCGTAGCCTATGTGCGCTTGCAATACCAGAGGCATCACGCACGCGTTGCCGACCCCGAACCCCCTTCCCCCCTAAAGAGCTCTGGCAACTTTACTCACCGCAGGAACACAACACTATTTGAAACAAATAATGTTATTTGGCTGCGATATTCTGTAAGGCGGAGGTACCTACCCAGACAGGCTGCTGTAATTCAGAACGAGAAAATATCAATATCCGCCTGAGGTGATTTTTTTATAGTTAACTATAAAATATAAACAATATTTTGTGACTAGTTAAATGAAATTATACTACAGAAAAACATAGTATGGAAACCAATGAGTGGCTTCGAAAGAGGATAGCAAGTTGAAGTGAGGGTGGGGCACATAGCTAGGAGAACCGATGAGGTTCAAAAGTGGATCACACACCGGAAAAGGCAACGTAGGATGACCCCCCACTAGATGGAATGACGACCTATTAAAGGTCTGATCTTACAGATGCGACTCTCACTCAAAACAAATACTTGCAGGACATCCAAACATTAAATGTTTGTACAAATTTTTGTACCGTCATCGTGGGGATCGAAACCGCACCTCTTGTGTCTTGGTCGGGTACTCGCCCGCCACGTCATTGATGTCTCCGTAATCATGTATTTTCCGTTTTGGGGTATTCAAGATAATGAAACATTATGTTAACCACCAATCGTACTCAGTTGTACCATCAATGGTACTGGCTGATGGTACAAATGAGGCTTTAATAGTACCAATATTTCGAAACTTCTTACACAAAACACGCCTCAGTAAGATTCGCTAAACTTACATAGTTCACGCTCCCGACTTTAATTACTACCTTCACAGTCGAGTTCGGATAAAATTGCATTCCACTACTGGTCGGCTTACAGTTATATGAAAACAGCTGCTTCACTCAGAACGAACAGCTCAAATACCTATAGCATTTTCTTATAAAGTGGCGATTTTTATATTTTAAAATCGTGATATGTGTTCCTTAAACTACAGTAAACTAAAACAGGCCCATGCTACACTTACAAGCAACAATTATTATTATTTTGTTGTTTATTTATAGCTACATAGCTAACCGTGTTTGCTCTTGTGATTCTCGCATCAAAAATTAATACAGTAAAACTTATTAATACGTTGTATGGCAAAAATTATGGCATACTACACATATTCTGAAACACCATGTATTTAGTTGTAATAGCCTCTGTACCATTTTTAGGCAACTTTAAATCGCAAAAACGTCGGAAATATTTATACTTTTGGTATCAGATTTGAGAGTAATGAACAAAAAAAAAATAACGGCCAACAGTCAACTACATAGTCCTGAACCCACACTTAAATTCCCTGTTACGGGGGTATCAGAAACTACGAGTGCCTTGGTACCACAACACCCAGACCCCGAACAAATAGTTGCAGATCATGCAAACATTTGCCCCGTAGGGGGAATCGAATCAGCAACTTGCGTCTCAGATGCGCACTCGCCTACTACGCCACCGAGGTCGTCACTACTCATTACTAATACAGTTTAGGTCTACAAAATAGTTGTAGCATTCGCTACGCCGCGCCGTAGAGGGTCTACGAGATCCCAAGTGAACTGGCTTGTTAGAATGAACTGTGGTTGGGTCTTCGGTTTCACGCTGATCCTCGGATTCAAGAATCAGGTTCGGAATGTTTGCGTGCGTCTATTCGAAGAATGCTGTTAAACTTCTTAGCTTGGTTCGCGTGCTGCTCGATTTCATATCCGATCACTAATGGACTATGTAAGTGTATTTTGTACTTGTTGTAAATACAAACTTCTTTTGACTTCGATTCGTAGCACTACAAATCGCCTAACTTGTGTACTATAGAGTTTTTGTTTTGGTAATTTTTCATCTGTTTACAACTAATGTGAGCATAATGTCAGACGTAATGTTTTGATGTGCCTCTGGCTCCAAGGATCTTATCGCCAAAATATATCAGGCGTAACTTGGGAATATTATCCATGAGCCTATTATTTAGGTCACCGCGGGGGCCTTTTAGGCGTCCTTAAAACTCATTCACCAGAGAAAGACACTGGCCACATTTACACGAACGCATTTGTGCAGCTCTTTGTAATGCAATCTGGTCTTAAGCGGCTTGAAACCTGCGAGCTGTTGCGGTAACAGCGCGCAGCGGTGTATTTGCCAATATGGAGGCTCTATACAGCTCTAATGTTAGTAAAACAATCTTAATTCAAACATTCGTAAACATGTGTGTTCCGCTAAGACTTATATCAACACTCTGTTCCAAAAGGTACCTAAATATCAAAAAAGTAAACCAATATTTCCCAACACTCCCAAACGTCAAATAGTGTCGACCTGTGAGTGATCCCGGATATTTTATTACTTTTCACGTGCTGTATAATAACGGGCCGCCATCATAAATTTGCGTGTCCCTGAGAGGGCTCATACATTATACGGAATCCCACTTGATCCCTAATTCAGGGTTATGCGACAGTTTCGATTATGGAATACCCTATTGTTGGGGTCATATTGTAATGCACTTCGATGATTATGTATAATAAAGCATAGAATATTATAATAAAGCAAAAATAAATAAGCATTAGACAAATAGGTAATTTATTCTCGCAAATAAATTATTTCATTTCTTTTCCAACTCCCGTATGATCTTCGATGACAAATATTATAATATAGAATTTGCTAACAAAATCAAAAGATTGTTAATTGACAAGTCTTACTACACTCTTGACGAAGCTTTTGCTAATGATACATTTGTAACATTATAAAGATGATAAAATTAAGCCGCGTTCAAAAGCGTACCATAATATATTATCTGAAATTTATTGAAATTATCCATAATTCTATTAAAAAAAGCCAATTCTGAGTGTGCAATATGTCATCACTCAAAGGTAACACTCACTTCTCAAAGTCAAACTCAAAGTTGACTAGGTATATTATTCATAAATTTTACTGAATAATATACCTAGTCATTCAGTTAAATTTCAGATGGCATATGCTCACCACTTGTAATCGGCTTTAAAGCGGCCTAATAATTTCAGCCATTTTGTAAAGGACATTTTGTAAAAGTCCGTTTTCAAAACATAATAGTCCTTTGTTTTTTAATCACCGTGAAAAACACAAAACGGAATTATTATGGCCTTTCAGCTTTTTTCTTGTAATTAAACCTTCAGGTGTTGTGTAAACAAATGTATGGTCCTGAATAAAATTCCGTTAGCAATTTAATCTTGTAGCTGTAAGGTTGTTTTTTGGATAGCAGAGATGTGTTGGAAGTTGTGTGAGAGGGACAGTATAGGTGGCTCATTAAACTTTATAATTGGCTACCAAGCAAGGCGGGCAACTAGAAAATATTTTCGCGCTGGCTGAGACTAGAGCACGAGTTAATTTCTGACGCTATCGAATTGCAAACGAGTCCTTCGCTTTGTCACTTTGTCCCTGACTGACGAGCATTCGCCTGTAATGTAACATTAAGCTACGATTTTGAGTGGGGGAGCGCTCCGCGTCCACGACGTGTTGCGCATTGATGTGTGGCGAGCTACGCCACCACCATCACTCCGTCGCCGCCAAATTCAAATACCTCTCAGTTGGCATAGCGACGAAGAATAGAACGAGTTGTTGATTCGGACGGACGACGGTCTGTCAGACTACCTTTTTACTTTTACTTTTACTCTTGTCGTGTGCAGTATCGTGTTTCCTAAAATCTTCTATTCTTTTGTAAATACCTTGTACCTATTGTAAATATTATACTCCCTGTAAATAACAACTCTCTCTCTCTCTACACGTCCTGTAGGATCTCCACCAACCATAACTGGTGACCACCGACGTGATTATGTCAAAAACAAAGGCTGGTAAAGATTTTCAGGCCGCCGAGTTCTGGAGCTCCGAGTTCGGCGGGACGGAAGAAATGCGAGATGCGGTCAAGGTACCATTTTTTTTGCCGGAGGAAGATGGTTTGCTAAGCCAAGTCCGAGAACTAACGAAACAGGTAGCTATGCTTACGGAACAGGTAGCTAAAGGAACACGGTCGCGCTCACGGACATCAAGAAGAGGAAACAACCGATTTCGCTCCCGCTCACGCTCACGACCGAAACAACCACCCCCTGACCATCCACACTGTTTCTACCACTTCACCTACGGATCAGAGGCGATAAAATGCAAGCAGCCCTGTACTTTCAAGGCGGAAAACTCTCAGGGCGGTCGCATGTAGCGGCCAACGACTGCCCTTCTTCATCATCAGGCCGTCTATTTGTAACCGACTACGCGTCGAAAATGCAGTTCCTAGTGGACACTGGTTCTGACTTGTGTGTTTTCCCGCGATCAGTTATCAAGACGTCCTGCCCTAAATCGAAGTTTGACCTACTAGCTGCAAACAACACAGTGATTCATACTTACGGACCTATCAACCTACAGCTCAACCTAGGCCTCCGACGAGATTTTCGATGGAGTTTTACAATCGCTGACGTTAGTAAACCTATAATCGGCGTAGACTTTTTGAGTTTTTATGGTTTGCTCGTCGACTGTAAACATCAACGATTGATTGACAACGTCACTTCACTCTCTGTAAAAGCCATTCACTGCAATTCATATATCGATTGTTTATCCGTAAAAACAATAACAGGCGAGTCTGAATATCACAAAATTTTATCCGAATATCCTGAAATCACGCGACCGGCTGGTGTGAGATCCACTCCTAAACATAACACTCTTCATTTCATCAGAACCACACCAGGCCCTCCAGTTTCTTGTAAGCCAAGACGTCTCGACCCAGCTCGTTTCAACGCTGCAAAAAAAGTGTTCGACGAAATGCAAGCAAACGGCACAGCCAAACGATCGGAAAGTCCTTGGTCGTCTGCACTTCACATGGTGAAAAAGAAGGACGACAGCTGGAGACCCTGCGGTGATTATCGCGCTCTCAACGCCAGGACTATTCCCGACAGGTATCCCATCCGTCACATACAAGATTTTGCTTACCAACTGTCCGGATGTTGCGTATTTTCGACAATAGACCTCGTGAAAGCCTACAACCAGATCAGCATGAATCCCGACGACATACCAAAAAGTGCAATTACAACACCTTTCGGCCTTTTTGACTTTCCTTTCATGAGCTTCGGGCTTCGCAATGCTGCCCAGACCTTCCAGAGGTTCATCGATGAGGTACTCTTTGGCTTGGATTTTTGTTACGGGTATATTGACGACATTTTGGTATTTTCATCATCACTGGAAGAGCACAAGAAACATCTGCGTCTGTTATTCGAGCGTTTAAAACAGTACGGAATACTAGTGAATACCTCGAAGTGCGTGCTTGGACAATCTCAGGTTACCTTCTTAGGTTATCAAGTTTCTTCCAAAGGAACCCGCCCGCTCGATGCCAAAGTTCAAGCTGTCAAAGAATATGCCACTCCCAAGACTGTGAAAGAGCTGAGACGTTTCCTTGGAGTATTGAATTTCTACCGTAGATTCATACCCAACGCAGCTCACCTTCAAGCGCCATTGAACTCCTTACTATCTGGCCCAAAAGTCAAAGGTTCTCATCCAATAGAGATGACGCCAGATCTAATGAGAGCATTTGAAGACTGCAAAACATCCCTCTCTGAAGCTACCCTACTCGTTCACCCAGACGTGGAAGCAGAACTATCCATAGTAACAGACGCTTCTGATATAGCACTCGGTGCTGTTCTCCAGCAACGCAAAGATGCAGACTGGCAACCCCTTGCTTTCTTCTCTCACAAACTAAACAGCGCTCAGAAGAAATACAGCCCCTATGATAGAGAACTTTTAGCAATATATGAAGCTATCAAATACTTCAGACACATGGTGGAAGCCCGTAACTTCACAATATTTACCGACCACAAGCCGCTTACTTACGCGTTCTCTACGAATAAAGAGAAATGTTCCCCAAGACAATATCGACACTTAGACTTCATTGCTCAATTTACCACCGATATACGCTACATACCTGGGAAGGACAACGTGGTCGCTGACGCCTTTTCTCGAGTGGAGGAGATTTCTACAATCGACTACACAGCTCTTGCACGATTTCAGAATTCAGACTCAGAACTGCAAGATCTGATACTCCACGGCTCCGCCCTTAAACTCAGAAAGATTAAAGCTATGGATAGCGACATAAAAATCTACTGCGATACTTCTGTTAAACCACCTCGACCTTACATCTCACCTGAACTCCGAAAACAAGCTTTCCAGATGCTTCATGGACTTCATCACCCAGGATGTTCAGCTACAGTGCGACTGGTTACACAAAGATTTGTATGGCCAGGGATCCGCAAAGATTGTAGAGAGTGGTCTAGACAATGCTTACAATGCCAGTCAAGCAAAGTCACTCGACACACCAAATCACCATTATCATCATTTCTCACCCCTTCATCGAGGTTCTCTCACATACACCTCGACCTCATCGGCCCGTTACCCTTATCCTCTGATTACAGGTATTGTCTCACCGTCATCGATAGATTTACGCGATGGCCTGAGGCTATTCCACTGAAGGATATAACAGCCGAAACATGCGCTGCTGCCCTTGTATCCGGTTGGATAGCACGATTCGGATGCCCAGATCGTGTGACTACCGATCAAGGACGCCAGTTCGAGAGCCACCTTTTCCAGTCTCTCACTGCTCTCATCGGTGCGCGCCACTTCCGCACCACTGCCTACCATCCTGCTGCGAACGGCATCGTCGAGCGTCTCCACCGACAGCTGAAGGCAGCAATCATGTGTCACACTTCATCAACATGGACTGAAGCCCTTCCACTTGTCTTGCTTGGCATCCGCAGCGCATGGAAGGACGATCTCAAGACGTCGGCAGCCGAGCTGGTGTACGGCGAACCCTTGCGCTTGCCTGGTCAGTTTCTTTCTCCTTCCGAAGACTGCACCACAGCGGACGTCACTCAATATGCAGCCCGTCTTCGTTCGCATATTCAGAAACTTACACCAAGACCTACTTCGTGGCACTCTACGTCACCCTTCTACTACCCGCGTGATCTGAACAACTCATCTCATGTATTCCTACGTCGAGATCACGTGCGTCGCTCACTCGAACCACCTTACGCTGGACCTTACAAGGTTATTGAAAGGCAACCGAAGTTCTTCACCCTTGACGTCAATGGCAAGATAGTCAACGTCAGTGTCGACAGGTTGAAACCAGCATACATGTCGAAAGAAGCACATCTACTGAAACCACAGACGACCACAGATCCTACCTCACTAAGTCCACCGACAACGAAGCCTGCAGCTCCTTCTACTACTACAGCCTCTGAAGAGAAGAGAACTCGGAGCGGCAGGAGAGTTCACTTTCCCGACTTTTATCGACCGTAGTCACGGTCTGGCCAGGGGGAATATGTGGCGAGCTACGCCACCACCATCACTCCGTCGCCGCCAAATTCAAATACCTCTCAGTTGGCATAGCGACGAAGAATAGAACGAGTTGTTGATTCGGACGGACGACGGTCTGTCAGACTACCTTTTTACTTTTACTTTTACTCTTGTCGTGTGCAGTATCGTGTTTCCTAAAATCTTCTATTCTTTTGTAAATACCTTGTACCTATTGTAAATATTATACTCCCTGTAAATAACAACTCTCTCTCTCTCTACACGTCCTGTAGGATCTCCACCAACCATAGATGTTACAAGTCGTTACATTACAGGCGAATGCTCTCGGTGAAGGAGCACCATAAGACAATTTTGCTGACAATTTATGTCATGTTTCAAGATGATAAAAGACCCTTGCTTATAACAAGTTTCATTAGCGGCACAATTTATCAACTATAAAACCCATTTTGTCGAATACACAAACTATTTATAATAGCATTTTGAAGTAGAGCTAATTTTTCAACTGTCTTCCTAGGATGAGCTAGCTTGCTTGCGACATCTGCTGCGACGAAGACTCGTAGTTGTTTCTAAAGAAAATCACAAGCTCAAGGAATTATCCAAGTCGAAAATTACGTCAGTATGACAAAGTGCGACTTGAGGAAAATATGAGTAACGATTGAAGATACGGGGTACCTTATGTTAGGCCCATTTTACAAAGTTAGATCTATCTTAAGACAAATCGTTTTGGGCATTTAAAGATATATAAAAAATCCCTCTGTCGTGGGTCTCAGAACCAACGAGTACCATAGTACAGCAACACCCAGACCCACAATAAATATGTGTAGATCATGCAAAATTTGCATCTCAGTTGAGCACTCGTCGGCTATAACACCGAGTTCTTCATACCGTTGTATTAAAATAGGTACAAGGCAATATAAATAAACAAACCAACTGTCACATAAATCAGCCTAAATTCTCACTAGAATACCCTGTGTCATGGGTATCCGAAACTATGAGTACCGAGAAACCCGGAATTTGTCACAGATCATGCAAATATTAACAGGCCGTGGTGGCCCCGGCTAAAGAATAGGTCCCTCCATATCTCTATCCGCGGATGTCATAAGAGGCGACTAAGGGAAAAAAGCTAGGGGATGGGCAGCAGCGTCCCTCATTTTAACAACGATAGCTCTAACTGCGCTCGCCAACCCGCATGCCCAGCGTGGTGAGTATGGGCAAATCCCCTCACATGATAAGGAATTTGCTGTCTGTGGGGGAGGCCATGTTCAGCAGTGGACATCGAACGGATGAAATGATGATGATGATGCAAATATTTGTCCAGCTGGTAGGATCGAAACCGCACCTTACATGACACCATGCCTCAACCTGGTTACCGACATAAGGATTACAAAAGAATTGATGACATAACAAGCAAGCACCGACCAAGTTTGGCAACAAACTAATGATAGAAGAGGTGACAAAACGTCAAGTCACGAAGCTAAACACAGCCCAGCCATATTCTGTAAACTATCTCCCTAGACAAGCGCGCTCCCGAGTGATGCGTAATTAAACTTTATAATTGGATCGTGAGGTCACCGAAGTTATAACGAAAGTAATTTTACAGGCATTTATCCCTAATGGAACACGATTCGGTCGCGAGTTTCGAAGGAAAAATGAGTATTGTCTACTATATTTGGTAGACTGGTATTTAGAGCAAAACTCAAGGGCGTCTTTCAGATCTTAGTGAGAACAATAATAATATAATAATAACACCCAACAGTCACATACATAGTCCTGACCCGACACTAGGACTCCCAGTATCGTGGGTATCAGAAACTTCTAGTATCATGGCCCATGATACCGCAACACCCAGACCCGGAACAAATATAATTTGTTGATCATGCAAACATTTGCCCGCAGCGGGAATGGAACCCCTTGCGTCTCAGATGGTTGAAACTTTCTAGCACGGCTATGTTTTAGAAACCATATCTCAATGTTTGAATGCGTAAGTCTTACCAGTGCCCTTGCCAATTATGATCAATGCGGAAACCTGCATACATGACATGTGGATTTGTCCAGCACCGGGCCAGCGACGGGTTTTAGACGTAGTGTTGTATGCTCACACGTGCCGGATGAATCCACACGATGCTGGTCTGAATTTTGCAAACAAATTGACATTTCAAGCCAGCTACCACACGGGACGTGTACACTGACACACACCGAAACTTACTGAGCTATGGCGATAGATAAGCTGCCTTTCCACCATATATGTGCTAAGCTGCGTAGCGAGGGTTGTGTATCATATAACTAACAGGATCATTTAATAGCTGAGCTTAGCTCTGATGGAAAAGGGTTCAACAAAGCTTTTAGATACTCGTTGAAGCGAGGCTAGGGAGATATGGATGGTGTAGCTATGAGAAGTATCGCGTCGCGCATATTTCTCGCACAGCTACCTCGCACAAAGTGCATCTGTATAGCAAGCACATCTTACTTGCTTTGCTACACCAGACTGCTTTGGTGGAGTCCCCTTAGAAGGGGATTCTCAATGGGGATTATGGGAATAACTCAAAAAAACACATAGTTTCGTAGCTTAATCCTCGTTCATTGGCTACCTTACACGTCCCTGGAGGAAAGGTAGCATCATACACAGAGTTCGCTAAAGGATAAAATCCGGTTATGCGACAGATTAATAATCAAAAAATTAAGTATATTCTTGTTGCAAAGCACTTTCATTTAAAATCCATTAAAATTTGACGGTAAAGCCATAATTAAATTCGAAAAGACCGTGATATGCAGAAAACGTTCATTAACATTGACGTGGGGTAAAAGTTTCATTTGTCACCTTCTTTAACGTGAACGGAGGAAACCAATCCAAGCGGCATTCAAACGAAGCTGCCCGGTGTCGAGCGTGGAAGTGACATGTCTGAATTAATAATTGGTGCACGTGGTCTTCGGAAGAATACCTACTAGGAATAAGGTTGAGGAGGGTTGTGATGGACTTTTTCAACCGATTCTTAATTATTATACCTTTAGATGCTTGTCCATCCTCTAGATCGTTATTATCTACAGAAGAGTGGTCAAAACGTGCAGAGCTGTCATATTAAATAATCATCAAAAAAACGGCCGTGAACTAATGTATTGTCTAAAAAATAAATAAAAATAGGATCCCTTCTTTAATCCCCAGTCATGGTAGACAACCTCTCTGATCTCCAGACAATCAGATAATTGAAGATGTCTAAGGGGACTTGTCAGAGGCATGTCCAATCATTTTGGTACATACCCACAGCTGTAGTAAGTATTCCCTATGTGACAGCTTGCAAGCCGATTATCGATTATAAGAATACGATGTTTTCGTTTCGTAAAGTAAAAACATAGTGAGCAAGCTGGCATGTCTTTTAACCTATAAATTGACAAGCATCTACCACGAGGCGCACTTTAATCCTTTCACCACACTGGTTCTTTCACGCCCGTTCTTACACAAAGGTACTTTTATATTTGCATGCTTATGCAGCATAAGTTTGAGGACTCTATCTATACCTACCCTAAGAACCTTATATAATCTTGCAAATAAATATTGTTATTGATAAATTTTATTAACAGAAAGAAACTTAAAACTAATACAGTGATCTGGTAGTGATCTGGATCAGTTGAGCTATCTATAGATCGTTTGTAACGGTCTTTAGATGGCTCAACTGTTTCTTGTGTATTTTGTAAATATTAACTTGTATTAGTGTTATTGAGAGCTTAGAAAAAAACCACGAGAAGTAAGCAACCGTAGATTTTACCTTTTGCTCGCAGCTTTCATAAAATAAGGCATCCAATCGCAAAACAAGGTCATGTTCAATGACCGAAACCTCTTGGAAAAATACCAGAGCCCGCTGACCGTTAGTAATAGCTACGTAAGAACTGACAGGTCCTAATTGATTGATTTTGTCTAGTACGCGACACACTTGTGGTAGTACTCAGAAATATCTTTATACATTATACTTTCGTCCTCATAAGGACAAAGTTCTAATAAATTAGGACTAATCATATTAGTAGTCATCATCATCATTTCAACTGTAAGACGTACTCTCCTGAAAGAAATGAAATGAAATGATTTATTTTGCTAGAAGCATGGTTGTACATAGGTCTTAACAATAAGCTGTTTCACATACTTCACCGTTAATACGGCGTGCAAATAACAGTAGTATTTATTAATTTATGACTGCCCTCATAGCTCAGTTGGTAGTAACTCTGCCTTCTGCGCTAGAGGTTGCGGGTTCGATTCCCGCACTGGACAAACATTTGTGACTAAGACGGGTGTTTGTTCTGTGTCTGGGTGTTAAATATATATCTATTATGTATATCAGTCTCTGGTACCCATAGTACAGGCTATGCCTTGTTTGGGATCAGTTGACCGTGTGTGATATGTCCGCAATATTTATTTAATTTATCAAATCAAAATTTTAAGAAAGTCAATCAAAATAAAATTAAAAATTAAAAGAAAGAAAGAAAAACTTTCGATAACCACAAAAAATTGTTTCTGTTTAGGGTTAAGTTAGAAGTAATCGCTAGAATATCGATTGTTAGATTTAAAATTATGGACATTATTTAAAAAATATGGCCAATTTTTTCCCGCGTGCAAAATAAAGCTCAACAGGAATTAGAAACCTATAATTAAAATAAAAAATCCTTTCACGAACATATCGAATAAATTCTCGATTTTATGTAAACCTACATAACCCTTGCCATGTTAGCCTAGTGGGAGGTACCTCGTCATTCGATCGTGGGTTTGAAAACAGATCGTACACCAATGGATAGATTCAATAAGTAGGTATTATAAATTCGGAAGTATGTTTTGTTAGTTGTTAGTAATTTTTTAGGTAACCATTTTTTCCTTCACCTTCTTTAGTTTTAAGAACGTGTTTTTAACGCAATTTTTTTACAGAAAAACTCCTAGATACACCACCCGAACCCACGACCTTTGGATCGAAAGTCGGGGTACTCCTAGGCTGACATGGCTTTGATATCGTTTTAGAAAACTAAATACTTATTATCCAAATACATCGTTCAAGAAGCCGTGGTTCTTAGATAAAAATCAAAGTCAAAGTCAAAAGGCATTTATTTCAATAAAATCACTAGGATCAGTTTGAAACGTCTTAGAAACTAGGTGAAGCTATGCTTGTTCCTTCTAAATCATCTTTGATTGAAGGAAAGATGTTCCTTCACTGCCCTGTCTCAGTGAACAGAACCCATACCCTGAAACTAGCATTATATTACAGCATAGTGAATCAACGAAGCTTGTAGCCAGAGTAATCTCTATTATACACCAGCCACAATGGACCTTAATATGATCTATTTGCTTATCTATGCAACCTGTTTGTATACTGTAATCTATGGGCTGGCTCAGCTACGTTTGATAGGGGATTATTAGACAAAGGGTGTGCAACTGGTTATGGAATTGCTTATTCTACACCTATTTTAATAATGTCGAATTTCCAAAAGTCGCAGAACAAACTTTATTGTATTGGCAATCAAGTTTGTTTTGGAAATATATATTCAAAAATCAGCTGTTGAACTCAAATCAGTGCAAAATCAATTATTCTGCCGTCATGTCAGTATTCACACCTTTCTTACTCATATCGTCTTTCCTTCCATCTTTTCTTTGGTCTAACTCTTCCCTTATATCCTTCCACAGAGAGCATAGCTCTCTCCATAGCCCGTTGCGCGACTTTGAATTTGCTTTGGTTGATAGGTACTTTATTTAAAATACGTCACGTTATCAAAAAACGTAACAGGTACCGAAATATAATTTCCGTCAGAATGTTATCCCATAAAAGTCTAACTACACTTAATGTCACCCTTGCGCTCGTACCCATTACTTATATTATGTAAGACATATGCCCTGAGGTTAAATTGCCGTGATATAAAATTAGCATTTAGGTACTAGAGATACAAATGCATATTTTCTAAGATTCCTTGATTTGTTTTTATTTTATGTCAATATTCCTATCAAAATAAAACCCTGGATGTCGTTAATAATATTCTAAAATTGTTAGCATTCTGTTAACGGCTTTGCTCATGTGGAACCCAGATAGTAAAATCCAAGAAAAAAAAGTTGATCCGTTGTTCCGTTAGCTGCGTGCAAAAAGGCAAACCAACAAATAAACACACTTTTGCACTTATAATATTAATTTTCGTTAATATTAGAGAAAGATTAGCATAGATAATATTAATTAGGCATGAAAGCATGGTGAAAACTATATTCCCATACAATTAAGTTTCAAAAAATAAACCCGGGATATAGTTCCGTGCCTAGAGAACGAATACCACAACAAAACAAAAACTACACTTTGATATAAGCCAAAACACCGCGAAGCGATACGGCAAGAGCACTCAAATGGCAGCCTATTATCACTGTTCCTAACATGACAGTTGCAAAGTACTGAAGGGTGCGATCATGTGTGGTTCAAGCCAGCGTTTGGTTCTCTTGGAATTTATGAGCAAGTAATGGAATTGAGTATTTTCTTTTGCCCGAGGGAGACAAGGCTTTTGGCGTAGCAGAATTAATTAACCTTTAAAATATTCCAGCTATTTACCTACTAGCCATTTTGTAAAGCGTCGGATACACGTAGCTTTATAAAGCTGCTAGTCTATAGCCGCCTCTAAGAGGCGTACTTTTTACACTTTAATAAATCTGATTCTTTCACTGACGGTCTCAGGCCCTTTTAAGGGCCACCATACCGATACTTCAACCTAGTCACTAGCCCAATACAGGATGACCAAGATTTTTTTTTAAATAGAAATTTAAATCATATTTGTATATTTTATATTGCATTTGCCGTTCCTTAATTAACAAAGCGTAACTAAATGAATAAACTTTCTGGAGGAGGTAGGGCACAGCTAGATTTACTCCGCCTTACAGAAGATGGCAGCCAAATTACATTATTTGTTTCAAATAGTGTTGTGTTCCTGCGGTAAGATTGCCTGAGTTCTTTAGGGGTGGGGGGGGGGGGAGTCGGAGTCGGCAACGCCTGCGTGATAGATCTGGTATCGCAAGCGCTCATAGGCTACGGTAACCGCTTACCAACAGGTGGACCGTAAGATTGTTTGCCACCTCAGTTGTATAAAAAAATTGTTTTATTTCCATAAACTATTTTTCATTGTTCGTAGAATTGGGCTGGCGCGGCTCCAGGTTCATCCGTCATCGGCGACCCGATGCGGAAACTGGCAATGGACCCCGATTCCGCACTATTGAGTATGTGTTGAACAACGGTTTTTAACTGCGAATATTGAAATACATTTCGTTTTGATTTCGCTTTACGCGCTCTGTCCTAGAGGCTCATCATCGTTATCATTTTCCTGAAGAAATCCGCTGCTGGACATATCCTTCAAAGAGTTCCATGACTAACAGTCTTGAGCTTTTTCTATCCACTGACTTCCCGCAACCTTCTTCTACACTTTTCAAAGTAATCTTATTTTATTGAAATACACCTTTTGACTTTGACTTCAGTTATGATATTAAATAGACATACAAATATATAGTACTATTCCTAATTAATTGTTAATTATATCTATTTGTGTGTCTATTTAATATCTTAGAATATACTTCCGCAAAGTCACGCCTGAATCAATTAACTATCTTGACTTCAGATGTCGTCGGTCCATCACGAAAGCAGTAGTGGGCAAAGCATGAATAATTCACTATAGATACTATGGACAAAGTTTTCGAAATAAATGAATTTTATTCATTTATTATTTATTTATAGCGTTAATCGTAACAAAACTATAGTCAAAGTCAATTAGTAGTCGAATTTTAATTTTATACCCGTAAATGGTTCTACGAGGCTCAATAAAACGCTCACGTTCAAATCTTGCCTGGACATTCTTAATAGACCAGCATCAGTCACTAAATGAATCGATGACCGCTAGTGGCAAGGCTAATACAACTAGAAAACATCTAAATAACATCTGACTACAAAAATATTTAATATAAAAGATATTTCAGAATAAACATCATGTTCGCTCCAACTGTGGCGCGAAGTGAATAAGTTCCATACAAACTGGATAAGAGATGCGACTGAATAGAGATCCTATTTTGACGGCAACTTGGATATAGTGTCCTTTTCACGGTAGAAGTCCTTCAGTGGGGGCCCTATATAAAAGTTGTCGTGGTATCATATACTTACAATGTAATTTATAATATGTATGCTATCCCGTAAAGGCTTTATTCTACACTCACTTGGCAATCAAGTTTGCTCTACATTTGGAAATTCGACGTTTTTGATTGAAACTATGTGAAAATCTGCTGTTTTGTGGTAAAATCCGTTCAAACGGTTCAATTGTAGTTATTAATCTTGATTTCGACCTTCACGTACGCTGAATTATAATAACAACATCAACATCATCAGCCTGATGAAGTCCACTGCTGAACATAGGCCTCCCCCAAAGAGTTCCATGACGAACGGTCTTGAGCCTTTTCTATCCACCGACTTCCCGCAACCTTAACAATGGTTACCGACATAGCTTTCAGAATTAGCAGGTTGAAGTGGCAGTGGGCCGGCCATATAGCTCGCAGAACCCACAACCGTTGGGGAACAAAGGTTCTCGAGTGGCGACCACGAACCGGACGACGCAGTGTTGGAAGGCCCCCCACCCGATGGACCGACGACATTGAATTATAATAAAGAGGCCAAAAATACCTAATTTGAAAAAGTTCAAGAAAAATAAACAAAAAGAAATATATTTATTTGTTTTGAATATATTTCGATAGTATTCTTTCTTTTTGTTGATGGATACAAAAGAACAAAAATACCCAATTTGAAAAAGTTCAAGAAAAAAAACAAAAAGATTTTTTTTTTGTTTTGAATATCTTTCGCTAGTATTCTTTCTTTTTGTTTATGGAATAAGCCCATTTTGTACAGTATTCACATTATGAATCACCTTGTAATAAATAATAGCGAAACGGAATTTCACCATGCTTTTGTTTTTAGTTCGTTCGCTTATTGCCGCTGAACTTCTATCGTGAAGAGCAAATAACAACTCGCGAACAGAATAAAAATACTACGAAAGTATAGAAGCTTTGTGCGAATTTGTGAAACCGCCTGGCTAGGCTCGCCGTCGGTCGTCAACGGCTGAATCCATGGATCTTTTTTTTTTTTTTTTTTTTTATTTTTTATTCGAAATAGGCTAACGTTTGATAACAATCTCACCTGATGTTAAGTAATGATGTGGTCTACGGTGTAGCACGTTTAAATCAATCGTTTAATTATCGCGCCCATAGGCACGTTACATAGGTACGATTCAAGTTATACACCTCGAAAATCTTATTTATTTATTTAATACTTTATTGCACACAATATGAAGACAATTGACTGGTCTCATAGCTCAGTTGGTAGTAACTCTGCCTTCTGTGCTAGAGGTCGCGGGTTCGATTCCCGCACTGGACAAACATTGACTAACACAGATGTTTGTATTGTGTCTGGGTGCTAAATATATATCTATTATATGTATATTAGTCTCTGGTACCCATAGTACAGGCTATGCCTAGTTTGGGATCAGTTGACCGTGTGAATATGTCCGGAATAAAAAAAATAAAAAAAATTGTACAAAAGATGAGCCCAATGTTCAAGCGTTTTCTACGTGCCGACCTCAAAGATGACAAAAAAAGGTCAGCGTGCTAACTAAATTGCGGAAAAATGTTGGATAATTGACAATGAATGCAAATAACTCCATAACAATAAAATAAGAATATATAAAACTTAAATTAAACATAAGATATTGATCAGATATAGAAGTTCGCGCGAGTTTTTTCAAGTAGGATTGTTTGTAGGTAGAGACATAAAAGAATTTAAAGTAAAAGAGATAAAACTCACTTTACATTGAAAGCCGGTCTCGAGTGACAACTCTGATAACAACTCGAGACGGTGTCAGGGCATTGTATGCATTCATGTTATTCAGAAACGTACGAATGGATTTCAGAATGAGACGTTTTGCAATGTTTGGAAAATATTGATCTCTACGAGCCTGAAAGCGCTGATGTTTACTCTTTGTGACGCTCAAAAATATATCGGATTTTATATGGAATATTATTTGATATATTTTTACGCCTGGTACTAAGCGGAGTATTAAACGATGAGGGTTACCTATTTTTTTCAAAATGGTCCTCTAGCAAACCAGCTCGGCTCCCATATCTATGACTAAACCATATTGAAATTAGATATGACAAGTGAGCTACATTGGAAGCTGTGTTGAAAACGTAGCGACAACATAAACCATTGAATAAGGATTTTGAAATTCAATGAAAAAAAAAACAGGTACGATTGGATATTAGTGATTTAGCACAAAATGCAATTTTAAAAGTTATCGTATTTGTGCTTTAACGATCATCGAAACACCAGACATCGTGAAATCACACTTATAAATACCTAAATAAATAACACCCAACAGTCACGTACATAGTCCTGACCCCACACTAGGATTCCCTGTGTCGTATCAGAAACTACGAGTACCATGGTACCACAACACCCAGACCCGGAACAAATATTTGCAGATCATGCAAACATCGAATCGAACCCGCTCCCCTTGTGTCTCAGACGGCCACTCGCCCGCTACGCCACTGAGGTCGTCATGTCGAGGTCGAGAAGTTCGGGGCGAATAGTATATTAGCAAGTACTATATTAGGATACTAATGAAAGCACTTCAATAAGCCTAGTATTAAGTATCATCAAATATTTACTGACATTGCAGGATGTGTAATATCAGTTTTCAAAACACGAACTAGTGTTATTTAGTTTTAGAGAGGTAGGGCACAGCGTGATTTTCTCGCTCTAAATTGGAGCAGCCCGCCTGGGGAGATACCTCCGCCTTACAGAAGATCGCAGCCAAATAACATTATTTGTTTCAAATAGTGTTGTGTTTCTGCGGTGAGTAAGGTTGCCAGAGCTCTTTAGGGGGGGAGGGGTTCGGCAGGCAACGCATTAGCAATGCTCCAGGTGTTGCTGATGTCTATAGGCGACGGTAACCACTTACCATCAGGTGGGCCGTAAGCCAGTTTGCCTCCGTATAACATAAAAAAAAAAAAAAAAAAATTTACGTCTAGAGTGCTAGGGGCGTTTGTATTATTGCAACGTGTGTTGTTTACACTCCCCTCGGCAAAATTGTGTACGTGGGTTAGTGCATTTTGAATTTAGCTCAGCTGTTGTGTAACTTACCTTAGACTTCATGTTTATTTATATTATTTTCTTTTAGTCCAAAATACAGCATCGTGAATCATCATTTTCATTTCAGCCGCAGGACGTTCACTGCTGAACATGGACGCTGATGCCCATCCCCTAGCTTTTTTCCCTAAACTAAGGGAAAGAGTTACGACGTACATGGGTAGGTAGATTTGGAGAGGCCACCACGGCATCATGATTATATTAATATATAATATATATTTTATTTACAGAAAGAAACTTAAAACTAATACAAGTTAATATTTACAAAATACACAAGAAACAGTTGAGCCATCTAAACACCGTTACAAACGATCGTTTGTAACGATAGCTCAACTGATCCAGATCACTACCAGTCGGAAGCGTCCCGAAGACGCTGGCGGAATTGCCACGCTGGATGGCAATGCTAATTCGCTGGGCCAAATAAGAGCCAGCTCTCGGGTCACACGTCGCTTCGATCAGACGTCCTGATATCTTTTTGAAAACCCGGAGGGCCCCGTTTCCCCATAATATATATTATACGAATATATAACAATATTGAACCGATTTGCAAAATTAAAGGCGAACCTGAATAGCTACACTTTTTATAAAAACTAAAATCCCGTTTTTAAAGAAATGTTTGATTTCTCGATTGTTGAGTCCAAGCTGTGGAGTAAGAAGAGGTATGGGTCAAAAAAGAGCTCCATACATTCTTTATTCTTTATTGTACACAAGAAAACACAGATTACAGCAATAAAAATGAAAGGTATGTACAAAAGCGAGCTTAACCCTAAAAAGAGCTTTCTTCCAGAAAACCTTTGAGGCTAGAGAGAAGTGATTATAGAGGGAGGTTCGTGTACCTAAACAAATATGGTTAATAGTAAATAACATTAATTACAAAAATACTATTACCTATTAAAACACCTAAAAATGAAGATAAACATACATACATTATAATACTACTACAATAAATACCTACCTGTAAAAATATATAGTTAACTAAATATATATACATATATATGCATAAATATAATACATTTGTGTGTAAACATGATATTTTCCTACAAGCGTGACTATCATAACATTATGGTGGCCATGATTCACGAAGGCTCTCCGCAATATAACGTAACCAACGCTTTAGAAGCATTACCCACACTACAGCGGGAACTTATTAAACTGCAATACATTTCACTCGGCTCCCCTGGGCGATATACCACAAACATTATATACGAGCTGCATTCCTCATTTCACTGTTGACACTATGGAAATTAGGACTTCTGTGGGCTTTAATAAAGACGGCGGTTACGGCGTGTTTATTAATAGTGACATTTGCATTGGGGAAATGAGTTTTTGGGTCGGAATTTTTGAATGTAAATCTGAATGCATATTTATGGTGGTGGTGTTAAAAGTTTTCTGCGGAATTAATCACCAGTTTTTATACGCAGTTCATTCACGGCCTAACAGGCATAGCATGTTCTACGAAAAATAGTAAGGCCTTACATCTATTCTAGATGATTTTACAGTAGATTGATGCGCTTATTAATTTTTGAAAAGAAAAATCTATTGGTGCGCGATCGGGATAGGAACCAACGACCTTCAGATCGAAAGTCGATTACCTTCTGCTGGACCAACACGGCTTCTCCGAAAAATATGTAGTACTTTATTATAAGTAACTGCAGAATTAAGTAATTGAACATAATTTTAACCCTAACTGACTATCAACGCACAGCGTAAACCAAGAAAGGATTGTAGCTTCCTGTTGAAGTGTAGGGGTGCACTAAGAAAGGAATTCCCGAGACTCAACCCCAAAGGCAGCGTAGCGGGGGTTCAAGTTTGTATGAAAATAAATAACGCGAACGAAGTCGCGGGGGTTTCGGCAATATTATCCTGTTTTCAGTGAAAATATAACATTTTATTTATATTTTAATTTATTAATGAAACAAAATCCACAGCTCTTAGGTATATGGTACGACTTAACCAATTCACTTAACTTAAAGCCAATAAAGGATTTAATTTTTTTAGCTAATACATTTACTTATTACGACCGTCACTGATTTGACACAAAACTAATATAATATATATGTGTGTGTGTGTGTATATGTATATCCGTGTATATATGTGGTGTATGTATGTGAATATGAATATAGCACTAGATTTTACAAACAGCTACATGTTGGGTTGTTTCAACAAAATGAAGGCTTAAGATTGTTCAAATAACACTCAATAAGTCCTCATTAAGCATCTTTAAAATTTCGCGTTTAAATGTCAATTTACCACAATGGAAAATATCCGAGGACTTGAACCTTTTGTTGACATTGAACACTTTACTAATATTTCGATTTATTCACGATTAAAAATAATTTCTCTATGAGGATTAATAAATCGATAAAAACAGTTATCTAGCAATTTCATTCTATAGACTGGCATCATGGATTATGTATTGAATATTTCACTAGGTATTTAATTTTATGTCAGATTTGATCGAACTTTTTTCGTAGTTTTATTCTTTTTATAAGCTGAGCTTGTACAAACCATTTTAAAGCAAAATAGGGGATGTCAAAGGCGCGGTATCTGAATAAAAAAATCCTTCTCAAGGGTTTAAGCTATCCCCATTCCAAATTTCATCAAAGTCGGTTCACTTCAGTGGTAAAAAGGTAACAGACAGAGAGATGGAGTTACTTTGGCATTTTAAATAATGAAGTGTGATTTAATTTGCAATTTTAAAACTTTTTCTCTGTACATTATTCGCGGGAAAACAAAGAAAACTTAAACAGAAACTATTACACTCTCACATTTATCTTGATTACAACGGCTAAGTAAAGTAGATAGGTCGTTTAAAACTATAAAGTAGGTAGTGGAGTGAAGAAGTTAGCAGAGGGCTCACATTTTCTCATTACACTGGGAACTGTATACTGCATACTGTATACTGATGTCACGTTATTTTAGAAATACTTGTGTACCATTGCGATGGAAATTAAACACACTTTTGTGATACAAATAATATCATATTAAGATATTTTTTACATAAACTAAAAACCGACTTCAAGTTCCTGAATATTTACAAGATTAATAGATTAATATTCTATTAATAGATTATTTGACTGGCCTCATAGCTCAGTTGGTAGTTGCTCTGCCTTCTGCGCTAGAGGTCGCGGGTTCGATCCCCGCACTGGACAAACATTTGTGATAAACACAGATGTTTGTTCTGTGTCTGGGTGTTAAATATTTATATTTATCTATTATATATATCAGTCTCTGGTACCCATATTACAGGCTATGCCTAGTTTGGGATCAGTTGACCATGTGTGATATGTCCGGAATATTTATTTATTTATATTTATTTTATATCAACCTCTTTTTTTTGTTATCAACCTCTTCGCGTTTTGCTTACCTACTGAAGATGACACTGACCACCTAAACTTTCGAATAAAAAACAAAAGTAAGTATGACATCCATTCATCATCAATAAGAACTCTTACGGTACTGACTGACTGACTGACAATCAAGCGTAGTGGTTTTATTCTCTTTGAAAATCAACGCAGAGACTAACCAAAATCATAAGAATATGTAATATGCAGGTTAGCTTCCTGATGTAACAGAAAGGAATTCCCGACACACAACCCCTAAGGTTGAAGTTTATGTAAAAAAATAGCAGCAACCGAACGAAGTCGCGGGGATAAACATACCATACCACAGTCGACAAAAAAAAAATTGGCAAGTCGTGATTTCAAGAGATGATGACGTTTTTTAAGTTTTACGGGACAAGTAGCAATCCCTCAGGAATTAAATTAATATGGACCCACCCCGGGATCATACTCGATACACCAATGAAAGAATTATCAAAATCGGTTTAGTATAATATTGGCGGAGATATCGAGTAACAAACACACAAAAAAAAAATACAGCGGACTTGAGAACCTCATCGGTTCTTCTTCTTCTCGAGTCAAACACTCCTTCAAACTCTAGTCGACCAGTATGTGGCAACCACAATAGCCCTATCTGTTACATCGTTTAGATCCTCCCAAGTGCAGGTGGTCGTGCACAGTGGGCAGGAAAGCAGGTGCCGCATGTCCTGTACGGGGGCTCCGCACTCGCACTGTACTTTGGACGAGTCGATTATTCCCCATTTAGCCAGGTTTTTCCAGCAGCGGCCAACCTGGGACCGGAGTCGGTTTAGGGACCTCCTCGGTTAAAAAACATTTTGAGCCTTTTGCAGTTGGATCCAGGGTCCGCGGGGAAGCAGGTCTTCGGGTTTTCAAAACAATATCAGGGCGCCTGATCGAAGCGACGCGTGACCCGAGAGATGGCTCCTATTTGGCCCAACGGATTAGCATTGCCATCCAGCGTGGCAATATCGGCAGAGTCCTGGGGACGATTCCGGCTGGTAGTGATCTGGATCAATTTAGCTATCTATACATCGTTTGTAACGGTTTTTACTGTTTCTCGTTTACATTTACGTTAGTGTAGAAAATTTAATTTGTTTTACGTCTATCGGGTTGGTACTTTCTAAGGCCAAAAAAACTTTTTATTTTCGTTGGATATACAACTGTTTTCCCCATATTGCTCCGAAATATAACACCCAAATGCGATAACAATAAGATTTCGAAACAAAAGATTAGTTACTCCCCTACTTATAACCAAAACTTACTCAACAATCCGCTCCAGAAAATCACCACACGTTCCAATTCGGAAGTTCGCAAACAGTCCAGACAGTACCTTCATCTAATAATACAAAAAAAGTCCTGACTCACCCATATAATGGGTAATAATAATCAACGGAAATCCTAAATTGGTGGTTCTATTCTACATACATGACATGGAATCTTGTCTATGTCATGTATGTCTTTATAGTTTTGGGAGCTATTCAAACACTAAGGGGCTGAAGGGGGAAGGGTTATAATATATCGAGGGTTGCATTACACGAGGATTTTTTCTTTTTGGTTAGTGGTTACCGTAACCTATAAGCGCTTGCAATACCAGAGGCATCACGCACGCGTTGCCGACCCCGAACCCCATCCCCCCTAAAGAGCTCTGGCAATCTTACTCACCGCAGGAACACAACACTATTTGAAACAAATAATGATATTTGGCTGCGATCTTCTGTAAGGCGGAGGTACCTTCCAGGCGGGCTGCTCCGAATTTAGAGCGAGGAAATCTCGCTGAGCCCTACCTGCTCCAGCGTGATGCCGTGCGCGTATCACTAGTTCAAATATATACATTATTTGTTACTGAACGATTTTCGACACACAACCTAAAATCGGCTTAGAAACTTTAGGAGAAAGGCTTTCTTACGTGGTCTGAAGCTAAGAAAAGTAATATTAAAATTATTACAAGTGTTCCCAGTGTTCCAGAGGCGAACAAAAGCTATAACTATGTTTTTTTTTGCAAAATATACAAGATATACTGTAGCTATCGAAAGGCCGTTGAAAACGATCCACAGAAATTGATCTAGATCTACCAAAAAATGAGTTCAAGACGTATGTATGAAAATTTGATACATAACTCGTAAAACCAACAGTAACGGCAGAAAGAAAAGAATGTACTCGGTCGCTATGGAAATCAGGGGAAGCCTTTAGCAGTGAACGTACTTATTACTGAGGCTAAATCATTATCATTTTAGCTTTAGGTCGTCCACTGCTGAACATAGGCCTCCCCCACAGGCTCCCAACAACGTTTATTAGGTCGTCTTTTCATTAAGTGGGGAGCCTACACTGCGTTTTCCTGTGGTCACCATTCTAGGACCTGTCTGCCCCAACAGCCGTCGGTGAATCATTATCATTTTAGCTTTAGGTCGTCCACTGCTGAACATAGGCCTCCCCCACAGGCTCCCAGCAACGTTTATTAGGTCGTCTTTTCATTAAGTGGGGGGCCTACACTGCGTTTTCCTGTGGTCTCCATTCTAGGACCTGTCTGCCCCAACAGCCGCCGGTGAATCATTATCATTTTAGCTTTAGGTCGTCCACTGCTGAACATAGGCCTCCCCCACAGGCTCCCAGCAACGTTTATTAGGTCGTTTTTTCATTAAGTGGGGGGCCTACTCTACGTTTACCTGTGGTCTTCATTCTAGGACCTGTCTGCCCCAACAGCCGTCGGTGAATCATTATCATTTTAGCTTTAGGTCGTCCACTGCTGAACATAGGCCTCCCCCACAGGATCCCAGCAACGTTTATTAGGTCGTCTTTTCATTAAGTGGGGGGCCTACACTGCGTTTTCCTGTGGTCTCCATTCTAGGACCTGTCTGCCCCAACAGCCGTCGGTGAAATACGAAATGATGATCATAATGAAGTCTCCGCGAACGAAGTCACGTGTGCTTCACTACTCGCAAACAGAAACAAGGAAAACTGTATGATATGATTAGTTGTAAAAGAAACTCGTGAGAACGCACGCACGCCTGCTTAAGTAGGTAAATGTGATTTGTTTTATGTGAGGCAAGATTTGTGCACATGAGGGGTAGAAAAATGCTGATGTGGGTAATGGGGCGCTTTCATATTTTTTGGGAGATATTTCTCTTCTGAGAGGACCTTTTTTCTGGTAGTTCTATAACTAGATATAACTAGTGGTTCGCCCCGAACTAAGATCTCACGATGTCTGGTAAAAGTTGGTGCTCCAATGATCGTTGAGACTCATGAGATAAACGTAAAAAATCCCATATTTAGCATTGTTCTATCTAAAATCCAGTCTAACCTGAACTACGAAGTCATTGAAATTTTACCAAATGGGAGCTCACGTTATATTGGTTCTGTTTGTAGCTCAAAAACCATATGGACTGGGTATCAAAAACTACGAGTACAACAACACCCAGACGCGGCAAAAATATATGCAAATCAGCAAACATTTGTCCCGCAGCGGATTGAACCCGCACCCCTTGAGTCTCGAAGGGCACCTGCCCGCTACGCCACCGAGGCCGAGGTTTGAACTCGAAACATACCTAGGCTATTCTGGAACTGTGCTTAACTGCAAATAGTAATTAATTTAATATAATTAACAATTAATTTTTGGACAGCTTTACGAAAAAAAACTCGAGAAACGATTCGTCCCACTACTGCCATTAATGATACAAATGGCACCGATTCGTCCCATTATGCTTTACCATTACGTATAAATCGATCGCCATTGTGTTATAGCGATATTCACGACGAGCGACGCCCTTACAAATCTACAACGTAAGAAATTACAGATTGATAGATAAAGGCTAGAGCTGAGGGCTAGAGCTGTATTCAAAAACTTCACCCTCGTAAAATGCCACGCCAATAATTCTTAATATCTTTAAAATTTAATACGAAATTACCTGAAAAGCACGATAAAAAACCGGCTCTCGGCTAACCGATTAACCTCCTATTTTTACCCGACTGCCGAGAAGGAAGGAGGGTAATGTTTTTAGTCGTATTTTTTTACTTCGCTCACTGTGGCATCAGGTCGACATTATTTCCGTTGCAATGCTGTCAAATTTGTTTTTTTTAGCCTGAAGCCTGATTAGGGTTGTGTCTTATTTAGAAAAGACGGAAAATATGAAAAATATATGTATGACTTATTACTTACAAAATAGAAATAATTACAATTTTCAAGTTACGGGAAGTCGTTGGATGGAAAAGGCTTAAGACCATTTGTCGTGGAACTCTTTGGGAGAGGCCTATGTCTACCAGTGGACTTCTACAGGCTGATGATGATGATGATAAAGCAGAGTGAATAGGTATCCACCGGGAAAACGTGTTATACCTTCGTTCGCACCATCACTTAGCATCAGGTGAGATAGCGGTCAAACATTGGCCGGAGGAGTTACCAAAAGCCGGAGTTGCGTTATCAATAGCAACCGCAGTTTACTATGTACGAGCTAAAGTTAAATGCATTCATGGTTCGAACACTCAGCAAGATGGTATTTTTTATTGACTATTATTTATCAGCTGATCTACTGGGACTGGTTTATGAGGGTATACTTTTTTTATGTACCCCATAAGGTATTGGTATAGTATCTATTTGCGGGATGATAAAGGTACTATTAAATACCATGACAAGGTGATGGTTTTTATGCAGGTTATATTAAAAGTTTGAAGGGGGATTATAAGACTAATTTTACCTTACGCAAGGGGTTTGATCCCCGCTGCGGGACAAATGTTTGCATCTGCAAATATTAGTTCCGGGTCTGGGTGTTGTGGCAGCATGGTAGGTACTCGTAGTTTCTGATAACCACGACACAGGGGATCCTAGTGTGGGGTCAGGACTATGAGTATGGATATGACTTGGCATGGTCGCGAGGAACAGGCGTAGCTTCACCTATTTTCTAAGACGTTTCAAAGTGATCCTAGTGGTTTTATTGAAATAAATGCCTTTTGACTTTGACTTTGACTGTTGGGTGTTATTTATTTATTTATATCTCTCACTCTCGACATGTTTACTTACATTTTAGCAGGTTGTCCGTTAATCTCCCTCCCCTTGAACCTGCACTAGACTTGACCTATAGGCACGCTTGCTGGCCTTTTCCATGGCATGTCTCAATTCTATTAAAAAAGCAAAGACAGTATGGATCTACGTTGAACGTGATGATTGTGATGTGTGATGTGAACATCCTTATAGATTTCCTGAGTGACCGATTTTGAACTGCACCCAATAGAACCAAGCCTTTACTGGGTCGTCTTCAGTGGCGGATTTGCCCTAAGGCCCAGTAGGCCCAGGCCTACGGCGGCCAGATATTATGAGCGGCAAATCGTGACCAAAAATTTGTAGAAATTGTCATAGAAAATCTCATCATCTCGGAATATATTTACAAATTAGTAGCTATTAGGTAAAGTTAATTAAATTTCTGATTTCTATTTAGATAAAGTTGGCAATAAAGTAAATTCATTATGTACCTAGTCTAATGATGGGTGCTGAGAAAGGGGTGGCACATGGCCTGGGGCCTAGAGCGGCCAAGACTGCAAATCCGCCACTGGTCGTCTTTCCATCTAGTAGGCCGTCTTACGCTCCGTTGGCTAGTTATTATGTAATTATTAAATCCTTCTTTTATAATTGAAAAATCTAGTCTATATTAAACTATAGTTTGCTACAAACAAATAATATATATTTTTTTTGTTTAGAGAATGTTATTTCCTCTTGTCTTTTCATCGAATGACTGATATGACAGGCCCTAACTGCTCGATAAAAAATGTTTTATTACTATTTTACTATTAAATCCTTATTTAGATGCCTGGATATCTGATAAAATGTCTTCAAGGGAAGATATCTATGGGGGAGTCAGATGTTCAAACATTACATATGGCACATGTTCACACTATGCAGTATTTATTATTCATTTTGTTCAGCCTATCGCGGACTAGTTTCCCCAAAGTTTTTGTCACCGGTTTGAGCATGTGATAAAGAGATGTTATAAAAGTGCTTAAAATCGGTGATTTTGGAAAACGGCTGCAAAGTTGTTCCATGCTACGAATAACCAAGTCAGTGAACTTTCATTGCGTAAATCATAATTTTAACATTTCTTTTATTCTAAAAGCAGATAAGAATTTGTTCTGGCTCGCGGCCAATTCGGAGGCGATAGAGCTTAACTTTAGAAGTGCTGGGCTAGAACCGTTTTTGAGATAAGTGGTTTATTGCCAAAAAAATATAAATTTGTGACTAAATGTGGACATAGCTTGCAGCATCGAAATTTGCGAAAAAGATTCAAAAATTGACTAACTGAATGGAGTGGAATGTAGAAAGTACTCTTCCTGCGTTTGTTTGGTATAAAAACAATGTTGCTATGACACACTAACACGTAATACATTGTGTACTTGGGCTTACAGGGAGAGCTTCATACCTCAACCTGGTCACTGATCTAATACAGGATGACCAAGAAAGAATCAGTGACACAACAATCAAGCATCACCAATGGCCGTGTACAGGACCGTTCGCATAGAAAACCAAGGCACTTTAATTGAAACAAGCTATAAGCATTGTTTAAACTTGGCACAACGTTGCGGAATCTGGAATGGCTGAGCGCATGTTCATCTGCGGGTACATAGCTCTTGGGAGATACGTCCGATGTCCGACCTCCATTAATCGTGTTATTCAATAAAGCCTTGGCTTACAGCTGCCCGAATAACTCTTGGCGTTGCTTCTCGTGCCTTTGTGTGAGGAACAAGCGTTTTATTTAGTCAAACTGACGTGAAAAAAATCACGATAGCGTTATATGTAGTTACATAAGATACGATAGTAAAAGTCACATATTATATTTAATTTTTAGAAGAGGTAGGGCACAGTGACATTTTCTCGCTCTAAATTGGAGCAGCCCGCCTGGAGATCGCAGCCAAATAACATTATTTGTTTCAACTTATAGTATTGTGTTCCTGCGGTGAGTAAGGTTGCCAGAGCTCTTTAGGGGGCAGGGGTTCATTCAGGCAGGCAACGCATTAGCAATGCCACCACTTACCACCACTTACCACAAATGATTCACTTTTTTTTAATTTTTATTGGCTATTATTTGAAATTTGCTATCGTAAGGTAAGCGTACCGTGAATTATTCATGCTGTGGTTTATGAATTAATAATTCTCTAAAGAGTTGAGCTTACAATACGATAGTAACAATCAAATATTAACCAATGACATCGGTGATGCTTGGAATCTTTTAATTTGGATTGGATAATATTTGTTTTCGTATCTTAAGCCATAACGCATTCGTGAATTACTCGTGATCGAGCCACAGGTAGCGAGAGTAATTAAAGTTTATAAAATAAATATTCCTGACATATCACACACGGTCAACTGATGCCAAACTAGGCATAGCATAAATATATTATAGCCTGTATTATGTATTATGGGTACCAGATACTGATATACATAATAGATATATATTTAACACCCAGACACAGAACTAACATCTGTTTTAGTCACAAATGTTTTTTCAGAGCGGGAATCGAACCCGCGACCTCTAGCGCAGAAGTCAGAGTTACTACCAGCTGAGCTATGAGCAGTGGCGGATTTGCCCTAAGGCCCAGTAGGCCCGGGCCTAGGGCGGCCAGATATTAGGGGCGGCATATCATGTCCAAAAATTTGTAGAAATTGTCGTAGAAAATCTCATTATCTCGGAATATATTTACAAATTAGTAGCTATTAAAGCTAATTAAATTAAATTTAGATAAAGATGGCAATAAAGTAAATTCATTATGAACCTAGTCTAATGATGGGTGCTGAGAAAGGGGCGGCACATGGCCTGGGGCCTAGAGCGGCCAAGACTGCAAATCCGCCACTGGCTATGAGGCCTGTCATTTAGTTTATTAACATGATAGTTTACTGAAGTGATTTCTTCTGCTTTGATATAAAATATCACGTTTTAATGGTAGAATCTAGTACCTCAGAATGTGAAATCTTTATGTAATATTTTATGTGGTAGTAATTTCACGATAAAGTATTTTTGATTTAGAAATGGTTTCACCAACATTTTGCTGAAGCAAAAACACGGAGAAATTCAAAGGAACCAATAAAATCAGATTAAGAGACATCAAAGGAACCCTGACCAGAAATTAACTTCAGCCATTAAACAGATGGGAGAATTTGTCAGTCAATTTACTATGGACTACGTACTAGGATTCCCATGCTTTTTGGAACATCGGGATAAAATTATCGTTTGAGTCAATCGTTTACAGACCACACCCGTTCCGTTTTTAAAATACATGGAATATTAGTCAACAAAACCATTCGTACAACTGGCTAGCAATGTTTGATATTGTGACGTCAGGTCTTCTATTATGTTCAACACTTTAGGTCTACTATTATAGGCCACTGCTGGACATAGATATCCTCCTAAAAATGCCATGACAAACGGTTTCGCACCTTTTCAATTCACCAATTTCTCGCAGAATATCATCAGTCCATCGGATGGGAGCCTTCCAACACTGCGTTCCATGTTTCCAAGGTTCGTGGTCGGCATTTCAGAACCCTTGTACCCCAACTGTTGTCGGCTCTGAGAATGTGCATGTCATGTCTGTCTAATTTTCAGAATTGCTAACATAGAGAACTTGAATTGGATCACCATTTATTACCAAAACTGAAGCCTAGCGTTTGCAAAATAATTGAGAATTTATTATGAGCTATGAATCAGCTACATATAAATCAACAATAAAACGTTGTGCAATATCCCAGTATTGTGACATTTATGGCAACCCTACTCCCATGAAAGGGTTGCTAGGAAATGAATCGAATTGGACGCGTGGCTTCGTGCAACCTGATTTCACAATGGGGTGAAGTTAAATTAATGTGAAGGGTGATGTGTGATTTTTCGGCATGGCTCGTTTGCTGAGAACCTTTTTGTGATTCCTGAAATTATCAGGGTCTCTGCAACGTGTTTACAATTGATCACTTTGGTTAGTTTAACGAGTTGTTCTCACTCAAAATTGGAGCAGCCTGCTTGGAAGGTATCTCTGCTTTACAGAAGATTGCAGCCAAATAACATTATTTGTTGGTTGTATAAAAAAGTGTTAAAGCTATTCAACTCTCAAAAATAAAATCACCTATTTTGTTTGCGAAGCCAAGGGCACGTATTCCTAGTGGTCATGCAAGCAATTTGTAAATGAATTTAAAATTGTCCTGAATATTTATATTATGGACAGTGGAAGGCAGTCAAATAAATGATTTGATTTATATTCTTAAAGCCAGAGCAGAAACAATGACTTTCCAACACTCAGCGTTCACCGTGAACCACCAAAAGCTCCATCTAAAATAAGCACAATAATTCAAACAAGTTTATTTAAAACCGCGCCGTGAAACCGCATGATATAGGTTCTAGCTAACTTTTGCGGTTTTCTTTATAAAAGCCTAACTTGCCTTTTGGAAATATTTATGATGAAACTTATGTTGTTTTATAACTAATGCTACTATTATAGTAGGTTTTAGTTCTGGAGTAAATTAAGATTTATAAATAAAGATAATCTTCCGTTCTAAATTTAGACAAGATTAGTGTGAATGATGATCGAACAAAGTTTCTAAATTACTTTAGAATTAAATTGATATTTTTTATAAGTTATTCTATTAGCATTGCCATCCAGCGTGGCAATTCCGCCAGCGTCTTGGGGACGCTTCCGACTGGTAGTGATCTGGATCAGTTGAGCTATCTATAGATCGTAACGGTCTTTAGATGGCTCAACTGTTTCTTGTGTATTTTGTAAATATCAACTTGTATTAGTTTTAAGTTTCTTTCTGTAAATAAAGTCTTCTAAGTTACGAGACATTGCGGAAATATATACAAATACCGGCCAAATAGCTTGGAGAACCGACAACCGTTGGGGAATAAGGGTTCTCGAATGGCGATCACGAACCGGGCGACGAGGTGTAGGGAGGCATCTCACCCGATGGACCGATGACATTCTAAAAGTTGCGGGAAGTCGATGGATGGAAAAGACTGAAGACAGTTCTTCATCGCAAACTTTGGGTGGACCGTGTCCAGCAGTGGACTTCTATAGGCTGATGATGATGAAGTTCTTAAATCTAGTTGAATTTACGTTACTTAATTTTAAGTTAGTTAATACAACCACTTGGTTATTTTTTTAATGATCCTTTTAAGTACATTTTTAGTATTAATCGAGTTGGAGCATACTCAACCCCAAGTTTTTTATCATCTAAATAGTCGAATATTTTGTAATAAGATTATGAAATACCTTACTGAAGTTTAGAACTAAACAATTATCAAATGGCACTAACAAAAGATGCCATCAATCTCAACCATGCACAAGGCAGCCGAAGTTATAAATTTAGAAAGATATAATCCTTATCACAAACTCAAAAGCTCTACACGAACCGACGAACTCCAAAACTCAACATGACGGTAAGCCCCAAAGGCCAATAACTTTATTAAAATTTAATATGGAACGCTCACTGCTCAGAGCTAAGATAATACACGGTACATCAGGCAGGTAACTTTGCTTGCATTGCACCCATGAGGACTGGCCTAAAGGCTCTTGTACCTGAAGGAAGTAGAGCAAGTAACTCTACAAAGTACATTGGATAAAATCTTGGCGAAACAGAAAGCATTTATCAGCAAACAAGATTTTTTTTAGCAATAATTAAAAGATTTTCTTACGAACCGTCTTTCGATATTTCTACTGCTTGTGCAAAATTTTTAGTTTGATATATTGATTATTATTTGAAAAAGTATGTGCGCTGTACAGCGCACATACTTTTTCTTTACTTTTTCTTTTTTTATACGCACGATGTTTTCCTCCGCCGTTTGAGCACTAATACTAGTGCTCAAACGGCGGAGGAAAACATCGTGAGGAAACCGGTATGTTCTAGAACCTAAGAACTTGAAGACATGTGAAATATGCACGAAAGGAGCCTCTAAGAGGCGCACTTTAATACTTTCACTGCTCTGATTCTTTCACCGACGGTCATAGGCCCTTTTCAGGGTCGCCATAACTCAACCTGGTCAGAATCATTAAAAAATATACAATAAACTAATAAAACACTTCTACAAGTACCATTCCAGTAGTAAAGACTACAGCAGTGTAGAATAATAGAGTAAATCCTTAATTAATCACCTCCAAGAAAAAGTACATGTTATGCACCAAAAACCTCATTGTGAGTGCAACAGCTGTGTGACTGAGTTTAATGGTTTTACTACAGCAAAAAATACTGTGGCTGCCTTATAAGCAGCAATGACAGTTGTGCAAATGCAAAAGTGTGTTTGTTTATTGGTTGGTTGGTATCTCTTTCTTTCATGCAGCAACGGAACAATGGATTGAACTATATATCAGTATAGTAAAATATCAAGATATGGACTGTGTGAAAGATGACATGAGTAAGAAAGGAGTGAATACTGATATGACGGCTGATAGAGGGGAGTGGAAGAGAAAAACATGTTGTGCCGACCCCACATGAAGTGGGATAAGGGCAGGGAGATGAAATGAAATGAAATGAAATGAATTTATTTCTCATAAACCACAATAAAGACAAACATTAGAATAAAACAACTTAGAGCTAAGAATTATACAAAAAGGACAAAAAAAGAAAAATGAAATTACAGAAAGTTGCTTAAATATAAACATATAGATAACAATACTATTGTGGTAGAGAAATGGCCCGTAGCTCAGCTTGATGCTTCAGCATGTCGCCATGCTGTAGCGCTGGTGAGATGATGATGATGATGAGTAAAATATCAATATATCAGTCTCTTTTACCCATAGTACAGGCTATGCCTAGTTTGGGATCAGTTGACCGTGTGAATATGATAAAAAAATACACATGCACGGATACAGTAAGAGAAGTTAGGTGATGTAGGCTACTTTCTAACCGGGTACAACGTGAAAGTAGCCACAGATGGAAGCTAGATAAGTATAAAGAAAAAAAAACTCATAACCTATAACAAACATAGTCCGTTACAAAACAGAGAGTTTCTATTGATTAGCCAATTTTTTTTCACCCAACTAGTCACAATATATTTTCCTGACCACACAATAGGATTCCCTGTGTCGTGCGACCATAGAAGGCACGAAAGGTGGCCAGTGCTACGTCAAATGCTAAAAATCTATAACTGTCAAAGCTCTTATACAACAAGCAGTTCTACAACATGTTGAGTAAAAATGTGTGGGTACACTGGGGAATTTTTCATTAAGGCAGGAAGTACGTTGCAGCTGAGTGGGAGGGAGCACGTGAATAATGGGAAAATATAGTGGCATCAATGTTAAATGGAGATTCTGTTCGGGGTTCGGACCAATTTTAAGGAAACATGTTTTTAAAAGCAGTAATGTAAACTGGCTTGTAACTTGACGAATCCTGAAATCTAAATTCAATTCTTTGTAGTCTTTTTTTTTTTTTTTTATACTACTTAGGTGGCAAACAGACATACGGCCCACCTGTTGGTAAGCGGTTACCGTAGCCTATGAGCGCTTGCAATACCAGAGGCATCACGCACGCGTTGCCGACCCCGAACCCCCTCCCCCTAAAGAGCTCTGGCAACCTTACTCATCGCAGGAACACAACACTATTTGAAAACAAATAATGTTATTTGGCTGCGATCTTCTGTAAGGCGGAGGTACCTTCCCAGGTGGGCTGCTCCAATTCAGAACGAGAAAATCTCGCTGTGCCCTTCCTCCTCTCCTCTCCTCTAGTCATTGTGATTTTAAGATCTCTGCAGCACCATTGGCTCTAGCACGAATATTTTTATTCACAAAAGCGTTATGCTTCACCATTAGCTGGTGGAGAGGTGGTAGTGGCCCCGCCTTCCGATCCACAGTTCGTGAGTTCGAAACCTTTCGTGCTCCAATAAATTTTCCATTCGTAATATTTATTTGCGCTACACTAGTGCTCTCAAACGGTGAAGGAAAACAGCGTGAGGAAATCGGCATGTCTTAGAACCTAAAAATTCGAAGACATGTGACATGTGCACAAAAGGGGCGCACTTTAATCCTTTCCTCTGAGTCTTTCATCGAGGGTCATAGGCCCTTTTCAGGGCCACCATACCTCATTTTGGTCACTGACCTAATACAGTATGACCAAGAAAGAATCAATGACACGATAAGAGAAGAACATCATTAGCCTGCAAATTCACAAATCTTTGGGTAGAGCCAACAGACTCACAAGCTATCAAATAACTTTAGAAATTGGTGCTAACAGGCATGCTCACATAACCGGTAATCATAATTACATGATTTGGTTTACAGTGGGTGGGTTAGACAATCTAGTTCTCATTACATCGTCTAGACTTGCCTAATGTATAATACTAGTGCTAATATAATAACATTGAATTAAATGGAGAGTCACTTACTCGTGTTGATTTTACAATATTCCTTGCTCACTATTGATTCAAGGTTGCGATTAGGACCCCATATTAAAACTCTTGCTGTTCTAAAGTAAACAGAGGTACTTACCATTAATTAAACGGTGAGAGACATACTCTGGTTGATTCTACTATTTTTCTAGGACTCAATCAATATTGATTCAAAGTTACAGTGGGGACCCCACATTGAAACTCTTGAGGGTCGACATAGTTCCACGGCATATGACGTTCGTACGATAAGGTGACTGACCGATAAAGCTACAGCTTGATTATGCTATAATCATTGAAAAAATTAAGAAACAATGCCGTGTTTGTTGCCTGATTCTTTAGTAATTTTATGGAAATAAACTCTGTTTGACTTTGACTTCAAAAGCTTAATTCCAACAAAAGTTCATAATTCAAACCGCGTCTGGCGCCATAAATATTTTAATATCTTACATTGAAACTTTAACACTACGGTTTTATAGTTGTTCTTACCAAAGGTACTTTCTATGAAAATATCATTTTTATTGTCTCCGGTATTTCTCCTCAGTACAAGCTGAGTGCTTCGGAATCAATAGATATAGTGCAAGAGCCAGTGGTGATTTACTTGCATGATGTGCCCTGGGAGATTATTGTACTGATTAATTAGCACAAGTTATTAAACTATTTTGTGGTAAACTTTATTCTTTTTATTTAAAAACATTTTGAATTCAAAGATTTTACAAAACAAACATTTGAACTATCTTAAATCGTTGCAAACGACCTATAGGCAGCTACAGTTGCCTTTTGTAATTTTTAATTTCATGATCAGAGTTTTATAAGATTTCTAACATTATTATTGTACATACAAAAACATTTTTATAACAATAAACAACTCTGATCATGTTTTTTTTTTTTAAATTTGTTTGCATATAATAATGTGCTCTACTATTATTACAGACATACTGTAGGCTAATAAGTAATTCAACATTGACCAAATTTTTTAAGTAACTATCTGATACTACTATACTGATCATGAAATGCTTGTTTTGTTGTTCTATTGAACAACAAAACAAGCATAATAACAGACAGAAAAAATAACGGCCTGCGATGTCCGCGTGGATAGAACAAGCTTATTGCATTGTGCTGAAACTTACGTGCCCCTCTGTGAAATTAACTTTATTAAATATGCGTAAAATGAAAGTGGAATCAGAATACCTAGCTCCGAGACTAGTTTGTAGGGGGGTGGCTACTTCGTGCATTTTGCATATCGCCCCCGTCTGGCCATTCGGAGACATGTAACCCCCTGTCAGCAATCGTCACAGCTGAATTGTATTGTAGCTGTTCCTTGGGAGGCGTTTAGTGAATTCCAGTGTTACTGTGAATTTCCATTTCAGAGTCTGAAATTTCGACAAACTAGATAAATCTTTAACAGACGAAATTCACATCGTTTGCCTAAATAAACAAACATTTCTGATAAATCTTTGACAAGGTAACATCGCGTTGCTTTCGATCGACTTCGGTGACACAGCGGGTGAGTGCTCGATTCCCGCTGCGGGCAAATGTTTGCATCTTCTGCAAATATTTGTTCCGGGTCTGGGTATTTTTCTACCATTGTTCTCGTAGTTTCTGATAGCCACGACAGAGGGAATCCGTCAGTGTCAAGTGTGAGGTCAGGACTATGTATTTGTATGATTTTTATAATATCCTAAAAAATTTCGACACCGACACAGATCTTAGGGATATAATAAAAAACATAATATTTCCTCCTTAGTGGGAGTTATCACAATAAAAATATGTATGTGTTAGTTTACACAACATAAGATCAATTTTTATTCATACTATTTTGCTATTTTAATATACAAAATAATTTCTGATAAATATTTACCATGGTAACGTTCGTTGTAATTAGGAGATATACATCTTAGTTAGAAGCAGTTAGACTACTAAGTAATTGCTTTGCTAGTGTAGAAACTGCAATACCAGAAAACGTACACTGCATGATCAAAGCTCTTGCATTTTACAGGTATGTTTGTAGCTGGCTCCCTTGTAATCAGCCTGTTGTCCATATCTCACGGATTTTTTCCGGAGTCCCGTGAAAGAACTTTAAAGTTATCTGTGGTTCCGTTCTCATTGGACGTTGCAGTATGCATCCCCAATATCTCCGTACGGCCCATAAACTTGCTTCGAGTACCTTCTACTGAATAAGATATTCTCTATAACGAGAGTGCAGTGAGATACTGTATTCTAGAGTAGGGAACGGAATTGGGAAGTGGGAATCAGTTGCAATGTTTAAGGGGCTGCTGGAGTAACCGTCAAAATACATGGTTGTGCTTTGCCTTTAAGCTAGTTGGATACAATAAAGTAAATATGCAAAGACATTAAAATTTTGAGGTTACGTTGTGTCACTGACACTTTCTTGGCCATCCTCTTTTAGGTCACCAGGTTGAGGTATAGTGGCCCTGAAAAGGGCCTATGACCGTCGGCGAAAGAATCAGTGTAGTGAAAGGATTAAAGTGCGCCTCTTAGAGGGTCCTTTCGTGCATATGATTATTTAGCAATTTGGAGGTAAGGTACATTAGGATTTTTTATTCAAAAAGGTCTAAAACTTCGACCTTTCAAGTTGTTCATTGTGACAGAAACTAGAGAGATGTTTAAAAGGCAAAAGAAAAGCCCTCCCCATTTCCCTAAAAGCATAATCCGATTCAATAGTTTATGTAAAAAGGTTTCTCGTCCGAGGGCACGAGTTCCTAGGCTATCAAGTTGACGGCGAATCCGTCGTATGTCAATTATTATTAACCAGTCAACAATTTTTGCTTTACTATACGCCAAACTTAACGATGGACGATGGAGTAATTTTGGGATAGCTATTATAAAAAATCATATGCAATTTTGGTACCAATCTGTCTAAGAAACAAACTTATGAGCTATTTTGCATTCATGTGGCCACATTTTAAAAACTCGACTGATAATTTACCGATGCGGTGTGCCGTCGTGAATTAAAGTGCTAAGGGTACATCAAAGTTTGTTGCTGCGCCAATATTTACGTACCTATTTGAAGCGTACCTATCTTAGTAATTTGTTACTTCTCAGAGACAAGACGAGTGGCCTATACCCTCGCTAAAAGCCAAGGGTAAACAATAGAGCTATCTTAAAAATTGTTTGCAGTCGTTGACATTCAAAAATAAAAAAAATCGTATTTTTTTCGTAACTTCACACTTTTTATTCATGTTTATTTGATTAAACGATGCAAATAAAGTGTTTCTCGGATGGAAGATGCGATTCACAAAAGGAAAAATTATTGCCTTTTGAGAATAGATGACTATTCTGACCGCAAAAACCAAACATACGTTAATTATTTCAAAATCGTTAGAGTATCTTAGAGTATCAAGTTTTAGCCACATTTTACCCCTCCCCCCTCCCCCCTAAAGAGCTCTGGCAACCTTACTCACCGCAGGAACACAACACTATTTGAAACAAATAATGTTGTTTGGCTGCGATCTTCTGTAAGGCGGAGGTACCTCCCCAGGCAGGCTGCTCCAAATTAGAACGAGAAAATCTCGCTGTGCCCTACCTCCTGTCTCCTTTATCCTTGATTAATGTCACAACAGCTAATAGCAAATGTCAGAATTGTGAGATCACTTGAGGTTTTCATATTTGCCATGTCCATACAAAAACTAGACATTATTTGCCATATTTTTTTATGCATTGAGATAGAAACTTGATTTTTATGCTGCACTATAAACTCACGGACTCCATAGTTAGTATAAATTACAAGTTGATGCAAGTCGTTTCTGCGAAAAAGGGTCTGACAGTCAGACACAACAAAGTGAAGCTATAAGTGTTTTGTTTTTCCAAATGAGGTAAACCAAAACAACTCAAAAAATAGTATTATAATGAAAAACAAATACAAATATAAAACAATTACGAAATTCTGAAAAAGTAATCAACTGCTGATGCTGACTGTACCGAGCCTTGCAAGCTACGCAACCTTTCATGCTGATGATCGCGATATTTCCTAAGATAATAAACTCAAGCCACCACTTATAAACCATTACAATAATGGCACCAAAATAGCATCACACCGAGATGAAAGTGGCGGAGACTGAACTCGAAAAGATGGCGGGAAAAAGAGTAATGACAGACCATTAGCACCTAAATACTTCGCGAGTACTTGAGACGGCTCGAATAGAAATAATTTGATAATTTGCGTGGGTGCTCAAGTGTTTTGTTGATGGCTGTACTTTTTGCGGTTTGATATTAATCACATAATGCAATAAAATTACGAATGTCACATATGTACGCTCCCATAAGTACCCTTTGCATGTCACCTCAATTTGGTTGTATTAATTCGAACATAGTAATTATTAATCTGCAACTGCTATTAAATGGTAGGTACACAATCAGTTTCCTTGATATTACCTAAACACATAATAGGTATAACAAGTACTTAAGTATGTATCATGGTAGTGAGTAGGTACTGTTCGAAATAAAGTCGAATTATAGAGTGTATTATCCTGAAAGAGTTCTCGAATACTTTGAAGATAAAATCACCTAAAAATTATAGTGCTATCGATTCTGTACTTTATTGTTCTCTATCTTCATAAACTAATTTGAAAACAGTCACGAATATTTTAAAAACTCGAATGATAATTTGCCGATGCGGTGTGCCGTCGATTCGTGAATTAAAGTGCTAAGGGTACATCAAAGTTTGTTGCTGCACTACAAATGTTTCCATCTCTTTCTTATAGATCGAAATAACAAGGACGGCTTTAGGATACCTAATGCAAAAAGAGTTTTTTTTGCGGTTTTGTGAAGAACACATACAAAAAATTTCAAAAATCCATTATCTCGTCGGTTTTTTCTCATTGTGTCCTTCCTGGCCTACGTTAGGTCAGTGACCTAGTTCAGGCATGTTGGCCCGGAAGAGGGCCTGTGACCGATGGTGGAAGAACCAATGTAGTGAAAGGACCCAGTGCGCCTCGTAAAGGCTCCTTTCATGCAAAAAATCTACGCTTAAGCTCCCCTGAAACTCACTTGTTATAATAATACAAACCAACTTTTCTAAAGGAGGACTTCCAAACAAACTTTCATAGTTTTAATATTATATTGATACACTATTAAAACAATATTAGTTAGGAAATTGATTTTTCTAATCAACAACAGTATTGACCGAGAGCATAGTCCTAGGGGCTATGAAAGCCATATAAATGACGATCTAAGCACAATTGCAGCACTATTTCACATGATATTGAACCATAAATGTTTGTGACTGTCTACTAATAACACCCTATAAACAAAACCTAGTTATAGTAGCTGCCTACAGACCCTGATCTCTAGAATTTCCTGAATTCAGGGTATCAGAAAGTACGAGTACTGAACCTACTACGGTACATGACAGTTCAAGGGTATCTACCAGTACTAATTTACACGAATTTGAACCATAAGTCTTTGAGATTATCAACTTACGTCATCGCCTAACAAAATTGCTAAGTTAGTACGGGGCCAGTTCTGATCCGTATTCGTGTTCTTTTTAAAAGGAACAAATTTCACCTTATCAACGACCTGTAGCCGAAAATTCATTTAACTAAATTATAAGTAAATTATCTCTCTAAATTAGACTCCCAATTGAATTATGCTTTCGCCCGAAATATTCGTGACTGTAATCGAATGACTGTCATTTTTAAAAAGGCAACGCGAAGTGGCAAAGGATTTGGCAATGTTCCGAATAGGGTTGACAGATTAAGTTGTGTAGTGCCTTTCATCGCACTGGTTCCTAGTAGGACAACTCCTCGTTGTTACACACAACACAAATATCTATCAGTGACTTTTTCCCTCCCGCCTGCCTCGGGCCTGCTTGACCGACCCCCTAGAGTAGGTATCTATCCAATCCTACTAATATTATAAATGCAAAAGCCCATCTCAGGTCTCATCTGTCACTGTCAGTTGTTAGGAAACAGGATGTTATATAGAATGAAGCCTTCCATAAATACTAATAGGAATACATCTTGGAAATACTTATTGATATAAATTCGGGAGAAGTTGATTCTCTTTGAAGTCGAATTACACAGACCGGCAATAATGAATCTTTGATCTTTGAAACCATACCATGGGGTTCTAGTACCAAAAAACTAAAAAAACAAACAACGCTGCTCCAGTGACAAGAGGGCTGGCTCATTCATTGGGCAAAATTATTTCTTTGGCAATTCAATCGGAAATGCAGCCAGTGCTTTTGGCAAATTGCCGAGTGATCAACATATTTGATTTAAAAGTTTCGGGTTTTTATTCGATCTAATAATTTGTATACTATACCGTAAGGGGCTTTAATTAAACATGAAGTTAAAATATATTTTTTTCAGATTTTTTCCATAACTTTATTTTTATTTTAAACTTTTTCAATTAGCTATTTTTGATAATGTATCATACGTTATTATTACACATACATACATCATTTATATTAAGTACGAGAAGCTCAACATCAAGATTGCTATATATATAAAACAGCAGCACCAGTTTAAACTGATTTTCCCTTAAAACAAGCAGACAAACAGATTTATGCGTAGTGTTTTTTCAATGAAAATTGTGTAAATTTTGCACAACGAACTTTATTGCCTATTGGGTGTATCATAAAGTCCCTTTCGGTACCTATATCATAAAATTATTTACGTATTGTGTGAGTGAGATTGTTCTATTATTCAATGAAGATGAAAAAATAATATCAAGGTATACTTTCTTTAAATATTATATTTATTTAAAAAAATCGAAAGTAAAAGTTATGGTAGCTTACAAATAACTTTGTGTAGCTTTATCAAAAACGTAAGTGACATCCCTAGCACTGAGACAAGAACGTGATAAATTTTAAAATTGGAAATAGAATTGCTTTTTATCGTTCGATATTCAAATTGACAGATAAGGGGTGACGTTCGATGGTATGGATATTCAGATAACGTAAAAACGATATTCTAGTCTATTTATAATAAAAAGAGTATGTAGATTTAATTTATTCTACTAATGTGGCAATCAGGCTTACTGCCACGCGAGCGAAGCCGCGGGCGGAAGCTAGTGCGTTTATACATTTTTCGAATAGAAAAGCTTTTGCCTGCTTATGCCTAAAATAAAAATTAAAATCATTTTGGAATGTATGAACAAAGCTCTTTCATAATACCCCACTTCATGTATTTGTATAACTTTCATACCCCTTATTGGACCCCTATATCTTAATAACCCCTTGGCCGATTGACCATCAACAAATCTTGATAGAACAACTTATTGATTTACTTAATTACATGCATTGACGTTTAGAAAGTTATGCTCTTACAAACATACAACGCCGATTTATCCAAATTGTTTGAAATAAATTCACTCGCTTCGCTCTCTAGATCAAAAGAGCATCAAACATTTCTACTGCAAACTAGCCAAATCCCAAATGATACCTGCGGAGAATTTAAGCTAAACGAACCGCACGCAGTACAAAAGCATTTGCAAACTTTTAATAACCATTCCGGGTTTTAGCCTAGCAACAAAGTTTAGGCGTCCATTTTGTTTATGCAATATGTTCGATCCACTCACGAGGGGCATTTTCGTTCCTACTAGCTTCCGCCGGCTGCTTCGTTTACGTGATAATCATATAAAAATTAGCCTACATGTTATTTTAGATAAAGAAAATAATTTATTTCTCACCACATAATGTAAAGAGTCGTGGTGGCCCCGGCTTAAGAATAGGCCCCTCCATATCTACCTACCCGTGGATGGCGTAAAAGGTGACTAAGGGAAACAAAGTTAGGGAGTGGACAGCAGCGTTCCCTATCAACAACAAGAGCTTTATCTGCGCTCGCCAACACGCATGCCCAGCGTGGCGAGTATGGGCAAATCCCCTCAAATGATTTTTTCTTGTAATCTATGGGGGAGGCTTGATACATGATAAGGAATTCGCTATGTCTGTGGGGGAGGTCATGTTCAGGAGTGGACGTTGTACGGCTGAAATAATGATGATAATTATTACGATGATGATGATGATAGTGATACTATTTGTATGCACTCACAACAATTTGATCAGGCACAAACTTTTATCGAACTATTGAATGCGTTAGTTGAATGAGTTGAACGCCACAGTTGCTTTTGAAAGTTTAATAGGTTTCGTATGATTGAAAATGGATTGCTGGAACTTCTATTGATTTGGATGTGTTGTGCGCGGTGGTATTTTATTTTTATGTTTCATCATTACAAACGATAACATTTAAACATTACGGTTTGTGCCACAACCAATTTCAGGGCTACACTAGATCCCGGCTAATCAGTGACAAGATAAGAAGATTATTACTATTAGTCTGTAGAAGTCCACATAGGCCTTCCCCAAAGAGTTCTATGACGAACGGTCTTGAGCTTCTTCCATCAACCGACTTCCCGCTTTACAAATTCGTTGGTCCATCGGGTGGGGGACCTACACTGCGTAGCCCAATTCATGGTCGCCATTCGTGAACCTTTGTTCCCCAACGGTTGTATGTTCTTGTCGGTAATTCTCTTATTTTCATGATCCAACTCAGAATTCTCGATCACAAACTGGTGCTTGGTGGCCACGGCTTAAGAATAGGCCCCTCCATATCTATCTAGGTACCCATGGATCGGCTAATGAATAGGCCCTCCATATCTGGACCCATGGATGTCGTATGGCACGACTAAGAGAAAAAAACTAGCAGCAGCCTCCTCTATATTCTCAATGATAGCTCTAACTGAGCTGCCAAACCGCGTGCCCAGCGTGGTGAGTATGGGCAAACCCCCCCACATGATAGGAATTCGCTCTGAACATCTGTGGGGGATGCATTAATCAGCATTGGACGTCATAGTCCTGTAATGATGGCCTCATAGCTCAGTTGGTAGTAACTCTGCCTTCTGCGCTAGAGGTTCGATTCCCGCACTGGACAAATATTTGTGTGATGAACACAGATGTTTGTTCTGTGTCTGGGTGTTAAATTTATATCTATTATGTATATCAGTCTCTAGTACCCATAGTACAGGCTATGCCTAGTTTGGGATCAATTGACCATGTGTAATATGTCCGGATTATTTATTTATTTATGATGATGATGATGTCGATGAAGCTGGTGCATTGTTAACTATCATTTCGATACAGAGCGCCAGTTATCGCGTACATTTTAACTCCACAGTTGCATCTGAAAGCTTAATTGCGAGGTAGTTAGTAGTTAGAGCTTTGTTTGTAGGTACTAACGGGTACAAGCTAGCTATCTTATAACGTGAGAACCCGGGGCGGTTTAGCTTTAATATAACTGTAGCTGATTCTCCCCAAATTGACCATAAATTATAAAGTTAAATAATCTCTTTGTACACTCTGTTCATTAGTGAAAAACCGAAATAAAACTCGTCCTAAAGTAATTAAAAAAATCATAGTATACTGAAAGAGATTTACTAATTACTAGCTGGCACTTATTCTGTGGTAAAGCCACGGAATAATTAGCGCGTAGTTTTCACAGATTAGAAAATAGTAACTTAGGACTAAAACCAAGGGGCGATTATTCATCTGACTTGAATTACGAATATCGAGTTTTCAGAATGGTTAGTTATTCTTATCACAATAATATGTCAATATTTCCGGAATTAAAAATGTTCTATGCATTTTCTGACTCCTAAACTACTACTCCCTTGCTTTGTGAAAAACAAAAATGTATCCCACGGGAACCGTATATTTTTACGGGATAAAAAGTAGCCCATGTGCTATTCCAGACTATAATCTATCTCTGTGCCAAATTTTATCCAGATTCGTCGAGCCTTTCTGACGTGAATGAGTAACAAACATAACATCCATCCATATAACATAATATTGCTATGTTTCTCTAACGAAACCGTAAGTACTTATAATTTATTTAAGTAAAACTAATCTGACATGTGCAACGGACGTTGAAATTAATCTAGACGAGTTTCAATGAAAGGATTTGAAGATACGATGGGATAAGCCTTTCTGTTCGGAGTACTGGCTTACGGTGGTAGACGAGCAATAGTTTGAGCAACTCCGCAACACCTGACGATTATGTGACACCCGGGGCCCAATTATACTAATTCATTGGCTTCAAAATGACAATGGTTCAATGGCAAAATAGCACTTTTGACACCTTTGGTATTCTGCTATCACAGTCGTATATCAATGGCAGTCATTGTGGAACCAATGAAATCAAAACCAAGGTGGCGACTATCGTAACTGAATAATAATGGTGCGGTCATTATCATTTTCAAGTAATTGAATTAGTAGAATTGGCGGCCCGGTCTGACAACTTGAGCAATACACGCAATTTTGAGGCATTGCGGCAACAAAAATATTTTTTTTTAAAGGGCATGCGAATTGTCCTTGATATGTCATATAAAATTATTTTCTAAAAGAGCCATCACCTCTATTGAGTCAATTCTGTTTTGAGTTGCCAAACTCAAAACAGACTTTATTCAAAAGATATAAGGTTATATTTTAGATGATGATAGCCGAACACGGCTAACGATGTAAGTAATTCAAATTAAACTGAAATGTCAATTTCATAATAAGGAGTACAAAGTCATATTTTTACGTCAAGTAGTGATTGTAGACTCAAGAATCTGTAAGATTGCTTTCAAATTCTGTCCAGTATATTGGTTCTGGGTATTGAGGCACTGTCAGCCTCGACACAGGAAATACTAGGTTAGGACATACCTGACTGTTGACACATCTTTGTTTATGTTATTTATTTCTTTCATCGATCAAAAACCAGTTTCCTGAAAGAAACTGGTACTCAGATATATTTCTCGGTGGAGTGAGTCACAAAGCCATCTCTCCAAGTTTTCTTCACCATGAACGATCCAATGCCACAATCAACGAACGGGTGCCTTTAATCCTTTACATATTTTGCTGTTGTACCTAATGATTTATTCAAAAGTTGCCCGTATAAGATCACTTTTATTGAAACGAACGAACCACGAATTAAATTTACTAAACTCAAACCGGGTCAGGTAAGTAATGTATAATACGTGATTTTCCTAAATTGGATTTTGAATCAGGTTAAAATTTATGTGAATATTCATAAAGCTTTATCCTAGGAAAATATGACGATATAACGATGTAAAGGATCGTTATATCCTTGGTTATTTAATAAATAACATGGTTGATTAGGTTTGGTAGATTAATGATCGGAGGCCGTACCATTAAATTTAGGGATTTCGTTTAGGCGCTGACGTAAGTTGACAATCTCAAAGATTTATGGTTCAAATTCGTGTAATATAGTGCTGCCACTGCAATAGTACTAATCTGGAAATACAAGCTGACTGTTAAAGTTACGCTACAGTTATATTAAATCTCTCGTGTGTTATTTCTTCAACGTCTAACGTCCAACGTCTCACGATCACTAAAGAAGATTTTTGCCCAAATTTTTTTTGTATCCTCCTCTTTGCGGACGACTTCCCGACAGCGTATCAGCATAGGTTTCAGTTTTATATTTAGTTATATTGTAAAATCTAATAATAAAAATCTGTCAAATGATAAACAATGCTCAAAGTATTGCCATATCTTACATAATGACAAACAGAGACAAGGTCAATTTTAAGCATTGCGTTTAGTAAGGGGTTTTTTTTTTATTTACTTTTTTGTGGCTATGGTGTCACTGCGGCCACAACTGGCCTATTGTGATCGCCACTTTATTTGTGGAGCCCCTTTACAGGGCCGTTAAAGTTCACCGCAAAGCCCAGCAGCTGTTAGAAACTGAAGGATTTTCTTTGGGGTGAGTTGCTTTAGCTCCATTGGGCTGAGGATGTGCTCTCCCAAATGGATGCTACGTTTGAGCATAAGTGCTCCACACTCACCTAGCAGGTGTAGGGGCGTTTCGTCCACCTTCTAGTAGTTAGGGGGTTAGTGATAAGGTATGATGTACTTACAACGTCGATGAGCTGACTCAGCCTAAGCCCCATCTTGACGGTGAGCCGATCGGAGTTGTTGCCCACGGGCCGGATCAGTCGGTTGTAGTTCGAGAGTAGATCGTCGTAAAGCCGCTTCGCTTCTGGGTTTGCGACGCTCAGGCGACCCCACACGCACAACACTCCGACCACCAGCGCCAACACCATCTTAGGCTAACACCTCCCCTGTGGACAACGGAATAACAGTCAATTTATGCTGAGATAGGGACCTTTTTGACCCCACGCAACAGCCACCTCATATAATAAATAAATAAATATTCCGGACTTATCACACACGGTCAACTGATCCCAAACTAGGCGTAGCCTGTACTATGGGTACCAGAGACTGATATACATAATAGATATATATTTAACACCCAGACACAGAACAAACATCTGTGTTAGTCACAAATGTTTGTCCAGTGCGGGAATCGAACCCGCGACCACTAGCGCAGAAGGCAGAGTTACTACCAACTGAGCCATGAGGCCATATTATTACTATAATTTAATTTTATCTGTTATCATGTTTTTATTTTTATTTCTACTTATTTCTTATATGTTCTGTCTTTTTTTTATACTTTTGTGTTTTTAACTGTTGTTTTTGGGGACAAATAAATGCTCTTTCTTTCTTCTTCTTTCTTTCTTTCAATTTATATCGACATACTGTCATGGCACCGTAGCATGTGGAAGTCAAACGAGAGTAATCTTTTGTGTGCTTTGTATGTAGCTACTTAATGTGTTGTGGAATAAATAAACATGTTTTCTTTCTTTCTTTCGCGCGCATCGAGCAACGCGTAACTTAAAAAGGATGTCCGCAAGATCTCCACCCACATCCAACATAAAAGCTATATAAAGGTAGATGGGAAATGATATATTTCGAGATACGTCACATGGCATAATGGTGAAACGTAGTCGTTAAGATGTTTCCGCACGATATATTTGAAGGAAGTGAAATGTATGGCTCCGAATTTAATGTTCTGACGGAAATACGATATTTTTGTGATGTTTTTGTCGTATTGTGGATGATGGAATTTTTGCAGTTTATTCATAATATCAGCCTGAGAAAGTCCACTGCTAAACATAGATACTAATGTACACTCAATATTTAAATAGCTTATCGAATGGTGGGTGTGGGTATATAGTTTTCCATAAAGTGTTGGTTGGTTGTCCATTAATTATGCTTTGCTATAGGCAAATCTTACTACTATTACAAATGCGAAGGCTTGAATGGATGGATATTTATTACTCAATCACGCCAGAACGGCTGAACAGATCTGGATAAAATTTGGCTCAGATATAGATTATAGTCTGGAATAGCACATTACACATGCAATCTTGGTTACCATCTAAAAAATGTCTTATCCAAAAAAATGGTAAGTGTGGCGCACTAAATCTAACCGAGTACCTAAATTTATTATTTTCAACAAATCCAATGGGCCTAATTCAAATATTTCATTCTCGGCTATTATGATGATACAGTACGCGTACCATCAATTTTGCGATTTTGCTTAGGCGGTGAAGTAAGTTTACTGTCTCTACGAATTATGGTTCAAATTCGATTAAAAAAATGCTATCACGTTTTCATTTGAAAGGCAATAAGACGCCCTGTTTACCAGTGTATTCTGTAATATATTAAGTTCGCTATCCACTCTCTTTAGTTTTATCTTGCTGGATTGATTTATAAGGGTGCGTTTTATTGTGGCTTATCCGGTTTTATCCGGTAATTAAGTCCGACTTGGTCCGTAATCCGGAGCTTAGAGGGTCAACCTGGGTCTATTATTCTGAGTGACCTTCAAATGCCCACCTAGTCCGCAGATGATCCTACACAGGCAATATTTAAGCAATGATTGCCCGATTAGAGAGAATTTTGAGCAATTTCTAACAAATTTGAACCATTATGGCTCGATTGAACTACAAACATACTAAAGATCAAACATCCTGACAAACATTCGCATAATTATTATATACTAGCTGTCACCCGCGCATTCGCTTACGTGATACCTTATTAAAAAGGAGTCTATATGCTATTCTAGGTGAACTCTATCTATTTATTTATTTTATCTATATATTTAGGGCCTGTTTGGCTGCACCCAACACAGAACGAGACTATTTCGCACCTAGGTGGGCAGGTGTCCTTTTGTTTGTTCTTTGTTGTCATTTGTGTTTTTACTCCTTGTATGTTCCCATGTCTGTTCTGTGTTTTTGTGTGTATGTCAAATAAACGTCTATTATATTTCAAGTTTCATCATAATCGGTGATTGAACAACAAACATCCAAAGATCCTCACAAACTTGCATAATATTAGTAGGGTAACCTGGCCTGGTATTATTAAAGTGGAAGCAGACGAATTTTATGCACAATTTAATGAATATTAAAATGCAATGCAATGTTTATCCATTCATCCCCCGTAACGTGTCACACGGCTGACAGAGAAAATAACGAAGGCTTGTTTGCGATTACTGCAGAAAAGTACCTCTCAAACCATCCCGTTAAATTGGATCCCCGCCCAGCAAACAGCTTTGTGTTTTAATACAATAACCGTAGGTTTATTTTACGGTGATGGAGATCGCAAATCCTGATTTTAAAGTGACTTGATTTATTTTTACGAGCCGAACCTAAACTGATTTTCTCTCGGCTGTGGTTGAGGCCTTTTTAGAATAGGAAAATTGAAAGCCAAGCCGATCAAGTGCCAAGTTTTTTGTAAAGAACGATTTTTATGGAGTTCCTCGCTCTTCACTCTTTGCTGTGTAAATTGTTTGGCGATAATCGACAGCGAGAATCTCCAGGCGATTCTCGCGTTTACCTTCAAACGGCATGCGAAATTTCGTACTCACATTTATTTCAATAGCACCCGTAGCATTCCTCAAATAAACCTATATTTGTTCTCTTTTTAATCAATTCATACTACTTAGTTTTAAATAAGTAGGTACCTAGTTTGTAAAATAACAAAACTCTATTCATAGGTTAAGGAGGTGGGCGTTGAGACTGCTACTTTACACAGTTTACAACTTTTGCAGTTTCATCGTTTTATTTTGTAATTTGCACATTTTAATTGTTCTGAATAAATAAATATAATTAATCTGAAATGATCCTCAATTTTATTGAATAAACTATATTTTGATTTTACTTTAGAGGGCTTTGCGATATCATTGAGCTATCGCTCTCAAATACCTTACTCAAAATTGATGGAAGGATCGTTTTGAAACGAATTTAACATGACAAACAAAATTAAATGCCGTTTGAATGCGGCTTTACGAGCAATATCACAATACGTCCAATATTCAAGGTGAGGCGATTCTCGCACTGTGACATGTATGTGATAGTCGTCTAGGCTCTTGCCTAAACAAACGAAAATAATAACGTTAAATCATCTTTGATTTAACGTTATTATTTTCGTTTGAGAATCGTATCTTTGAGACGAGCAACTCTATCTGCACGATGATTATTGTTGCTTAGATTAGCTTTTTGATAGAAATACTTCACCTCTGGGTCGTGGTTTTTAGTATCTCTTTTTAATTTTATGAATAGCAGTAAAAACATTTGTACAGTTTTCAGAGTAAAGATAAAATATAAAGATAAGTTTATTTCCACAAATAAAGTTAGCCAAAAGATTTTCAAAGTAAGATTGATTATGTTTAGTTGGCGTTCATGTTGGCCTGCATGCAGGCTGAATACATTGACTAAGCATAGCTTTAAGATCATATTAGGTAATTTTTTTATGTATTCTGGCAAATAAACGATTGTAGGTATTTGTATTTGTATGTTTAAAAACCCTAACTCTCTTGTTAAAAAACTGTATAAACCATTTTCTTACTTGTACCTATTGAGTTCAAGTAAATAGCACGCTGATAACAACAATAATCAATCTGACAGCAAGTTACAGGAACTACACAAGAGTTACACAACTACTCATAAAGTCGGATAAGGCTGAGAAAAATAAGTTATAACTAAGAATACAAAGTACGGCACACCGGCGACATCAATTGACGAGTGGGTCAAATCTTCATAATGCAACCGTCTCTACTAAGGTTTTATAAATCGTATTCTATCCCGAAAGGGCTTATTCTATACCCAATCGGCAATAAAGTTTGTATAAAGTTTTACGTTTTCATTCAAAAAAACTATGCAGAAATCTTCTATACTGGGGTCAGTTCAAGCTAAATTATTCAGCTGTTTTAAGTAGCAATAAAGATGTCAATGTCCCGTACATTAAGATAAAAAAATATAATTTTAATAGATTTTTTCGCTAATATTATCTCTTTTTGATTATATTATTAACTCCTTTTCGGGATAGTACTAACATTTGTTAAAGCTCTCATTTGTAATTTTTTTCACATTTGTATAAGCTCTAATTTATTATTATTTTTCTTTTGAGCCTCATCTAGTTCGATCGGCACCACACTGGCTCTTAAATTTAATTTTGTAAAAAAAACAAAAAAATATATATATACAATAAAAAAAACAAGGATCATCGAAAAAAATGATAGGCCCAAGCCGTGTTTGTTGCCCGATTCTTCTAGGCTTGGTCGCGAGGAACAGGCATAGCTTCACCTAGTTTCTAAGACGTTTCAAAGTGATCCTAGTGATTTTATTGAAATGAAATGAAATGATTTATTTTGCTAGAAGCATGGTTGTACATAGGTCTTAACAATAAGCTGTTTCACATACTTCACCGTTAATACGGCGTGCAAATAACAATAGTATTTATTAATTTATCTAGTCAAACAAAATAAAATTAAAATAAGACATACATTTTTAAGAATCTATAATGTCTTATTGGCTTAACATACACATAAGGTCAGTAAGAATGGCGTTATCTTTAGTCATGCATGGCTCAAGAAGTCTGACACAGTATAAAATGATTTTTCTATTAGCCATTTCTTTAACTTTTTTACAAAAACATTAATTCATTAATTGGTTGTTCTTTAATACTGGATGGAACTTTGTTAAATATTTTTTGTTAAATAAAAACTTTTGACTTTGAGTAGGTATACCTACATACATACTATGAAACCCCTTATATAAATTAACGTTGGGACTAACGGTACGAACCACGGAGCCCCATAAACTTTTAGTAAGTTACTTTAAGACAATTTTATTAGCATATATTTCACAAATATCTGCTTATTTATAGTGGATATTGAGTTTTTCCTCACTTCCGGAAGCCGACGACGTTTTTCTATGAAACAAACACTTATCAATATCACAATCTAAAACGGCAACGCCCGATATTTCATTGTAAAAGCTTTCGGTAGCATGACATTAATTTATAGCCAGTAAATTGAATTTCGTTCGAGCAATGGACCATGTAAACTGGTAATACATTTTCTTTCTTCCTTATTTTTATTGAACGTTATCGACGTATTGTTTTGATATGAGCGCTATCGATGTACAAGGTGATTCATAGTATATAATATGCTATACCGAAAGTGGCTTATTCTGCACCCAATTGGTTATTACCAACAAATTACCAATTTGGTGCAGAATAAGCCCCTTGTATGTTGTTCTACGACTTTTGGAAATCCAACAAATTTTTATTAAAATAACATATTTTTATTAAACACTGTGAATAACTCAGGTGTGCAACAATTTTGTTTTGCCAATCAATAGCAATCGAAAAATCGATAATCTGTACCACTTCTCTACCCGAGATTGGAACGCAGGCCTTCTTCCCCTAACTTCTCAAAGTTGTCGACCCGATTCCAAGTAGGGATTCAAAGCAAACTGGTTTTCTATTCATGGACTAGATACCTACATATTATCAAATTATATCCCGAAAAGAAAATAAATAGTAATCCTCGTTTGAACTTTCAACCCTCACTTACAGATGGAATTAAGTTCAATTCGTAGACCAATCAAATAGGATCAAGAAGCTCAAATGCCCGCTTATTAATGATACTTTATTGCCGAGATCTAGAGGCCCAGAGGTCCGAAGGCCATACAGATATAAAGGGCTTATAGTACCCACAAGCTGAAATGTTTCAATGAGGCTTTAGGGTTAAACGGTCCTTTCGACCCGTGACATTTGACACGACCTTTTTCTTTCATTGAAAGCCATGGAAATAGGGTTATTAAGGTTTTCTTAGATATTCGAAAATTTTGTTTTGACCCTTCCTTGCAAAAGTAAATAAAATATTTAGGAAGGTGAACGGCGTGGAAGAATGCGAAATATTTTCTACCTTTCAAATTGTTTCGATACAAAGACTTTGCTCAGAGATACTTGATTCAACCTTGGCTATCTTGGGCAAAAATATTGTGAAAGAGATTGGGAGCCTGCCTTTGACAAAGTCCAATGAGCATCCCGATATTAGTCACTAGCACTATATACCCGTACCCGTCGGTTGATATTAACTTATCAAGCTTCGCTTCCTGTCCGCTATCAAGCCCTATGGGGTTTAAAACCAGGTATAAAAGAGGATGCGATACTAAGGCTTGCATGGTAATAATATAGTTGAGCCCTACTACGAATGCACATACGTTTAATAATCCTGACAAGCCATTTAACAACCTTTCACAGTCTTCCTTCTCAAACACAGTTATGCCACTTATTACATTCTCTTCTTCTTGAGACTGCGTTAAAGTCTGCATAATCTAAGAAGCGGCCAACGCTATGACGGCTGTAAAGAGATGAGGTCGCTGAAAAACGTCGTCGAAACTCGTGAGGGGAATCCTGAGAACAAATTTAAAAAAAATAACTTTCATAGCAACTGTAATACAGACCTTGGCTTGGACCGTTGCTGAAGGAAGGGTTTATGAGGAGGACATCACCCTGAAAGGGCAAAAACCACCACCAAGGACGGGTTTAGGTCCACGCAGAATTCAGGCCAGAGAGATAAAAAATCTTCTTTCAAAAGTGAATTTATGAAACGCATGTTTCTTCTAACAAGAAGTATTCGCAAGTTGAAGTGGCAGTATGCGGGGTACATAGCTCGGAGATGATCTTTGGGACAGAAAGGTCCTAGAGTGGGTAATGACACTGCAAGGTAGCTTAGACTGGCCCCCAGAGTAGATAGAAAGAAAACCTAATAAAGGTTTTGGATTAGGGGTTTGTCGCTCTAGAAATATATGGGGAAGCTCACGAACATGTTCACCGCTTTACATAATTATTACGAACAGCTTCTTAAAAACGGGACCTTAATTCAGTTCTACATTCTCTCCGTCTTCCTGTAACGCTAAGGAACGATTCAGCGGAAATCAAATGACGCGATCCTCGTCCACACCGGATGTCTGCAGATGATGTCGTTGCCTCACTTCCGGTCTAGGAGTGTCGTGAATACGAAAGGGTATAGCGTTTCGGGTGAAAAGATTTATTGATGTCACTATTTTGGAAACAAATAGTTTTAGAGTTATTCAATAATAAAGGCTCAAAAATAAGTATTTTTTTTTCACTTATCCCCTTGATAAAGGATTGTCACATTTCCCAAGTATAAATTGTTAAATTTTTGCCGCCTTTTTTTGACAGCTTGGTAAGTATGGGCAAATCCCCCACATTATAGGAATTCGCTCTAGAAATCTGTGGCCATGTTCAGCAGTGGACGTCCTACAGCTGAAATGATGATGATAGATCTAGATAGCACATAGGCTACCATTATCCCGATAGATATACTAACGTAAGGATGCTTGTGTAAGGTAATCCCGTCCAAAATGCGAGTTTAATATTCGAAATAGCAATCTCGGTTCTCTTCGAAGCTATAAATTCAAATGCTGTGCCATTCTGATATCTAGATGCTTAGCACCAGTTCGGACGATAGTGAACTGCTATGTGGCCGTGGTGTCCCCGGTTGAAGGCCGTGGTGGCCCCGGCTGAAGAAACGCCCTCTCATAGCGGCCTCGACCTCGGTCGTAGCTGCGGAGCGAGAAGCGAGCGGGAACCTAAAAATTTGAAGACATGTACCATGTACACGAAAGGAGCGCCTAAGAGGCGCACTTTAATCTTTCACTATATTGAAGCTATCACTGACGACGGTCATAGGCCCCACTAAGGGTTACCATACCTCAACCTAGACGCTGACCTAATACAGGATGACCGAGAATCAGTGACACGGCAAGCAAGACTTTAATTTTCTAAAGTTTATTTATAAATGTTGACTCTAACACAATTAATTTTACATTTTCAATAACGGAATCCCCAGCGATTCAAAAGCGTTAGAAACTGGTGTTAACCTAGTTGCCATCGAAGAAAACGTGAGCTTTGAATTTTTAATAGAGCACTCTTTGTACCTAGTCGTGTTTGAAGATAGGACAGTATTCCGAGATGAAAATTGGTTTGTTAATATGGAAATGTATGAAAATTATAAAACATAGGTACTTATAAACAGTAGAAGTCCCAAAGCTAGTATTTTTAAACCTAACTTAGAATTAGATTAAAATCATTTTTATTATTAAGTTCAATTCAACTAACAAAATGTGCATGTTTTACGTTACTTGCAACTTATTATGTTGTTTTTTAAAATGTCGTGTACAATTTTAGGTTAACCAATTTAATTTAACATTATGTTTGTTCTTGGCTAAGTATTTGTTTCTTAACTGTTTTGTAAAATTAATAAATAAAAAAACAAGGCAAATGCAATTAAATAAAGTTTAATCAATGTCTAAAATTATCAAAATATGTAGTAAGAGATGGCATTACTATAATCATTGTTTATCTTTTGACCGATTTTTATAAGTAAGATTAATGAAATAAAGCTGAAAATACCTATAGCTAAGTGGATTTTTAAATAATTGTAGGTAGGTTCTTATAATTTAGTCCGATTACATACATCTAAGTGCTATCCAAAAAAGACTACCTATTTTGAATCGTTAAAAAAAACCAACACCCGATACTACCCACATATAAACGCACGATAAACATTACCGTCCTTCAGCAGTTGGGTAAAAACACATAGCTACGCAGCTGCAACTGACACGGAGGACGATTTATCAGCACTTTGCCCACTCGCGATTTTAATTAAACGTCATTTTGTAAATGTAAATTACCCCTTGCCTGCTGGGTTAGTTTGCGAGCTAGTACTGGTTGTATGTGTTTTTAGCGATGGCAACAACCATGTTGCCAGTGATGACATATGGCACTGAGACTTGGTCGTTAACTAGTAGCCTCATACACAAGCTCAAAGTCAAGCGACGGGCTGTGGAGAGAGCTATGCTCGGAGTTTCACTGCTTGATAAAATCCGAATTGCGGAAATCCGTAGAATGAAAAAAAAATAGGATAATATTTTACGCATCATTTCTGTACAAGTAGAGATGATTTGCCGTAAGACAAATAACAACGGTTCCCACACTAGGCTGGGCCTGAATGAACGATGCTGAATTTATACACGATATATTTTGAGAGAAAAAAAAAACTAAAATAATTAATAATAAATAAATAAATTAAATTATAATTTAATTTATTTATAATAAACTGACGGTAAAAAACAGACTACCAAGAAGTACCAATGTAACCGACATAGCTTTCAGAATTAGCCAGTTGAAACCGACAACCGATGGGAATAAAGGTTCTCGAATGGCGACCACGAACTGAACGACGCAGTGTTGGAAGTTCACCCACCCGATGGACCGACGACATGGCGAAGGTTGCGGGATGTCGGTGGATGGAGAAGGCTCAAGACCGTTCGTCATGGCATTATTTGGGGGAGGCCTATGTTCAGCAGTGGACTTTATCAGGCTGATGCTGATGATGACATCTACTATATTCATACTAATCATTCGAAAATGCAGTTCATGTGAACTATTCTACTAGCGCGTCTAAATTGTTCGAACAATTACTAACAAAGCGTGACGTTTATTAAATAGCGATTAACGAACGAAGAATAATCATTCAATTTCATTCTTCCGCGTCTCGCTCGCGCTCTCACGAATGATATGAAGCCGAAACGAGCAAGAGTGTTCCGCAACGCGAGTCGACTACATGAAGCCACGAACAAAAAAGGTGTATCAGCAGGATTTAGAGAGTTTAAGCTATACATTTATATGATCGATTAAATATCGATCATCGAATGAATAATCGATTAAGTGATCGACTAAATAATCGTTAGTTGACCGCTTAGTAGATTAAATAATCGATGGAATAATCGTTAGTTGACTGCATAATTGAATGCATAATCGACTAAATAATTGTTTTTTTGTTATTTTAAACTCATCGATTATTACAAGGGATGTGACTTCATAGTCATATCCTTATTCCAGGAAATCATGCAATCAGTGCAAGAAAGCAGCACGTTTGAGGGATTGAGAGAGAATGACTCGTAGTCGGTCTCGTAGTAGGGGCGTAGCGTGGTGTAGAAATGTGTGAAACCCTTTAGGTATAAATAATTTGAATTATCTTGTATATTTGTAAGGATTCGTTTAAAGAATGTGTGCTCTATATGTTTGTTTAATCCATTTGTGCTCGGATTTAATCGGTATTTTTACGCATGAGTTAGTTTACTTTAGATCTTTAGTTCTTGCTAAAAAGTAGGTACCTTTATGAAAATCTGTTCCAAGAATTGGCACATTGCTTTCCTTTTGGTATTTGCTCCGAGTTGTAGACGCATAAACTCAAAGCCAGAGAGAAAACTTCGGCAGTGACATCAAATATTTACGGACAGCGCTCAGAGACAAGACGACTTCCAGTAAACGAAAGTGCTTTAAGTAAACTTTTCCAATTAATTCACAGTCAAAATACGTTCAATGTAAAACGAAGGACTCAAAAAATCCGTAACTTCGTCAGACAGGGGGAAAGGTGGGCAGTAATATGTTTCATCATCATCGTCAGTCTGTAGAAGTCCTCTGCTGGACCTATTCCTCCCCCAAAGAGTGCCATAACGAACAATCTCGTGCCTTTTCCATTCATCGCTTGACACAACCTTCACAATATCATGGGACAATCGAGTGGGAGACTTTCACCCACTACATCGTCGCCCGGTTCTTGGTCGCTATTCAAAACGTTATTGAAAACTCTGTCATCCGATAATCCATTTATAATTTTTGTCTATGGCCTCCAAAGTTATTCCTCTCAATTCAGATTATTAAAATGCGTTCAATGAATGGAATTCAATGAATATGTACTTTTTTAAATTTTAAATGTGTTCGATACGTCAGCTGGCGTTTCGGCGTTTAATTTGCATAGTGGATCCTCTAAACGCGCATTTAAGCGTGTTCGATGTTTGAAATTCGTTTACTTTCTTTTTTTTTTGTCGAAAATGACGCATGGAGGACTTTCTATTTTTTTTCCTATATCCACTGAAGATAAGTTTAATTCAAATAAGACACAATTTCCATTTACATAATTCTTGGAAACAGCGGAACGCATAATTCATTGTAGAACCGAAGGTACATTTTTCCGTGATTTTTTATTGTATTACGTAGTTCTTTTCAAAGAAACGTCCCGAGTAGCAAAGGTATAAAACCGTCCAGTCCGTCCACAGCTATTACTTCCGTCGTTGAATACCGCGTCTGGTGCAGGCTGCCGTGATTGATAGATGTAGTTGGTACTAACTAAAGCTCTAAGGAACAATGGAAAATAGCCTTTACTATGCTAGATATAGAGAACGAAGTTACTGCATACAGGTAACGCCAGACGGTCTATGGTCAAGCAATTGAAAACCGAACTGGCTAGTCACAAAAAGTTTTTTCAATCATTTTTAAAATTGGAACGCGGTCAACGTATACTACGGCAGAGAATTTATTTTAAAAAATTGATGGCTGGAATGTATTTAAATGCAAAGGGATGTCTATCAAAAATTGGAGTTTAAAAAACCTTTTAGAAGCCGTTTGATGTTTTTATTTCAGTCAAGTTGTTTTGGCTATCTATGTTTTAACAAAATGTAAACATTTACGGACGCCACGCGACGCGTATTCATTGTCATACCCATGCATAACTGTAGTATAATAATAAAAATTACCTACCTTATTCACCTACATTAAAAAAGCTTTAGAATATGAAAAATACTTGTACTCGGGTCAGCACATGTTTTCCTCTTCTACTCTCTTCTGTTAGCCGTCATCTCCACACACTTCTTTGTTACTCATGGCATCTATAATAGGTCCATCCATCCTACAGTCCTACAGTCCATAGATCTTTTCTTTGGCCTTCCTCTTCTCTTTTAACCATCCACATTCATACTTAACGCTCTTCTCGTAACATGACTTTAATTCCTCTTCATGGCATGCCCATACCATGCTAACCTAGTACTTCATTATTCCAATTAATCACCTTATTTAAATACGAGCAATCGGCGGTTTTGTACAAACATAAACAAAAGTTCCGGTCCAGAAATATTCACAACGGCGATGGAATCTGTTCTATATAACAAACTGAATAGAATTTCATAAGGACAAAGCAAAGGTTCCTTTTCTCAAACGGATTAGAAAATAAACTACAAACAAAAACAAAACGGGCCAAGTCCTATCTTCAGCACGATTTTATCTTCCAAATTACATTTTTGCTTCTGACTTGAGGTTACCTTGATATAGGACAGTAAACAGGTGTATGGTTATGACAGATCTGAAAGCAAAACGGTTCACCTTTTATGCGACCTTTTCAGAATATAAAATATGTAAATAGAACAGGACTTTTTTGTAATGTACACAAGTTTTGTAGCGTCCAAGGGGCTGTTGAATCATCATCATCGTCAGCTTGTGGAAGTTAACTGCTGGATATAGGCCTCCCGAAAGAGTGCCAGGACGAACGGTCTTGTGCTTTCTTCATCCACCGAATTCCCGTAATCTTCTCAATATAGTCGGTCCATGGGATGTGGTCCTTCCTACACTACGTCGTCCGGCTTGTGGTCATCATTGGAGAACTTTTATTCCCCAACAGTTGCCGTTCCTGCGCGCTTTAGGGCCATAATATACTATAGACTTATTCTGAGAAATATGTCCGTGATCTTGGTTCTTCTACGGATTTCGTCGTTTCGGATTTTTGTAATGTTACTCCGAGCATAGCCCTCTCCATAGTTCGCTATGCGACGACCTTGAGCTTGTGCACGAGGCCAACAGTCCGCTACAAAGTTTCAGTGCCATATTATATGATCACTGGCAACACGCCCTGATTGTAGACTTTCATCTTGAGGCTCTATGGTATCTACGACGAGAAGATTGAAAAAGATTCATTGATGGATTTTTGACGATTAAACAGATTTCGATGTAACTTGGAACAATATATTGACTTTAAACATCATAGGTATGTGCTACTTTTTAAATTGTAAACGAAAAGTAAACGATATCTCAACAAACGACATGACGTCAAGATCAATTTAGTTTGAAAAGGTTCTATAGTGGCCTACAAATCAAACTTGTTGACTGTACATCTCTGTGAATGTTTGTATTAATTAATTTTCTGCAGCACTGACTGACAATAGTAAAATAAGCCACGCAATCAGTTCGTATGCTAAAATTACCTCAAGAACTCATTTAAAACTCGCACGAACTCACACGTCAATAATTCAATTGGCACACCTGACAGCCTCTTTATTAATTCAACACATCGCCTCACTCGGTGCAGAAAGTTTTTCAATTAAGACCCTTGGGTCGATAGCATTAAAATTCCGACATAATTTCCCAAAGGTAGGGTGATTACGAGAATTCCTTGTCGAACTCGATTAGAAGTCACGTTAATTATTTCTAGCGTGATGTATACTTTAGTAGGCTAATAAAGAAGTTGGCTTAGTGGAGGCTTCGTTTCCTAGCGGCCGATGACCTGGAGTATTTTCACAATAAACGACACGATGGGACGATACGAGACGGCTAACAAATCATCATCATCATCATTTCAGCCGTACGACGTCCACTGCTGAACATGGCCTCCCCCACAGACAGGGCGAACTCCTATCACGTGGGGGGATTTGCCCATACTCACCACGCTGGGCATGCGGGTTGGTGAGCGCAGTTATAGCTATCGTTGTCAAAATGGGGGACGCTGCTGCCCAACCCCTAGCTTTTATCCCTTAGTCGCCTCTTACGACATCCGTGGATAGTTAGATATGGAGGGGCCTATTCTTCAGCCGGGGTCACCACGGCTAACAAATATTGTATGAAAAATACGATCTCCTACCACACTTGTTACATGAAGAAAGAAAGAAGAAAATTTGTATTTGTCCCACAACGCAATAGGCAGGTAGGTAACAAAACATAAAAATACCAAAAAGAAAACATAAAATCATAAATATGTAAACTTAAATGACTTACGTTGTCATACACATGACTTGCATGACAACGGAATTTAATGTAATATGCTAAATTTTCTCATTCTTAATTGGAGCAACCCGCCTGGTATTTCAGTAGAAATCCAAAACTCCTTGACTAGAGTTAGTTTCCTAAATAGATTTACATAGATTCAATACCTACAACATCGTTTTACGTAATTTTTGTGATATTTGATTTAAATTAGATAATAAAGGAGCAATCTGTAAATTCAAACTCCATTTAAAAGTCTACCAAGATAATGTACGTTCATTTATAAAGTGTAATTAACACGGCCGTAACAAATCAGTTGAAATGAGCTCCTCCATTCATAAACTCTGTAATAATTCCCTCGTATTGTACGAGTACGTGAATTCGTTAGCGAAATGCATATTTTGCGTCAAAACTTTTCGGAGTTCGAGGTGAGAGTTGGACTACATTATGGCACACTTCAGCACTACGCGGCACCTTTAGCAGCAAAGACAAAGTCAAAGGAATAAATTTAACAAAAACACCCAACAGTCACAAGGTGCTTCATAATATGTATGCTATCCCGAAAGGGCCTTATTCTACACAGACAATAAAGTTTGTTCAACGACTTTTATAAATTCGACATTTTTTATTGAAAAATATCCATGTAAAAATCGGCTGTTTTGGGGTCAAATTAGTTCAAACTCAATGAATCGGCTATTCTATGAAGCAATCTTGAAGCCGAACTTCTCGTACGCTTAGTAATTAGTTATAAAGATTATAAAAACATAAAAGAAAAATAAAAAAAAAACATGCTTAAAATTTATGTTTTTTTCTATAAAGTTCTTTGTTTTTGTTGATAGAATAACCCCCTCTTGGGGTGCGATCTTTTGTACGGCTAAAATTCAGGCGAGAAAATCTCTCAAATCGTCGCGCGTATATTTACGTTCTCATTCCATCGTATAGCTAGTGATGTAACTAAAATTGCTGAAACACACAGGTGTGTAGTGTAACCCTTGCCAAGCGTGTGGGAAAGGCTTGCATTGTCAATTATTTTGGAAATGTAAAAGTTAAGCTTTTGTAATGGAATTGGGTAAGCAATAAAAAAATTAAATACTAAACTTATTATAGTACGTTCGCGGAGCATTTCGTGATAAGATAGGAGTTGCTTGCTTGGTTCTGTCTTGTTTCTTAGTCATCCTGTATTAGGTCAGTGACAAGGTGGGGGTTGTGGTGGCCCTAAAAAAATCACTGTAGTGAAAGGAATAGTGGAAGTGTGCGCCACTTAGAGGCTCTCTCCGTGCACATGTCTTTGAATTTTTAGGTTCTAGGACATGCCGGTTTTGAGGCTCTATTTTCCTTCACAGCATATGAGTATTCACTTTTCGTAATTGCTTAAAAGTACTCTTAGAGTCTATCTAAGCCAAAATACACGGCACTAGAAATACTTGTGTCGTGGGTATCGGAACCTACTAGTATCACGTTACCAAAACACCCAGACCCGGAACAAATATTTTCAGATTAAAAATGAAATTTTTCTTCATCCTCTTACATTAGTGATGCTGATAAAATAAATACCATCAATCAACTCTCTTTGTTACCCACTCCTGATCACCCTCCTTTTCTTTTTAATGAAGTTACCGCTGGAGATGTTAAGAGGGCTCTTTTATCCATTACGTCAAATGCTGTTGGGCTAGACGGTATTAGTCGCAATATGCTCGTTCCTCTCCTTGACACAATTCTACCGATCCTTTGCCATATCCTTAATCATTCGTTATCAAGCAGCACTTTTCCCTCTTGCTGGAAGGATGCCCAAATTATTCCCTTACCAAAGAAAGCTAATCCCAAATTATTTTCTGAATATCGCCCGATTTCTATTCTCCCCTTTCTCTCCAAAGTACTCGAACGTCTTGTCCATAATCAACTGAACTCCTATCTTTCCTCTCACAATCTCCTTAATCCTATGCAGTCTGGCTTTCGTAGAGGCCACAGTACCGTTACTGCTCTCGTCAAAATCACAGACGACATACGTTTGAGTATGGAAAATGGGCAACTTACCATACTGACTTTGCTGGATTTCAGTAACGCTTTCAACACCGTTAATTTCGACATCCTTCTTTCTACACTTAGCTCTCTTGGCATTTCATCAGCGGTAGTGGATTGGTTTCAAAGTTACTTACATGGGCGGCGTCAGCGGGTTCGCCTCGAGGAGTCCTTCTCATCTTGGTGTGATACGTCTGCTGGTGTACCCCAAGGTGGAGTTCTATCACCTCTCCTATTCGCAATTTTTATTAATTCTATCTCTCTAGACCTTTCCTCGTCCTATCATCTTTATGCTGACGATCTTCAGATATATACGCAAGCCCCCCCCCAGCAATATTGCTGATGCTGTTCAGTCTACTAACCTTGATTTACGCCGTATTGTTGAGTGGAGCAAGGTCCATGGCTTAAAAATTAACCCTACTAAAACACAAACCATTATTGTAGGCAGCTCAAGAATGCTTAGTATGGTTGATCGCTCCTTACTTCCACAGGTTGTTTTTGATGGGACAGCTATCCCTTACAGTGATACTGTTAAAAATTTGGGGATAACTATTGATTGCAATCTTTCATGGAAAGCTCAACTGGAAGCAACAAGCCGAAAGCTTTTTGCTTCAGCCGGGTCTTTGAGAAGACTGCAAAATTTCTTACCAACTACCACCAAAACTGCACTTGCACAGTCTCTGTTACTCCCCGTTTTGGATTACGCTGATGCTTGTTATCTCGACCTCACGGTGGAACAACTTGACAAGCTTGAGCGCCTCCAAAATTTTTGTATCAGATTTATATTTGGACTGCGAAAATATGACCATGTTTCTCCTTTTCGCCTCATGCTTAAGTGGCTCCCCATACGTCTCCGACGGAACATGCATATTCTATCTCTTCTCTATTCTATATTATTCAATCCCTCCTCTCCTCGCTATCTTAAAGATAGATTTCAGTATCTTCACTCTTCGTGCACCATTCCCCTTAGGTCGTCAGAAAACCTATTGCTAAGAACTCCAGTTCACAGTAGTACTATTTATGGCCATTCCTTCACTATTCAAGCTGTTCGACTTTGGAATGCTCTACCTGTGGAGGTGAGACGGTCACCCTCGCATGATGTTTTTAAACTTAAAGTGAAGCAGCACTATCTGTCAACCGTGATTTAATCATCTGTTTGTCATGTCTTCGCACCTGTTCATAGTAAAATATATATGTTTTAGATTATGTATTAGTTTATTTAAGCGTACGTATTATATGTATTCGGATGTTATGTACCTAGGTATAATGTGTTTCTTTTTCTTAGTTTTATTTTAGGATTAAGTATTATTTTATACTTTTGTAAGTACGCCGCCATCCATTAAAGCTCTGCTATGTTTCGTTCCATCCAAAGGTTGCCTGGAAGATATCGCTTTCAGCGATAAGGCCGCCCATTGTTTTACCCTTTTGTGTGCCATGTTTTTCAAAGTTTTTCTTGTGTGGTAATCAATAAAGAGTTATCCATCTATCACCTATATAATAAAGAGTTATCTATCTATACTTGCACCTTGCGTCCCAGCCCAGCATTCGTCTCCCACGCCATTGAGGACATCATGAGAAGTAATTGAGCGTGTGTAATTTTATCACATTTTAATAAATTTTATTTAATACCTCATTGGGGAACAATGGGAACAAAGGTTCTCGAGTGGCGACCACGAACCGGACGACGCAGTGTTGGAAGGCCCCCCACCCGATGGACCGACGACATTGTGAGGGTTGCGCGAAGTCGGTGGATGGAGAAGGCTCAAGACCGTTCGTCGTGGCACTCTTTGGGGGAGGCCTATGTTCAGCAGTGGACTTCATCAGGCTGATGATGATGATGATGATGAATACCTCATTATTTTTCTTTTGAAGCTCACCTAGTTTGATCGGTACCACACTGAAGCTCTACATTCCATTTTGTGAAAAAAGATCATAAATAAAAATAAAGGCACCAAACTGTGTTCGTTGCCTGATTCTTCTCGGTATGGTCGCGAAGAACAGGCGTAGTTTGTAAAACCTTTTAAAGTGATCCTAGTGATTTTATTGATATACATCTTTTGAATTTGAATTCAGTATAACTCTCGACTCAAATTATTCGTCTAGTCATAAATCTATACTTCACCTTGAACATTCTGATACAGACGCTGTGGTCTTCTGCTTCAGATATTGATAATTATGTAACCCTTTAGTAAGAGTACCATGAGCATTCGTTTTTGACGAAACAGATATTCTACACCGTATCCAGGCCGAACCATGTCGCAGACGGCAAGTTTTATGTGAGCTTATTCACGCTAAAACGGGCCGGGCCTCTGCACTGGCCGAACCATGTTCAGAAAAAAAGTGACACGGCCCGTCCCGAGCACAAAAAGCGTAACCATCCTTTACCCTGGCATTCCTAGCCATTGATAATTATTTCCTCAATGGACATGACAGTCTCACATTATTTTCAAAGCAAATGCTGTCAACTAATTCAATATTAAATTTTCACGCGGGGCACGTTTAGAGGAATAAGGTATGATGGCCCTGCACCCCTTACGACGCTTACTTTGTCGTAGCCACGCAATCAATTTTGAGAAAACAGAAAAAGTGAATCATTTATTTTATTTTATTTATTAGGTTTGCCAACAGTTTACACATGAGTACATAGTTTTGATTGGAAACAAAATGTGTTAAGCTACATGAGAAACCTATAACAGGCAAACACAGCATGCACTGTAAACAAGGCTAAGAATATAATATGTAGGTACTTATAATATCTAATGGTAGGTAAATGCAACAAAGCGTTATAGATAACTGTATGGTACGTAGGTATGTAAGGTATACCCCTTACAATTGTAAATAGGTAACAAGTTAAATGAAAGCGGAACAATCACAAACAAGAGTCTTACTCTGATATTCTAGTTAATAATAGTAGGTACATAATAAAAACAATAATATAATAAATATTCCGGACATATTCACACGGTCAACTGATCCCAAACTAGGCATAGCCTGTACTATGGGTACCAGAGACTGATATACATAATAGATATATTTAACACCCAGACACAGAACAAACATCTGTGTTAGTTACAAATGTTTGTCCAGTGCGGGAATCGAACCCGCGACCTCTAGCGCAGAAGGCAGAGTTACTACCAACTGAGCTATGAGGCCAGTCGACATAATTATATATCATTTAATCGGATTTTTTTTGATTAGTTTTCAAAAGACACTAAGGTTCTTTAAACTTATTCGCAAAGCGTTTGCCAGTGAGTGTAACGATCGAAAAGCAGGTACTGGTGCTAAGGATACTACACCACATGTCAGTATTGTTTGATCTAGCTGCTCGCATTTCTCTAAGAAACCACATACAACGCTAATTGCTAACTAGTTTGCTGGTTTCTGACAGGCAAATAATAATATCGTCTTGCAGATCAATTTGAACTAATACTTTATGCAGACCAAACAAGAAACCGCATACAGGGTTAATTGCTTACTGGCTTACTGGTTTATTGGTTACTGACATCATCATCAGTTGGATGAACCCTTTTAAATACCTACTACCTACGTAAATGTGAGTTTTTTTTATGTTATATGGAGGCAAACAGGCTTACGGCCCACCTGATGGAAAGCGGTTACCGTCGCCTATTGACATCTGCAACACCGAGAGCATTGTTAATGCGTTGCCTGCCCTAGATATTTTTTTTTGTATTTTTATTTTATATTTTTATTTTGTGTATAGGTTTTTTTCTTAAATTATTCTTCTATGTCCACCCGATGGATTGACAACATTGTGAAGGTTGCGGGAAGTCGGTGGATGGAGAAGGCTCAAGACCGTTCGTTATGGAACACTTTGGGGGAGGCCTATGTCCAGCAGTGGACTTCTGCAGGCTAATGATGATGATGATGGTTCTTGTATGACATGTGGTTAGGTTAATTTTGGGTGAGTAAGAGTGGTTTGGGTTAGTTTTGTATGGCTTTTTAAGTGGGTGTGATTGGTAGTAATGATTTAGCATTGAGTCCTTTTTTTATGATATACGGAGGCAAACAGGCTTATGGCCCTCCTGATGGTAATTAGTTACCGTCACCTATTGACATCAGCAACACATGGTGCATTGCTAATGCGTTGCCTGCCGAACCCCTCCCCCCCTAAAGAGCTCTGGCAACCTTACTCACCGCAGGAACACAACACTATTTGAAACAAATGTTATTTGGCTGCGATCTTCTGTAAGGTGGAGGTACCTTATAGAGGATAGATAGATAGATAAAAAAAATATTTGACACTACAGACACACACAATTAACATAGATATTAACATTATAAATAAAATATATAAATAAAATGCGCCTCTGAGGCACCTTTCGTGCACGGACAGGACCGACAGGACCGGAAGGGAATGCCGATTTTCTCACAATAGTTTTCTTTACCGTTTGAGATCACTAGTACAGCGCCCACAAACTCTCCTAATGGAGAATTGCACCGAGAATTGACCGGGATTCATAGATCGGAAGGCGGGACCACTACCACTGCACCACCAGTAGTGCTCTCAAATGCAGTGGAGAGCTTTGTGAAGCATGTGTGGAGTATCTTTGAAACAAATTGACTGGCCTCATAGCTCAGTTGGTAGTAACTCTGCCTTCTGCGCTAGAGGTTGCGGGCTCGATTCCCGCACAGGACAAACAATTGTTTGATGACTACAGATGTTTTTCTGGGTGTTAAATATTTATCTATATGTATATCAGTCTCTGGTAGGTACCTATAGTACAGGCTGCCTAGTTTGGGATCAGTTGACCGTGTGTGATAATACGTCCGGAATTTTTATTTATTTATTTAAATTGTATCGCGGAATTAACAAAATAGGTTAACCTTCCATCAGCAGTCAACTAAAAATACTATCCTCGAATAGATCTGCTAAGTGGCAACCCATTACGAGTTGATTCGCCAATTACATAACCTAAATTCGAGCACGAAACAATACCAGGCCCATCTTCAAATTATACCATTATCATGAAAATAGCAGTAGCTTGAGTATCTGGCTGTGCGAGAGAGATAGCGGTCTTATTACAGATAGGATTTAAGGCTTAGATTGGTCTGGACTCAGAGGCGTGAACATAGAACCGGCTAGTTATAGTTTTCAGTAGTTTATTTTATTTGTACGGCCGTAGCTTGTAGACTCTACGAGTGTCTATGGCGTAGAACATTTGTAGTTGCTCTACGAAATTGATGAATGGTACCGTTTTGATCCAGCTCGCGTAAAATGAAGCAGTTCAATCGTAAGCTTTTCAGTATCAGTTTCAGTACAATTTCACCTGAAGTTTATGAGCAGTTCATATTTATGCATGCTACGAGTATGTCTACTGACGTATGTGGCAAGTGCCACTTCTGTTTTTGCTCATGATTTGGCTCATGTGAGGAAACCAGTAAATGTTCTTAAAACGGCGATGCGTGGGCTGACAACCTGTCATGTATGGAATACTCACTCTTGCAAAATGTGCTAAATCTGCAAATATGCCTCTGACTACCCTTAGATCTTCAAGGATCTAATTATCGCCTACGAGGATTTCTTCCATTCTTGGGTATAAAAGTCATGAGCCATTTTTTAATATTGCAGTGTCGTTCTTACTATAAAATGCCTCTCTATAGTCTGCTATCTATAACCCTGGGCTGAATATCAGTAATCTGGTCTGCCGGTTAGCCCGATCGGTGTTATTTCGCCTCTCGGTTTATTGTATATCCTTCTGTAATTGGAACTTATATTTCTGTAGAAAAAGTGGACTAAAGGGACATCGCTTAGGAATATTGAGCCTAACTCCAGAGCAAACCTTTGTTTTTTTAATATGATGTTCTCTTGAAAAATTGATTATTTTTCAAATTGGTTAATAAATAACCTTCGTCACACACAAAAAAGCAAAATGTGGGAAGCCGTCACGATTTCGTCAAACTATTTTATTCCCAACAAAAACCACCTCTTTTTAAGTAGGTAAAAACAGTTTCATTTACGAGAACTTGAAACCTCGGATAGGTTTCAAGTTCCACGTCCCATATAAAAACTATTCGTTCGGAGTCCGTAAAATAAATCTGTTTCTGGATACCCGCGCCCCGTGAATACTGCCGCTACTACCGCCTCGATAAAGTTAGCTCAAAATATTTGAATCGCTAGATAAATTGAAAGCTTGGTTAAAATCCCAGCATACATTTTGATCTTTGATCTAATCTGAAATTATGTAGTTATAAAAATTATATATACACATATACCAAAAACAGCTGATTTGAAAAACATTGCAAAAAACCAAAATTTTAATATTTTATCCGAAAATTTTCTTTCGTTTTTTTTATAGAAAAAGCTCCTATTGGGACTTTTGGAATCACTCAAAGAAACACGAGACTAATTTGTCCACGCAACGTAGTCCTTGTTTTTAGAGTTTTCTTACTAGTTACCTATTCTAAGTACGTCAAGTGAGGAACCTAAAACCTTTTTACTCGAAAAGAATAAGAAATTATTATTCAAAACACGCAAAGCACACATCCTTTTCAAGGCGGAACTAATTCTGTTTCGCGCCAAAGCTGAACTTGCATTCGAAATTCTAATTTTAAATTCCTTAACTTGGGACGTGGCGAAAACTGGAAAAGGCGAATTGAATTTCTGAACGCGAAACAATTGAGTGTCCGAATTTCGAAATTCGATTCCTGAACGATGGAGCTTGTAACTATTTGCAAACAATACGTGGAAATGAATTCGGTCAGTTCTACCTACGTTTATTTTCACCGATTTAAGCTTATTTCATAAGCTTAAAAATAGCCGTTAATTTTATACATATAATCTGTGGAATTTGTAACACTGGGAGCGTTTTGGAATCGCTAGCAAGTTTTTAACAAATTAATAATTAAAATAGTACCTACTGTACCTACTAGTACTTACTATCGTGTCGTCACCTCTACTCTCGTTTACGTATGTAAACCTCTTGTTAAAACTTGTGTAAAATCGAAATAAATACAGATGCTGATTCTATTTGTGCCTCTTGGGTTGAGGTCTTGGGTCTGTGGGAAATCGGGGCCCTCCAGATTTTCAAAACAGTATCAGGGCGCCTGATTGAAGCGACGCGTGACCCGAGGGCTGGCTCCTGTTTGGCTCAACCAACGGTTTAGCATTGCAATCCAGCGTGGCAATTCCGTCAATACCATGGAGAGTGATCTGGATCAGTTGAGCTATCTATAGATCGTTTGTAACAGTCTTTAAATAGCCCAACTGTTTCTTGTGTAATTTGTAAATATTAACTTCTATAAGTTTTAATTTTCTTTCTGTAAATAAATGTAGGTATTTTTTTTTTAATATTTCAAAACTCGAAAATCCCCTGCGCTACTCGTTTTAGACAAAGTTGAAATAATTCTAACGAATTGTTTCATGATGTAACTCTTATAAACTAAAATACCATTTATAGTTGTTCCTTTAGAAGCATGTAAATAAAAGCTTTGTGCTTTACTGATTTCGAAAAACATCCTTACCTGAAACAAGGAAAACAATTCATTAAATAAGACTTATAACATAATTACCATCTAAATTCGATACCCGACTATCTTATTAAGTACCTACCTATTAAAGCCAGGCATATTCAAATCGTGGCCGTGGTGGTCCCGGCTGAAGAATAGGCGCCTCCATATCTACCTATCCGCGGATGTCGTAAGAGGCGACTAAGGGAAAAAAGCTAGGGGATGGGCAGCAGCGCCCCTCATTTTAACAACGATAGCTCTAACTGCGCTCGCCAACTTGCATGCCCAGCGTGGTGAGTATGGGCAAATCCCCACATGATAAGGAATTTGCTCTGTCTGTGGGGGAGGCCATGTTCAGCAGTGGACGTCGTACAGCTGAAATGATGATGATGATATTAAAATCACAGATTTAAGTCGTTGCGCAACTTTGAGCTCGTGTATGAGGACAATAGTTAACAACTACGTGTCATATGTCATCCCTGGCAACGCGCCCCGATTGTAGACTTTCGTCTTGAGGTTCTGTTGTTACGCTGCACTCAATCATGCTATATTTTTAAATCAATGCTTGAAACATAAACTGGTATCTGACAAAGGTCTTTAAACATTTTTTTTAATGGAAGCCGCATGTTGTTAAGCGCAGGTGCGTTCTAACCCAGCCTAAATGATTTTAGCCCTTTTTTAAGCTTTTAAGCTGATGTGAATTTGAATTGAGGCGTTTATCTTTGGCCTGCACTGATTTAGGAGGATTTGAAAGGAGCCTACAATTAATGGGGCACTTTGGAGGGTGTGGTTTTTGAATTTCATCGTGGTTTCTCCTCGGATGTTAATCTCAAGTCGTGTAGCTTGATTAAAAATCTCCGGGTAATTTGAATACCTACATCTGGCAAAATAACCCTTGTATCTTAATTTTTATGTCTCAAGTTGCGGGCGCACGCGCTAGTAATAAATAGTACACCCAACAGTCTCATACATAGTCCTGAGCCCACACTAGGATAACCTGTGTCGTGGGTATCAGAAACTACGAGTACCATGGTACCACAACACCCAGACCCGGAACACAAAATTGCAGATCATGCAAACATTTGTCCCGCAGCGGTAATCGAACCTGCAGCCCATGCGTTTCAGTCGGACACGCTACGGTCTAGTGGACGTTGTTGTTTAATACCCATTTATACGAAGAATATATTTATTATTTTTTACAGTTGCATGGCGAGAGATCTTTGCTCGCTCGATCAATAACTTAAAGCCGTCTGCCCACTACAACGTTCCATCGTTTGGTAAGATAAAAAAATAAAAAAGTAAAAGGGTCTTATATATAAATCCCTTTAGCTTAGTTGTTTGGTTTAAAAAAAGTCTTACAAATTCATGAAGTGGGGTGTCATAAGAAAGAGCTTTGTTCGTACATTCCATAACAATTTTTTTTTCTATTTTAGGCCTTATGATTTTTGGGATACAACGAAAATAGTAATATTTAAAACCAATATAACGTAATCTCCCACTAGGTAAAGTTTCAACGGCTTTGTAGTTCAGCTGAGATTGGTTCTGGTTAGATCACGCTAAAGGTGCAATTTTCAAAGTTTAACCTAATTCTGCCTCGACGATCATCGCTCACGAAAGCACCAACTTTTAACGGACATCGCGAGAGTTCGGATCTTACCACTTGGTACTTGTAAGACTAGGAACTGAACCAAGTCCATCTACAGGCAACCAAAAGTCAGTGGAGCGACCGTAAATTAAACAGGGCAACTATTCAGATATTTCCCCCGAGGCGGGAGGGATCATACGATTTCAATCAACCGACATAAGATTACTCGTGTAGATAGACTAGGTAGGTACTTTCAAGTGCTGGTTAATGGAAACAATTTTTCAGCTGATTGTTTTTGATAACTGGATACTGTTTCTCGTTACAAATTTGCCGTGTTTTGTGGATGCGTTTGTCTATAGTATTTTTCATATGTGCAATGTGCATGAGTAGGATTATGTTTGTGATTAGTTATTTCTAGAGATGTGGTTATGAAAAGTAGAAGAAACATAAAAAAAAAGAGTCAGAAAACGTCCCACTAGGCCCCGGCAATTTTTTTTTAAATTATTTTTTTTTGATACAGTCGATTTTGAGGGAATAATGTATGAAATAAATAAATAAATAATAATAAATATTCCGGACATATTAATATAGATATTCAACGATGTATAGAGATTAAAATAAGTAACAAGCATAAGCTTTACAAAAAATAGATTTCATACAAATAAAATCTACGCCATAGAGAAATTTTGCGTAAAATCCACACTCTGCCAGTGCTGCTAACATAATACAGCTAAACAAACAAAAAACAGCTAGTTTCAATTGTTATGACAATTAAAAAGTCGTCAAACAATTGGTAGGTACCTTTTATTGAATAACGAATTGTCGAATAATATCGACGATTTTGTTATGTCAATCTCTAAAACGAAACCTGCCAATTCGAACAGCAAGCAATATATTTTTATTTCGTTGTTATGTTATATTTGCTTTACTAAAAATAATTATCATATTATGATGATGATGATCGAATGGATGAATCGGTGACGTTTTGGAAAAAGGCCAGGTCAAGAGTGCTTTAAACCGACGAGCATGTATGAGGAATGTGATGAGAGTGAATGAAGCAAAAGAGGTATGTCAGGATCGTAGCAAGTGGTAAGCCGTGGTCTCTGCCTAGCCCTCTGGGAAACAGGCGAGATTTCGTGTATGTATGTATCATATTATGCTATGTAACATGCAAATTAAAACAGATTTTACGTTTAAGCATCAATTGTTTAGTTTCAAAGTCGTAACTTTACTGCCAACTGGGTATAAGCGCCTTTCAGGACAGTTTATATATTATGAGGCGCATTGTATTTACTAATTATAACAAATTTTTATTTGTTATTAAATTTTCTGTATGCTCAATATATGTTGCTTACAATCTCAAACCGACATATGAACGAGGATTTTCCATCCATTTTGCGGCGAGCACTGACGGACGACATCCGGACAAAGTGCGGTATATTATGTACAGCAATATTTCAGTACGAGGGCACTCGTCGCTAATGCTATAGCACAGCTTGAGAGGGCTAGCTGATATTGCTGAGAGCTAGAAATACACGTAGTTTTCTTTAAATCCACTTTGCGATGGTGATTTAAACTTTATCCTAGTTTAACGTTAATGAAAATAAATAAATAACACCCAACAGTCACGTACATAATTCTGACCTCACACTAGGATGTACTACAAGTTCTATGGAACCACACCACCCAGAGCCGGAACAAATATTTGCAGATCATGCGGACGTAATTTGTCCCGCATTGGGTATCAAACCCGCACCCCTTGCATCTCAGACGGGCACTTGCTAGCTGCGCCACTGAAATTGTCATTGTAACAGTGTTCCGAAGGTCGTGTGATCAGTCCCTGTCGTGTACCAATAAGTGCGCACGAAAGGAGCCTCTAAGAGGCGCACTTTAATCCTTTCACTACACTGATTCTTTCATCTATGGCCCCCCACCCGATGGACCGATGACATTGTAAAGGTTGCGGCAAGTCGGTGGATGGAAAGGGCTCAAGACCGTTCGTCGTGGAACTCTTTGGAGGAGGCCTATGTCCAGCAGTGGATGTTGATGATGATGATGATACCTCAGCCTGGTCACTGACCTAATACAGGATGACCAAGAACGTATCAGTGACACGCCAAGCAAGCACCAATAAGTGCATAATAAACACGTGCTTAAATGGTAAGAGAAAATCATCGGGAGGAAACCAGTAAGTATTCTTAAAGCGGCAATGGGCTTGCAACCTGTCACGTATGGAATATTTTACTGCAAAATATGGACATGTACCAAATGCTCGGACATGCCTCTGACGACCCCCTTTAGACATCATCAAGGATTTGACCACCTGGAGATCTGTGACGATGTCTACCATGACCAACCAACTTTTACCAACGCTTTTTGAATGTAGTTTTTACCACTTAAACCGTTATTTTATTTTCCTACAAAAAACAGCTTAGTTTGCGGCATTTAATCTTGAAGTAAATACCGACTAGTGGCAATGGTTGCGTTGTAAGTTGTTATTGAGCGAAGATGGAACGGTTTCTGAGCTACGGACCGTTAAATGCTTACTATTGTAGTGATTGTTTGCCGTTTTTCTGTCACTCATTGTGGGGTTTGCTTCTTCGTTTTCAACACGTTAATTAGATTATCGCTAGTAACATTGAAGTTTGAATCAAAACTCCAAAAATCTAGCTGGGGGCGTTGGAGAGGAGATAAGTCAATATAAAAGAAAGATAGAAAATAATTTAATTTGTAACTCAGGTATACATTAATCTACAAAAACAACTTAATCTATACTATTAACTAAGTACTCATATACCACATACTGGCATCTAACTCAGCATGTTGTTGTGTTACTTAAAAAGTAAACAATTCTGATCTTCCGTTGGAACCAAGTTGCACCATAATACAGGTTTTATTCTATTAGTCAATAAAAAATTAGACACCATATTGAGAAATATTTTTCAAAGAAGATATCCCAAAATATACCCGCAGTTGTTTACCAATCGCTACTGTTCAAAACGTAAGCCTCAAATCCCCGAAAAACCACGAAACTGAATTGATAAAAACCCGACTGACCCGAGGCAATCAAAGGGCGGGACCGCACGTGTGGATCCGATATGACAGCGTCATGGAAATTGGGCCGGTGAGCAAGTGCCTGTATCGCCCGTGACTTCATTTGCGAATAAGATATTTTTTACAAAAACTAAAAACCGACTTCAAATTCCTGAATATTTACAAGATTAAAATCAACCTCTTTTTTGTTATCAACTTCTTTGCATTTTGCTTACGTACTTTCGAATAAAAAAAAAGTAAGTATGACATCCATTCATCATCAATAATAACTCTCATGGTACTGACTGACTGACTGACAAATAAAACGTAGTGGTTTTATTCTCTTTGAAAATCAACGCAGAGCCTAACCAAAATCCTAAGAGTATGAAATTTGCAGCTTCCTATTGTAACGTATGGGTGCACAGAAAGGAATTCCCGATACACAACCCTAAGTTTAAATTCGTGATTTCAAGAGATGATGACATTTTTTTAAGTTTTACGGGACAAATAGCAAACCCTCAGGAATTAAATTAATATGGGACCACCCCGGGATTATACTCTATATGCCAGCGAAAGAATTATCAAAATCGGTTTAGTATTGGAGGAGATATCAAGTAACTTACACACAATAAAAAAAAATATACAGCCGACTTGAGAACCTCTTCCTTTTTGAAGTCGGTTAAAAACTCTTGTTTACTAGTTTTGAATAGGCTGATTAACTAAGAAGATTTCGTTAGATAGAGTGAGCACGCGAGGTAAGGCACACTAAGATTTTTTGGCTCTAAATTGGAGCAGCCTGCCTGAGAGGTACTCCGCCTTACAGAGCTGCATTTATTTCATGAAATTGCCACAGAGTAAGAACATCAAAATGTTTATTTACAAAAGGAATGCCAGATTATACTCAGTCAGTTAAATTATGTCACATAACCATGGACCTATGATTAAAGAAAGTGTTTTTACAAAAAAAAAACACCCCTTCCTCGAATTTGATGTTGAATTTTTTAAGTTTTAAAAACGATATTATTATCTTCGATTCCAATATTAGAATCGTTAACGTCATTAATTTAGAATTCAAACTCCAACCAAAACCTGTGTATGAAAAGCTTAACACCAGCGGTCAGCACAGAGATTGTGTGTGAACTCAATTTTGTTTTAAATTAATTTCCAACCGCATTGATATTATCATTTCATCGGTTTCCCGAAAATGTGTGACGTTTCATTGAATTGAAAACAGTTTATTATAATACTGATACGCTTTGGAATTTATTAATTGCAAATAATTGATAACCATGATATTGTGATCAGTTTGATTTGTAAGATTAAACTTTATTTCTGTAATTTTGTTTCATGTGTTTGAAAGTTAATTTTTATTCATCATCATTATTCATCTTTTTTTTAACAACGATAGCTCTAACTACGCTCGCCAACCCGCATGCCCAGCGTGGGGAGTATGGGCAAATCCCCCCACATGATAAGGAATTTACTCTGTCTGAGGGGGAGGCCATGTTCAGCAGTGGACGTCGTACGGCTGAAATGATGATGATGATGATTATTCATCATTTCAGCCGTGGGACGTCCACTGCTAAATGAGGCCTTTCCCATATAAGATTTACTTAATTTACAGAAAAAATAATTTGGGAGGATTTGCCTATACTCGCCACGCTTGCCAGGCGGGTTGGGTAGTGCAGATAAGGATCGCTGTTGCCCATCCCCTAGCTATTTTCCCTCAATCACCTCTTACAACAAAACAACTTGGAACAAAGGAATTGTTCGGGAAGAAATTCGAGTGGCGACCACGAACCGGACGACGCAGTCTTGGAAGGCCCCCCACCCAATAGACCGAAGACATTGTTAAGGTTGCGGGAAGTCCGTGGATGGAAAAGGCTCAAGACCGTTCGTCATGGAACTCTTTGGGGGAGGCCTATGTTCAGCAGTGGACTTCATCAGGCTGATGATGATGACCTCTTACAACATCCGCGGGTATAAATGGAGGGGCCTATTCTTCAGCCGGGGCAACTATGGTCAGTATTTTATAATTACTCTGCAATTGTATTTTTTCTGCATAAAAAATGTTGGGCATGCGCTTTGAGCTTTGGCAAAACTACGCGGCCAAAGTGGTGCGGGAGTGCAGAAAAACGGCTACAACGCAAAATTCTACATGTAAAGTCCATTAAAGGTTCTAGAATATATGACGTCACAGGAAAGGTCCCACCTTGCTTCATATTTTTCTGTTCCGTTGTCAAGTTTTAGTTTAAATCTTTTGTTTTATTGTCATTCGACTTCGTTCACAAAAGGAAGGCAAGCAAGTACCTACTGCAAGGCGCACACAATTCGCAACTCGAGTGCACCACCGGCTTTCATCACAGTTTATTTTGAAAAAACCAAGGAATAAAACCAATGACGCGAACGAATTTAGAAACAAACAAACATAAAACAAAAGATTGCATCTAAATGAAGCCACAACGTAAACAATTACTTACCGGATTAATAAACATAAAAGTATTTGCGGAATGGATCATAAAACCGGAAGTGAGCACAAAGGCAGCACAAAGGAGGTTACAGACTATATCACAAGTAGCTATAACAAGGGCAGTAAACCGAAGCTCGCCGGTTTGGTGGGGCAATCGAAAGAGATGTGATAAAGTTACCCAAAGATTTTCTAATATTTTTTGTCTATGTGTGTTTTGTGAGTAACGAACGCGTACTTTTGAATACCCATTATTGCGTAAAGATTAAAAATGGACTAGTACCCTATGCACGAATAATTCATGATGGCGATAGGCTTATGATAAGATCATCAGTTCAGCCGTAGGGTGTCCACTGCTGAACATAGGCCTCCCCACAGATTTCCAGAGAGACTCTATCATGAGAAGGATTTAACCCATACTACGCTAGGCAGGCTAGTTTTCAGCGCAGTAAGAGCTTTCGTTGCTAAAATAGAGGACGCTGCTGCCCATCCCCTAGTTTTTTCCCTTAGTCGCCTCTTACGACATAATTGGATATCAGCGATGTTTTAATAGTTTTCATTTTTGTAGTGTATGCCTTACACCACGCTGGTTCCTAGCAGGACAACTCCCTCGTTATTATTATATCACATATAATATCTCACAGTCTCACAGTGATTCCCGCGCGCCTGCTCGTGCCAGCTTGACAACAGACTGACTGACTCCCAGAGAGTATGTATCCATCTCTCCATCTCAGGTGTCATCTGTTATCTGCCACTGTCAGTTGTCCCCCGGAGACAGCATAAGTTAAGGAATGCAGGTATCCTTAAATACTAGTCACTACAATTTTGATTGCCTAATATTTGACATTTGCTATCGTAAGCGTACTGCTCTCGTGATTTATTCGTGCCTCAGGAAGCATCTACGCTGACTGTTGACTCCTCCGTTTATATGGGCTCACGTCAGCGTAGGCGGGTATAATGGCTGACCCGTTCTTTTCGTTCATATTCCTTATTTGTTTTATATTTATAGTGTTGATGTTTGGTTTTTACGAAGTAGGCGGCCGAAATGATTATGATGATATGTTCCAAGTAACAATACCAAATTAATTTCAAAACGGACTTCAAAGGATTATGTGGCATTTACCAACGTACCCACTAGTGTTTATTTTGCGGTTCTGCTAACTTCAACTCCTAGTCGGATATTCAAACTCATTAATAATGCATTAGATTTGAGACAATACGTCATCTCTGTACGCCGAGTGAATAGGCTTTAGTATTGATATAAAGTACAAAACTCACGGACAATAGTCTGCATCAACAGTAATATTATATAACAGGTAAAAATTTTGTGTTTACTATTTGTACGTAAGTTACATTTTATTTTGATAAACATAACTTTAAAATACGAATACTCAATAGATTGATAATTTAGTCCGGAGTTTTACCACTTACACCACGCCAGAATAATGAATAGTATTAGCCAAGAGTTTAGAGTTAATTTTTAAGGAGAAAAAAAATGGCGTTCAGATATCAATATTACGTATTTAAGCGCATTACCACTAAAGTATTCACATGCCACCTGCAGATTGAAATGGGTCTTGAAAAAGCTCATCCAATGAGTGCTTACCCCAATTGGGGCGATGCGAATTCCGCTGTAAAACTCTTGAGCTGAATTGGCTGGGGCTATGAAATTTTAATTGAAAGCAATTTTGAGTGCGTTCTGATTCCAGGATATTTGCAGTCGCCGGTTAATGGCTTCATTATGTATTATTTCGAATGAAAAAACTCGTGTAATGTTCAAAAAATTCATAAAAAATAATTTATAATTATAATTTTATGTGACTTCATGTAAAATAAGCATCCTAGTTAAATAAATAACGCACAACGGTCTAATCGTAGTCCTGATCCCACACTAGTATTACCTGAGTCGTAGGTATTAGAGACTATTAGTACAATGGAACCACAACACCCAGACCCGGAACAAATATTTACAGATCATGCAAACAGTGGTCCCACAGCGGGAATCGAACCCGCCTGCGGCGCCACCAAGTTCGTCGTTTTAGAACTTTTTATTTAGAAAAAGATTCATCGAAATAAATTATAGACACGCGCGCCTGATTCTTCTAGGCTTGGTCGCGAGGAACAGGCGTAGCTTCACCTAGTTTCTAAGACGTTTCAAAGTGATCCTAGTGACTTTATTGTAATAAATGTCTTTTAACTTTGACTTTGACTATAACCTATTAATAACAAGGTGAGTTACTCGGTCCTCCAGCCTTTCCCATATGTTCTTTATCAACAAAATCGCGGTGTCTTTCGACTTCCACATCAATACCTCGTAAAAATAAATCTCAATGTTCATGTGAGGCACGTCAAATCAATTATCCAAGCTTGTAAAAAGAGATTCCGGTAAAAGCCGCCATATCGCGTGAAGATTCTTTAAAAATGAAATGGTATTTTTGCGGCTTCCCGCATGGAAATTACGTTATGATTTGTATGGAAATTTAATTTTATCAACGTAATAATAAAGGCAGAGATGTATACTTGAAAATGATTTTTATAATTAAAAAATGTTTAGATTTTCGTATACTTTTTCTAACAAATCTTTGGCAGACGCAAAATCAGAACATCTCTTCATGGCATAGGAAATCCATATCCCTTGATCTCTTTGATCTGCCACATGCCATATTATAGGCACAAAACGTGTGCTACGTTATTTTACATCAGAACGTCAAGAAAAAAAAAACTAGTATTCATTTAAAAGCTATTAATCTAATCAGAACTAGGCTCGTCGACACCTTTTGACATCTCCTGTTTTTTGACGTAATTTAGCCAGCACTATGTTTAAGTACCTGTGGGTGTCGTAGAGATGACTAAGGGAAAAAAGCTAAGGGATGGGCAGCAGCGTGCCCAATTTTCACAGATAGCTAATTTATATTAAATTTTCCCTACTGAAGGAAGCTTGGATTTGATCCTACTGGTTTCGGACTGTATTTATTAATTATATTATTCAATCGCCTTGAAAACAACGCAGGGCTAGTAATCATTTAAAAAGTACTCCTTCCTAAGTAAGTAGTTAAAAAAGCTACAATTTAATTGAAAAACTTTTCGAGGCCAACACGGAAGAACAAAGCGTGTTTGAGAATCACAAATTCTTTTTGTTTCTCGCGATTCGGTTGATTCTCATAATAATTATTTATTTTTTTGGGAACGCTTGCAAGTTTTATTTGTAAGAGGCTCTACTCCAAAACCCGGCGGCATAAGCTGGTGGCATATCGTTTTTTAATAAAACTTACTCTGGTATCTCTTTTTGAAAACAGAACCGTGTGAATTGATCTCTTGTATGCTTGTATGTTATGCTATTCGATGATAGATTGCAGATATCCAATCAAATTACATAAATATATTTTTTTAATGATGTTAGAGCGTAGCTTGGCTCGAAAATCATGGGAATGACAAAGAAGTTGCGTTTCGTTGAGGTTTTTATCGAAAGGAAAAATCGATAGCCTCCTATTGAAAATTCAAGGAGTAAAAATAAGTCCACAGTATTTAAAGTGCGGGACACTATTTGATTTCAAATTATACATCACCAGACATCTCTGAGTGTTTTGAAGAGAAGTTTTTTTCAGGTTTGAATAATTCAGATGCCAAATTGTCAATTCGATTTTTGTAAAAAAAATAACGTATTAAATTACCAGGGGTCTCCAGGTGGAGATATAATCGTAAAAACATTCTTAAAGATGCAACGCGATTTTATTTAAAGCTACGTTCAAACGTCTGCACTAGGATCTCTGAAATTTAAATTGGACACGACGGTGGCACGTGGCATCGTGCTCAACCGAGGACGTATAAATTGAATTCTCGGGTACTGAGAACTGTGAGTCGACCTGTGTCACTCTACATCATCTCAACTTCTACATAGTTTATCCTCAGTATCTTAAGTCGATATTTATGTTTTCCTCTGTTAAACTGAATATTTGTCTTAGTGAACTGATAATTTCTATAAAACACAACATTTCCTAGACTGCGTTGATTTGTTCAGATTTACCTATGCTTAGGCAGGCAGGAGGTTAAGGTATGACTACAAATATCAGATGCATCAATTTACTGACCAAAGTTTATACCAATAATGAATTAAATAGAGTAAGTAACATTTGGCTCATGTTACTTATTCTAGGGAGAATAAAAAAATATTTAAAAAAATTACTGACCCCCTAAGAGTCGCTAATCGTTTTTTATATAGAGTTAGCTTTTAGATTCAATATCGCTTGTATATCCCGTAGATTTATATATAGTGACGATTTGTAGTTATCGGATCGGAGTGTAAATTCTGAACGTACAATTACATCTTCTGTGCCCGGAGTATGCTGATAAATATGTATGTCTGTCGGAGACGTTTCTTTTGACGCATTCCAGCAAATTTATGAATATCTTGAATTAGGTGTATTCCTTTATGGTTTTTATTCGAAGCAGTTAATGTCGTCGAACTCACTAAGTTGCGATTTGGATGCTTGCTTGTCGTGTCACAGGTTCTTTCTTGGTTATCCTGCATAAAGTCAGTTCCCAGTTTGAAGTATGATGTCCACAAAAAGGGTTTCGAATTTTTAAATTCTGCCGCTTTCCTCACACTGAGAGCACTAACATACAGCTCCGATCCGCGGACGTACCCCTCCATGAATTATCAGTGCGACAACATTTTACCCATTTTTCAAATAAGGGTCTACGCCGATGGACGTTTTTGCAAAGCGATTGATTCGCTAAATAATCTAAATTCAACCCTATTTTCTTTTACGATACGGCTGATGTCACAAAATCGTGCACGTGAGGTGCGACGTATTCAAGTCAAAGGGTGTTTAGGTGTATTAATAAAATCACGAGGATAACTTTGAAATGTTTTATGTGATGCTACGCCTGTCCAATGCTAAAAGAAGTGTGAGAACATCCCCAGTCGGGTTTTTTGTTGACAGATGGTAATTTCCCGTATTCATCATCATCATCCGTGTCCACTGCTGAACATTGGCCTCCAACCACAGAGTTCCAGAGCGACTCTGTGTGTGTATGAGATCTTGTGGGAGTAATTTGACCAAACTTCTATCACTTTGAAACGTCATAGCTTCACCTAGTTTCTAAGACGTTTCAAAGTGATCCTAGTGATTTTATTGAAATAAATGCCTTTTGACTTTGACTTTGACAAACTCACCACGCTGGGCACGCGGGTAGGCGAGCGCAGTTAGAGTTGTCGTTGTTCAAATAAGAGACCCTGCTGGCCATTCCCTAGCTTTTTCCCTTAGTCACCACTTACGACATCCACGGGGAGGTAAAAATGAGGCCACCACGGCCAACGTACATGAACTTATTACAATACAAGTTCACATACTCGCATTTTCACGGTTCTCAATTTTCGCAGCTCCGAACAGACAAGTGACATTCATACCTAAAACCAATTGAAATTCCGGCTCACCGTTTCCCAATAAGAGACGTGTTGCACGAGCCGTGTCGCGTCCCCGTGCCCAAAGGGGTACGTACCGGGTACATGTACCTACCGTTATATATTATGTTTGCGCAGTGACGGACCGGGTGCGGCGAAATTGTACGTCAATGGAATGTTTTACGAGGTTGCGCGACAGGGGATTTGGGTTCAGTGCATTTGGAAAACCTTGCATTTGAAAGGGTTTGCAAGTGATCAAAATGAAAGAAACACGATTCATAGAGTCTCCTTTGATTCGTAACTTTGAATACAATTGTTTCATGAGTTAAAACGATCATGATAAGATATTTTAACTCGAGTCGTTTTTAATGTCTACTTATCCCACAATTCACAAATATAATACAAAGAAAGGACACAAAACTGAGGGTCAATAAGAGTGTCGTCGCTTTCAAAATATTAGCTCAACATTTCACTTGAATAACACTGCTTAGTTGAGCAAATAGAAGAAAAAACTCTCAGTTCTTCCCTGTACATATCAGCAACCAGAATTCCCATTAAATCGTTATTTACACAGCCCTCCGCGCAGCGGACCATGCTCGAATAATTTTACTAAGGAAATAGTTTTTCCATTTCTTCGTGGAAAATAAAAATGGGATTTGCGGGAATTTTGCAATGGGATGTGCTGCTGAATATTCAATAATTTGCTCAATCTATTAGTGAGAAATTATGGAATAGTTTAAAATTAAGTTTCCGTGCGGCACAGTCAGACTTTTCATTAAAGTTTTTATATTTTTTTATAATTTATTCAAAAAAAAATGTTACAAGAAAGTTTGTATACATCTAAAAAGAAAGTGAGGTTTGACTTAGATGCAAGAAAAACATTCCTCATAATAGGTATCTACTTACTATGAGGAATGTTAGCTGTAAACATAATTTAAATTAAGTGGACAACAAACAATAGGTATACATAAGCTGGATATGGCATATGTACTATGACTATTATGAAATCCTGTGGTATTGAGTAAGTTACTAATCTTAATTTGATGGTACGACTATGTATTAGGTATACATAGTTCGATGCGCCGCGCCGGCCACACTGGTTGTTGTTTTTACTTAAGCCAACCTCTACTCCTGTATCCATGTTCATTCATTTTCTCTTTCAATATATATTTCTTCCCTCCTCTGATATACCTACTCATTCCTTATCTTACTGTTCTTGTGTAATATGCAGAGGCACATGTGGACAATGTTCCAATATTTGTCATTTATTGATCTGACCGGGCCACGAAACACCGGTTCCTGCAAATGACTATAGTTTTAATTGAGTTCGAGAATTGAAGCGATTCCGACTGATTGGAAATTCGAGTTAGATAATTGGGCTGTAAGATTGCAACTGTGAATTATTAAGTTTAACAGTTCTGTTAAAATGGCGGACTGTCAATTTCCCCGATACCACCCTATAATTTGAGTTATTGAACAATTTATACGGTGGTTTATCTAAAGGTTGTTAGAGGCATGTCCAAAAATTACATTGAAATATATCTATATATAAGTGAGAGGTTAGTAAGTTTTGTGATATTTCTACGATATACTCACTAGTGATTCGTGGCATTTTTTATCATCAATGATAGATTTTTAAATACTCATTGTATTTAGTATTTTTTTCAGAATTGCTAGCGACTTGATAATACTAGTTATTTGACGGTCTATATGACATGCGGTTGGTTCAATAAATACCAATAGGTACACAGACATCACAGAGCATTGCCTTGAAATTCATAGGACACTAGCGTACACCCGCGGCTTTTCTCGCGTGGTATCTTGATAAAAAGGGGGAGTTTCGAAATACCCTCGAATACATATTTCATTATTTTACTTTATGAGTATTTGTAACTACTAAGTTTCAGATAAATCTCTCCAAGCGTTAAGATTCTCCCATACAAACTTTGAAATCTCATTAAACCCTTATAATGGGTAGTTTTGAAAATCAAAAAATACAGTTTTTCCTCATTTCTATTATATATTATTTATAGTTAGTTTCAAATCTGTAGCTTCAAGGAATACGATTTTTCATACAAACGTTTTAACCCCTTTTCACCCTCTTAGGAGTTGATATTTTGAAAATCCTTCCTTAGTGGATGTGTTTGGCATATAATATAAGGCAGCTTCTGTTCAAATTTCAGCTTTATAGCTTCAGCGGCTTGGGCTGTGCGTTGATCGCACTTTGAGGCCTTGTTCTTTTATGTATATATGTCATTTGTATATATATATATACAGATGACATATATGACATTAATGATGGATTCCATCAGAGATGACATTAGAGAGACAAAAATTACAGATCGTATTTTTTACTTTGTATTGATTGAATCTATAGTTCAAGAATTTCCGATCAAAACTGATAGACCCTATACTAATCATCAGAACTATTAACAGTAGTTTTGGGGTCATTCCATGTCAAACGCAACACTTGTTACACACACTTAGACAGACACTTAGACAGTAGAATTTAGGAAATCCGGTGTAATATTTGAAATTAAGATCGATTATAAGGAACTGTGGAGTAAGGGTTGGTTGGCCAACCATAAAATAGCTTTCTTTTAAAAACATTGTTCAAAAGCAACGTAAATGTGTACGACATGTAACACTTGTTACACGGAATGACCCTTTGGTCAGTTTTCCCAGAGGTAATTTTATAGGTACACCTCAAAGTTCCTAGTCTAGAAATTCGACTTGACCACAAACTTCTCACCATAGACATAGGCCTCCCCCAAAGAGTTCCACGACAAACGGTCTTGAGCTCTTGCCATCCACCGACTTCCCGCAAACTTACAATGTCATCGGTCCATCGGGTGGGCGGCCTTCCAACACTGCGTCGCCCGATTCGTGGTTGCCATTCGAGAACCTTTCAAGTTTGTGGTCAAGACTAGTGAACTCATGCACGAAAGCGAAGACAAAATACATACACATAGTCCAAGTCCATACCTCAACCTACTCACTGACCTAATACAGGATGACCAAGAAAGAATCAGTGACGATAAGCAAGCAAGCATGTCCAAGTAGTCATACGCCTTGGCTGGCCGCAACCGGTATGCATTAGACAACCGTGTACGGAACACAGACAGAGCAGCTTTGCGGTCAGTGTCGGCGATTTGTGCACGAACGATTTCATATCTCCAATTCATTGTGGATTCAAACCACTGTCTGGACGCTTGGTAAAGACATTTCCTCTAGCTTTATGTGCTGTGGCGGATACTGCAATTAGATACTACTAAAATTACTCCTATTGTCAAACCACATGATATCACGTTAAGCCGTGTTCAAACGGCGTGCAATATCTTTGAGCTATATCGCACGGCCTCAAATATCAAACTCAAAATAAACGTTAATTAGTAAAATGTCGTATTCACACTATTTCACACATATTTATTTTTTTATATATTTGCATTATTACGCAATTATCTATAACACGTCAAATACCGTCAAGTTCAAAGGAGCCATTTCATTCTGGGCCTGGTTCATGTACACTACATAGAAAAATCGTGCGTGCGAGTTTAAACAATCTCAACGATTTTTACATAATATATCATTGACTAAGAACACAATTTGACATAGTTACAAAGCCAAAATGCACTCTAGCCTGTAGAAACAAAGGTTATAATGGCCTGGGTCGCGTGGTCCACGGGTACCAAGATCCACTTGACGTATGTGCAAATATTTTTTAAATGGCCGCCAACGACCAAACATCCGATTCAGAAGTTAATCCTGTTTCTAAATTCTGAAAAAGCTATCGACTTACGTGCTAACAGTACCTTCCAATACGAATAGTCCAATACAATAAATCTGGAAACGCTCAATACCCTTTGTATTGGGCATTTAAATCGTAGACGTCACGAGACTCGAATACCGTCGTTTATCAATAAACGGGAACTCAGTGTGACGGGCGTGTTTTGGCAGTCACATGCCTTTGTTTGACTAGAACACATTTGTGATATCACACGTTTAGAAATATTTGAAATTATATTAATAATTAGAGTCGCATACAATTTCTTATTGAGTAACATAATGTTATTTCAAAATTCGTTTCAGAATATTCCGGTTAACGTCTACTGAATATAGTTAATTTTGAGTTCTTCTTTCATTTGTTTATTTATTTATATATACAATTTTACAATGGTGTCTGTAATATAAACTTACTTCTAAAAGTTTATAGAGGAGTGAGCGATAAAGCTAGGTAATAGTGTATTTTTTCACTCCTCAGACACTAACTTCTGACTGAAGCCGTGTTCAAACAGCGTGCGATATGTCACCTAAAATTTATTTCAAAATGCGTTTGACTATAAAAGCTTGCGAACGAATCTTATATAACATACAATTAGGCAAAATTGTGGCAACTACAGTAATGGAGGCCATAAACAAAAGAAGAATGAAGACATAATTTATGAAGGACAATAAAAATCGTTTTATACAATTAGTTTTGTATTTTGTGCATTGAAAAAGTTAACATGCCACATCCGCTTCGCGAAATTCACGAATGTCACAAACCGTTGACATTAATCATTATTAATATGGAGATACGGTCCGATAAATTATCGTTCGCGCGCAATATGCGTATGCAAACATCATTTTGCCAAATTACGAGTGGAAAAATGTGCTATGTGGTACACGGTATACTAGTATATTGTGTACGTTGCATGCGACAGAGAATAATTGCCGGGAACTGTCGACGGGTAGTTAATTTCGCTTATTTGTATTGTCCCGTTTTGTTAGCGTTGGCTGGTTTCCTACGATGGTGGGAACTCAAAAGCAAATTGAAAAGTTTCAGCAACGTTACATAATGCTTGACGGCAGCCTGTGCCACTTACATCAGCTAATAATATTGTCTTGCCCGTGGCTTTACTCGCAAGGTACCTATTAAAAAAATATACCAGGAATTAAGCATATCCATAGTTCGAATCGTGAGTTATTCATACAAAATTCAGTTTCTATCAAATATTGCAATTTTCAGGATAACTTTTTCTCCTATTATTATTTCCCTAAAAACTTTATTGAGACTATTATGAACATTGAAAGAAAATCAGCCAAATCAGTCACGATGAGCTGAGCTTAAGCTCATCACTTGAGAAGATCGTGAATGATTTTCGATGTTAAAGTCGAACAGAATTTCATTTTTACTTATTATAGATAGATAAGAGACAAATAAGTGCTGCAAAGAGCCTATTTTGTCAAAATAAAATTATAGAAAACACTTCAACACAAATACACAAGTAGCTATAAATTATAGTTATACTATGGTGTCTAAGAAGTAGGTCTCTGTTTTCCAGGTTTGAACTATTGCAAGATCCATCCATCCAGAATCTAGCGATCTAGACTAGTCCTATGAACTGACTGTTAAATGTACCTGATTCACAAACAATAAATGAATTACTGAATTACTGAACTTTATAATCAAGCAATAAGGCTCCCTTTACTTTGAAGTCCAATTCAGAGTGAAAAAGGCCTGATTTTCAGGAAACGTTACAGAATGCGTAATGGTAACGTGCACTTTTTGAGAGCCGAAGTTTTGGGTAAACGTTGTCGTTCTAAATTATCTTCACTTTGAGCTTCAATGAATCCTTTTAATTTGGAAAGTTTTTCAAAGCAACTGTATTATAAAGATGGGTCCTTTGCCAGAAAATAAAACGGAAAATGAACTTTTTGCCATAAGTTACTTACTGAATTACTAAACTAACGAGAAGTCCTGCATCAAGATTGCTACCTAAAACAGCGGATTTAGTTTGAAACAGTTGATATTTGCATGATGTTTGTTCAATGAAAAACGTCGAATTTCCAAAAGTCGTAGAACAAACATTATTGTCAATAGGGTTTAAAATAAGCCCCTTTGGGGATAGCGTACTTTTTATAAATCCCTTTGTAGGTATATTGATTAAGACTGAATCGTTAGTTATTCCAAAACGTTTGAACTTGTCCAGAGTAGGTTCCCCGAAATAAGCCCTTACCCGTAGCTCCTATTTTTAATATCAGTATTTTCTTTCGTTCCGCCTACCCGGGCACGCCTATCCTGTTTGCGAAAGTTAATCAAAGTGAGCTTACTCAAAAGAATATTTAGGAACGCTCCAAAGTTATTGGGTCCATGGTTAATATAATCAATTTTATGCAAAACTTTTGGGTTAATTTATGGGCTGCGATTGCATCCTCATTAGAAAGCAATTTTGAGACCTTTGGCAACAAAAAAATGTACACCTGGCTTCTTTTAAGTCAAGTTACAGAAACAAGGTATATTTTTCTTCGAAAGTGAGTAAGTAGCCAGGCTATGCACTATTTTCCCTTTAAATTATTTCACTGCAACATTATAATTCCATTTTTCAACATCACCCTGAAGCAATCCACTGCTGGACATAAGCCAACCAGTGCCACGACAGTGCGACAACCGTCTTGAGCCTTTTACATCCACCGACTTTCCGATGGGTACTTAACGTAAGGTTCACGATGCCATCGGTCCTTCGCCCAAGCGTCTCGTCCGGTTCGTCTTCGCCCTTCGAGAACCAGTATAACCCAAGCGTTGTCAGTTATGCGAGATGTATAATAGCCTGCCCACTTGCCACTTATACTTGCTAACTTTGAGAGCTATGTCAAAGAATACTTATAATTACGAAACGGGTTTTAGACTAGGTCTAACTAAACCCTGATTTTGTGACGTGTCATACATTTTCTTTATGTCATAATGTCAAATGTATGAAAGGACAGGTGACAAAACCAGGGTTTAGTTAGACATAGTCTAGACTCAGTTTCGTAATTACAGGGTTATGCTTCAAAAATAAATAAACAAAGTCTTTTGAACAAGTACTAGCAATACCAGAATTACCAGACAAGTGCACCCTTTTTTTTCAAAAGACTTTCCGCCAATAGAAGCTATGTTTAAGTTTAGTAAGCATCTTCAAAGTCTTCCAACATAGTGATAATTTAAAAATCGAATGCCTACAAAAGACGTCACTAAAATAATAATATTCAGGCTGTGTTGAACGCCGAAGAGCTTATCTCAAGGGCGCTGTAAAAACTAACGTCGTTTTTACGATAAGCATGGAGTTCGCTTGCCTCTATCAATTTTATACCTCGATCATGTTTCTAAACAGTCTTTTATATTCCACTTCATAGTTATAAAGTTACCAGACGTGCCTGCAGTTTATTTGTGAGCGGGCTGTGTCAACCACCATGGCGCTGAATGTTAAAGCGATCGTCGCGTATTAATAAATCAGTGCTATAACCAAACGAAGGTGCGACCGCGAGTCGCATTGACAGCTGAGCGCTTGCTAAAGAGGACACGTTTAAATCTAGGTCCCGGCCATAGATTAATTAAACCACGACGTAGGCCTAAAAACCGTTACCAGAGTGTCATGGACTGTACGTAACCGCTCTGTTCAGTTGCTAATCTGTCCTACTGAGAATCTGACCAGATTTAGCGGAGGGGATCAATGTGGGCCTTTTAGCGTCTCATAAAATTCCGTCACCAGTAGCCAACATCGTATATTAACATAATATTGTAAACTTAATCAATTTCCAACCGTCAAACGCTTCGCTTATCGCTTAAGGAAATCATCATCAGTATGCAAACGATTTGTCTGTCAGCACATCTGATAGTCCATTATCTCAGTCCGCCATATTCATTTTCCGCGCTGATCTCGGATTAATCGAAAAATAATTATCTGTTGCTACCTTGGTATTAAAATTCCATTATAAAAGGGGTTTATTTCTTGGGACGGGCTATTCATATTCTATTGAACCAATCATGTGTTGTGTTAAAACTCACCACGCTTGTTCAGTGCCGGATGGTGGATGGAGAAAGCTTAAGTCCAATCATAGTGGCCATATAACTTCTTCAGCCTAATAATTATGAATCATCAACTAGGTAAGCAAGTACGTTAAAGGCGGTAGAATGATTTAGCAGGTAGGAAATAGGGAGGGGCCTATTCTTCAGCCAGGGCCACTACGGCCACGGCTTTCTCATCATCATCATCATCATCATCATCATCAGCCTGTAGAAGTCCACTGCTGGAAATAGGCCTCCCCTTAAGCGTTCCACGACGAACGGTCTTGAGCCTTCTCCATCCACCCACTTCCCGCAACCTTCACAATGTCGTCGGTCCATCGGGTGGGGAGGCCTTCCAACACTGCCCGGTTCGTGGTCGACATTCGACAACCTTTACTCCCCAACGGTTATCAGTTCTGCGAGCTATATGGCCTGCCCACTGCCACTTCAATTTGCTAATTCTGAGAGCTATGTCGGTGACCTTGGTTCTTCTACGAATTTCCTCATTTCCGATCTTATCAAGTAGTGAAACTCCTAGCATAGCTCTCTCCATAGCCCGTTGTACAACTTTGAGCTTGTGTATGAGGCCAATAGTTAACGACCAAGTCTCAGTGCCATATGTCATCACTGGCAACACGCACTGATTGTAGACTTTCGTCTTGAGGCTCTGCGGTATCTCCGACGAGAAGATATGACGAAGTTTCCCAAACGCTGCCCATCCGAGTTGGATTCGTCGGTTGACCTCTTTGTCGTTGTTGTTGGACCTACCTAGTTGAATCGTCTGACCCAAATAGACATAGTGATCTACAACTTGTATGGTATCGTTCCTCACATTTACCGGTATGGGTGCGACATGAGCGTTAGACATGATATTTGTCTTACCCATGTTCATTTTAAGACCCACCTGTTGGGAGGCGGTACTGAGGTCTCTGAGCATTGCACCTTGTGGCTTTCTCATACTTTCTTCTAAATAATATTTGGCTATTGTACGCTTAGTATAATAGGAAGCTACCCATCTAAAGTATCTTCTTAGTACCAACTGATTTGTTGATTGATTACACATTGGAGCAAATCATTTCATGAATAATTTTCTAATCAGTTACACAAACCCGCCAAGTGAATAATCACCATTTTCTGCTTATTGAGTTGCCTGGTTTCAATTAGGTTTAATAATCATGGTTTCAATTAACATTTGCCTGAATTATTGAGATCATATTACGTGCGGTAAACACGGTAACAGCTGTTCTGACCCCGTATTCTTAGTCGTTGTTTAATTTTTCCTCAAGTCCTAACACCGAACAGTCACATACATACTCTAGGATTCCCGATGTCGGGCATCAGAAAGTTTCTGGTACCTTGGTAGGTACTCGTAGTCTCTGACTAAATGTCTTTCGTATAATCTTACAATTAATCCTAGTGTGGTCAGGACTATGTATTATTTATTAACGGTGTTATTTATTATATTATTTAATAACGGTATAGTTATTGGTCATCATTGTTAACTGGCAGTTAATTATTATTTCATCATTGTAATCCTCATTATTATCAAGACATCTCAATTCTGCATTGACTATCATCTTGAGTAAATAGCAATCTCCACTGGTACAGTCACGTGCAGGTGTTATTGTTTTAGAAGATTAACTCTCGATAGACTTTATCTAAGACAATTCATGAACAGATGGATACGGTAGTTGTATGATCATCAATGAACTAAGTAGGTACTAACCTATCTTTTTGTATTAGGTATTTTTGTTCGGACTGCCTAAATAGCGCTGCAGACTAGCAGACTATAACAGTATAGTAACCTGAAGGGGCTAATTATTTACACAAAAATTAGAATAAGAAAAAAAAAACTTTATTTTATATTTTTTACACGACTGGCTGTGCATGGAGGAGTGTTAGTGCTGACACTAATGTTTGGAAGTGAAAGTTGGGTATGGCAGAAAAAGAATCAAAGTAGGATAAATGCAGTGGAAATGAGAGCTTTGCGAAGTATGTGTGGAGTAACTTTGAAAGATAGAGTGAGGAACAGTGTGATAAGAGAGCGTTGTGGGGTGAAAGAAGACGTAGTGATGAGGATTGAGAAAGGTATGCTGAGATGGTTTGGTCATATAGAGAGAATGAACGAAAGAAGATTGACGAAACAGGTGTACAAGGCGAGTGTGAATGGGACCGTTGGAAGGGGAAGACCTAGGCGTACGTTTAGTGACCAAATCGGTGACGTTTTGGAAAAAGGCCAGGTCATGAGTACCCTAAACCGACGAGCATGTATGAGGAATGTGATGAGAGTGAATGAAGCAAAAGAGGTATGTCAGGATCGTAGCAAGTGGAAAACCGTGGTCTCTGCCTACCCCTCTGGGAAACAGGCGTGATTTTATGTATGTATTTATTATTTTATATTTTACTAGTCTTAATTACACTTACTTACTGGTGTACTGTCGCGTAGACATTTTCAAAGATAAGTCTCATATCTTTGAATTTTCAAAGATATGAGACTTATCATGAGACTACGATTCGACGATTTCTAAAAATTATTGTAGTTTATTGGTATTAAACCCCTTTCGGCTCACTATAGGATAATCCGGCAGCACCGCGTACATCCAAACTTAACTGTGTGCGTAATTTGCATCAAATAAGCCGTTGCCGGCAATTTTGATCCTGCAGTTATTAGTGCGACTGTACCTACATACATATCTCTACCTACCGACCCATTAGGGATGTCAACTGCTCCGCTTGATAGTAATAGAATATTAGATGACGCTTTGCTTGCATAGAATTTTCACCGTTAGCTTAGCTTTACCATATCCTCGTAGCGCCTATGCGTCTTTTAAACACCCATAATAAACATACTCATTACGGCCTAGAGCTTTTCTCGACTAACTTTAGATAACCGCCCGAGAGCCTTTTCAACGAACATATTAAAAAACACGATAGATCTGTTTAGAATTACGTGGGTCAAAATTTTACGTTATCTTTAGTGTGATATTAGTTATTAGACATTTTCTAAAACAGTTTTTACTCATGTCTATTTTCGGTGATTTCATCATTAGAATACATGTGAGTAAAACCAGTTTTTACATCTCACGATAGTTTTTATAATTAGCTGTATAGTTTTGTGTTCTACTTACTGATGCTTATTGTTGTTTGAACAGATTTTATTAACAGGTGTTAGCAAGTTTTTAGTTCCTGCGTTGTATGTTTGTTTCGATAGCGTATCGTTAGCGTAACGCTATAGTGAATTATTCGTACTCTGGTCGCAATTATTATATTTTTCCACATCGCAACATAACACATGAAAAAAGCTCAAAATATGGTTAAAGCATTTCTTCTTTATCTAAAGCTAAAAATACACGGCAAGAAATAACAGAAAAATGTGCGCAAAGCGAGATACCTGTAAGCTTAAAGGATTCTGAGTATGGGAGATTCCACAACGTGTAAGGAAGGTTTTAAAAGGCTTCCGCACGAGGGCGCCAGTCTCGCTACGGTACATCGCTACAGCACATACATGAACTCAGCGTAAGGCTTTTCTACATAACGATACTCGCAAGACGATACTACAATCGCATGCCAATTAAATACATGTTCGCTACTCTAGGTTCGTACTGGTAATAAAAACAAAGAAAATAGTATAAATACATTTGCATTTGCAGCACAAGCCGCTAGGACTTTTTTAATTATTATAGTAATTCCAGTGACGAAGAAGCACTTGCAGTGTTTATTATTATTACAGAAAGGCAATTTAAAGTTGTATTTACACGGAGCATCTATTTCTTGAGCAAATTTTATATTGAACTGCTGTTCTGCCACCATTTTGCTGAGAATTCTAGAAGACGCGATGCTCGGAGACACGGCGGATATCGCGAGACTAGTAGCATACGCGTAGGAAACCGGTAGCGAACAACCATAAAAATGACATATATGTGAGATACTACTCGGCGACTCATCTTTCGAGACTCACGTAGGATACTAGTCGTACTTATATTATAAATGTGAATGTTTGTGAGAATATTTGTTTTTTGGATATTTGTGGTTCAATCACGCCGCAACGGCTCAAGTTATTTCGTTGAAACTTGGTACTCCTAGAAACAATAAAATTGTAGTGTATCTAGAAAACCAGGCGAGAAAAGCCTCGGGTACAAGCTACTGGTATATACTCTCAAAGTGATATACAGCTTTTATGTAAATAAAAGAAGAGCTTAATGTATTTAAACACGGAGAGGTTCAGCAAAAATGTTTATAAAGGAAATTATACGGCAGGTGAAAATGAAGATGTAGATGGTAGAAAATGAAATGAAATTAAATGTGTTTTGAAAATCTAGAAACACTGATGACTGATCGATAGCCTTTGATATACTTTTATAAAAAATACGGTTCATAGCAATTGGCCAGTTGGCTATAGTTATAGTGAGTAGTATTTAGGACATGTGAAGGGCTCCGTCGTGATTTGACGTCTGATATAGACGGGCATTTAGCTTGTCGTGGTGGCCCCAGCTGAAGAATTAGTGTCCCCATTAGCAAAAAGCTAGGGGATGAGCAGCGTTCCCTATCATCAATAGTTTTATCTGCGCTCGCCAACCCGCATGCCTAGCGTGGCGAGTATGGGCAAATCCTCACAAATGATTGTTTGGGTGCAGGCCGTACAAGGTCGGTTGCGCTGGAAATCTACGGGGGAGACCTGTGTCCAGTAGCGGACGGCATACGGCTGAATTGAGGATGATGAAAAAAATATAGTATCAGACTAAAAGACTTATATATTTTATTATATTTTAACTGCGATGAAACGGATTTCGTATGTTTGTCTGTGACTGTGTTTTGAATGCGTGTTTCGAACCATCTAACATCTCGTTCTGTGAAAACAAAGAAACGAATGGAAACATACTAAATTGAAATGCTTTATATATTTTCTTCTGAACAAGTAGACCGTTTTTATGATCCTTGGGAAGGCTGCCGTAGACGACTGGAAAGTTTAAGTTTGTAGGCTTTTATTACTACTACACAAACATTCGGAATGAACAGATGAAATCAGGATTTAAAACTGCCGTAATTCGGAACTCGGATGAACGAAAGAATCTTTGAAGTTATACGATCTCAGCCTTTAAAGAGAAACTTTCTGCTCGAAAAATTTCATCAATGGTTCATTTGATCGAATTAAAGCCAGCGTCGAATCAAATTCCTACTTCCCTCGCCAAAAATAGCAAACGTAGTTACAGCGGGCAAATGAATCAAAATCTGATTTCAGAGGAAGCAGGTATTTTTTTCACGAAACCTTTTGAGTCTTACACAAACATCCGTCGCTACTGAATAAAAAACCTATTGATTGCCAACGAAATCTGTAGCGGTTAAATTGAATATTCTCATTACTATCGCCCGTACGTTCAGACAACACTTTCTAAAGCAAACATCTTTCGGCAATTCCCCTCAACCGGTGTTTACGTCAGCAAACACATTGGGGCCACCAGCGTAGCTAGACCTGGCTCTCTCCCCGCCAAGTTTTATTAATAAGACACCGGGGGGAATTTTAGAGGTCAAAATTTAATGGTCTCGTTGTCATGACCGGGTTTATGACGGAATCTAATATTCCATTATAAACGGAAAGGGGTCGCGACAAGGACTATAATCGAGTGTACCTAAGTCTGCAAGAGTTAACTTTTAGTACAAAGCACTACGATTGCCCTATTATAAGGCCCGTTTAGGAAATGCGTGTAACGAACAGCAGACATTGTTTTAAAAGTATATCTCGATACAAGTATTCTGTTGGCTGTACAGGGTGCAAAAATATAAGTTATAAAAATCAATTAATCCCAAAGGATATTGCGATATTACTGTTTTAATCTTGACGAGGGATACTGTTTAATTTCCAAGCAACCTACTAAAGCAATACTGCATGGTGTTAACAAGATAATTAAAAAATAATTTCGCTTACTTATAAATGCAGTGGTCATCGACCGTGAAGCAACATTTAAATGATTAAGTTTTCGGGATAAGTCTTCTTTTACACCCTGTAAATTGTAGTATTGAATAAAACATGAGGTAGCGTAAATTTCTGTATTTGATGATTCATATTTGAGGCGTTGGGAACTCTGGGACCAGGAGAAGGTTATTTCGTGACTGAAATAGGTAGGCAATATGGATTTTTAACTTTCATAAAAGTATATTAAGTACATACATCAAACAGAAAAGCCAAACCTACTCTCTAAGATTTGCATAATACCGGCAAATGATTGCTATTAGTATGTCATATAGAATTGGATTTATTATTAGATAAATAACACCCAACACATACGTAGCACTGACCCCACCCTAGGATACGACACCTAGACCCGGAACAAATATTTGCAGATCATGCAAACATTTTTCCCGCAGCGGGAATTGAACCCACATTGGCGTACCTAGGCGTAGGGTGTTGTGGTATTTATTTATAAAAAATATTTGAAAAAAACTGGAATTATTCCAATTTACTTAGACAATCAACATTCGTTATTTATCATTTATCCTACAATGAGAATTTATCCTATAACCTATTCATAATCACTCACTAACTTTATCGTCTCGATAAAAGTGTATCAGCATCTTTCTTTTGTTAGAAAAGGACAGATTATTTTACTTTTAAATCCACACTTTATAAATAAAAAAGTATTTTAACGTCGCTCAATGGTTCCTAACTACTGACATCTCGTGAACTGCAGAGTCGGACAAAGCAAGTCAGGGCTCCGTACATTTTCCAATCAGATGGGGGTATGCAAACGCTCATCTAGCATCGACTGTCCTGTCCTCGGCTCACAATGGAGAGCGAGCGAGAGAGATCAACCGATGATGGTCGATTTGAATGCTCTATCAAGCTCTGTGTCAAGCACGGAACAGTTGAACCGTATATTTTAGTGAATCTAGAAAGACAAATACAAAAAAGATTAAGCCAAAAACATGGGTATCATGTTGTGTTCAACTTCGAAGAAACATATAATTCACTATTGATTCAAGTATTATTATTATACATGTTGTTTTTTTCAATGAAAAATTACGAATTTCCAATAAAAAAATTACACCCAATAGTCACATACATGTCATAGTCCTGACCCCACACTAGGATTCCCTGTGTCGTGCGTATCAGAAACTACGAGTACCATGGTCCCATAACACCCAGTCCCGGAACAAATTTATGCAGATCATGCATTTGCCCCGCACCGGGAATCGAACCCGCACTCATTGCGACTCAGACGAGCACTCGCCCGCTGCGCTACTGAGGTCATGAAAAGCAATAGTCGTAGAACAAACTTTAATGCCAATAGGGTGTAGACTAAGCCACTTATAGATAGTATACACTAGCTTCCACCCGCGGCTTCACTCACGTGGTACCTACATAAAAAGTACCTCAAATGCTATTCTAGGTAAAGAACTCTTTATGTTCAAAGTTTGAACGAAATCGGTTGAGCCGTTACGGCGTGATTGAACAACAAACATCTTAACATGCAAACATCCTAAGGTTTACTGGCAGTGATCGCTCTTAGCGATAAGGCCACCCATTGTATCGCCGTTTAAATTTGTAATTGTGATCTTATGTATTATATCCGTGTAGTGATCAATAAAGTGTTATCTTTCTATATATCTATCATCCTCACAAACAGTCGCAATTATAATATTAGTAGGATTTATGAATCACCTTGTATAACCTAATGTGCTATTTTATCGCTCGCTGTGGGAAAGCAACTTCATTTTCGCTTCAGCTTAAATTCAATGACGATCACGTTAATTGAACGTCTATTGACATGAACGAGCCCGCATACCCATCCCTGTTTGTAAGTTCGCCGCCTTGTCTCTCTTCAGATGATTTAAATATGCGTCTTTTTTTTTTATCCAGTGACTAGATTATACGGTAAAGGAAATATAAAGGATCTGAATTAGATTTTGAAAAAAAAAATGTTTTGTTACATTATTAACCCATAATCATCATCAATAACCTATAGAAGTCCACTGGCTGGACATAGGCCTCCCCCAAAGAGTTCCGCGATGAACGGTCTTGAGCCCTTACCATCCACCGACTTCCCGCAACCTTTACAATGTCATCGGTCCATCGGTTGGGGGGCCTTCCTGCGTCGCCCGGTTCGTGGTCGCCATTCGAGAACCTTTACTCCCCAACGGTTATCGGTTCTGCGAGATATATGGCCTGCCTACTGCCACTTCAACTTGCTAATTCTGAGAGCTATGTCTCTGATCTTAGTTCTTCTACGGATTTCCTCATTTCGGATCTTAACACGTAGTGAAACTCCGAGCATAGCTCTTTTCATAGCCCGTTGCGCGACTTATTATTAACCCATTTGTTCCCTATTATATAACCGATCTAGTCAATGTGCAGATTCGAAAAAAACTAGTGGTCTTCATAAAAAATCTGTATCTATGAAAGCATTTGAATGATTTTTTTATAGCAAAGTACACATAAGCGGTCTGGAATGAAGTTTCCAAGAATAACATACATGTAAGTTTTGTTACATTACCCCCTTTGTTCATTGTAGGTATCCTGTATCATCTAGGTATGGTCGGTATCCATGCAACATTTTTTTTTAATACCTTGCTTTATACTTATCGGCATTATCATATAAAAAGCAATTGAAGATAGTTTTGAGTTCTTTTATGTACCTATGACTAGCTTTTGGCCGCAATGACTGCTTACATAAAGTTTCTACTAAGTTAGTAACGCATGCCTCTTTGCAAAGGCTGCGTGTTTACTTGACTCGGGCCAAACTGTATCGAGAAATAAAAAACAAATTGCTTATTCCGGACCAAAACACAAAGCCCTTTTGTACAACGCTCCACAAACAAACTTACAAAACTATTTACTGTGTTTGTGCACGAAAATTATCCAAGAAGCTCTCTAAAGATAATTAGGAGGTAAAGAAACTAGAAGGAGGCCGGAAATAAATAGCAACGAGAATGTGCCTTGATTAAAGTCCTGGTTTTATGTAAAGCATTAAGGCGGCCGTAGAAAAGCGGTAGTGACGAAAAGAAGCCGCGTTGAAAATGTAAAATCTATAGGTTCCTTAGCATTTATAAACCCTCGGTTTTTCAATTTATCCCTGTCGGATAGTTAAATTAACTTAAGAGGGGGATACATTGAAAAACATTTTTGATTGGCTAATACTTGACATTTGTTATCGTACCTACTTATCGCAAACGAAACGCTACAGTGATTTATTCGTGCACGGGGCTTTTCGGTAAATGACTCACGCTAAATCACGGTTAGTACTTTTTAAAAAACCAAAAGCTACTAACACCCAAGTCTTTGTCTCCGACTTTAATAACTTTAAGTGGACGTAGGCAATTTTATAAAAAGCCAAAAAAGGGAGAATCCCCGGTAATTTGCGGAATCCACTTGGCTATAAATGAAATGAAAATTTCTGACGAGAGCAAAAAGTGGAGTGGCATTGCCTTTTTCGAGATGAGATTTTGAGAATTACCCTGCAAATTTTAGGAGTTTTGGTAACTAGGTGCACTTTGCTTGACAATGAGCGATGATGGTGTGTTCATTTTGCGGGTAAAAGTGGAAGTTAATGATAAGTAAATAAAAATTCCGCATTTAGTTTCCGCTACAAAAGAATATATTCTATTAGAAAAAGTGACTGTCTTTAAACTAAGTTCTTTTCACAAAACATACCAACCCAATAATTATATATAAATATATTTTATTTTTCTCGTTGTCCTGTCTATTCTGCTACTCATCTATGTTATACTAGTATTCTGCCTTACCTACCTACACACAAATAAAAATGGATCTCGTTTACCACATCTTTTCTGGATCACGGGTTGATGTGTTCATCGTTTATTTTTGCTAACTAGGGATCGACTACCCATCAAGTTTATTATTATATTTTTTAAGTACTCTTTTTTTTTAAGTGAACTGTATTGTTCTTATTGAGTACTATTAAATAAAGTTCTTTAAACCGAAGTTTTAAAAACTTTTTGAGTGTTCGTTGAAATCGAAATGAAATGAAATAATGACCTACTCATTAATTTATTATTTATAGCGTTTGCATTTTTAGGTGGCTCATTTCTCTCTTGTGGTCTAAGTAAAATATTCCAAATATTTACTTGTATTAGTTTTAATTTTCTTTCTGTATCTAATTATACTTTCCTTACTTATAATTGTAATAATAAAAATAATCATATCTACATGATAGTCCTAACCCCGCACTTTTTAGTAGTTTCTAAAAGTGCGGATGGTACCACAACAACACCCAGACCAGTAACAAATACCTTGCATCTCAGATGGGCACCCGCCACTACGCCACCGAGGTTGTCAAACCTACTTTATTGCATTTTAAAGGTGCTTTACATTATTAAATTATCATTTATACCAAATGTTATTTTGAGTCTAGTATAAACTTTTTTCAGTTTTTTCTTTTTCAGTCAGTCGGAGATTCCGCAGAGCCTCAAGACGAAAGTCTACAATCAGTGCGTGTTGCCAGTGATGACATATGGCACTGAGACTTGGTCGTTAACTATTGGCCTCATACACAAGCTCAAAGTTGCACAACGGGCTATGGAGAGAGCTATGCTAGGAGTTTCACTACTTGATAAGATCCGAAATGAGGAAATTCGTAGAAGAACCAAGGTTACCGACATAGCTCTCAGAATTAGCAAGTTGAAGTGGCAGTGGGCAGGCCATATAGCTCGCAGAACCGATAACCATTGGGGAGTAAAGGTTCTCGAATGGCGACCACGAACCGGGCGACGCAGTGTTGGAAGGCCCCCCACCCGATGGACCGACGACATTGTGAAGGTTGCGGGAAGTCGGTGGATGGAGAAGGCTCAAGACCGTTCGTCGTGGAACTCTTTAGGGGAGGCCTATGTCCAGCAGTGGACTTCTACAGGCTGATGATGATGATGATGATAAACTTTTTTGGCCGTGGTGGCCCCGGCTGGAGAATAGGCCCCTCCATAACTACCTATCCGTGGATGTCGTAAGAGGCGACTAAGGGAAAAAAGCTAGGGGATGGGCAGCAGCGTCCCTCATTTTAACAACGATAGCTCTAGCTGCGCTCGCCAAACCGCATGCCCAGCGTGGTCAGTATGGGCAAATCCCTCCACATGATAAGGAATTGGCTCTGTCTGTTGGGGAGGCTATGTTCAGCAGTGGACGTAGTACCGCTGAAATGATGATTATGATGATAAACTTTTAACCAAACCATGAAACCCCATCAATATGTTAATTTAAACTCAAACTAAACTCCGAACCTAATCTGTTCAAACATTAAATATGCATCCCACAGGAGGCACATAATCAGCTATAAATATTAATTTATTTACATACGAACTCACACTTTCATTAAAGTGAAATGCAAATCATAAAGACCGGGCGAAAAAGTTGACTCTGCTCAAAGCATGGGTAAGCTTGTATCACTCCAATTCAGCTCTCAATGGTTCTTTTACCGTCGGTCACTATACCAGAACCTGCTCACTGACCTTAATGCAGAATGACCGAAAAACCCAGCCCTAAATGCTAGGGCGGCAAAGCATGACAAATTTTTGATACTTACGTACTTCAAGCATAATTAACTTCACTGCAGTGGCTCAAGCACTAATGTGATATTTATTATAAGCTAAACCAACAAGTTAAGCTTACGATTCGGTAGTAAAAGACAGATGAAATGAAATGAAATATTTTATTTGCAAAGTATGGTAGATTATGCACAGAGTATACAATGTTCAGGTTCATGAGTATGTAAATATAAAAGTACCTCTAAAAGTCGGGCGTGACACTCACTTATGTTTATATAATGCAGCTAGGTATAAGTATAATCGAAAAATTAATTGAAATTAGATAAGTTTAAAAAATATCATCAATTTTAATCACGAATTAATTAGTGCCTATTTTAAAGTATTATACAATTACAAATTCAAAATCAAATTAAAAAATACAATATTTAAAGTCAAAACGAAGTTATACTTATTAAATTAAATTAATCGATAATGTCAATACAATATATTTTTCGTACTTATTTTAAAAACTCTCCTATGGTGTAAAAGCATTTATCGACAAGCCAGTTGTGAATTCGAATTTTGAAAATATTAGTTGTCAGATTTTTAATATCTTCCGGAAGATTATTGAATATTTTAATCGCCATGAAATTTGCATTTTTTTGCATTGACCTCATGCATATTGGCAATACCAGCATGTTGTTTGTCCGGTTCCGAAGTTGACGACTCCGCAAGTCTTGATGCCTTGTGTATAAATCTGTGGTGTTCCTATAAGCCAATGACATCTGCGATGCTTGAACTCCTTTAATTTTGATTGGCTAATATCATTTGCGATCGTATCGTAAGTTTACCTAACGCTCTCTTGAATTTATTAATGCTTGGGCGAATGCAGTGAATTTTTTGAAGATATTATGTAAACTACGTATTCTATTTCGTTGTTCAAAATAAATTGGAATAAAGCTTTGTGATGTAAAACCACCAAAATATATGCTACCGTAGGTACACAACGGTTGTAGCCTTTTTGAAGCCTTTTCGCAATTACATTGTAGGACAGGTCAAACGACAGATTTGCATTTTTATTCGAAGCGGCTCGAAGAGACGTTTTTTGAGTTCCAGCGTCGGACATTGCAAAAAGGTTTATGATTAAAAATAATCTAATTCTAACTTGTAACAAAATATCAATTATTAGGCATAATAACGAATAATTCACGATAGTATTACGCTTATTATACAACAGGTCGTAACTTGGTAACCCTGTATTAGGTCAGTGACCAGGTTGAGGTATGGTGGCCCTGAAAAAGGCATATGACTGTCGGTGGAAGAATCAGTGTAGTGTAGTGCGCCTCTTAAAGGCTCCTTTCGTGCACAGGCTTTATTTTATATATTTATATTATGTATCATTGATTCTTCAAATGCAAGCCCATGCACAATTAATAATGTGTATTACATTACGAAATAATAAATTTCATTCATTTGTGTTTTCCATTTCGAAAGCAGACATTCCATTCATTGTGCAAGTTAAACTTTGTTTTAGCTTCTAAAAACAATAAAACTCGGTCAAAAACAAAAACACCCAAAATCCATTTATCACGGACTCTTCCATCGCTAAACCTTTAATTGATTGCTTTTTTAGAAGCCGCGTAAACCGATACAAGTTCATTTATTTCAAGTTTTTGCCCCAACGCCGAGTAAATAGGGTAGAGGCGTTGAGAAACAAAACAGCTGGTCCACTACATGCCCGGTAAATAACTGATTATATGGTCAAATTGCTCGAGAAGAAGTAAGCCTGAGCCTCTACTTCAGTAGAGGCTCAGGATTACTGGCCACCATCGGGACCTGTTTGTACCTGCAATACTACTTTAATGGTTTTTCTTTTCTACTGCCCATTTTTAAGGACATAAAATGTCCTATAAAAATATTTGTGTGTATAGAATTAGTGCTCTATAAACAAACTAAAGCTAAATTTTTGTGGGCTTTTGTATCTTTTATGATTGTTCATACTGAGAGCTTATAGAGAGCATTAATGTCAGCTTGATGTAAGTCTTATATTATTATTTTTTCTTACTCAGACGGTTTTTTAAACTGTTGCTCTCTTATGAGAATTCCGAGAAATCCTCCCTTCCTCCTATTCAGAAGGAGGGTTTTCGAGGAAGGTATCACCCTGGTTGAAGTCAGCGCTTTAAAGTGTACCTTGTTGCGGAACACTATATCGTCGAACAAGTGTTAATTCACTCGCTTGCAAGTTTATTCAAAATTGTCAATAAAAAGCGTTCCGCCTGAAAGAGATTTATGCTGTAGTGGTCCAGCTGTTTCGTTTTAGGTCCCGAGGAGTGGTCCATGCAATTAACTCTAACTAAAGCAACCCAGCAACTTCGTACATTACCATATTTTCATCATATTGCGCGGTCACTAAACGAATTAACGTTACTTAATGATTTTATTATATTTGCAGAGGACGGGCCTTTACGTAATAACAACAGAGGTGTTTGTTCTTTGTTCGGAAGCTGGATACATGCAAATATTTTGTACGAAATGTAATAAAAGTGTTTCGGAATAAACTTTCTTACAGATAAACAGACATAGACATGGAACAATCGGATTGTTTTGTACATGGAATAGTATTCTAGTCTGTCACACGTAGCTTTTTAAATCTGCTCTTAAAGAAGCTGCGTATGATGACTTATATTGGGTTACCTACTCAATGATTAAGACAGCCACTATACCACTTAAGACGCTCACAAATATATTGAAAAAAAAATCCCAAAATCCATGAGCCAAGATCACAAAAAAAACAGGAGTTTCTACCAAGTCTTATTAGTATTAATTTCTTAAAATAAACAGTATTAAAACCTTGTTAAAAACAATATATAAAAACTACTGAAAATTAATTATATACTTTTTAAAAATTGGTTTGTGTGAAAGATGATATGAGTAAGAAAGGAGTCAATACCGACATGACGGCTGATAGAGGGGAGTGGAAGATAAAAACATGTTGTGCCGACCCCACATGAAGTGCGATAAGGGCAGGGATATGATAATAATGACTTTTTAAAACTTTATTTCTTCTGACTACACCTTTCAAAGCCCTACAACGTTCCTTTGAACATAAATTTAACACAAATAACACAAGGTACATAAAAGGTGTTCCAAATAGGTCGTGTCAGGTATAAGACGTGTCAGGAACTCGGAACTTGGGCGGCATGTCAAAGAGGCTTGTCGCCCGAAAACTTTCAACACCCCTTTCGTGTACATACAGCCTACATTTTATTCTGAAACATTTTTAGAACCTGCTTTTCAAGCTAAATGGCCCAATTTTCTAACAACGTAACTTGATTGGTTGTGCATTTTTCTTGTACAAATTTTCTAAAAACGTATATGTATGTTGTGTGGGTTTATATGAACATCACTATAATACACTTGGTAACAAGCTTTGATTTAAAAGTCCACAATGAGCAGTCATCTTGACTGTTCAATTTTATTATAAGAATATTTTCTGAGAAACAATTTAATACAAACTTAAGACTGTGTAAATTCAATCAAAAAGCCGTATTGTTCTAGAGGGAAGTTCCCCGACTTTCAATCCAAAGGTCGTGGCTTCGAACCTGCTCGTGAGTTTAAAAATTATTTGACTATGGTCATGTGCATGAAAAACCATGGCAGTGTAATTTAAATTCAAATATAAATCCCTAAAAAAGATGAATAATTAGTATTTTGATAAAATGTTACAAAAATTATAACAATAGAGCAAAGAAAGAAATTATATCATATAATTTCTTTCGGTATTAAGTATTAGCTTTTATTCGTTAAGGTGAGGGTTTGATTATTTTATGATTTTTGAATTATTTTTTCTCAATGACCGCAAAACGCACTGTTTTGATTTTTATGACAAAGATAACTTGAGCATTTTATTTACGTAAATCCAAGACAGAAACGCGATTGGTAAAACTTATCTCGATCGATTTATTTTTTAAAGTTGGGTCCTCTGCCACAATTTTATCGAAAATACTCTGAGACTATCTAACAAAAATAACTTTTTTTTAAATATTGTGTTAGACAATAGCATTGGGTACCTAAATACAAGACACTTTTTAAAAAAAAATAGATAGTTTTTAAGATAATCGATATATTCTTATATTTCGCTTACGTCGATTACTTTCGAGTGCCTTCTAACGCTTGCTATCTCTTTCCGCATTCAATTATAGTACATAGCGCTGTCACTTTCTTCACTCCGCCCACTTGACAATTTATTTTGATTTTTGTATTTGAATAATTTGTAATGATGCATGAAATTTGATTAAAACATGAACATATATTATAAATTTTAACCCGTTATTAAATGTTACGCATACCGTGGACCAAATGCGCGTTTGTAACAAACTGCAACATTGCATAAATGTCATTTCAAATGACAGTTTACGGTTTCACAGCGAATTTATGATCATTGACATGTGCGGCCGTAAAAGCAGCTGTCTACTTCATTCTGGGTCTAAAGTTTGAAGTGTATTGGAGAATTTATGTCCACTTTATTTAAGTAGATACTACAATGTGCTACTTATGGTATGGTAGAGATCGCTACTCGTTGATATGACAACCTTTTGATACACTCTTTTTATTGCTAAGTGTAAAAAGTTCAATGAAGCATTTTTAACTAACTTTTCTTCCCGTTTTTGGAGCTCATCCAAAACCGTTATATTAACGATTGTGTAATAAAATCAAATAACTACAAAAAATATTAATTTTTGTTTGTACTATGTAAAAACTAACGATGACCTCGGTGGTTTGAAAGCCGTTTTCTTCTTTCTCTTAAACAATCATCATCATTATTTCATCATTTGCCGTACGACGTCCACTGCTGAACATGGCCTCCCCAATAGACGGAGCGAATTCCTATCATATGGGGGGATTTGCCCATACTCACCACGCTGGGCATGCGGGTTGGCGAGCGCAGTTAGAGCTATCATTGTTAAAATGAGGGACGCTGCTGCCCATCCCCTAGTTTTTTTTTCCCTTAGTCGCCTCTTATGACATCCGCGGATAGGTAAATATGGAGAGGCCTAGCCGGAGCCACCACGGTCGGCCACTGACACGGCCACGGCCTCTAAAACAATGTGGCCTATCAATATGGAGATCGGATGAATGGTTTGAAAGATAGGCTCGAACAAAATACGTTAATAATTATGTATTTACACGTTAAGTCGTCTATGTAGCTTGAGAGATCTTCGTTTGCTATAGTTATATTCAAGCTGAGTAATCTCATTGCAAACTCAAAAAGAACGGCAATTCTTAGTTCAGTAACATAAACATCCAATCCCATGATTTTTGAGCATTGTAATAAAAATGTTTTTAAATTTAACAAACAATACAAGGTGACTCATAAAATGTATAACATCCCGAAGAAGGGCTTATTCTATCAACAAAAAGCAGGAATATTAGCGGGAAAAAAATAAACATACAGTTCCTTTTTCTTCAGTTTTTTTTGAACTTTTTATAAATTAGCTGTTTTTGATATTTTTTCTTCTTTATAAGTAAATTGCTTCGGCTCGCGGCTTCGTTCGCGTGGTTCCAACGAGGATAAAAAAGTTCTGTCCGTTTAGAAACTCATCCATTCATCCAAACTTTCTCATATAATTTATGAAGAAAGTAGTATAGTAGGATTATTAAACAAGTTCGACATCAAGATTACTTCCTAAAACAGCTGAATAATTGAGTTTTAATTGATTTCACCCCAAAACACCAGATTATTGCATATACTCATAGCTTTTTCAATAAGAATGTTGAATTTCCAAAAGTCGTTGAACAAACTTTATTGCCAATTGGGTGTAGAATAAGCCCTTTTCAGGATAGCATACATTTTATGAATCACCTTATCTAAACAGTATATACCACTTAAGTAGGTACAGTCAAAATTAACGTTTCTTCAGAAGTTCACCGAAAAACTTGTGTAACTTCCTGTTATTTTATTCCACAATAAAAACAAGTTGGGTCATAAGAATAAGGGCGCAGTTAAATTTAACTGGATCCTGGATGGAAATTAACCGTTGATGGGACTAATCAAAAACAACCAAGTTAACGGCCCTATGAATATTCCTTTGACGCGGCTCTGATTTCAGGTCATAATAACACAAATTTTGCGGACCTAATTTTAGCGAAATATGTTTTGGGTCGGAAACCCGAAAGTTTCCGCAAATTATTTAAATTGGTTATCAAAATCGGTTGCGAAGGGCTTTAAGAAAAATACAAAAAGATTTATCCGGCAACGCATCTGCAATGCCTGGAGTGTTGTTGCAGATGCTAATAGGCGACGGTAACCGCTTACCATCATAATTTTTTGATCATCTATTTTGTGAAAAAGGATCATCAAAAAATATATAGGCACGCACGCCGTGTTTGTTGCTTGATTCTTCTAGGCTTGGTCGCGTGGAACATGCTTAGCTTCACCGAGTTTCTAAGACGTTTCAAAGTGATCCTAGTGATTTTATTGAAATAAACAACTTTTTTAATTTTTTATTTAAACTTAAGTGCGAGAGCTCGCCTTCAGGGTTCCGTAACATTAACACGGATTCAGAAAATCTAAATTCCAAGTTTAGTAAGTGACAACCTTATATTTCGATCACGTAGTTCATTGTATGGTATTGACTGCAAATATAGCTTTGTCTCTCAATAACTCCACAGGTTTTTGAAATTAATCTGCAATATATATATTTCTTGGCCGCAAAAACCAACAGTACGTAAATTATTTCATTTTGACATTTAACTTATTTAATAAAGTCAAAGAACCACTGTTTAGCAACTGTATGAAAACGTAGGTAACTCCGCAATTCCTAAGTAAATTAAAAGAAAAGTACTGTATAATAAAATTTGAACAGGAAAATCGCAATTCATGTTGGTAATAATTAGCTTGAAAGGTTCTAATTTCCTTTTTCCCTAATAAAGCTGGTGCCACACCACGCGAAACGCGGACATAGTTAATGAAGTTCGAAATGATAAAAAAACAATGAATATAAAGACTCTCGACTTTTGTCCCCAATAATGGTAAATATCATCTCACTGTAGTGTCAGGTTGCAAGCCCAACGCCGCTATAAGTTTGACGATGTTTGAATTCACCGTTTAAACACGTGTAAATGCGCACTTAATTTTTTCGAATACATAAACTCATTTATGCTTGGCCGTGGTGGCCCCGGCTGAAGAATAGGCCCCTCCATATCTACCTATCCGCGGATGTCGTAAGAGGCGACTAAGGGAAAAAAGCTAGGGGATGGGCAGCAGCGTCCCTCATTTTAACAACGATAGCTCTAACTGCGCTCGCCAACTCGCATGCCCAGCGTGGTGAGTATGGGCAAATCCCCCCACATGATAAGCAGTTTGCTCTGTCTGTGGGGGAGGCCATGTTCAGCAGTGGACGTCGAACGGCTGAAATGATGATGATGATGATGATTTATGCTTGACTTGGTTCGAATCCACGACTTTCGGCTGAGTTGAACTCAAACCGAATAAACTCCCGTAAACGCGGCGTCCGTTGCACAGTTGCTTTCTGTGTAGAAAGAGCCTTATTTCATTTCCTTTAAGGCTTTGAAGGGCGCACGTTTCTAATAGAGACAAGGATACCGATTTATTTAACGTCGCATAATTAGCAAGGTTTTATGGTTAATGAGTAGGTACCTCATTTCTTTCGCAATTAAGTGGCTTACTTGTCTTCAGCTCGAAAAAGAAAAAGATTTATTGTGATAATGATGACGACTCCGATGGCACAGCGGGCGAGTGCCCGTATGAGATGCATGGGGTGCGGGTTCGATTCCCGCTGCGGGACAAATGTTTGCATGATCTGCAAATATCTCAATAATCTGTTCCGGGTCTGGGTGTTACGGTACCGTGGTACTTGTAGTTTCTGATTCCCATAACACAGGGAATCCTAGTGTGGGGTCAGGACTGTATTGGGACAGTTAGATGTTATTAATTTATTTATTAATGATGTAAGAAGAAACGAAAGAAGACGCGCTGCTTTCGGGGTTTTTTTCAATAGAATCGTTTGGGACTAAAGGTTATCAAATGGTGACCATGAACTGGACGACGCAGCGTTGGAAGGCCCGACCCGATGGACCGACGAAATTGTGAAGGTTGGGGGAACTCGGTGAATGTTGATGAAAAGGCTCAAAACCGTTCGTCATGGAACTCTTTGGGGGAGGCCTATGTCCAGCAGTGGACTTCTACAGGCTGAGGATGATGATTAAATAGTGCAGACTCTAGGGTGCTTTTCGTTTAATTTTTAACACAGTTTTATAATGAAACAATAAAAAATCGACACGTGTTTCGCCTCTCTACGAGACATCATCAGGAAGAATTCACTTGCTGTGTGTACTGGTACGCCGAGACGTGTTGCCTCGCCGAGCGCTGGACAGTTAGTCTACAGTTTTATGAATCTATAGTAGACAATGTGACTAGATATAGAAGCTACACATTTCCAATGCTGTCGGCTTGCCAAAGCGCTGCAGTGTCATATTTTAACCGGTGACAGATGCAGCTGGCATGTGGCACCCGCAATGGGAATGCGACGGTATAAAAAGGACCATTAAGACTTTTTATGTTGGAGATTTACAGATAATGGTGTAATGAAAGAATAGAAGTTATATTTTCCGATATAAAAGACGGTGACATAGAAAGAGTTTTTTAATCGCTTTGTACTTCTTCTTAGGCGCATTTTAAGCCGTTCACTACACTGTTTTTTTACGGCATAGGCCCTTTTCAGGGTCACCAAGAATGAATCAGTGACAGGACAAGAAGAAGACACACAAGAAGACTTAGGTACCAACAAACTTATGCATGAGAGCCTCAAATAAGCGCACCTTAATCCTTTCACCACACTGATTCTATCTCCAACGATTATAGGCCCTTTTAAGGGCCACTATATCTAAATCTGTTCACTGACTTAATACAGGATGACCAAAAATGAATCAGTGAGACGACAAGCAGGCAGTCCACAAAGCCTTTGTCGAAAGTACTGAAAAAAAAGAACCCACAAAATAAAATTTTACAAGCACGTACACCGCATCGTAACTGTATCTGTCGTCGCGTGAAATATGGCACTGCATCGCTTGGCACTAAGCCGATAGAATTGGGAATATCTAAACTTTACCTACATTATTTATAGGATACTCGAATAGGCTTGTGGCAAATTCATAGGCAAGTTCATAGGCCACCCGGAGACTTGTGTAACAGCTTTTACAGCGTTTCTAATCTACCAAAGTTTTAGTCAGGTCTTACCTGCTTTCCGAAGCAAGGTGAAATGCCGACCATTTATTAGAATACTACCTATTAAAAACATCGTGATAAAATCCTTAATGAGCAAATCCGTAAAAGAACCAATGTCATCGACATAGCTCTCAGAATTAGCAAGTTGAAGTGGCAGTGGACAGGCTTTATAGCTCGCAGAACCGATACCTGTTGGGGAGTAAAGGTTCTCGAACGAAAAATGACTACAAACTTCTTGGTCTTGACAGGCCCATACTCGTTTATTTTAATAGTGTGTAATACAGGTCTCAGACAATACCTACGGCTATGATTAAGGTAGCTTCAGTATTCATACTTAGGAGCTGTCTTATTTCACTCGATATGACACTGCCACACTTGGCAATAAACCGATGGCATTGGAAATTTTGAAATACTAACTTGCCGACTTAAGCCTTGAACCTTCAATCTTGCAGCAGTTTAGTGCAGTCTGTTTTGACTGCGAATATTTTTTAAATTTTTGTTCTGAATTATTTTGTGCAAAGTATTTAAGACGGAGATTTTGTTTAATATTTTAATTTAAAGTTTTAAGATTAAACTTAAGAGTAAAGCTGCTCTAAGACGGTGTGCTTTAGTATATCCACTTGAGAGAGTATTTGAGAAATACGGTAATATGGTTTTCCTTTCATTTAATATATCAAGTTTGTTATAGAGATTTCGTCCTTATAATTTACCCAAACGATCGATGCAATAAAAGTACAGTACAATTTTTAGTTGGTTCGATTCCCGGGTTTGGGAAGCGAATTTTCGAATGCCTAACTTTACCAAATATGCTTGACGTAGCTTCACTTTAGTTATTTTCACTATCTGGTTAGTGATTCCACACGAACATCCCCGTAGAGACAAAATTGCAATTCTAATGCATAGCTTTATTTAATTTTCCGGTGGCCGACGTTTAGAGATTCAGAAGCCAGTGTCACTTAGTACTCACTATCAATGTAAATTGAACTTTATTTCACTGACTTTAGCTTTAGTAAAAGGATAATGCATACAAATGTATGGTCTCTGGTATCAAGTTAAATTTTGGCTGCCTCTTTAGGAAACTTGTAGAAATATAAATAATATAATATAATATTTTAATCGTATACTTATTTTAATTTGAACTTTTCACAGTTTCAAAAGTTATTCCAAAAACTCATTGTAAAATTTAACTCATTGTATTCAACATCACAACAAATAATGATAACTTCTTATAGAAACATGATTTCAGGAAGAAAAGAGAGTATTATTTGAAAATATTCCCATCTTATATTATGTTTTACATTTAATATCCCCCATTCCAAGTTCAGATTGTGTTTGATGTTAAAATTAAATGAAATTATTTAAATTACATTCCGTATTTGCTTTCTACGAGTCGTTTTCCTCAATGCTATGGGAAGTGACCCCCGCCTTAGATCACTTTGTCCTTGACGATGCTGCGACATCGGTGTCTGTTGCTGGCGAGATGTATGGCTTCATGAAACTTGGAATCAAGCGTGGTGCGGATCTAGTCTGACAACCGCAGCGGGCTTCGGCCTCGAGGTCTCTTCCCCTCTAATTTGCCGGTAATCACGACCTGCCTAAGCTGTCACTCCGATTTCCATATTTCATTGCGTTTACGTCGAATTTGGATGACGTGTTATTTTCTCGACAACCTCGGGCGTGTAGAGGCTCGATTCCTAATGCGGGACAAATTTTGGCATGACCTGTAAATATTTGTTCTGATACTCGTAGTTTCTGATACCCACGACACAGGGAATCTTAGTGTGGGGTCAGGACTATGTATGTGACTGTTGGTTGTTTATTTAATTTATGTATCAAAATATGACAGAAAATAGAGAGGCATTGCGTTTTCTATTGGTAGTTTCTTTCAATTCAATTCAGTCTTTATCCTAAATATAATATTATCATAACAATGTCAAACAAAAACGATAAATCTGTAACATAACTCCTCAATGATAAACTTGTATAAAATATAAAGGTCGGTGTCATCAACGGTCGTGTAGTAGTGAAAGTTTTGTAATAAATGTAAGTGCTAATAATACTGTGATACAGACTAGGTCCTTTGAGCACTTTAACGTCACTGCGGGTGAAACAGATGGAGTTCAGCCCCGTGGGAAGTGTCACGTCCAATGTTAAATTGTATTTGAAATGTCATGTCGAAAGCCAGCTGCTATTTGAATTTGTTAAAGAGCGAGAAATGTTAAATTGTAAAGCAGATTTCAATTCTTGAATTTGTACTGAAGTGCTCATTGCTTATCGTACACAAATTGTCTAGGAAGTTAGGAAGCTAGGAATCAACGTTCAGCGGGACAAATAATTTAAATATTTGACTGATACTGACATTTACTATCATCATCATCAACCAGTAGAAGTTCACTGCTGGGCATAGGCCTCCCCCATACATATACGGAACGACCGATATTGGCCTGCACCCAACAACCTTTATTAGTAGTTCGAAATTAGGAACAGGACCGCTGGAGACTGGAGGACAAGTCACTTTGTTCACAAATATATTAAAATAACATCCACTTGGTTGGGTCATGAGGCTGTCGGTTCCAACTGTTTTAGTTGGAACGGTAGTCGCTGGGTATGACTTGTTAACTCCATCACGAGCTAGACATAGACCAAAGATATCGTACCAACTTTCAGAATAACATCAGAAAAAACATTTAATACATAATATTGTAGAAATTTCTTCACAAGGAATCGCAATTTCTCTCCCACATTTGCAAGGCGTACAAAAAGTCAATGTTCATAGATTAGTGTCGACATACGGTGCACTTTAACGATCCTTTTCGCAGTTGAAACGCTCTCGGGGGAGGGCTGAGAAGCGCCTCGTGCTGAGCGTGTAAAAATAGCGCTTAGCAAACCGTTCGGGTAATTACTAGGAAGGTCGATAAATGTAAATTATTTGCAAGCCCACATCGGTATCTAAATATGCAAAAATGGCTAAGACCGCATTCCAAAGTTTTCTTATACCATTTTAAGCAATTGTATCCAATGCTAGAAAATTATGCTATGACTCTGTTGATTGACTAGTAGGGCGCAGTGAGATATCCTCCGGTGAGTAAGAATGCCAGAGCTCTATAAGAGGATGTGATGCACGCGTTAGCAACCCCGTACCCTCTGGTATTGCAAGCGCTCATAGGCTACCGTAACCACTTACCAACACGTGGGCCGTAAGCTTATTAGCTTATTATACAACTAATATTAAAAAAATGGATACTAAGTTTGTTCACCATTATTTTTAATACAAAGAGTTACAAAGCAATTTGCCACTCAGCTAAATCACTTCAAACCATAAAAAGTATGATGAGGTATGCAAAAACGGAATCAATTTTAGAAATAGTCAATAGAAATAAAATGAATATGGAATTCAGTCTAAGCTGTGCCATAAAGTCCAATGATAATACTTCTGTCCTTTCTCTATTGTCACATTGATTTGCAGAAATGCTGAGCGCGGTCGTAAAATCTTGCCATATATTTTCCATATTGCTGAAATTTTTCATGTTCACTGCGCGTCACAAATTATGAAGAATCGTTGTTTCTTCCACAAGTTTTTTGGTCGCAAAATATTTCTCCTAATATGTAAAATAATAAAGGGACATTCGTTCAGTTTTTTTTCCAGACTTCACCTTAAATCACAAAGCAAACTGAACTATACCAGTTGAGAAAAGATGCACAAATATACATCTAGATACCTAAATCAACACTTCAAACTTCAATCTCTCTTTATTTATTAAAATAGCAAGGTAAATTATTTTTTATATTTTTTAAAAACGTCTTAAATAACTAGCCAATGGAACGTACGAACGAACGTAACTGAAAACACTTTGTCATTTTCATATTCTAGGGTTGTATTTTTTATGTCCTGTTACATTATTTGTGTTTATTAAATTGTACAACGTTACAGATACGCTTTAGGATTATCACATGCAAAGTTTAACACTCCATTGCATGTGAAATCGGTTTAGTTCAGTACGTTTTGTGAATTAAGTATGAAATCACGGTAAAGTTGCAACCATTAATCGCTCTTTCCTCTTGCGAGCCAAAACTAAGTTATACCATAAATTCTATTACGTGTGAACAAGTGAGGAAAAAAAATAAAAGAATGCTTTTGGTTGAAGATGAATTATTATAACTTGGAAAAATGTTTGCTTAGAACCAACAGCTGGCCGTTAAAGTTTTTACCATTCTCCTTTCATCTTCAGAGAATGTAATGTAAAATTCTTGAAAGCTGAACATTTAATTTTTTAAACTTTAAGTTTTTTAAGATTCATTTTACCCGGAGTAACGTTTCATCTTTGTTTGCTTTTCCGGTTACTCTTTTAGATTTAATTATCTTTAACGTTCCGCATACTACAGACGCAAATAGCTTATAGGATTGCAGGGTGATAAACGCGGAAAAACCACTGCTTTGTTTAAAAAGTCATAGTTAATCTAGTGAATGCTTGTGCTTATTTTATTGATCGAGTGAGCGAAGATCTCTTAAAAAGTTGGACAACGAAAAAAGTTAAATTTGAAAACCAATGTAACATGAACTCCTTGTTAAGAGTTTCGATGTCTCCTTGGTTCAAGTATGTATTTTCAACAGTTATGTGGTAAAAGTATTCATTTTACCTATATGAAGCGGACCTCACGAGGTCTCAGTTCGGCGCAAACCATTATTAAGAATAATTTTGACCTCTCATATATTTTATAAAATAGCATATAGACATATATATTAGGCGGAGGTGGGGCACAGCGAGATTTTCTCGTTCTGAATTGGAGCCAGCCTACCTGGGGATGTACCTCCGCCTTACAGAAGATCGCAGCCAAATAACATTATTTGTTTCAAATAGTGTTGTGTTCCTGCGATGAGTAAGGTTGCCAGAGCTCTTTAGGGGGGAAGGGGTTTCGGGGTCGGCAACGCGTGCGTGATGCCTCTGGTATTGCAAGCGCTCATAGGCTACGGTAACCGCTTACCATCAGGTGGGCCGTATGGTTGCTTGCCACCTCTGTTGTATTAAAAAAAAGACTACTTTTTATATATGTACCACGAGAGCGGAACCGCGTGCGCAAGCTATTTAAATGATTGTAAAATTATTATCTATGCATTGTCATCCTTATTTTATTTATTTTAAAAGTTTCTAGCCTCTAGCTTATCGGAAAGTTAGTATAAAATCGATTGAAAAATCCCAACCAAACAAACAAACAAGAAAGATATTCCTCAAATTTAAGCAGGTTTTTTTTAGTCTAACGCAAGTATATAAAACAAACATTAATAGACCAGCAGCAACGCTTGAATTAATATCTTGTTCCACAACACAAGTTGAAATTGTTACACAAGTCCCGCGACATGGAGGTAACAATGTTTCTGGAAATTGAAATTTTCACGGCACTGCACAAGGTATAAGGAAATATCACTCAAGCTGAATGTACTGGGAGACATTTTAGCCCAGCTTACAGGACACAGCTAGGGCACAACTCCCAACTCACAATACAGTGATCCCACACTAAAATCCCTAGTGTTGTTGGAAAATCTGCGAGGCATATATTTGCTTATAGATGATGTAAACATTTATCCCGCAGCGTTAATTGTACCCGCACCTCTTCTCACCACGTCTCAGTCGGGCAATCGCCCGCTATGCCAACGAGGTTGTCACCTATGTCCAGTAATTGTCCAGTTAACTATGAAATCAAACATTATTTCGTCAATTTTTCAAACAGTTTTCCATATAAGATAAAGTGAAATAGGAGAATTGGATGCACAATAATAATAATAATAAATAAATATTCCGGACATATCACACACAGTCAACTGATCCCAAACTAGGCATAGCCTGTACTATGGGTACCAGAGACTGATATACATAATAGATATAATATATATTTAACACCCAGACACAGAACAAGCACCTGTGTTAGTCACAAATGTTTGTCCAGTGCGGGAATCGAACGCGCTACCTCTAGCGCATAAGGCAGAGTTACTACCAACTGAGCTATGAGGCCAGTCAATACAATAAATTGTTACTAAAATAACTTTAGAAAAAAAAACTAACTATTTATAATCCCGGTTCGGGGTAGGCAACGCACGCGTGATGCCTCTGGTCTTTCAAGTGTTCATTGGCTATGGTAACCACTTACCAAACAGGCGGGCACAACAGTGGTTTGTTGTATAAAATATTGGTCTAGCTGTTCTGAGACGCACACATATTAGGGAAAATGTTGGTCGTTGTCGAAATTAATATTTTGCACTGTGTTGAACTTTAAAATGTTTTATTAAGAAAGTGAAATGAGTTTTGTTTGGGTTCAGAATTATGAGTTTTGTAAACATGTCACTTCTGCGTCCCAAGAAATTATGTTTTAAGTAGGTTATTACAATATTTGATTGTTTTTGTAACGAAGGCGGATGGTACAACGGAAATAATCAATATAACCCTAAAATTTAGGTGTAAATTATCAATACTGGCCTCATAGCTCAGTTGGTTGTAACCCTGCCTTCTGCGCTAGAGGTTGCTGGCTCGATTCCCGCACAGGACAAACATTTATGTGATGAATACAGATGTTTGTTCTGTGTCCGGGTGTTAAATATTTATCTATTAAGTATATAAGTCTTTTAGTACAGGCTATGCCTAGTTTGTGATCAGTTGACCGTGTGTGATATGTCCGTAATATTTATTTATTTAAGGCGCTATGAGAATCATAATAAAATGTCGAGTGAGCGGAGTGAAGAAAGTGACAGCGCTATAATTGAATGCGGAAAGAGATAGCAAGCGTTAAAAGGCGCTCAAAAGTAATCGACGTAAGCGACATATAAGACAATATCGATTATCTTAAAAACTATGTATTTTTTCAAAAATGTGTCTTCGATTTATGTACCCAATGCTATTGTCTAACACAATATTTTAAAAAAAGTTATTATTGTTAGATAGTCTCAGAGTATTTTCGAAAAAACTGTTGCAGAGGACCCAATTTAAAAAAATAAATCTATGGAGAAAAGTTTTACTAATCGTGTTTCTGTCTTGGATTTAGGTAAATAAAATGCTCAAATTATATTTGTCATAAAAACCAAAACTGTGCGTTTTGCGGTTATTGAGAAAAAACAATTCAAAAATCATAAACTATTTAAAAATATTAACGAAATAAAGTCATTTTTATTCACAGTTTGTTTTACTGTTTATGGTCTGTTTAATATGTTTTTAACTAATGTTATTAATCGAACGAGAATTCGTACATCAATATTGCTACCTAAAATAGCTAATTAATTGAGTTTGATCTGATTTGACGTAAGCAGATTTTTGCAATGAAAAATGTTGAATTTACAAAATGTCTTCTAAAGTCGTAGAATCAATGTTAATCAATTGAATGAATGTTATTGTCAATTGAAAAATAATTTCCTGTTTGGATACAACTATCCAAACAAGAAATAATTCAAAATGAAGTTTTGCCGTGGAACTACTCTAAGATTATACAAGGTAATTCATTACATGTACCTATACGAAGGTATAGGTACATGTAACAAAAACTAATGACATTACTGTACCGAGTGATTTCAGATAACTAATGAATTTAATTTGTCATGTAAAAGCCTAAATCATTTTTAGATCAGAAAAATAACGGTTTCTGATTCACAACACAAAAACATATCAATTCGGCCTTGCCCCATACAGTATACAGGGATAAGTATAATAAAAAGCAAACTATGATAGGCACATACAACTATAATAAATAAACGTTATATCGTTTGAAACCAGTGGAGATCTCATTCAGGCCCATTTTTGCGATATCGCGTAAATATCAGCCGCGCGGGAATGGGACACGTATAAAGCTAATATATTGTCCCATTTTTGTCCCTTATTACCCCTATTTTATATATAAGGCATGGTATAAATGTTGGTCGGGGTTTTAGTAATTAGGTGCTTGTCTCAATTTTGTCTTTTATATAAAATATATAAATATTCCGGACATATCACACACTGTCAACTGATCCCAAACTAGGCATAGCCTGTACTATGGGTACCAGAGACTGATATACATAATAGATATATATTTAACACCCAGACACAGAACAAACATCTGTGTTAGTCACAAATGTTTGTCCAGTGCGGGAATCGAACCCGCGACCTCTAGCGCAGAAGGCAGAGTTACTACCAACTGACCAACTGAAGGCAGAGTTACTATCTTTTATCATCATCATGTAGAAGTCCACTGCTGGACATAGCTGAACGGACTCGAGCCTCCTCCATCCACCGACTTCCTACAATTTTCACAGTATCGTCGTTCCATCGGGCCCGTCCTCCTTCCACCACTGCGTCGCCCGGTTCTTGGTTCTACACCATTCAAGAACCTTTACTCAATTACACTTGTCTAAAAAACTGAATTTTGTTATAACGGTCATATTTCTAGATAATTTTAGTAGGTACTATTTTTCCAAGAGATGGCAGTGAATAGTCAACAAAATATTTTTTATATTTATTTTTGCTTAGATTTCCCCCTTATGATATTTACAAGCATAACATGTCGTTATTTGTTTTAGTATGCGGAAAATGTGCGCAAAAATAATAGAAGATGATGCTAAGAGATACCACGTCTTTGTCTTGTGTGACAGGGAATGTAGAGTACCCACCCTACCGCATATTTCAAGCTTGAAACTGTTTCTTTGAGTGTCTGTGTACTATGGTATCCCATATTTCTGGATAGTAGATAGGACGAAGAGAGAACTAGGTATTTAATTGATTTTTTTTTTGTCATTAAAAACCAATACAATTCCAATACCATTTAAACGCGATTTTTCCATTCAAACGCGATTGAGATTGATTGAGTCTTACGTCATCGCCTAAACAAAATCGCTAAGAGTTATTTGTAAGAGGCTTTGTTGATTTAAATACATATTTTTTCAAATGTAATCAACCCTTTTATTGTAGAGGAGGTTCAGGAGCTATAAAATTTGCATGGCTTTTTGGGTAAATGGATGGTTTATATTTTCTTCATAGGACTTCAATAGATATTAATACTCAGCCCTCCCTATGTCCAATAAATAAGACCCATAGTAAAGCGATTCACTACCAAAACGAACCAATGACTTATACCTGATATATATATGCCGGCAAGCCTCTTTGTCATCCAGTATGAAAAACCCGCAATAACTTCACGATTCTTTCATTTCAGGGATCAACTTTAAATGGTTGTTTTAGTAAGCGACCAGTTTTGAAGAGCTACGGGGGTTTAAGTACTGTGTGGGTTGGATGAAAGTATTGAAAGGTCTGGCTATGCTGGTGTATTATGACCATTGCTGGGCCTTTTGTACCGTACCGATTTAGTAAGGGACTTTTTGAGTAAATCACACATCACGGATTTTTTGTAAAGAAAAAACATTAGATTTTTCCAAAGGTTTCACTTACGAACATTATTGCCAGAGGTAACTTACCTGAAACAAGAGCACAAACTATTAAATAATGAACAAAGAAAGATACATTTTTTTATATGCTTTTTCAAATATTATTATTTTAAGCATTATTTTGGTGATCCAGCCATGTTGTTTATGTTTATTGGAGCCAGAAATAATGTTTTTACTCGTTCTCTATGTTTTCTTCATCTGTTTTATTTTTTTAAGTCGCATCTATAGAAAAAGTATATATTTTATCATCAAAAGTATTTTGATGTCAAATTACTGACTAATTTAATAATTACAAATGTAAGCCGTCACACAAAATACATTTATCATTAACTTGTAAAAGGAATACCTACGCACTTTGAAGTACGTATTCGGAATTATACATGAAATTATTCATTCAAAAAAGGTTCGGCCGATTGTACCGTTTTTTCTGCCCCGAGGGAGTCCGCTCTTTGCTCTCTTCCTCAAATAATTAAAATTTAAGACGACCTTTCGTAGGTAAAACATTTGAGTTATGGATTACGAATAAATAATATTTCGGATTCTCTGAATTTTTAACACGTTTTTATAATGACGCGTTACCATTAAAATGCAGACTAAATCTGAATTGCACTGTTCTGAAGCAGAAATCTTTGACTCTTACGTCACAACCTAAAAAAACCTAAATATTGACGGTACATGCCCGTAATAGGGAGATTTTTATACAGACTAACTTATTAACTATACAAAGAAAATTTTAAAGACACGTCTACCAATTCACGTTCTAAAAAAATGTAGATACCTACAGCATATTCAAACTTCGTTATAATTAAAAATATGTTACTAGAAAAACAAATAACAGTTAAATAGAAAGCCGTGTTGGTCTAGAGTGAGTTTTCAGAGTTTCCCCAACTTTCGATCCGAAGGTCGTGGGTTCGAAACCAGTCGTGCATTAATGAGATTTTCCAACCTGTCACGTATAAATAAATAATCATAAATATAAATAAATATTCCGGACATATTCACATGGTCAACTGATCCCAAACTACGCATAGCCTGTACTATGGGTACCAGAGACTGATATATATATAATAGATATATATTTAACACCCAGACACAGAACAAACATCTGTGCTTATCACACAAATGTTTGTCCAGTGCGGGGATCGAACCCGCGACCTCTAGCGCAGAAGGCAGAGTTACTACTAACTGAGCTATGAGCCAGTATGGAAAACTTATGACTGCAAGTTATCAATGACATGTGCCAATGCTCGGATATGCCTCTCACTTGGACACCATTGAGGATTAGATCGCCTGTATGAGGTCTACCATAATCATTCATGGGGATTAAATCTTCCTCTTTTTTAATAGAGCAGAAACATAGATAATCATTTGCCATAAACCCTGGTCTTGTAAAAGTAGTAATGAAAATCTTTTTAATCTCTAGAAAGTTTTGAAAGTTAATTCCATACTTCATGAAACAGGCTGGGTGTGTATGTGCGATAGTTCCCCTAGATAGCTACGTCTCGCGAATGACAAAAGCGCCTCTCTGAGTGCTTCGCGAATCTCACCAAGTTATGTGATGAGCCTCTCCTCAGATACTTCAAAGAGTTTGCGACCCGCTTTTTCGCAGGCCGCCTACAATATTTTTTGTAACTTATCAAGTGTCGTCTCTGCTGATTTATTTGTTTACTCTTTGACGGATTCGCTGATGCTCTAACTTTTCCGTCTTGGAAATGAGATCTTTGATTTGTTTTTTTTTATAAGTATTGGGTTGCTGTTATTGAATCCGACTGACGCTTACTTAGAGGACCCACTTACTCATCTTATAGATAGATAAAAAAAATATTTGGCACTACAGACACACACAATTAACATAGATAAACAATTTTAAACTAAAGTACATACAATAGGTGGGTATAAATAATCAAATGAGCAATTTTTAAAAAGTAGGTATCTTATAGTAGGCAAGTTTGCGTGTGCTGCAGTAAAACAAACAACATAACAAACAACAACAACAACAAATAACAACATCTTAAAATAACTTTTCGTGAAAAACAGTCACGAAAGGTCAACTAATCAAATAATTGATACGAGTCCCTTGTGTCGAATATTCATAGTAGTCATAGTAATGGCGGTTAAAGAAACTTTTTTTTTAATGTCTAGTCAAAATTAGTACCTATATAAAAGTCACACCTTATTATTTTATAGAAACTGCTGTAATTAGTTATGATTCCCCTGACTAAATTACTCTTCTTATCTACTTAGTTTGAGTTTATATAAAAGGGTTAATACACATGCGGGGTTGATTCATGCATGGAATTAATGCATTTTCGATAAATTATGCATGTTTTAGCCAACTCTGGTGGAACCAAAATTGTATATACTCCTTCAATATAATTTGAATTAGAATTATTTATTTCAGTTAAAACAACAAGCTTACAGTATATAGGTACCAAAGTGCCTACTGTCTAAAATTAAAACTTAAATATACTCTTATCGAATTAAATATTTTACAATCGTTATCATTAAAGATGTCGACATGTTGGACCTCGTGTACATAGGCATTTAAAAGAGTGAGAGCTCTTAGCGTTGGCGCATTATGAGCGTGACAAGATCGCGGTGTGTGGCAGGCGAACAGTTGATGTCGACGGCGGCCAAGCGGTCGGATTATTCACTGTATTTTGGAGGAGGTAGGACGCAGCGAGATTTTCTCGTTCTGAATTGGAGCAGCCCGCCTGGGGAGGTACCTCTGCCTTACAGAAGATCCCAGCCAAATAACATTATTTGTTTTAAATAGTGTTGTGTTCCTGCGGTGAGTAAGGTTGCCAGAGCTCTTTAGGGGGGGAGGGGGGAAAGGGTCGGCAACGCGTGCGTGATGCCTCTGGTATTGCAAGCGCTCATAGGCTACGGTAACCGCTTACCATCAGGTGGGCCGTAAGTTTGTTTGCCACCTCAGTTGTATAAAAAAAAATAACGTTGTTTCGCAGAAAAAGACAATAGTGTATAGCTAGCTGTAATTTTCTCCTTAGTTCTAGCGTATCCAGGCCGATCATACCCGTTACAAATAGAGAAGGGAAAAGGTACGGGTAGTATCCGTACATTCTCTTATACACGTATCTGGCAAACTTACGCTGGAGTCATTTGATCAACACCGTGTACTTAGCCTCTCGTGGATACCAATGAAGCTTAGGATTTATATTTTTATTTACAGTTGGTAGATTAACTGGAGTAATTTTAGATAATTCTTCTATGGATTTCCTTTACATGCTCGAATTATAGGCTCGAAAGCCTCTGACAAGATGGGTAATTTCCCCACCCTGTATAACCTTTAATTTATTCCGACAACCGAAAACAGCAAGTTTTCATCAAGCTTCAACAATTTAAGGGGATCAATACAAGCTCGACTAGCCACAAAATCAGCCAAAATAAGGGTTATTACATCCTCTCTACATGAGTAAGAGTTGCTCTCTGCAGCTGTTGCAATTGCAATTGCAGATGCATAGGTACGAATTTGTTTTAGTTCAATTATTTTCTAAATTTATTTTATAGTTATATTAATAGATGCGTGTCACAGTAGCTGCCGCGATTCTCAGATTTAGACACTTTGTATACTAATTTTGTCAGTAATTTAAAGAAAGAAAGAAAGAAAGAAAAAACATTTATTTTGGACACACAAGCACAGCACAAACTAATAAAATTAAATAAAAAAAGACACAAGGTACAGGTTACAATACAAAAGGTAGGGAGGAAACAAAACAAAAGTAGGTAGGAAGTAACAAAACTAGGGTATTCATTAGTCCGTGCCGATGCATGCGTGAGCCAAAAAAGGTTCCATCTCAGCATTGATGCCGCACACGAAGTGTAGCGGTGCTGGTTTTCAGATGGAACCCTTTACGGCGACCTCACGATCGCAGTGTGCTTCATTGCTCGCGTTCTTCAGTTGATGTCGGTAGGTAAGTAGGAATGGTGGATCAGAAATAAATAAAATAAGTAGAAGTAGAAGTAAAAGTATATAGGTAGGTAAGTAGGTATACAAATAGAATTATTAAGTAGTTCATAGGTAGGCAGATTTAAGTTTTTAAAATTATTATCTCATTATGTGACGGGAAATAAATTATTTTCTTTCTTTCTTTCTTTCTCTCTACTCACATAATACATAATAGAGAGTCTCATATAATCAGCGTCAGGTGGAACTTTTTATTTTACTCATCATCATCATCAGCCTGTAGAATTGCTGACGAACGGTCTTGAGCCTTTCCATCTACCGACTTCCCGCAACCTTTACAATGTTTTCAGTCTGTCGGGTGGGGGGCCTTCCAACACCCAACGCTTATCGGTTCACTGACTGTATGGCCTATGGTTCATTGACTGTATGGTTAAAATTGCTAATTCTGAGAGCTTTGTCGGTGACTAAGCTACTACATTTGTCAAGATCAGAAACTGACTTTTTAAACTTGTGATTTTAGCAGTTGCAGAGACATCACGCAACTCAAATTGGACAACATTGTGATGGAAATATCGTCATGTTGATGACTGATAAGTTTAATGAAAAAGTACTAAGGACACGAATACATTGAAGATTAAAAACAACCTTTACCTGTTGATCGAGCTATTTACCCCGTAACCTAAGACAAACCTTTAATGAAAATCAACATCCAATATAGCTAGACGCAATTTCAGCTAAATTACATCAGTTAATACTGTAAGAAAGCGTAGGAACGCCGGGGGTCGTACTTAACGGCGCTAACGGTCAATAACGGCCGTAAATAACGGCACGTGGCCGACCGGGCTTAGTCCACTACTGAGAAAGCTCAGGCGATTTTGGTAGTATGGCTTCTTGGGAGTGCTGTTCTTTATTGCTTTGTGAAACTTACACAGTCATTGTCAGCGTAAGTACATAGAAAGCACAAGAAAACTTTTAAGTAGTTTTTCTGAATGATTTCACATCATCATAATAAGTTAGTTTTTCGAAGAGGTAGGGCACAGCGAGTTTGAGCTGCCCGCCTGGGAGGTACCTCCACCTTACAGAAGATCGCAGCCAAATAACATTATTTGTTTCAAATAGTGTTGTGTTCCTGTGGTCAGTAAGGTTGCCAGAGCTCTTTAGGGGGGGGGGGGGGGGGTCGACAGGCAACGCATTAGCAATGCTCCAGGTGTTGATGATGTCAATAGGCGACGGTAACCACTTACCATCAGGTGGGCCGTAAGCCTGTTTGCCTCCGTATAACATAAAAAAATAAATATACAGACTTCGACATGGATATCAGCAAAATACTACGATGAACGGTCCTACGGCAGACCGGAGTTTAATATTCTGTATGTTACTGATTTGATAAAAGCAAGGCTTTATTAAATCGTCATTATACGGCGTCAGGTGGAACTTTTACTCACTTACAGGACGCTGTTATTAATTATTATTAATGGGTACTTAAAGCTTTTACACATATATATATATATATATGTATATTAATTTGTTTATATTCATATATATTCTTATTCATATATATATTCATTTGTTTCTATTTTTCTATTGCGTCAAATTTTATATTAGGATATAAAAAAACATTTGTATCAATGCTCACGTGAAGACATAATTTAATTTTGTAAAATTGATATCATGGAGAAGCCACCGGCTCCTGAAACACAGTTTTTACTAGTTCGGGAGCCTAGGGATTCATTTCATCATCATCATCATCATTTCAGCCGTACGACGTCCACTGCTGAATATGGCCTCCCCCACAGACAGAGCGATTGCCTCATCATATGGGGGGATTTGCCCATACTCACCACGCTGGGCATGCGGGTTGGCGAGCGCAGTTAGAGCTATCGTTGTTAAAATGAGGGACGCTGCTGCCCACCCCTAGCTTTTTTCCCTGAGTCGCCTCTTACGACATCCGCGGATAGGTAGATATGGAGGGGCCTATTCTTCAGCCGGGGCCACCATGGCGCTTACAAGGATTCATTTACTTGTCCAATATTTTATGTCAATAAATAGGTTTTGTTTGTTTGCTACCTTCAGATTGAGATTCGAGGTATTTCTCACATGGTCAACCAACAAAAGAGTAGCTAGATCCCAGCTAATAACAACCTAAGTAATATTGACATTCCTACTAGAACGACCCACTTTACGAATTGAATAAGAAGAAATGTTCTCATGTCTTTATGGAAATAAAAGTCTTTCAACCTTTATTTAAATTAGAATTTAATTGTTGAGTCTTTTTGAGATAAGCATTGTACAATAATTAAAAATAATAACGTTAATTAAGGAACAAAGCAGCTTTTAATAAAATAAATAAATAAAGGGGTTCAGGCGAACAGAGCCAAGTCAGGTGCTATTGTGAAAGTACAAAATTACTGTCATTGTTATAGAGAAGTATTGGCTAAAATTAAATAAATCTAACTGGAATTTGGTATTGTTTGATAAAATACATATAAAAAACAAGTAAAATAAATAAGGACATTTTTCTGCATTTATATGAAAGCTAATTCGGCTTCGCTCATGTGGTGCCTACGAAGATAAAAAATAGCCTGCGATATTCCAGATTATAATCTGTTTGCCAAAGGAGCCATTTCATTCTGGGCCTGGTCCATGTACACTACATAGAACAATTAGGAAAAAATAGGAGATTACAAGAAAAATACAATTTCATTAATTTGAAGACAAATGCGATGGTACAAGAATAGTTCTTCTGGTAAGTTTTTTACTATGTGAACACTGACAGAGTTTTTAGAATCAGACAAGAAGATTCCTACTCTAACATTAAAGAAATAAAAGCTGGGGTGCCACAGGGAAGCGTATTAGGCCCGGTCCTGTACCTTTTATATACCAGTGACATCCCTGAACTAGAAAATAACACAATTGCGACCTTTGCTGATGACACGGCTATAATGGCTGTTGGAAGCACTCATGCAGAAGCGTCAGAAAAGGTCCAAGTAGCTGTTAACAAAATCCATGACTGGACAAAGAAATGGAGAATAAAACTCAATGAATCAAAATCGATTCACGTTAACTTTTCAAATAAGAAAGAGCAGTACCATCCTATATTTATCAACCATAAGCGCATACCCTATGAAAATACGGCCAAGTATTTAGGCATGACGCTTGACGCCAAGCTACGCTGGAAGGCCCACGTCAAGAAGAAAAAAGACGAGTTAGAGATACGATACAAACAGATGTACTGGCTGCTTGGAAGACAATCTGCCCTCTCAGTACATAACAAAATTATACTATACAAACAAGTCCTGATGCCAGTATGGACTTATGGTATCCAGCTATGGGGCTGTACCAAAAAAAGTAACATCCTAATCATACAACGGTTTCAAAACAAAGTACTCAGGGATATTGTGAATGCACCCTGGTACGTAAGAAACGAAGACCTGCACCGGGACCTCAACATTGACTTCATCGACACAGTTATTAAAAAATATGCAGAAGCTCACGAACGTAGACTTCATCACCATGTGAACGTCGAGGCAATCCAGCTCCTCGACAACACAGACATAGTGAGAAGACTCAAAAGGACTAAGCCTTTTGAGTTAGTGTAGTGTAAAATAAAAAATAGTGAAATGTAGTGTACGTGATAGTGACTACTTATAAAGAACACAATAACAAAGTGTCTTCCCCTTAAATAGAAACTGTAAGAAAAGTGCTATTGGACACATTCTTAGTTATAATTTACTTTATAAAACTATGTCAAAGTCAAATTACTCATTAGCCTACTTGGCTAGATTGTAATAATATGTGGAGTATAATAAATATTGTACTCTGGGAATAACAAAAAAAAAAAAAAAAAAAAAAATATTTGAAGGCCGCTATGTTAGTTTATAATGGGCGTTTGACATGACATTGACATATTTTTCATGTAATGTTGTTTGATTTGATGTTTTTGTTTTGTCAGATAAATGTAGGTTGTCAAATTGACATTTCACGCACGTCCATCCGCCATATTTTTGTAGCGCGGTGTGTTGCTCTCTTTTTTGAAGAAAATCTTAATGTACCTTAGAACTAAGTCAATTTATATAAAATAACCAATTAAATACGTTTACTTTATTGCTTAGCCATATTTTAGAGTAGTGTACACAGTGCAGGCCCAGGCTCCATATATTGATGAAACGTGTCTTTTCATCTAAATCCGTTGAGCCGTTCTGGCGTGATTGAGTAACAAACATCCATCTATCCACACTTTCACATTTATAGTATTATGAGCTTCCGCCCGCGGCTTCGCTCGCGTGGTACCTATATAAAAAGAAGCCTACATACTATTCTAGGTAAAGAACTTTATCTATTCCAAGTTTCAACTATATCGGTTGAGCCGTTACGGCGAACAACAAATATCCCAACATCCTCATTAACTTCCGCATTATACCAGCTTCAGCCCGCGGCTTCGCTCGCGGTACCTACATAAAAAGTAGCCTATATGCTATTCTAGGTAAAGTACTCTTTATATTTAAAGTTTCAATGAAATCGGTGAAGCCGTTACGGCGTGATTGAACAACAAACATCCAAACATCTAAACATCCAAACATCCTCACAAACTTTTGCATTTATAATATTAGTAGGATAATAATAGTAATATAGGATTAAAAAAGGTGTTTTTGAACGTAACGTTAAACGAGTTAGCTTGTTTTCAGAAACCAGTTTGCTCCATAAAATCGTTCACGGTAGAACCAATAAGACGCGAGTGGGTTTTACGACTGGCACATGTGACCGACTCAGCGCTGTCGAATTATTGAAGACGACATTTTACTTTATTATTCTTGTTTTTCTGTTGATTTTGTTGATTTCTCTTTTAAGGTCAATCGTTTATTCAAAATACTATAATAATAAATAATAATTAATATTCCGGACATATCACACACGGTCAACTGATCCCAAACTAGGCATAGCCTGTACTATGGGTACCAGAGACTGATATAAATAATAGATATATATTTAATTAATAATTTTTTTTTCCGGGTTTTCAAAAAGATATCAGGACGTCTGATCGAAGCGACGCGTGACCCGAGAGCTGGCTCTTATTTGGCCCAGCGAATTAGCATTGCCATCCAGCGTGGCAATTCCGCCAGCGTCTTGGGGACGCTTCCGACTGGTAGTGATCTGGGTCAGTTGAGCTATCTATAGATCGTTTGTAACGGTCTTTAGATGGCTCAACTGTTTCTTGTGTATTTTGTAAATATTAACTTGTATTAGTTTTAAGTTTCTTTCTGTAAATGAATTTTAGTCAAAATTAATATTTATTTCTTAATTTGTTATACTATGTACAACAAATTAAGAAATAATCCTAAATATACTAACCTAATGTAAATAACTATTTAACTAACGACTAAGTATAAAAACTAGTAATAAAAACGTGACTGATTTTTTTTTTTTAAGTGTCATAAAAAATCCAGTCGATCCCTATCGCCACCAAATGGTAGCGTGCCCAAAATACTTGCGGCATTGCCACGTTGATTTCTGATATTTGTTGTGGAACAAATCACTGGTAATGAAGAAAATCGAGGTTTTGTTGTTCTGTAGAATTTTCTTGCTCCAGAAATGTTTGTGTTCAGCTTTGTTTTGTAATATTGCTTGCTTGTCGTGTCATTGATTATTTCTTGATCATTCTGTATTAGGTTAGGTTCTGACCAGGTTGAGGTATGGTGGCTCTGAAAAAGGCTTATGACCGTCGGTGAAAGAATCAGTGTAGTGAAAGGATTAAAGTGCGCCTCTTAGGTTCCATTCGTGCACATATCACATGTCTACGAATTTTAAGGTTCTAGGACGACACCCAATTAAAACTTTCTCACGATGTTTTCCTGCAACGTTTGAGAGCACATAGCGATCATAAGTTTTGCAAATGGAAAATCCTTTGGTGCACGACCGGGATTCGAATCCACGACATGTGGATCGAAAGGTTACCATCACTCCACCAGTGCTCTTTTAATCTTTGCATCTATTTTTAGATTAATCGTGCTAAAATCCGAGTCGTTCAACTGGCACCGAAAATCTGGTACCACGTGGTGTGAGTTGACGAAACGCAAAAATAATAATATTTTCGTTCTGCAACTGGTACCACATGTAAAAGTTGGATCTTTTAGTACAGTCAAAGGCAAACATGTTAGTAAAATAATAAAATAAAACGGCATAGATTTTTCATGAACATGTATTTACACATTGTAGCCATTAACGTAATATTAGTTATGATCAAATAGCTGATAAAAAAAACCAAAAGCTTATAAAATAATCGACAAGAGCATAAATATGCATAATTTACAGAAATCAGTCCTAATTTTACTACTTAAACTATAATATTAGTAGGATAGTAGGATTGCCTCTAAGCTTGTAAGGGCTTTTTAAGTTATGTAATGAAGTTAATTTTCGCAGTATACTAAACTGAGTAATAAATAAACTAGTTAATTAAACGTAATACACGAAATCTTTTAACTATAGATAATATCTAATAAATAGAAACTAAATGCACTCACCAAAAAAGTTGCGTAAATCGTATCCTATTAAGATGTTTAAAATTACCCTCAAAGTTACGAACTTCATTGCCATTACGCTTAGGGAATTGCACCCCTGTTACGAGATTTTCGGTGCCAGTTGACGAACAACTCTTAAATCCGATATGAGGAACTCTGTGAGGCGTGGCAATCAACTACTAGCTATCTATTGGTAAGTAGATAATAATAAAGTTATTATGTGGGATTCAAGATGGTAAAAAAAAAAAAAACAAAGGTTAAAAATAAGGCTTCGTTCATTTAATTTAATATTAGTCTACTGAACAATAAAAGATTCAATTATTATTTATTTTATATTCATAGTTTCTTTCCTAAACATTGTTGTTCAAGAGAGGTCACAATAATACTTATTTATGTACACAAGCTTTTAGCCTGTCCTGTTTATAAGTAGTAAAAATGTTGTACGCAAATATTTTGTTATATTCAGTAGTCTTTGTCAAGACTTTATGACAAAGAGGTCTTTCAAGTTGATTGTCTCTTAAAACCAAATATAGCTGACTATAGAGGTAATTTTAAATATTTTTATCAGCATTCCAAACTTCAGCATTTATAAATTATTTATTAATATTCAATAAATAAATGAATATTGAAATTTGTAGTTTGAAACAAGAACCCTAACCCTGTTTTTATGGTTTTTTAACGTTCTACAGTAAAGTAACAAAAATCTGCAGAGCACTAAATACTGCGTTACAGAGTACTTTTCAAGCTCACTCTAAAAGGTCTCCGATTCTTGATGAGAAAACTCAATTATTTCGTCCACTGCTCCAATTGCTAGCTCTTATTCCATTACAATAAAGTCCATTTCATAACCATAAAACTTCATTACCGCGCTCTGCTGAGTCGAGGCATAAGTCATGTTTCGTGACACAAATTGTGAGGTCAACTTTTAGAAGTAATTTCTAAGAAGTGAATTATGGGTTATGGTGTTAGCAATGTTGAATTGGATTTTCGATTGGATTGGCGTCTAGGGGAAATGCAAATCAGAAATCTAGTTAGTTTGAAGTTGATGAAATTTGCACATTTGTTTAGTTTGTTTTGATTGGTTTTTCCATATTTTCATCAACTGATTTCATCTTAGAATTAATAATCCCAAAAGCCTTATCCCAAGCCCTATCATAGCCTAGTGCCACGTACGGCAAAAAATACTTTTTTTATACTAGGTATACGGAGTCAAACAGGCTTTTGGCCCACCTGATGGTAAGCGGTTACCAACGCCTATTGACATCTGCAGCATCTAAGGCATTTGCTAATGCGTTGCCTGCCCGTTGAGAAATATTTTTGTATTATTCTTGAAGACCTCCTGATCCCTCAACTAAACGTCAAAACTAATTAAAGTTAATTTATATTTGGGTTTAATCTTTGCTGATTGATCAACACAAATATGCAATTTATAAGATACTAGTTGTCCCGCTCGCGACTTCGTCCGCGCTTATTTATTTATACCATCCTAGACAATTTTTTCCACTATCCTTGCCGCTATTTCCCTACATCATAAGGCTTCTACCTACCATCACGGTCCCGTCACCATCCAGTCACTGTCCCATCACTGTCCAGTCACCGTCCCGTCACAGTCCCATCACCGTCCCGTCACCGTCCGGTCACCGTCCCGTTACCGCCACCATCAACATCATCGTTACCGTTACCGTTACCGTCACCGTCACCTTCACCGTTACCGTCATGGTCACGTCTTGATGGTTATTATGTGACATGAATACCGATTTTGATGTCTCTAACTTGAAAAACAAAGGACTTTCAAAGAATCTTTCAACCCCCATTTCATAGCCTTGGTGGGTGTTTTTTCAAAAAATTATTTCTTAACGTTGAATGTTAATGTTAATTCTCTATAATAAACCTGCGTACCAAATTTCAATTGTATAGGTTTAATAGATAAAAAAGTCCCATATAAACTTTTATCCCCTATTTAGACACACTGAGAGTTGTTTTTAAAAAAAAAAGTTGTATCGGTATTTTATTATTTTGAACTATCTACCTGATAACCGATTTTGATGTGTTCAAACTTTCAACCCCAGTTTCACCCCTTTAGGAGCTGAATTTTCAAAAATCCGTTCTTATTGCACGGTATCATCTTTTAAAGAATGCCTGTTCCAAATTTCAGACTCCTCGGCTCAGTAGTTTCCGAGATTTCGTGATGAGTCTGTCAGTACGTGAGTGAGTGGATTACTCCTTTATATATATAGATAGATAAAAGCTATTCAAAACGTAAAATGTAGTAGTATTTTCCTACTCTTATAAATATTGCCATCAATGTGCTGCAACCATTACGCTCTAAAAGTAAAGATCGAGAATGCATCTTCAAAAAAAGCTTCGATGTAAAAGCTGAAACTTGTCACGACCACTCACAGATGCTGTCGTTTCCAATGCTCCTTAACTACGTGTGAAGTTGCCACACCCTCTTATAAAAGTGGCAAGCTATCAAAGGCTTAGAAAGTAACGTTATTATCTCGCTAAAAGCGTTGCAGCGATTTCGACGTGCGCGTGTTCAAAAGTAAATGCTACTGCATTTCCGATGTCCGCTGTGAGTAGTGAAAAGTTATTTTTATTTTCGTTATTTGTGATAGAAAAATTTAGAGGGGTTTGAAGTACGTTCATGTTTAAATTCTTGACTAGCTTCCGTCCACTTTTTTTTTCCGGCTTTGCCGTTTGATACACAGTAAAAATAGGCCCTATATTGTATGAATCACAAATTGTTAAACGTTCCATCCCCTACTCCATCATCAACCTGATATTTATAAAATAAGTAAATTTTGTAACCTAACTTACTTTTTTTTTTACAGAAAGAAAATAAAATAGTACAAGTAAATATTTACAAATTACACATGAAACAGAGACGATCTATAGGTTGCTCAATTGATCCAGATCCACTACAAGTTTATACAAGTGGGGACGCCCTATGACGCCGATTGCCACGCTGGATGGTAATGCTGAACAGTTGGGCCAAGTAACATGCATATACATAGTAACCTATTTTTTGATATAGAAAACCTTGAAAAGTTTAAAACTCAAGTCTTACACATCGAGCAAATAAAACTGAAAACTATAAAAATTGAGGCTGGAGCTTTACGAGTAGTAAAACGGACGACCCAAACAATGGAGTGGATATAAGTTGTATTCAATTAAATGTAGACTTTATAGCTCGCTAACTCGTTGGGTAGTCGTAAACGGTCTGATTTGCGCTACTATAGGAGTAGTTTATAATGGGATATTACTTTTTTATGATCTGCTTTTAGTTACCTGATTGAAGATAATCAACCAACGGGTCGAACCCACGACCTTCGGAACAAAAGTCGGGGTATCTTCCACTAGGCTAACACGGCTATGACATAAAAAAACATTAGAAAACAAGAGCAACTTTTCCTGCTCACAAAAAAGTCGTGTTTTTTTATAAGTTGGCAAACGAGCTGACAGCCTACATTTTGGTACTGTAGCCTATGAACGCATGCATGCCTCGCACTCCTCGCACTCCCTGCCAAGTGGCACATCGGTGCCAATGTGGTGAGACCGCTGACTGTTTCGGTCACCACGCACTTTCATGTGCCCGCAGTGCCGGACGTGTGCCTCGACATAACTCATTAAATGATATTATCCGTCGGGCTTTTACCAGCGTCAACGTTACAGCTATTCTAGAACCAATCGCACGTTGCTGACCACAAACTCCCTAAAGAGCCAATACTAACTTCTCAATGCATAAAACTAATCAGCATATTTTAGAGGGTTTCGCACACATCCTGAGGTAACTTAAACCAGCACCACCTTTTACATAACAAAAAATTCAATCTCCTCGTATTTCAGAGAAAAATCCCCTGAGACTTCCCATGCAAGATTGACCGCAATAAACTCGCACGGACTGAGAGAAAATTCTGGCAAAGGCACTGCTATTATTTAAACTTTAATGGCCGTGAAACATTGCCACTTAGAAAGGGCTGATTTCAATTTTAGGTCAGACCCTCCGAAGGGATTAGGAGATGGAGACGGTTACAAGAAACCTTGACAAACAGTCCTTCTATAAAAGTAAAATATGGGGGTCGGCTTCATGACTCGTGTTCCAACGTTGAGAATGAATAGGAGTTTCGTTTAATTAGCTTTTTAAATACTTGAACCGGGTAGTCCCCTAACCTTATATTAAACAACGAAACTAAACGTTCAAGCCGTGCGATATATTATCATCTTATATACAAGGTGATCTCATAATTTGATCTCATCCAGAAGGGATCTCTCTATTATATAAACAAAAAGAAAAAAAAGGAGGAGGTAGGGTACAGCGAGATTTTCTCGTTGTGAATTGGAACAGCCCGCCTGGGGAGGTACCTCCACCTTACAGAAGATCGCAGCCAAATAACATTATTTGTTTCAAATAGTGTTGTGTTCCTGCGATGAGTAAGGTTGCCAGAGCTCCTTAGGAGGGGAGGGGGTTCGGGGTCGGCAACGCGTGCGTGATGCCTCTGGTATTGCAAGCGCTCATAGGCTACGGTAACCGCTTACCAACAGGTGGGCCGTATGCTTGCCATCTCAGTTGTATAAAAAAAAAAACAGTTTTTTTCCGAACCTTTTCAAACTCGCAGTAGTATCTGGTATTCTTGTCTTTTGATATTCTTTATAAGTCATTATTAAACGTACTAGAACGTCGACATGAAGATTGCTACCTAAAACAGCTGAATAGTTCAGTTTGAACTGATTTGTTCCCAAAACTGATCGACATTGTGAAGGTTGCGGGAAGTCGGTGGATGGAGAAGGCTCAAGACCGATCCTCGTGGAACTCTTTAGGGGAGCCCTATTTCCAGCAGTCGACTTCTACAGACTGATGATGATGATCCCAAATCAGCTGATTATTGCATATAATCATTATTAAGTGCATACTTCACTTATTGAGAATACTAATCAAACTTTACAATAAAACCTTTTTGTAGCAGAATATCTTGAGAAAACCTTCCTAAAATTCCCCAAAAACCCCAAGGAAAGGGGATAATCCCCGTTACCCGCGCAGTTGATGAAATCTTATCGTTATTGTGACAGAGTTAGCGTAGATCCCGATAGCGAGGAGAGGAGGTAGGGCACAGCGAGATTTTCTGAGAGGAGGTAGGGCACAGCGAGATTTTCTCGTTCTGAATTGGAGCAGCCCCCCTGGGGAGGTACCTCCGCCTTACAGAAGATCGCAGTCAAATAACATTATTTGTTTCAAATAGTGTTGTGTTCCTGCGATGAGTAAGGTTGCCAGAGCTCTTTTGGGGGGGGGAGGGGGTTCGGGGTCGGCAACGCGTGCGTGATGCCTCTGGTTTTGCAAGCGCTCATAGGCTACAGTAACCACTTACCATCAGGTGGGCCGTAAGATTGTTTGCCACCTCTGTTGTATAAAAAAAAAAAAAAAGCGATGTCCACACTTGCGCGCTTTCATCTCCAACTTCCAAGTTCCTTATGTGCTTAGCACTTTGGCGAATGGCGAAACCGTACGAAGCAGTATTGGAAGGCTCCCGATGGACCGATGACATAATGAATGTTAGGGGAAAGTCGGTGGACGGAGAAGACTCAAAACCGTTCGTTCGATCTTCTGTAGGGTAGAGGTACCTTCCCAGGGCTGCTCCAATTTAGAGCAAGGAATTTTCGCTGTGCCCTACCCCTCTTCTACTTCTTTCTAGGGGACAAAAGTCATGAGCCAAATACAAAAGACACTGAAAACTTCCAAGACTCAATAAATCCACGTTTACTTTATTGGCGTTTTTATACACGTCCTAAATACCGGAGGGCTAATGAAACTTAACTCGCGGTTGGGAACTTTGTTGTTGGCAATACTTCATGATTAGCCCGGCTCGTTGAGCGCCTACATTTTTATCCGACGCCCAAAAAAGGAGGAGATTATGAATTCGATGACTTTGTATGTTTTTTTATGTTTGTATACACCGATTACTCCGAGACGCATGATCCGATAAATTGTATCGATATCGGATTACTAAGTTTTTCATAAATTTTTTATAGAAACTGCTATAAATCAGACTGGCCTCACAGCTCAGTTGGTAGTAGCTCTGCCTTCTGCGCTAGAGGTCGCGGGTTCGATTCCCACACTGGACAAACATTTGTGACTAACACAGATGTTTGTTCTGTGTCTGGGTGTTAATATATATCTATTATGTATATCAGTCTCTGGTACCCATAGTACAGGCTGTGCCTAGTTTGGGATCAGTTGACCGTGTGAATATGTCCGGAATATTTATTTATTTATTTATAAAACTTATGGAATGGTAACCTACTGTACCTACTACAGTATATACTATGCATATGCGATTCTAGCGGATCTTCCCAAATACATGACCTTGTTTGGTCCTGATTTGCAGAGTCATTCCCGTTCGGTAACACCCTGTCGTCAACACTGTTGACGAATGGGAAATAAAAAGTTGCACTCGTTCACAGTGTTGCCGAACGCAACTTTTTATTTCCCGATCGTATCCATCTAGTAATATTAATACAAGAGTCAAGATATGTAGATGGGTGCACATTGAGTTATTCTTCTCGCATCATCAATCACTAATTTATCTCTGTTTTTCTGCTAAATAACATTCATTTAATACATAAATTTGCTACAGTGTAAGGATAACAAAGATTGTGGCTGTTTACAAAATGAAATGACTGATTATAACTCAGTCAGTCAAAAGTCCATCCTTCCTGAAGGCTATGTTCGAGAACCTTTATTTCCCAACGGTTGTCAGTTCTGTCACCTAAGCCTGTCCGCTGCCACTTCAACTTGCTAATTCTGAGAGCTATATCGATGGCCTTGGTTCTTCTACGGAGTTCGTCAATTCAAATTTTATCATGCAGTGAAACTCCGAGCATAGTCAAAGTCAAAGTCAAAAGGCATTTATTTCAATAAACTCACTAGGAGCACTTTGAAACGTCTTAGAAACTAGGTGAAGCTATGCTTGTTCCTCGCGACCAAGCCTAGAAGAATCAGGCAACAAACACGGCTTGGTGCCTATCATTTTTTTCGATGATCCTTTTTCACAAAATGGAATTTAAAGCTTCAGTGTGGTGCCGATCAAACCAGGTGAGGCTCAAAAGAAAAGTAATCTAATTATAATCCCTAATAAATAAGAGCTTATAAAAATATAGCTATAAATCTCCATAGCCCTTTGCGTGACTTTGAGTATATGTATGAGGCCAATAGTTAGCGACCAAGACAAGTCTACATAACTGGCAATACGCACAATTAATGTAACGCAAGTGTTCATACATTAGCAGGTTGAAGTGGCAGTGGGCCGGCCATATAGCTCGCAGAACCGACAACCGTTGGGGAACAAGGGTTCTCGAGTGGCGACCACGGACTGGACGACGCAGTGTTGAAGGCCCCCCACCCGATGGACCGACGACATTGTTAAGGTTGCGGGAGGTCGGTGGATGGAAAAGGCTAAAGACCGTTCGTCATGGCACGCTTTGGGGGAGGCCTTTGTTCAGCAGTGGACTTCATCAGGCTGATGATGACGATGAAGTGTTCATACAATAAGCGTTTTTCTGCATCGTTTAATTAAGAGCCTATGTTTTATTGCGTCACTGTTTGTTTACCCAAATAAATAAAATAAAATAAAAAAGAGCGCATGAGCACACATATTGTTTTCGATGACAAATCCTTTTGAACACGACCGGGCAGGTTCACGACCTTAAAATCAAAAGGCAGGGAAGGCTTATTTAAAGCACACCCCTTAATCACCCCCCAAGCTTAATTCACTTAATTTTCCATTATCAAAACAAAGATTTAATAAATCTTTAAAAACAAAGCCATTATAAGCCTACGTTTATCCTTTCATCTCTTTGTACTAATTAAGCAGAAATCTGTTTAATTTTGGGTCAATTATTTTGGAAGGGAGTTACAAACAAAGTAATGTACGCAACATAGCGCTAATTTATTTCCTTGGATACAATGCCTAAGTAATAAGAATCATGATAAATTATAATCAAATCATATTATATTATACATTCATTGCCATATATTTTTAATGCATTAAGCTAGAGTTTTGATTTTTATCAGATTAGCATTGCCATTCAGCGTGGCAATTCCGCCAGCGTCTTGGGGAATCTTCCAACTGGTAGTGATTTGGATCTATAGTTGAGCTATCTATAGATCGCTTGTAACGGTCTTTAGACAGTTCAACTGTTTCTTGTGTATTTTGTAAATATTATCGTGTATTAGTTTTAAGTTTATTTCTGTAAATAAAGTTGTTATATGGGGTTTTATTTATCCTCCCTAAAGTTAGCAATTTAATTTTATTACCGTTATAAATATTATTATTTTATTATTAGTTTGTTTCATAATACCTATTCTTTATTAAAGGCTAAAAAACGTAAGTACTATTTTTTTAACATAACTTTATGTTTAAACACGAAGGTTCTTTGTTAAGCCTTTCGCGTGTTGTATTTATTTATCAATATGGATTAACTTTTGCCCTGGGTACCACGCGAACAAAGCCGCGGGCGGAAGCTAGCTTATGATATTAGTAGGATGATGCTATAACTGTAAACATTACCTAACAATTGTGCCTGGAATACTAAACAATGTGCTTATCATCAACCCATGATGTGGGTCATTTCTTGAAAATGACACGAATGATCAATGAAAACTTCGAACAGAGTCAAAAAACGTCTGGGTCTGGGTCCCTGGGCACCAAGATCCGCTTGGCGGGTGGACTATGAAAACGGACTAATACGGACCATAATGGTTAAACATTAGGCACTAAAAATATAGAAACAATTTTCTTTGTAGCCAAAAACCTAAAAGCTTCTTTCATTTCATCACATTTACTCGTCCATCATCCGTAGAAGCTTACTTGGGGCCAAACTGACGTACCTAATTACATCATTCGATGCCCATAGCCAAAGTCCAGCGGTGCGTTATCTTCAGCCAATTCCATCGCACGGTCCAGCGGCCCAGCTTTTATTCCGGCGACGTGTGTAGAATAACAAATGCTTCCCATCATGTTGGTGAAACTAAAGGTTTTATTGAAAAAGGCTTTTTCGACGTCTGGGCGCAATAGAATGAGCAGATTTTCGGTGACGCGTTTCACGTGTTGCTGAAAGGGTTTTTATTGCTTGCAACAGTCGGAAGAGGAGAAGCATGATTCAATAAATTATATGTTCATTCAATGAAACTACCTACTGAGAAAATAAAAGGAGCCCTTACAAAGTAAATGCCATAGAAATGTGGGTTTGTACTTTGTAATCACAAACCTCAAGAAGTCGTTTAGACTAGGACATCTTTGTATTCAATTAATTGAATACTTACTTCCGCTCTTGATTTCGTTTGCCTGGATTAGTCTATCATATTTCTCACACGTGCGTGATGCCTCTGGCATTGCAAGCGTTCATAATACGGCGACCACTTACGAAGAGTTGGGCCGAGTGCCTGTTTGCCATCTTGATTGTATAAAAACAATTCTAGCCCATATGCTATTCCAGACTTTAATCTATCTCTTTGCCAAATTTCATTCAAATCCGTTCGGCCATTTGGGCGTGATTAAACCACAAACATCCAAACATCTTAACATCCTCACAAACTTTCTGATTTATAAAATTAGTAGGATATATGTCCTCTTTCTTTTGTTTACTGTTAGAAAAGGACAGGGTGATGGTTATAGAGCCGATATAGTTAGTGAATCATCATCATCATCATCATCAGCCTGATGAAGTCCACTGCTGAACATAGGCCTCCCCCAAAGAGTGCCACGACGAACGGTCTTGAGCCTTCTCCATCCACCGACTTCCCACAACCCTCACAATGTCGTCGGTCCATCGGGTGGGGGGCCTTCCAACACTGCGTCGTCCGGTTCATGGTCGCCACTCGAGAACCTTTGTTCCCCAACGGTTATCGGTTCTGCGAGCTATATGGCCAGCCCACTGCCACTTCAACCTGCTAATTCTGAAAGCTATATCGGTGACCTTGGTTCTTCTACGGATTTCCTCATTTCGGATTCTATCACGCAGCGAAACTTCGAGCATAGCTGTCTCCATAGCCCGTTGAGAGACTTTGAGCTTGTGTATGAGGCCAATGGTTAGCGACCAAGTCTCAGTGCCATATGTCATCACTGGCAACACGCACTGATTAGTTAGTGAATGATTATGAATAATATACACCATAACTCCACCATGCCAAGGTAGTGCACATTCAAAATTATTGGGCTATAAATTCAAAACACTCCGCATAAAATACGACATGAAATTATACCAAGTCTCAAGAATATCAAGTTATTTGTAGCCTATAAACTTTTATATGACGGAGCAATGGCCGTATCATTTGATTGTATTGAACGACATAATAATACAACGTCTCCTGTAACTTGTATGATATCCCGGAACAGCTTATTTGTTGATTGAAATAAATGAATATTATTATTATTAAATGGCCGTGGTGGCCCCGGCTAAAGAATAGGCCCCTCCATATCCGCGGATGTCGTAAGAGGCGACTAAGGGAAAAAAGCTAGGGGATGGGCAGCAGCGTCCCTCATTTTAACAACGATAGCTCTAACTGCGCTCGCCAACCCGCATGCCCAGCGTGGTGAGTATGGGCAAATCCCCCCACATGATAAGGAATTTGCTCTGTCTGTGGGGGAGGCCATGTTCAGCAGTGAACGACGTACGGCTGAAATGATGATGATGATTATTATTAAAAACGAACAATAACAATACAAACGAGATGTTTCATCCTGGGCCAGGTCTATTACACTACATAGAAAGAACAGAAAAAAATTGGAGATTACAAAAAAATACAATTTCATTAATTTGTAAGCTAATAAATATTTTTAAATAAATATTTTTTTCTTATTGTATTTTTATATATATTTTCTTACACTATAATTAACCTAGGTACGTAGCATACTCGCACAATGTTACTTTTAAGCGAGTGGAATACAAAATGTGGATTCAAATTGGTTCAAGTACGACATATATATGTACATCTAGCCTATATTACACGATAAGTAAACCTAGATTACTGAAATAAATAAATACAAAGGTTCAAGAAAAAATATCTGGTAAGTTTTTTCTATGTGAACACTAATTCATTATATTTCATTTTTTCATTTCATGGCACTTACTGTTTTTACAGTCAATCTTGCCAGTGTCAAGTTATTAGAGTGTCAAGTTTGCTCAGAAGAAAATGGTGGCGGTTTTCTTCAAAACGTCACACCGCATTTTTAGTCAAAAAAGAAAATCACATAATACACTCCCGTTCCATTTGCACACGTGCTAAAATCGAAAAAAAAAACGGCAAAGCTAAACAACTTTCAAAAGTTGCTAAAAATGGAGTTCAACTCTATTTGAGGGCCGCTATATTAGTTTATAATTGACAACTTGACATTCATGTGAAGTTGTTGTTCGATTTGATGTTTTAGCCATATTTTTGTCCTCTTGTTGTCTGTGTTGGCCTCTTTGTCGAAGAAAATGTTGAAGTACTTTTTTTTTACTATAAAACGAAGCCAATTTAAAGAAAATAAGCAATTAAAAACGTTTACTTTATTGCTTAGCTATATTTTAGAGCAGAATACAAAATGTACAAAGTGCAGTACATAGCTCCATACATTTATGAAACATCTCTTTGGTGAATATTTTCCGGTTTATATTTCACAAGCCGGGCGATACGGTAAGGATCATTTGGAAATAAATTTTTAACATTATTTGAGAAGACATATCACACGCTGTTCAAACACAACTTATCGCTGTAGGTACTTTTGGTTATAGTTACAGAACGTTAAAACGCTATAAACCCGCGCGAAATTCAATTTAACACCACACATTAATAAAATATAATACTAAATTACTCTGATATAATTATTATACAGACCTGGCACTGCTGCCAATTATATGCCAAGCTAATTTGGCTCTTATTTGCAGAACTACACAATTATTTTTTCACTAATAGCATCAGCAATATTTATAATGTAAAATTTTGTGTTAAAATAAGTTCTAAGTTTTTGGTGCAAATATGTAATATTACTAACTAATAATTATTATTATCAACTAGCTTGTGTCCGCGGCTTCGCTTGCGTGGTACTTAGACAAAAAGTAGCCTATAAGCTATTCGAGACTATAATTTTATCTATAAACTAAAAAAAATAAAGGAGTGCCACGCGAAGAAAGCCGCAATGGCAAGTTATTACCTTACTTTATTGTATGTACTCGAACTACGCAGACCCACAGATACTCTAGCATCTAGGCGTCCCAAAATACCAGAAATTTACGACAACGCCACAGAATAGCTAATTAGTTATCTCTGACGTCACTCGCCCACGCACCATCAACTTCACCCCTTCATTCAAATACTAAAGAGTTTTCATCTTGAAGCTTTGTTCGGTGTCACGGTTCGTTAGTTTTGTAACTGGTTCATTATTGGTACGGCTCAAGTGCCTATGGCAAGCACAGACCAGGCGACGCAGTGCATGAAGGTCCTTCCCCGATGGACCGATGACATTGTGAAGGTTGCGGAAATTCGGTGGATGGAAAAGACTCAAGAGTGTTCATCTTCGTTTGGGAGGCTTATGACCAGCAGTGGACTTCTTCCAAAATTTGTTTATCAGAAAAATATCCGCAAGGTTCAATTATCAATATCATTTCAGCTGTAAGGCGTCCGCTGCTGAACGTAGGCCTCTCCCATAGATTATCAGAAAATTTTTTTTTGGAAATCAAAAAATACTTTAATTCTGAAATAATAGTAATTAAATACCATTATAACGTATTAGATATCGCTTCTCATTTGCACCACCGGGTTTAAACTCACGACCTTCCTCTACCACTAAGCCAACACGGCCGATAGTGCAAGAAAGTAAAAAAAACTGTTTTTATAAAATCCATTTTTATAAACCTCGGCAGTATTTTTAAGACAACTTGTCAAAGCCCCCTTTCTCAGTATTATACTGAACATCTATATTAAACAAGAATAAACGGGCAACTCCCCCAGTCACATAGTTAAAATATTCACGTAATCCTCAAAGGAACGCCGAAGAGAAAAATTAATTACAACATCTAGATAAACATCTCTTAATCTAACAGAGCCTAGAGAGGGCCTTGGAATTAAAAACGTTGTTTTATACATTTTAGACGTTGCTTTTTGGAATTCAAATTATATACATTTTTTACATACATAAAATCACGCCTTTATCCCAGAGGGGTAGGCAAAGACCTCGGCTTTCGACTTTCACCCTGACATACCTCTTTTGATTCATTCACTCTCATCACATCCCTCATACATGCTCCTCGGTTTAGGGTACTCTTGACCTGGCCTTTTTCCAAAACGTCACCAATTTGGACACTAAACGTACGCCTAGGTCTTCTACTTCCAACGGTCCCATTCACATTCACATTATACACCTGTTTCGTTAATCTTCTTTCGTTCATCCTCTTTACATGACCAAACCATCTCAGCATACCTTTCTCAATCCGCATCATTACATCTTCTTTCAAATTAAATACATTTTAAAATTACTAGGTATAAATTATTATGTTCTTTATGTACTCTACCGTGCTCATATTTTCGTATCTGTCCTGTCTATCCAAAATTACCTAGAATAAGCCCTGTTCGGGAAATTATAAATTACTTTGTAGAAATCATTTCGCAAAATTTTAACAATAAAACCTATGTTTTATTCAACGTGTACAAGCAAAAAAGTTGCCAGTTTCCTCTATAAAAAGCCGAAAGACAGAGTTGATAATAATTATTATGATTCATCTTGATAGGCGAAACTTCGGCCATCCACTAAAACAAATCCAATCACGCCTATACCCACTCTACAGCGTACATAAAAAGTTGTATAAAACATCGATATTGCAGTATCATTTAGCCGACTCTCCGGAACTTTCCGGAAAACTTCTTTCAGGCAAGTTATACTTTGGTTCGTGCGATCGTTACTAGCGATCGTGACTACGTTGATTAATTCATCTGAGTTGATGGGGGCCTATTGTTTTTCGCCTTTTTAGGTTATTTGGCTTTGATAAATGAGCGCGATCTATCTATTGTGGCGAGTTGATGTGGTCGTCAAGTGATGGAGGATAATTAATAATTTTATCTTTACAGAGTGACGGTGTTTTTTTCGTTTCAATATCAATGTTGTTACTCAATTAACTTCACAAGTTCTTTGAAATTGAAGGCTTGCTTCTAAAATGTCGTGGAAGAAAAGGAGAAAGATTATATCCCGGGGAAGGACTATAGGATAGGCTGTCTTTTGACTCAAAAAAATATCTTGAATGGGTCGAAATAGGGTTGAAAGTTTGTATGGGCAATCCATAATTCCTCAAGTTAGGGACCTGAAAATAATAAATAGAGAAATACACTTTTTAACATTTGTAAAATCTTCCCTGAAGGGGGAATTCATTTCAGGAAAGATACGATCGATTAAGTATATCTTTAAATTTAGATAAATATAATGACATGTCTTCGTTTAATATTTTTTTTGTTCATGGCAGAGGTTGCAGCAAAAGGCCTGAGTGTTGGTTTAAAAGGGTCGTGATACTAGTTTGAATCCAAGCCCAGTGTGAAGGAGGCTCTAACTAAGCCGTGGGCGTTACTCGTATTACTTATTTAAGGCCGCCCGAAGCTAGCGTAATTAGCTCGTAGCTCGAAAGACGAGTCCTGGCAACAAGTGATTTATAACTGATATACTTTTTGAGCATTTTTGATACAAAATACTACATAATTATTAATAAGTTCTGTGTAAGTTCTTTTACATATTTATATTTAAGTTCTTTTTAAGTTCTACATACATACATAAATCACGCCTGTTTCTTAGAGGGGCTTGCAGACACCACGGCTTTCCACTTGCTACGATCCTGACATACCTCTTTTGCTTCATTCACTCTCATCACATTCCTCATTCATTTAAGTGCTATGTGCTATCAATTAAGTATGTAAATTTATTATTAATTATCAAGATTTAAAGGCTTTCTGTATATATTAACTACATTACGTGGCCGTGGTCAGTAATTATTTTTAACGTGATGTTTTAAATGATGATTATCGATGAAAATAATGTATATTCTTCTTTTATTACAATTCTTCTTGATGTAAAATAATTATATATTATTATTATAAAATAAAAATATTTTAATAAATACAGAAAGTCTTTAAATGTGTAACTATCTTGATAATTAATAATCAACCGTAAATTTACATACTTAACCGATACATTGATTCAGTAATTCAGTAATTCATTTATTGTTTGTGAATCATCATTTAACAGTCAGTTCATAGGACTAATCTAGATCGCTAGATTCTGCCACTTGGGCGTACAAACATTTAATTAACATTTCAATTATTAAAGCAGTTATTTAGTAATCTGCTTTTATTACATCGTCAAAAATTAATATACATCTAAAAAAAAATAACATAGGTAATAAAAAAGTTGGTAAATGCGAGTAATATGTAAGAAAAATATTTAAGTGAATCAAATTAATTAGGTCAATAGCTATGCTAAACAATAATACGGTCATTTAAAAATTCATTTACACTATAATATGCACTAATGCGCATAATATAATATGCGCAATGCATATAATATGCGCATATAATATGCAAGATCTATGTGCTAGCAGTATAATATATTGATAGTACATAGAACTTAAATGAATGAGGAATGTGATGAGAGTGAATGAAACAAAAGAGGTATGTCAGGATCGAGAAGTAATGAACATTACAAAGCTGCCTGGATGTTAGGTTGCTGTGAAGTATAAGTATGTGGCCTACCAGTAAGACATGGGTCCTCCGTGGCTGCGTCATCGACAGATCGAGACTTACCTGTAAATAAAAGAATAAAGTAAATAAGGGGCTATAATATGTGGGGCTCCAATGGGCTTTAAACTATAAGTTAAAAATAATAGTTTTGGCTGTGTAATGTGAACTCTTATAAACACAATAATTCGTTGCAATTATTACATTTTTTTAAGGCTTGAGCCCTAAAAAAATGTAATTACGAACGGACTTGAGTCCGTTCGTCATGGCACTCTTTGGGGGAGGCCTATGTTCAGCAGTGGACTTCATCAGGCTAATGATAACAATGTTGTTTGTTGGTCTTTGCCAATATAAATATTAAGGCTCCTCTTTATCCAAAGTATGCCTATGTGGTAGCAATGTTAATGCTGAACTTCTCGTACGTTTAATAACCAGTTATAAAGAACAAAAACTGCTAATTTAAAGATAAATAATTAATACCCCACAGTCACATACCCACATAGTCCTAACCCCACACTAGGATTCACTTTCGTGGGTATTAGAAAGTACGAGTACAATAGTTCCACAATACCCGGAAGAAATATTTGCAGATCATGCAAACATTTGTCGCGCAGCGGGAATCGAACCTGCATCTCTTGCGGATCGGGAAGAAAATTTAGATATTTTTCGCTTATATTCTTTCATATTGTTGACTGAATAAGACCCTTTTGGGATAGTATACATGTTATGAATAACCATGTTTAAAGCATTTTTACTGTAAAAAAACCCCTAAAACAATACTTCAAAGTTCATGTTCATAAAATTAGCGTTATACTTTTTTAGTACCCACAATATTTTGTTCCACAAAGCGGCTGATTGACAGCCCATCCATTACAGCACTCAAACTCAGTGAAACAACAGTTTGCGACATCAAAACAAAGTTCCGAACTTGATGATGCCGCGGAACACCGATTCTTTTAGGGTTCCGTGGACTGAAAGCACTTTAATCATTCATTGATTTCGAGACACAGTTGATTTGTAACGATCATTTAAACGTAGCAATGATTGCAACTTAGGGACGATATAAAAAAAAAGACAACTAATTTGAAAAAGTTCGGTAAAAAAACTGATTAAAATAAATCATGTTTTTAATTAATAAGCTGTTTTCAGTACAACATACATATTACAAATCACTTTGTATATTAAGCAATCAAATAGGAATAAAAAGAAAAGCGAACATTATGTTTTAATAGCGAAACACCCCAAGCTACAGAACCCTAGCAACCATCGAATTTGGCACACGCTTTACCGCTTTTCTTTATCATTCACAAACTTTCTGAACTTTTTAACATTGTGCAGGCTTTGAAAATGATTTAAGCGGCTTAATATTGTTCCTAGAGATTACGCTGATAGGTATTCATTTCAGTTCACACGCTGTGAAGACTTGGAGGATAATGATTATGACTTTGGGACAAAATTTATCATCATTGACACGCTCTCATCAATTTTCAGTTCAATGTCAGCTTTCTTTAGAATAGAATAGATTAAAAATAATTTATTCATACAAACTGTACACATGAACAAAAGTAAGATACACGCTAATACAGCAACATTCTGCTGGGGTTTTTGTGGGCGTGGAGAGCACTGCCATGTACAGTATGTACGAAAAGCTCAGCATCTGCTGCTAACAAATTAGGAGCGCTGATTTTCAGTTCAGGGCTGCAGTGACGTACGATCTGGTAAATAAACAAACATGCGAAAAATAATATGATAACACTAAATATAGAGTTTCAATATAGAAATGGGTTCTTTGTACAACCATTAATGTTTTTTATTATCACATAGCTCGTAGAACTGACTACCGTTGGTGACTTAAGGTGCTCAAATGGCGACGCAGTGTTGAAAGGCCCCCCAACCGATGGACCGACGTCATCATGAAAGTTGCGGGAAGTCGGTGGATGGATCTAAGAGGCGCCTAAATCCTTAATCCTTTCACTACACCGATTCTTTCATTTGCGGTCATAGGCCCTTTTCAGGGCCACCATACCTCAACCTGGTCACTGACCTAATATAGAATGACCAAGAAAGAATCAGTGACACCATAAGCAAGTAAGGCTAGGAAAAGGCTCAAGACCGTTCGTCATGAAACTCTGTGGGAGAGGCCTATGTCCAGTAGACTTCTACAGGCTGATGATAAAGATGATGATGATCATTAGTAGCTTTACAACCAAATCATAGATAAGTCAATAACCACTTAGGTCTTTAGGGCTGATTTTTTTTTTTATTGATAATTGTATGGCGTTTGGCCACCAACTCACTTTTGCAAGTGAGATGTGGCCTAAGATGGAGCACGCTTTCCCAGAGTGAACTTATTGACCCTAGATTTCAAGACTCCCAGATTGTTTTTTGATTTTAGGAGGAGGTAGGGCACAGCGAGATTTTCTCGTTCTGAATTCTTGCCGTGCCCTACCTCGCTTGTAACGGCTGCACAAAAATTCGCGAAAAACACTGCTTCTAATTGTTTTTATGAAACTTATCATTGCCATACAAATGTAAGCGTATCAACACTATTTTTTCAACGAATTTGAACCATATACCAATCTTTTTCTCAAACTTTTGCGATCAGTATACATAAATCGCAATTGTTGCCCTATAGTAAGAGATTGCAAAAAGCATAAAACTGAAATGTGGCTTTATATATCTCAAACTATTTCATGCAAAAGGGGTCAGAAGTATTGATTTCCCCGAGACCCACAACTATGGTAAAAGGAAACCTGTACAAAGAGACTGCGATACAGATTTATGAACCTTTACTGTGTATGTGTACGTAGGATATTTACCAACCAAATCCCACCAAACAGTGTAAAACGCTGTAATAAACCTACAAGGAAAACATGAAAAATACCCATCCCTTCTTACCGAATGCCACATCTATTTTGTGGCTCGAACGTTGCCACATAATATTTTGTAAGACGGATTTGGCATAATCCAATTTCCCGTTTGATGTTGAATCTGGTGAATTATGGGGAAAGTTTTTATGCATTATACATGACGGCTTTCCAAGACTTCGTCGTCACGCTTGTTTATGCTATTCTAGGGTCTTTATAGTAAAGTTTCTAGAAAGTTCCTAGAACTAACGACTATAAAGTTAAACTTTATAGTCGTTAGGTCTAGGACATTTCGGTTTCCTCACGATGTTTTCCTTCACCATTTGAGAACACTAGTATAGCGCACATAAATTTTCAGGATGGAAAATATATTTCAACGTATGCTGTATTTTTCATGGTAATTTGTTACTACTTTCCTTCCATGGCTTCGCTCGCGTATCAATATTTGATGCTTAAATGATATTCCAAGTCATGAACTAAGTACTCTATAGCCGTGTTCGGCGTGCGTGAATTTAAACTATACACCTAAGTATTTCAAACATTTAATTCGGCCGCCACGTAGCATTGCTTATAATGGTTGTTGATAGGGAACGCTGCTGCCCATTTCTTCGCTTTTTTTCCCTTAGTCGCCTCTTACGACATCCACGGGTAGAAATGGAGGGGCCTATTCTTCAGCCGGGGCCACCACGGCGAGATTACCGTATACCATAGGTGAATGCCCGTTACTCTATAACTCAAAATAAACTATACAAATCCCTAGGCTTAAAAAAGGAAAATATAGCATCGCCCTTGTCCTACTTGTGTTGTTATTGAAATACTAAATGGTTCTCGTGGGCCTTTTGCGGCGCTCGAGTAATGCTTATCGCGGTCGAGAGGCTGCGAGGGCCGCTGCTGCCTTTTCAGGCCCATCGTTATTTTACTGTGAAACTATTGGTTTATTAAAAGCCTACTAGGGACGTTGCCTCATGATTTATTGTCACGATTTTGAAATTATTAAGGTTCTTTGGTGCGTATGAACGTAACACATGTAATCTTCGACGCGTTATCTTATAGTTCATTGTGTTAGAACCGAGTGCTATATGGTAAATGATGATGATGTTATGAGTGTCGATGCCGAATCCCTGTCCGATTATGCACTGGGTAGGTAATCCACTTGGTGCCTTGTACGGCCTACATACTCTACATAGCCAAATTAACTTGCTAAGGCTAAAGTGATCAACTTCGCCGTTTGTACGTTGCGTGTGTTCGATAAGTTCGTGTTCCATAATCCAGGAATGAAAAAAGAAAACTACTATTCGCCGTATAAATTGCAGCGCCACTTTTGCTGAAAAATGCCCCGCGTTCAATTAACCCAGCAATTACACACTCAAACTTTCAAATTACTTACTAACGGATCAGAACGCAGTCACTGAAAAACCTGGCTTAATTAAAAGTCGCAGCGTAGTTTACCACGTGACGCTGCAAAAACAGGTGAGACAGCGATAGGTGTGCATTGGTGTTGGAGCGAGAAAAAGCATGTGGATTCAGGAGCAGATTTACGTACAAAGTCTTTCTTACACAGGCTGAGCGAACAAGAAGCACTGTGTGCGAACATAAGAGAAGTGTTGAGCGGAGCGGGTCTGTAATTTCATATTAACGACTAGTTCTTATGTGCCTACAAGGGACGTACATAAATGTAACTTTCTAACTCAGCAGCAACCTGCCTTACTATTTTGTTTATCCCAGTGTTTCAAATAATTAAGATCCTAGGGGTCTACAATTATTACTTTTGAGGATTCGTAAGGACGATCATGGAGAACTTGCGTACGTTTCAAATTCTACATTAGCAGCATTGTGACCAAAATAAATGTATTTTCTTTATTTCTGTTTCTTTCTTTAGCATTTGTTTATTATGTTTTCTATGAATAATTCACAAAATGGCATAGAAAAAACAAATTTGCTTAAGCAACTAATATCAAACAAACAGTTAAATCGATAGTATTCATTGCTTTACATATCAAATTCTACTGTTGCTTATGATACAAGTTCTTTTTAAAAACTATAATACATATTTTCATAAAATTGCTTCAAATATTATCGACCACATAGTTTGCATTTATAATATAATACTCCGTCCATCACGAGAGATGACCACTAGCTCATACAAACTTACTTTTACGTTTCAATACCGCTTATCGCTCCGCTCGTGCCAAATGCGCTTCAGGGGTAACTTTGAATGGGTCGCAACAATCGATTTAGCCTGTGGGCGACGGAACGTGTTCTAGTGGCTTGATTTGGGATTTGTACAAGTTAAGCAATATCAGAGAGCGGGGAACTGTGACGTCAGACTATTAGAATAAAGATGACTTTTGTTACTTTGGTGGTCCTGTGTTATTTTTGTTTGATTGCGCTTGTTTCTAGTAAATATCTTGGTTTTTGTGTAACAAAATAGACATTCTTCTCATAAAAGAGAAGCTATTTTTTGCAAAGCCTTGTTGGCCTAGTGGGAAGTACCCTGATACAAAGGTCGTGGGCTCGGAACCACGGAATATATATTTACGAGGTAGCGGTATTCGTAAAAAACAATCTTTACCTTTTCGAGGAATTTGCAATTGGAAGTCGATCTGAGAGTAGATTACGCATTGTACCATGCAGAACAATCCAGAACAAAGCTGCTACATACAAATGTATTTTGTATGGCACCGAAACTCTACAACAAAATTCCAAAATCAATTCGTGAATTTACCAGTAGCTATTTTAGTGACAGACTTAATGATTTTTTAATTGCCAAAGCATATTATTATGTAAATGATTTTTTATATGACCGTAATATTGTTTAGCATAGTTTTTATTAATTTGACGCAAACAAATATTTTCTTGACATAATTCTTGACATTTACCGATAATTTACCTATTTTCTTTTTTTATCACCTTGTTAAATTCTATACCTATATGGATGTTAATCTTTGACAATGTATTAGATACAGATAACTTAATTAATGCATGCATTAATTGAATGTGTTATATATAATAACAATGTTGTTATTTGAAATGTTTGTACACCCAAGTTTTTTTTTTTTTTTATACAACTGAGTTTGCAAACAAGCATACGGCTCACCTGTTGGTAAGCGGTTACCGTAACCTATGAGCGCTTGCAATACCAGAGGCATCACGCACGCGTTGCCGACCCCAAACCCCTTTTTTAGAGAGGTAGGGCACAGCGAGATTTTCTCGCTCTAAATTGGAGCAGCCCACCTGGGGAGATACCTCCGCCTTACAGAAGATCGCAGCCAAATAACATTATTTGTTTCAAATAGTGTTGTGTTCCTGCGGTGAGTAAGGTTGCCAGAGCTCTTTAGGGGGGGAGGGGTTCGGCAGGCAACGCTTTAGCAATGCTCCAGGTGTTGCTGATGTCAATAGGCGACGGTAACTACTTACCATCAGGTGGGCCGTAAGACTGTTTGCCTCCGTATAACATAAAAAAAAAAAAAAAAAAACCCCCTCCCCTTAAAGAGCTCTGGCGACCTTACTCACCGCAGGAACACAACACTATTTGAAACAAATAATGTTATTTGGCTGCGATCTTCTGCAAGGCGGAGGTACCTCCACAGGTGGGCAGCTCCAATTTAGAACGAGAAAATCTCGCTATGCCCTACCTCCTCCTTAAGAATCAGAAGTCCAAGTCAGGAATCCAAGTGGCAGAATATAGCGATCTAGACTAGTCCTATGAACTGACTGTTAATGTACCTGATTCACAAACAATAAATGAATTAATGAATAACTGAATTACTCGTGTTCCAATGAGATTTTTTTGATAAAAAAAATTACGTTCTTAAAACGTTGAAAGAAAATATCTCAACCTGTCTCGTTTTAATACTCACTACTGCTAAATGTTTGGACGCCTCTGACTATCTCCCTTAGACATCTTAAAGGGTCTGATCGCCTGGAGATCTGAGAGGTTGTCTACCATACGTGGGGATGATCATGATTTTTGTATGTTCAAATGATTCACTCTAAATGAATGAGGCGTAATGAACGGTCTGATACGTCTTAATGGACCTTTAGATTTATTTTCATAAGTCACTTTACTTTAGTGTAACATCCAATACATCATACAGAGTCCTTAAACCAAAAAAAGATTCCCTGTGTCGTTGGTATCAAAAACTCCGAGTACCATGGTACCACAACACCCAGACCTATAAAAAATATTTACAGATCATGCAAACATTTGTCACACAGCGGGAATCAAGTCCGAACCTCCTGCCTCTCAGGCGGGCACTCGCCCACTTAACCACGAGGTCGTCAACTGCTAAGCTATTCTGTAAAAATTCGAACTCGAACTCGAATTCAAACAAGTGACAGAACTTACTTCGAAAGGCACGTCAGCGTCACCACATGCGTTTCTTTTTTTCGAGTTCTACAGAATAAGACATTTAATTTTTAAAGTCACCGCGGATTCAGCGATTTCAGATTCGAGGTTAGAAATGTCTTTACAGAATACGCCTGCTGCTCTAAATCCGAATTCCCCTATTTACACTTGGTAGTTGTTTATCAACCATTAACCAGATTTAAAATCATAAAATTCCCTCTGGAACATTAAGAGGGACCTACAAAAAATTGTATCTTTTAAGCCTCTGTCTGCGGCTTTTTACGCGTCGATTATAACGAATTCATTTGACGACAAAATACGACCCTTGCTTAGTATTAATCTCCTTTAAATGGTATTGGAAATTTGAAGAATCTGTGAGAAAAAGTAATGAGTTGATGAAAAATATATTTTTTAACAACAAGCTTTTATAAAATCTGATGTTTCAACTAGATTACCAATAGAGGAGTTCCGTGGAACAGTTTCAGTATTCATATTGTACACAAAATAGAGACTAGGGGTATTAAATAGAGACCGCGCGGTCACCAAATGGATGGGTGACTGCTATTGGACATCTAAGCGTTCCCATGCCTCGAAAGACACGGATGTCAGTCTCTGGAGATGGACCCTTTTAGGTGGCCTTAAACTTGGCCACTAGCTAATATAGACTGAACAGCAAGGTGATGCCCTTGACTGCTTCTCGTGTCACTGGTTCATTCTTGGTCATCCTGCATTCAGGTCAGAGATCAGGTTGAGTTATGAAAAGCGCCAATGACTATCGGTGAAAGAACCAGTGGGGTGAAAGGACAAAAGCGCGCCTTTTCAGGGTTCCTTTCGTGCACATGTCACGAATTGTTGAAACATAGTATTCGAATTTCTAATAATTTCGTCAAGATGATTTCTTTTAACCTTTAAATCGAAAGGCGGGGTCGCCACGTCAGCAGTAGTCGCCTATTTCCTATGCCCTTTAATATACATAGATTGCATAAAATACCAACTCTTGTTATTGTTGCATGATATTTCAAAGGTCTAGTAAAAGTTCGGCACCCACGCTCATTGTCTCGAACGGCTACCAATATTGGCCCTTCATCTGACCATCGTCAGCCAATCTCAAGATCCATTAAGGCGAGGGCCCTCACATGTGCCATTACAAAGCCTTTTGTCCTCTCTGACGGGACCTGACGGGTATTAATTGACAAGTCCGCCTTTTAATTGATGGGGATTCAAATGTGCGTGACACACCGCGCGGTCGATTGACTGATTTTGATGACTGAATGATTGATAGTGGCAGATGTACGGAGTTATCGATGCGTGTATTTTGGTGAATTTAGAGGGAATCTGTGTGGGATTTCTGGATGTACTCTGCGCGTTACATGTCTACTGAATAGAAAATTTTAGAGTATATGATTTGAAAAAATGCGCGGTAGTAAGGTGAAGGTTGCGGGAAATCGTCGGATGGAGAAGGCGCAAGACCGTTCGTCATGGCACTCTTTGAAGTTATTTTTAATGGTCTAAATTATTGCATAGGCTTTGTTCTAAATTTGTGTGAAAGAATATTTTATTTGAAACAATGCATTTTTATTATAACTATTATAAGTGGTCATCCGTAATTTTAAATTATTTATGTTTATGTATACAAAAATAGTGTTTGAAATTGGTACCTATAAGAATAATAGTTAAAGGCTCTACTTCTCCTTCTCCATCTCCTTGCACTTAAATAAGTACTTCAGTGTCTAATTTTTGTAAAACTTATTATTAAAAATGTTACTCCCGTACTAAGCATAAAAAATTACGCACCCTGGCAGTCATTTTAACCGCCACTGCGAAGCATCAAAAAACGTCACTCACAGTAAAACGCGCAAAGCGTGGCTCCGCATAAAAATGCCGACTAAAACGAGCCCCATAAAGAAAGGTATAAAATTATATAACGACAGAACTTTGAATCGCAAATTCACTCTTCAAACATTCGTTACTGCATTATTCAAGTTTTTCTTTAGATGCAAAGCGCGAAATAGAATTTGCGGAGTGCTCGCGAAGTTTTACGGCAGTGTGTCGCGAGTTAGGGGTGAGTAAGATAAGTGGTATGCTGTTGGTGCGTGTCACAGAAAGGTGTATAGCTACTGAAGAGTCAAAGTGAGGATGTTTATAATTTCTCCCTCAAATTAAAATGAAGTGGTTTAAGGTAACAAAATACATTTTGCCGATAACAATTTGTTCGGCGCCAAGAAATCGAAAGTCAATTTTAGTGGTGAGTCAACAGCTCGAAACATTTTAATCGAAAAACAAGATACCCTACCATGTTAAGTTATCTTCATTGAAATGCAAGCTTGACAGTAGGTACTATTTTTTACGAATTTAAACCATAAATCTTTGAGACTGTCAACTTATGTCACGGCCTAAACTTATCTCAAAATTGATGAAATGTGATTTTTGCGAAAATGGACTTTCGAACAGATGGCCTATCGGTGAAACGAAATTATGATTATTTGGCGCCAAACAAATAGGTATCGGCAAAAAGGCTTTTCTAAAGCCAAATAAAGTAGTACACAACTACTTAACTTAATTTATTGGATTTTGTATGTAAATTCAATTGTTTTCTCGTAGTCATGTGAAGTTCAAAATCTTGTAAACAAAAGGCAAAGAGTACATTTTATCCGGCAATAACACAAACCTCGGGAGATCCTTCACTCGCCACATCCAATATTTATCGACAAGGAACGTCCAAGAAACAGATTAAAGGAAAAACAGACGTGCCACTTGCGCCAGGATTTATGTCGAAGCGTCTAGACTGCATTGTTAGAGAGATAATGATTTTTGTAGATGCTTTGTAGCGAAAATCTATGAACTGTACTTACTTTATTTTAAAGTTGAATTTAATTGAATTCATTTTAAAGTATTGCACGATATTATTTTAATTCTACGAAGTTGGTGGAAATGAATTTTTAGAGGACACATTGTAATCATTGTTTAATTTTTAATATTTTTTTTTTATTACGATTTTTGACATTCTTCTATTTTAAATTTTAGTTATACGATTTTTGACATTCATTTATTTGTAATTTTGCATGCCGACTATGGTAGAACATAATTGAAACAATATTTATTTTATGACCATTGTTAACCTACATTATGTTCAAGCAAATAAATTTATCTTTATTTTTATCTTTTGGACTACGATCTATGACTGCTCATAATTGCATGATATTAAGAAGGCTTATGTCCAGCAATGGACATTTCAAGGTATTTCTCCTGGCTGGTATACAAATTGTCTTGAGGATGTTTTAATGATGCTGTCTTACGCCTATACATCATCCCCCCCCCATAGAGTTCCATGACAAATGGTCTTGAGTCTTTTCCATCTACTGACCCCGCCACTTTAACAATGTCGCTTTCAACACTGCGTCGCCCAGTTTGTGTTATGTAGGTAGGTAGTCTCTTACTGTGACTGTACAATGACTGTGCAGGGAGAGTCAACTCACAAGTATTAGCCCGATTATTAAGTACTTGTTTGACCGCCACAGACCTCTTTTGGCAGATGATAATAAACATGAGGAGCCAATGAAATAAATGGTAAATTAAATTGTTGAGGTTCGAAACAAAGCTACTCAGCAGAATGAAAATATAAAACATGTTTTGTTTCAAAGCGTTGGCTGTAACTGTAAAGCAGTATTCAAAAACGTGTCTGATTTATCACGAAAGCGTACCGCTTTGATCGGCGAATCAAGCGAAATATTCAACAGAGCCGCCCAAAACCAACAAAGTTGACCCAAAATATAGAAGTACACATGCGGAAACCAACAAAAAAGAGAGACAAAAAGTGGAGCGAAATGTCCGAGCCAATGTATTCCCTACGCCCCAGTAGTTATATTCTGATAAATGATTGCTGATGTACTGTTTCGTGCGGATACCCACGTTTTAGTTTCGCTCTCTGTGACGCTGATTTTTGGTCGGAAATGTGGATTTCCGTGATTTTATAAATGGTTGGACTCGCCGAGTGGAAAAGGCACAGTGGGTTTTATGTTATACGAAGGCAAACAGGCTAACGGCTCTCCTGATGGTAAGTGGTTACCGTCGCCTATTGACATCAGTAACACCTGGAGCATTGCTCATACGTTGCCTGCCGATTCCCTCCTTCCCTAAAGAGCTCTGGCAACCTTACTCACCGCAGGAACACAACACTATTTGAAACAAATAATGTTATTTGGCAGCGATCTTCTGTAAGGCGGAGGTGCCTTCCCAGAGCTCCAAATTAGAGCGAGAAAATCTCGTGGTGCCCTCCTTCTAAATGGACATAGAACAAAATCTGCTGATAAAAAGATTTGTTGTAGAGTTAGTGCCGTAGCAACTTTGTAGACATTTCTCACATTGCTGGCCTCATAGCTCAGTTGCTAGTAACTGTGCCTTGTGCGCTAGTGGTCGCGGGTTCGATTCCCGTACAAAAATTTGTGTGATTGACACAGATGTTTGTTCTGTGTCTGGGTGTTAAATATTTATCAATTAATGTATATCAGTCTCTGGTACCCATAGTACAGGCTATGCCTAGTTTGGGATCAGTTGACCATGTGTGCTATGTCCGGAATATTTATATTTTATATCAGTCTCTGGTACCCATATAGTTTATCTAGTCTATGCCTTATTCGGGATCAGTTGACCGACCCACGACACAGGGAATCAGGGAATTCAGTCAGGACTGGATGTTTGATACTCAATCACTGAACTGATCTGGATGAAATTTGGTACAGAGATAGATTATAGTCTTTTTACCCTCGTAAACGCTAGTGAAGACGCGGGTGAAAGCTAGTGCATTACAAAATGACTATGATATTGTTTAACAAAATCACAAATTTCTCTTAAGTATATGCACGGCAAGGGCAGTACTCTTACTCTTTGAAACAGAGGATATATAATAATGTATATAAACAACTATCCAAGTACCATGCTATCTGTTTCTTCTCTCATTTCATAGAAAAAAATGTATGAAAATAAAAGGTTTTTACGCCCCCAGGACTTTCATGAATATTATATTGCTTACGTTTTTCTATACTACAATACCTAGTTTATAGAAAAACATTCAGGCTTCGGGAGAAGTTTTTGGGATACCTTACGATCCTTGGAATATAAATGTGGAAAAAAGAGGTATCCATGTTTGTTTTTCTAGCTGACCTGTTTTTTTTAGGAAAATTCTCTACAATATAATCAGCATTTGAAAGTACTCAGAGTGATGAAGAAAGGACGAGTGATATGATAGAAATACCAAACTGACACAAATACGATATTTATACACAATACGATGGTGGTAGCGTTATCCAAAGGTTGTGTATTCGAATCCAGGGCGTGCACCAACGAATTTTCCAGTCGAAAAATTTGTGAGCAATGCTAGTTATTTTTTTTTTAATTGTTAAAGCGTTTGGCCACCATCTCACTTGCAAAAGTAAGATGGTGTCTAAGATGGAGCACGCTTTCCCAGATAGAACATATTGACCCTAGATTTGAAGACTCCCAGATTGTACTCTAGTAGGAAAGAAGATCTCAAGTAGTCGTCGTTGTTGTAGTTCTCGTGAATTGTGTATTATAAGTACAGTCGCTAGCACTAAATTTTCAAAATAATGCCGCAATACATGTGATGAAAACACAATTTGTTACATAATTTTCTAGTCTAAGCTGTGTGAATTTTATATTTAGTACCGTCATTTGAAAATTGTGTAATGTTTACACGTGCAGGCGACTGTACATACGATTGGGTTTTTATTTCACTTTAGTATCCGAATGTCCGTTCATACATCGTTAAAGAGGGTAGCAATGTATTCACTGGTTCAGATAGAAGACCATTCCGTCCTGGCGACTCGCTCCCTCACCAGTTGGAACATAACGGGTTTTTAGAGAGGAATGCGCATATATCTAACACGTAGCGGAATACAAACGGTATATATGCTGGCTTCATAGCTCAGTTGGTAGTAACTCTACCTTCTGCGCTAGAGGTCGCAGGTTAAATTCCCGCACAAGACAAACATTTGTGTGATTATCACAAGAGGCGACTAAGGGAAAAAAGCTAGGGGATGGGCAGCAGCGTCCCCTATTTTCACAGAGATAGCTCAAACTGCGCTCATGAACCATGTGGGTTGGTGGCCCAGCATGGTGAGTTTTCATAGCACGTTCCCCAATATAATACAAACCCGCTCTGGAAATATGTGGCCATGTTCAGCAGCGGATGTCTGACAGCTGAAATGATGATGATGATTCTGAACAAATTATCCATATATTTCTTCCTGTTTCTACCCAATCAGGCTGGCTGGTAGATAATGCCTTTGGCATTAAGCCCACCTTTTGTACATTGTTTTTTGTGTGCAATAAAGATTAAATTTTGTAAATTCGTAGAAGAACCAAGGTTACCGACATAGCTCTCAGAATTAGCAAGTTGAAGTGGCAGTGGGCAGACCATATAGCTCGCAGAACCGATAACCGTTGGGGAGTAAAGGTTCTCGAATGGCGACCACGAACCGGGCGACGCAGTGTTGGCAGGCCCCCCACCCGATGGACCGACGACATTGTGAAGGTTGCGGGAAGTCGGTGGATGGAGAAGGCTCAAGACCGTTCGTCGTGGAACTCTTTAGGGGAGGCCTATGTCCAGCAGTGGACTTCTACAGGCTGATGATGATGATGATGAAAGATTAAATAAATAAATAAATTATTTGTATTCGAAACAAACACTAGTTCTGTTTTTCATATAATTTATTTGTTTCGAGGTGCCTTTTTCAAGCCAAAAGTTAATACAACCCTATTTGTTATCACATAAGTAGATTATCTACTTAGTTATACACGATGCCCATTGTCCATTTACTGGCACTGGCAGCTAATTACAGCGCCGGGAATGTTGACTCCTCGAACGATGTAAGTAATTTTGTTGCGAAAATGTATTTTTTCTTGCCTATAGATAAGTAACTTTTGCTTTGTTTTTACACGCTCTTATTTGTGTTGTACTCATATGTAAGTGCTCGATATATCCTACAATAGACACAGTGAATCGTTATATTTTAGCTTTTGTTTTTCAAAGCTTTCCAATGCGTGTGAATAAATGTCTCTATCTACAGCAATCTCACCAAAATTTTGTGTTTACCACCAATCATCAATCAATATTAAAGCCGTGTTCAAATGGTATATCTTCTTCTTCCTGCCCTTGTCCCACATTATGTGGGGTCGGCACAACAATAATCAACAATATTTGTTTCAAAATGAAATTCTGACGCTTTTATACTATACGTAATACGTAATAATTTAAGTTTAATTTTTTGTAAAATATATGAGTGCAAGTTTTGGAGCGCCCTTACAGTGTCTATGTACTTACCTACTTTAAGCTAAAAATACCATCTAAGCTGAATATGTACATGGAGCATGAATAAATGAAATGAAATGAAATGATCCTTAAGATTACCTTAAATTAAGTTAATTTTGAGTTTGACATTGCATGCATGGATGGACTACATCAAAACCCTCAGTTTGGACGTGGTCCAAACATGCATGCGCGAAGATACCACGTTTTTTACCTACAATAGCATAATATAGACTTTTAACTTGGTACCACGCGAGTAAAGCCTCGAGCACAAGCTAGTAATTACATAATATTGCGGCTCTTTCTCACAGAGGTAGGCAGAGATAGCTCTCCACTTACTACGATCCTGACACAGTAAAAAAAATGAACGCAGTGAAAGGATTCTGTTTCACCAAATTTGACATGTTCAGGATTTCCCCCTAGTGTAATCAGGCCATTTTCCAACAAAAACATAAACTCATAAAATACCGTGTTACATTAAATTGTTATATCTAAATATCAGTACTTCCATTTTTGTAAATGAAAAGATGAAAAATTTAATTAAAAAATAACACAGGCTCGACGCAGCCCCGGCCTTGGCGATTCTTTAACAAGCTCATTCCCGCGGTTGCGTCCGTGATTGTAAACATTTTAAGTGGCATGCCTACTACTCGGCTAGAGATGTGAAACTGTGCTTGTGGTGGTGTGAAAGTGGCGTCAAAAATTACTTCAGCGATTCTGGTGGGAGTGACGACTAAAGTCATCGACATAGCCCAGAGGATTAGCGAACTGAAGTGGCAGAGGGCTGGTCATAAATGCCGAAGAACCTTCAACCGTTGGGATAAACGAGTTCTTGAGTGGAGACTACGCCTAGGCAAACTTTAGTGTGGGGCACACCTGGCTAGGTGGAGCGATGACCTACAAAAGGTGGCGGGCAGAATGTGGATGAGAAGGGCCGAACACCGGGCTCAGTGGCGTGTATTGGGGGTGGCCTATGTTCAACAGTGGGCTGATGATGATTATGACTAGTGGAAGTGAAGCGTGACGAAACTGTATCCTATTTAACTCAAGGGATCAGTATTCAGCGTGCAATCACGCCAGCGTCTTAGAGATGCTTCCGATTGGAAACGATCTGGATCAGTTAAGATAATTTCCTACGATCTGACGATACCTCAACTGTTCATTGTGTATCTGTACAACGTGTTCCGTAGCTAAAATACTATACCAAAAGGGCCTTTTTCTATTAAAAAAAAAACAATTTTAGCAAAAAATTAATTCCTTACAAAACATGTAGCAGCTTAGCTGAGCCCTCGACTATTTCACCTGTCTACCTACATACATACCAAAACTTGTAAATTACCAATTGTATTTTTATAGCTGTGTGTAGGATTCTTGGTGAATAAATGCCCTTTTATTTTATTTTATTTTATTTATGTATATAGTATACATGTTTTGTAAATTCTAATAAAATTCTAATAACAAAAAGTAATAATAGTAGCGAAAACATTATATTGTTTTGTTTTTCCCCAAGCTTATTTAGATCTTTTGTTTTTGGTTTTTTAACATCTTTAACAAACGTACGAGAAGTTCGACATCAAAATTGCCTATTTCAGCAGAATATTTTAGTTTGTGCTGATTTGAACGTAAATTATCCGAGTTTTTTCAATGAAAACTGTTGAATTTCCAAAAGTCGTAGAACAAAATTTATTGCCAATGAGGTGTAAAATAAGCCCGTTTTGGATTAGTTAATATATTAAGAGTCATCCTGTATTACCACAAAATTAAAAAAGTGAATGATCTTGTTAAATTGACGTTGTTGTAGAAATAAGCCCCTTTCGGATAAGTACATACGTTAAAAATCACCCTGTATATTACCGTAAAAAGAATATTCTTGTTAAATTAACGACTGAAAAACTCAACAGGCAGGCACAGACTCGCAACATTTTTGCAGTAGGTATTTTACGAAACTTGAACAAAGTTATTCACGGATCGCTGTTTTAACTCTTAAGTTTTACAAACCTTAGCATCCCCAGATACTTCATTAATTACACAAAACTTTGCTGAGGAATCGCAATTATAGTCGTGGAAGCTGCATTAGCATTAGTTTATCACGCTATCGAATAACTAACGAGTCTGTCGTGGTTAAAAAATCAGTTTATTAATCAAAGACTAAAAACAGGTATTCTGAAAAAGTTTGGTCGAATAACGATTAAAATGACTTGTGCACGCAAGGAGTCTCAGAGGCGCACTTTAATTCATTCACTACGCTGACTCTTTATCGACGGTGATAGGTCAGGGCCACTGTACCTCAACTTGATCACTCACCTAATACAGGATGACCATGAAAGAATCAGTAATACGACAAGCAAGCAAGCCTTGACAATTTTTTTTTTATTTATTTATTATTTTGTTCGCCTTAGATTTTTCTAATAGGCTAGTTAGTAATTACACATATTGCTCTAATTGCAAATAAACATCTTGAATCATGTATTAGAAATTTATGCCAGAGTTAATTTTTTCAGGTTTCTTCCCGTATTTTACTGCAATCTGGAATATCAAGAAAGTACTGTAACTTTGAAGTAAATAATTTCAACACAGCATTTATAAACCATATTTTCTTTATAACCTATCGAAGACCTAGGAAGAAACGTACAAACTACATTTTTTTTAATTGTAGCAAAATTTTCCTTTCGGAACAATTTAAAATATAGGAATCATAAAGCGTTAAGGAAAAATCAGCGTTAAAATCTCTACACTAAGGTGACAATTTGATTGACATTCCCCGACCCTATTCTGTCTGATTGTCCGAGCTTCTAACTGACACAGTTTTTATGTTGGACGTCGTCAGATTTGAATTACATTTTCTTTGAGCCCCTTCTTAGGACCTTTTCACAAGCCCTCGGCCACTTCCTACGTTTCGTTTCACGTACAAATCTATCGAAAAATGTTGTGCAAATGTGTGTGTTTTAGTAGCAAATAAATGAATGTCTATGTATCTAGAGGATGTTTTTGAAACTTCGTAGTTAAAAGTTGCTTGCTTGCTTGTCGTGTCAGTGATTCTTTCTTAGTCATCCTGTATTAGGTCAGTGTCCAGGTTCAGGTATGGTGGCCCTAAAAAGGGCCTATGACCGACGCTGATAGAACCTTTTAGGGGCTCCTTTCGTGCATCAGAGGCTCCTTCGTGCACACACAGTTGTTAAAAGTTTAGGAGAAAGATTTTTTAATGAATAAAAATTAAGATTTTTCACTGTTTTTGTCACAATCTTTTATGCAATGAAATCACAAGGATTTTTTTGTAATTGTAAGTGAATTTTTGTCCGTTTCAAGCGACCAAGCACCGGTGACCGGAATGACATAGGCTTCTTTTTATCAAGGTACTTTTTAAGGGCATGTCATGCGGAGGGAAGAATGTCATGTGACTAGAAGAGCGTTAAATATGAATGTGGAAGGATATAAGGGAAGAGGTAGACCAAAGAAAAGATGGATAGACTGTGTGAAAGATGACATGAGTAAGAAAGGAGTGAATACTGATATGACGGCTGATAGAGGGGAGTGGAAGAGAAAAACATGTTGTGCCGACCCCACATGAAGTGGGATAAGGGCAGGGAGATGATGATGACCACGCGAGAGATAGATAGTGTTAGATGTAAAACGAAACGCACCATGCCGCTTTTGTAGCAACGCTGCCAATGTGAGAAGGCATTCTGTCGAAGTTGGAAGTATATATTCGGATTTTATATGAAAACTTTTTCAGTTTGTGATTATTGAGAATTGTGGATTTTCCTTTCTCGGCTATGGATTTGGGAAGGGTTTGAATTTTGTTATGTTTCGCAAATTGCTGGCGGCTCTTCGATATGAAGGGTTGTTTTGATTGTATGTATTTGAAGATGAAAAAGTTGTGAGTTTCGCAATCTTTGTGATGTTAAATTGACTTTTTTCACTATTTACTCTATCAAATCTATCGAGACTACAAATGTTGTTTTTTTTTTGGTATGATAAAATGTAAATAGTTATTAGGGAGTACTGGTGATAGTGGCCTCGCCTACCCGGTAGGTACATCAATTGGTTTTCCATTTGGAAAATGTACGCTATACTAGTGCTCTATATCGGTGAAGGAAAAATTTGTGAAAAATTCGATGACGTGCACGTAAGGAGCCTCTAAGAAGCGCACTTTAATACTTTCACTACACTTATTCATTCACCGACGGTTATAGGCCCTTTTAAGGCTACCATACTCCAACCTGGTCTACACTACATAATACAGGATGACCAAGAAATTATCAGTGACATGACAAGCAAGCTAGTAGCTACTGACTACCCATTCTGTGACTTATATAACTAATAAATACTTTAACAATGTAAATGACTATTTACCTTTACTTATGTATCTACAAAGTTGGATAAGATGTTAATAATTATTTAAGAAGTAATAAGTTAATTTACTCTATGATTAGGTTATAAGTAATATTAATATGAGAGCTGCTACGTTGTTTAACTCTACTTCCGAACACATGTGCGTCGTAATAGGTCGAAATTTGGCGCCCTCCACGTGACGTCATTACGAGGACGTGAGCTACCTTGTGCCATAGTAGATATAACAAGTACCGCATTTTCCAATATTCCGGTTGGCACTGATAATTATGATAATCTAAATAGATAAAAAAACTACTCTAAAACTACTAAAACTCGTGTCACTGATTCTTTCTTGGTCATCCTGTTTGAAATCAGTGACCTGGTTTAGATATGGTGGCCCTGAAAAGAACCTATGACTGTCCATGAAAGAATCAGTGTTGTGAAAGGATTAAAGTGCTCCACTTAGAGGCTCCTTTTGTGCACATGTCACATGTCTTCCATTTTAAAAATTCTAGGACATGCCGGTTTCCTCACGGTGTTGTACTTCGTTTTGTTTTTTTTTTTTGTTTTTTTTTATTGATAATTGTAAAGCGTTTGGCCACTAACTCACTTTTGCAAGTGAGATGTGGCCTAAGATAGAGCACGCTTTCCCAGAGTGAACTTATTGACCCTAGATTTGAAGACTCCTAGATTGTACTCTTTCGAGAAAACAGACGCAGGCACACACACACGCGACTTTCAGCTGGTGTAAGAGACCAATAGTTAGCGACCAAGTCTCATTTCAAATGTCATCACTGGCAACACGCACTGATAAGTGAGGCTCCGCGGTAAAAAATAAATGCGCCTAATAACTCTCCTTTTTCTAACAAAATGAATGAAACATAATTGGTTTCATGTGAAGTTGAGTTGCTAGTTCAGTTTACGATGCCGTTTTACCTTTGCTACCTACTAAAATAAATGTGTTCTCTGGTAGCCACCGGCTACGGAAAATTAGGTGCGTTATGGCGTAAGCATGTGTGTTGTGTGCTTGCTAGCTTTGATGGAATAGGAAATTAGTTAGATGAAGTGTTGTCTCATAAATCATGTCATGTTTTACCTAACTAGTGGTTCGTCCCGAACTGAGATCTCGCGATGTTTGGTAAAAGTTGGTGCTTCGATGATCATAGTGGCATAATTAAAGGTAAACTTTGAAAATGTCTAACAAATAACCAAACTTACCTGAACTAAGAATAAATAGAAACTTTAGAAAATGGTTTTACCTATAGGTAGTGGTTTTTTTTTAGTGAGTTTAATAGCTGTATCTCAAACCATGCGCCCTGGAATAAAAATAAAAATCGTTTGGAATGTATGAACAAAGCTCTTTCATCATGAGTATACAGCAGTGAAATTGTAATTATTGCCTATAATAAATAAATAAATAAATATTCCGGACATATCACACACGGTCAACTGATCCCAAACTAGGCATAGCCTGTACTATGGGTACCAGAGACAGATATACATAATAGATTAATAGTTAACACCCAGACACAGAACAAACATCTGTGTTCATCACACAAATGTTTGTACAGAGCGGGAATCGAACCTGCGACCTCTAGCGCAGAAGGCAGAGTTACTACCAACTGATCTATAAGGCCAGTCAAAGATGACGATGATCAACGTTATTTGATTTTACTCTAAAAAACACATTAATCATCAAAATGATAACGACATTCGCCACAATATCGATAGCGTTCCATTTAATGTGATTCCGTTCAGGTACTCGACCCCCACATCCGGCACGAGCTTGGAGTCAAACTATGTAGGGATCCGAAGGGCGTTCAAGTTTCAGACTCAAATACCTGTCTGATAAAGGAAGCGCAAATTCTTTCACTGTCGTGGCACAGAACTAGTTAGAGCCTGGTTTAGAGATGCCTTATTTCAAAGGACAAGATTCCTATGATTATAATTTAAATGGTATTGACTTGGCAAATATTCTTTAATAATTTCTGCAGGAGGTAGGGCACAGCGAGATTTTCTCGTTCTGAATTGGAGCAGGACCTCCGCCTTACAGGAGCCCGAAGATCGCAGCCAAATAACATTATTTGTTTCAAATAGTGTTGTGTTCCTGCGGTAAGGCCAGAGCTCTTTATAAGGGGAAGGGGTTCGGGTTCGGCAATGCGTGCGTGATGCCTCTGGTATTGCAAGCGCTCATAGGCTACGGTAACCGATTACCAACAGGTGGGCCGTAAGCTTGTTGCCACCTCAGTTGTATAATAAAAAAAATATGTAATTTGCGTTTGTATGCGTATATGCTGCATAATAGCTAAATAAAAAAAACATATTTGTTATAAATACGATACGATTCAAGACGATTAGATATGGAAGGTTCTTTGATAATGACCAACTTGGTACTACCTACATGATATCTCTGAACATTTTTGTACTGTAAGTAAAGTAGGTAGGCACGTACCTTGCGAGACTTGGCAGAATTTTTACATTGAAAATGTTTTTGTTGGTATATACTACACTTCTAACCTTACCTACCCTGTAACAGCAGAAATTTTAATAATTTTGGATGAAGAACGGATAAGAGTTTTTTTTTTATATAATAAATGAATTAAGGTTACAAACCAATTCTATCAATTTATTCAACCTTTAAATAGGCTGATTGGACTGAGGGTATAGTGATTCTAAAAGAACCAGTGACAAATAGTGAGAAAACGAGGTTGTATTTCCCTTCGCAATAAAGTGTTCGACCTACAACTTACGCAAACAGCCCACTGTGTTAATTTCTCGTCCCGTAGCTAAATAGTTCTGGGAACAACTATTTAAGGGTAACTTCGGAGGGTAACTCATAAGAATTAGGGCAGCAATTCGCAAGCGTCGACCTTGCGAAATTAGTAAGTGCTGACTCGTGGAAGAAAAGGTTGGCTGAATTAACATAAAGGCATCTTACACACTCTGACTTGTTAAGTGATATCTTTGAATTTCAACACCTAATGGCGGCATGACAAATATCAGCGCGATCATCAAATGGATGGGTGGCCGCGAGTCCTATTAATAGCTGAGTAGAAAGCTGTTGACTAAAGAGGCCTAGCTATACGAAATTATGTGATTTCATCACGATGAGATACTCATACTTCATTCAAAATTGTTGCTTATTATATTATGTAGGTTTAAGTAAGTATAGTGTAGTGATCTTTTTTTTTCATATTAATTGTCTCTTTAATTTGGCCTAATGTGCCGTTACAAATAAAAACTTTTTCTTTCTTCTTACGTTGACTCATTAAACTTTCTTCTGATTTAGTAACTTATTTTGGCTGAGGCTAAGCTCCCTCCTTCACCAGAGTCCCAAAATTCCATTAATATCCTTTATCAATTCCCAGGTGTTCACCTAAAACCGTCCGCAATAAGCTCTCTGTATTCCTAAACGGAACACAATATCCCCACACCAATGCGGTGTTAGGTTTTATTACAAGATCCAGTACCGTCCGTGAAGTCAACAGTTCAACATAATTGAATCGACATAGGTAATGGTTTTCATAAGGTGGCTACTGGCTACCTACCTGTCAAAGGGGACCACGTGAAAGTTAGAGCGAGATAGCAGATCAAACTCTCTCGCTCGCTTATACGGTGAGGGTGTACCGGCTGCAAGGTGAAAAGTTTTTTTTTTGCATCCGACCTTTTCGGTGTTCGCAGCATTTTGCTACAGTGTAAAGTATCGTGTTCAAAGGCATGCGTATATATGTAAGTGCTTAAAATATGTTTCAAAATGATCCTTACATCCTCAGATTAAAGCATAGATTAACAAGCCGCTACGCTCGATTATCATAAATTTTGAGTTTGAAAAATCGCGGCTTGGCTTAGGTCCTTAGTAACTATTTTCTAATCGGTGGCAACTGCGCTCCTATTTAGTGCGTGGCTTTAATAAAGAATAGTATTGACTGAGGTCACGATTTTTGTGTAAAAGTGTCATAAAGTGGCCCTCAGTGCGAGCGTAGAGCTCAACGTGGGTAACATTGTACGCGTACTTCTTTTTAGCCATGTTGGGAAGGAGCATGGCTTTGCCGTTTTATTTTCTTTTTCTCGTATTTTGTTGAGTTCTAGTGTGTTATCTCGGTGCTATTTTAACCATTAAAACTTAGGACCTTAGCAGTAGTCTAGGCAAATAGAACGGGAGTGTAATATGATCTTCTATTTGACAAAAAATGCGGTTTGAAGTTTTGAAGAAAACCGCCACCCTTTTCTTCTGAGCAAACTTGACACTCTAATTACTTGACACTGGCAAGATTGACTGTAAATGAAGTTTCATTGCATTTTATAGCAGACGCTATAAAATGCAATGAAACTTCATTTTGGTTCGCACAAATTTCAAAAGTTCTAGTGAAAACCATTTTATATTCCTCTATAGATACTATGTTTTGATATATCCACAATTATTTTGATTACGCTGAACACAATTCGAACGGTAACAATGTTCTAGTACTATTAGGTCAAGAGTGCTCTTCACCAACGAGCATGTATGAGGAATGTGATGAGAATGAATGAACCAAATGAGGTATTGTAGCAAGTGGTAAGCCACGGTCTCTGCCTACACCTCTGGGTAACAGGCGTGACTTTATGTATGTATTACTAGTCTATATATTCACCCTTTCGAAAAACACATCGACTAAGTATTTAAAAAGCTGTCAATCACTGAATACCTCAATTCGTTCTAAAGTAATTGTTAATATTACGGTTCTAGAGGTCCCAAATAGACAGAAATAGTAGTGTATAGTATTTGTTTTCCTTTTCAGATAGGCTGCACGAGGATTGATGTGATGGGAAGTTACGATTTAGTCGATATTTGGCACACCGAAAAGTTTTTAATTAAAGACGAAGAAAACAAGGTTTCCTAGAGATAATTCGCGGCCCTTGATCGTAGACTTGATAAGTAACGAGCACAACAGATTTGAAACGTTTTTCAGTAAGGCTTGGGACACGTAAACCTGAAGCTAGAAATAATAAATACGGTGACCCCGTAACTGAAAAGGCAATAAAATGATAAATGTATTTAGCGCCTTCATGGGAAGTCTACTGTTCCTGGAATTGGTATTTTTAGTCGCACTTCTAAAGCCCTTCAAGGAACCGTACCTGATAAGAGATTTCTGGTGTAAATTACTAGAAAACTTCAACAATCCATCCAAAATAGTCATGGTGGCTTTGTCCTTGCTCTTCTTGAATACATTTCTGGAGATATCTTGGGAGAAACGATATTATGGAAAACTTTTGGAGCGAGTTGACGACCCCGACTTAGTGCTGGAATTCTATTTGAGTAAAATATCCATGAGTTATACGTGTTTCTTCATGGCAGTGTTACTTTTGCTAATAATAGAACGCATAGCTCAGTTTCTTATAAGAATCGCTCGTTTGCTAGAATTCGAACTGATGTGTCGACACGCGATATTGACCAAAGACGGTGGCACTCAACTTTCTAACACGACCGTTGTTGTACTTGCACTGTCAGAGATCGTGAGCGAATTTAACCAGCCTCTACGCAAAGTGAAGTGATTTTATAATTATTTGAATTTGTTTTTATTGATTAAATATTGTTTGGTGTACGAGAGATTTATATGGGACTTCTTATCTAATGTATAAAATTACGCAGAAATTTTGCTAAAGATTTTATGAGATGCAAGTGGCAGACTTTTTTCAAGTAGTAGCTTTCTACGTAGCGTAATGCTTTCATTACGGTGGTATTTCACTTTGTATTAAATACGATAAAAATATTATATAAAACGGGATCTGATCACAGAAATCTAAAAGGTTGTTTACATGTCATGTTAGGCATATCCTAGAGCCAGAAAAATGTGATATGTGCACGAGAAAAGCTAAGAGACGCACTGTAATCTTTTCACTACACAGATTCTTTCACCGACGATCATAGGCACTTTTCAGAGCCACCATACCTCAACTTGGTTACTGACCTAATAAAGGATGACCAAGAAAGAATCAGTGACACGAGAAGCAATTATTACGGTCGCGCAAGCCTGTTGATGTACAACGATGATAAAGTATTCCATCAGTTCGAAAATAGGCTCAGAGGCTTTAAAGGTTGGAGCATGTTTTCTTCTCATGTTCGTCGCTCGTAAAACCTTAAACAAACATATATCAAACGCACGTGCTTTATCTATGCTTTAAAAACCTGTCTTTGGTTGTCCTCTAATAATTAAATGTCGGACTTTTTGGCGGGAACTTGCGAAGTGATGTTGTGCTCTCAATTTATTTTATAAAACTAGTGTTAAATTGAATAATATTGTGTAATTATGGTGGTGTTTTGCGTAATATTGCTTGAGTAAACCGCACAAGTGAAGTGAAATAGAATGATTGCGTATATCGTCATTTTTGGAGTTGACACCTAGAGGTCCCTCGAGGTTTTAGTAAAAAAAGCCACCATCATATCTTACTAAAACTGAACTTGACTTGACTTGACAATGACTTGACCATGAATAAGATGTAAAATAAAGTCGAAAGAATAAAAAGAACAAGGAAAAATAAACGTTAGACTTGGCGGTAAGGCCTAGATGTCATAGCCATCCCGAAAGGGGTAAACCTATAAAAAAAATAAAAAATTAAATGTCATCGAAAAATCTTCAAGGCATTTTTGTATGAAAATTTGGAAAATTAGTGACTTAAAAATTGTTTTAAAGATGCACTATTTCGATATATCCGCGATAGTTCTGATATCGCTGAACATCGCTCAAATGGTAACAATTCTTCTGGCATTACTGCCTGTAGTCAATATCATCACCCTCTCGAAAAACATGAAACTGTACATCGATTATTTGAAAAACAGTCCCTTATTCAGCGCTTTAGCCGTAATGTACATTATTGTAATCGCTAGCTACGGCATTTTAGGCCCCACAAGGACATTAAATAGTTTAAAAAGCGTATCAGAACATGCCGAAACTTCTCGTCAAACGTTGATTCGTATTATCGATTCCACCAACGCTACAAGAAACTACTTGCTCGGAGGACTCTCCCTATTTTACATTCTAGTGGCTTGGAGGCTACTCGATTACATACAATTTTCAGCTAAACTGCACGAGTTCTCCAATGTGATGGGAAATTACGATTTGATTGATATCACGTTCAAGGAGGCTGAGCAAGAGGATAGCGATACTTTTATTATAGACGAAGCAAACGAGGAGGATGATTCTGTACACTGGCCTTCGATCGTGGACTTGAGCAAAAACGAGCATACGAGATTGAAAACGTTCTTCAGGGAAACTCCTAAGAAAGGCATGTCTGCAAGCTCCTCTAAGGAAAGTACCCCTAAGCCTGAAACTCGGGAGAATCAGAACGGGGTACTAAAGTCGAAAATGGAATAAGTAGTCATTCCACTAGCTGTTTCACAAAATTATAGACTTAAACAGTACTTTTAAAGGACGTCTCATTCTGAAGTTGGTAGTACTTTATTTACAGAAAGAAACATAAAACTAATACAAGTTAATATTAACAAAATACACAAGAAACAGTTGAGCCATCTAAGGACCGTTACAAACGATCTATAGATAGCTCAACTGATCCAGATCACTACCAGTCGGAAGCGTCCCCAAGACGCTGGCGGAATTGCCACGCTGGATGGCAATGCTAATTCGCTGGGCCAAATAAGAGCCAGCTCTCGGGTCACGCGTCGCTTCGATCAGACGTCATGATATCTTTTTGAAAACCCGTAAAGGCTCAAATATGTAAGCCCTATCAAGACTTACATATTTGCGCCTTTTGAGATCCTCGGCCGAATCTGCCGCCGCACCCGCCCTAACTGATGTCCCCGGAAGATGTGTGCGCGCTAGTGTATCAACACAAGTAGCGTCCCACACCATAGGCCTACCCTTCTCCCAAGGGACCAAAGTAGTAAAGTGGTAGTTAAAGTTGCACCAGTTGCACATGTGACTTTGGTAAATGTGAAATTAATGTTGTAAATTACGAGGAAACACCAACAATCCAACTTGAATAGTTGCAGCTGTCTTGTTCTTGTTCATGTTCGATATATAAGTGGAGTTGTTTTTTTAATAATAATTTTGAAGCGATCAAACGATTCCTGCTAGCTTTTGAATTGTATTTATGTAAAATACCCATGTTATAGTTAGATTAGGAGTGATTTTAGAATAAACTCGTTAGTAATTGATTTTATTTGCATTAGTTAAACTTTACGTTTGGTAGCCACCCGTACTGCCCTATCTCAAATTATCACCATGTCTAGTCAGTTGTGTTATTAATAATATAGTTGTTTTTTTTTTACGATAGAGATAAAACGTATTTTTATTTGCGTTTGAACTCTTTGGTTATTACAAATTCAACATTCCCAATAAACGGATACTGGCTTGTTTCCGGTCACCGGTTAACCCGTTATAAACAAAAAGTCTCAATAACGCTGTCAAATGACACGATAACGCCACAAAAGAATAAACTTTAAATTCGCAATACGAACGCTTGTCAACTGTCACCGAGCTGTCAGAAGTTGGCAAGCTCCTGGCAAGTGACGTCGCTATGATAAAATTTTAGTGAGTTTACCAAAACAAATAAAAATGCCATAGAAAAAAACAGTGCGCAAAAACACCAACAAAATGGATAGCAGTTGCATCATCCTCACATGCCTCCTTCTTCTACAGATGATTATGACTTTGGTCATGCTTAATCCAATCTACGATGTCCGTCAGCTCACTAAATACCTGAACTACGCAACTAGAAAATTCAAAAGAACGTATTTTTTACTCATCGGAGCATATTTCACCTTTGTTGTCTACCTAGGCATGTATATACCACTTCAAAACATCCAAGTACTTATATTTACAAACAACCTGACCGCTTACGACAAGTTGGTACTACTGAGTCGGATTGAGAAGAATTACATTATAGCTGGGTTCTCGCTTTTCCTTGTTGTGGTGCTGTATGGAGTCAGAGCATTGCTTTCATATACTGCAAATCTAGCGCAACTGACGAAGAGATCAAGTGAGCCATTGATTCTACACACGAAGAAACGCGCCGAGGATATTCTACCGAATTTATTGAAAGTAAAGCGATCAATATCGTACGAAGCAATACTCTGCACGAACGAGCTGAAGGAACATCTAAAGATTATGATGAAGAATATTGATCTAACACCCAACGGATGTACTCTGTCTAACATTCTGGAGACATCGTGCGTCAGCATGGACTTGTGATTGGCTGAAACTTTGCCCAATAAAACTAGTTTTCGCTATTTCTGTTAATTATTTTCTGTGTTGGCCGAGTGGTAGGTTCCTCGAATTTCAATTTGAAAGTCGCAGGTTTGAACCCGGTCGTGTACCTAATGGTATTTCTATTCAAATAGTGCACATTGGCGCGTATTAAACCATCACGATATATTAACATCGTGAGGAAACCAGTGAGTAGGTATGAATAATCACAACTGGAGAATTTGGGTATATGCCAAATGTATTGTTTGGACGTGTCCCTGCTTACCCCCTTGTTATGTTCCAAGGATCAGAGCGGGGCACCTATTGTACTAGGGGATAACAGTTGTAAGTCTATTTATATTTTTTTCTATAGTAACGTAGACATTGGTAAGCATTCGAGAATTCTGAATTGCGTTGGGGAGGCGTTGGGAAATATTCGGAAGACACGCCGTAAAAATAAAACGCTGCTTTCCTTCGTAGGGTAAAAATGTGGAGTAGGAATGTTTGGAGTGAGAGAAAGGGAGCGTGTATACATTAGAGCCGAAAATGTTTCCCGTTGTATTGAGTAAAGCATTTACAGGGTTCCGTATACACATAAACATAAATACCTTGAGATATTCAAGACAGCAATGATTTTAAAAAACTTGAGAATTCACCATTGGATTATTATCATAAATACCCTTTTCTTTCTTAGAGAAGTTTGCAAAAATGCAAGTTAGTTTTAAAAATATAAGACAATGTCTTATTTTTTTATTTGACCTGTGTCTCAGTCGAGCACATTAGCCACAATTTATAACCGCAAAAATACACAATCTTACTACTACTAAAAAACGAAAGTTTGTATAGATGGATGTTGGTTACTCTATCACGCTAGAACGCTTAACCAATTTCGATATAACTTGGAATATATAGAGTTCTTTACCTAAAATAGCGTAAAGGTCACTTTTTATAAAGGCGCGAGCGCAGCCGCCGGCGTAATCTAGTACATTATATATTGAACTACCTAAATACGTGACCAAAGTCGCGAATAATAGCTAGTATCAATTTTTTTATTGGTATAGTTAAATGACCTTGCAAAAACATTTTCTAAATCTTACTCTAATAAAAGACAATGATAGTAAAAGACAATAATAGTTTCTCTTCAACTAGGTCAAGCTTCCCCTACACATAAAAAAGCTACTGTCCTGTAAATTGTATGTAAAAGCAACTGCAACAAAGGTTAAGAATACATAGATCAGTGCCCGTGCTAGCCAATGCTACCCCCATGCTTGTATTTGGCAAGGATTCAAAATTGCTCTGTGGCGTCGGCGGTCGAGACTCGTAGGGCTTTCAGAAGGGTTACCAGAAAGTCGGATAAGTTTCAGATGGCACAAAAAGGACGGATGTGTCACAAAATATACCAATAATACCACAATTTATATTTATTATCATCACTTTTAGCCTATCACAATCCACTGCTGGGCGTAGTCCTCTCTATGTGCCATCCACTTTTATCTCACGCTAATTTAACTCATGTTAGATCTGTGGCTTTTATTTTAGGAGTATATTTGAGTAAATTGGTGTTTCTTATATGTTAGTACTGTGTCTTGGTTTTTCTAACGATACCATTCGTTGATCTAATATTAATGAAACATAATTCCATAAAAAAAACTTTCTATGTGATCTAAATCGGTAGAAGGGTTGTTAAGATGTGGAGTAGGGAATTTTTTTTTTTTAATTATGATGTTTACGAGAAAGGATTTACTTATTTGTTACATACTAAAAAAAGTCGAGTTCTGAAAACTACTAGTAAAAAGTAGGTATTTCTACTAATACAACATTTACTCAAATCGATCTTACGGACATTTGTAGCAGCCGGCCAATTTTTGTAATTGTGTCTGGCAGATATTTGGCAGCCCTAGTGGAGGGGTGGAATTAATATGATACAGCTTAAATTTAGCCTCGTTTTGTGCTAAATTTAGCGTTTTTGTGCGATGGCCCATGTTTATTTTAGCCAGGTGAGTCAGGATTGTTGTGTAACTGGTTGGGTTCTCCCGTTTTATAGCTCTTGAATGAAAGGTATGGCTTCAGTTCAGTGACTAGAAGGTGTGATAATTTATCATAGTATAATTAAAAAGTCGTTGTGGCCCTGGCTAAAGAATAGGCCTCGCTATATCTACCTACCTGTGGATGTCGTAAGCGGCGACTACGGAAAAAGGCTAGGGAATTCAAATTCAAAATTCAGCAGCGTCTCTTATTTTCACAAAGATAGTTCTAACTGCGCTCGCCAACCCGCGTGCCCAGTGTGGTGAGTGTGGGTATATAATAACCCCTACATAATAAGAATTCGGTCTGTAAATCTGTGATGTGTGCAATGTGTAGCAGTGGTCGTTCTAAAGAAGCCTTAAAGTAGCCTATATATTATTTCAGGCTATTTACAACATACAAGCCTTTAAGAAGTCCACTGCTCGACATAGGTCTACCCAAAGAGTGCCACTACGAACGGCCTTGAACCATTTTTTCCAACTTTATAATTATCATCGATCCATCTTCTGGGGGCCTTCAACACTGCGCTGCGCCGCTGTCAGGTTCATGGTCGCCATTTGAGAACCGTTAAAGCTGATTATTGTTTAAGTTGGTGTCAAAAAATTGTGATAATCGATATCGATAGTCAATACGAAAATGAAATCCAATCAAAATAGCATATCTAAATTCATCGCAATTTGTCCAAAGTTTCACATCCACGATTCAGTCGATCGCTGAAGATGTGCCTTTGCAGAAGTGGGCGACATTATAATTCGGATTGAATAGGTTGGTGTGCATGCAGGCAAGTATAGCTTCCACAGTGAATTAATTCGTGTATCCATACTTCTTCTGGTCGTGTCACTGACTTTCTTTGGTCATCCTGTATTAGGTAAGTGGTTAATGTATGGTGGCCCTGAAAAGAGCCTATGACCGTCGATAAAAGCTATCCATACCTCCAAATTATCTTACTAATATTATGATGACCAGGTTGTAGTATAGTGGACCTGAAAATACCTTGCGTCTTGTAGTAAATACAAATACCTAAAGTACAAGTTTGTGAAGATGTTTGTTGTTCAATCAAGCCGTAACGGCTGAACCGATTTCCTTGAAACTTGGAATAGATGAAGTTCTTTACCTGGAATAGTATATAAGCTACTTTTTATGTAGGTACCACGTGAGCAAAGCTGCAGGCGGAAGCTAGTATATTATAAAAGCGAAAGTAACTTTCTTTCTTTGTTCGTTTGTTTTTTACCTTTTCACGCCTAAACGGCTGACTAACGGGTCGGCATGAAATTTGGCAAGAAGATTATTTCCTGGGAAAGGTCAGCTTTTGTCTCAAAAATAATCTTGAAGGGGGTGAAATAGGGGTTGAAAGTTTGAATGTGCAATCCATAATTCCTCAAGATAAGGATCTGAAATTTCATAGGTATTTAGGCTTTTGGTAAGTAATAAGCAGCAGTGGTGATATGATGAAGATAAGTTATCAAGCTCTTTCTCTTTGGGCGAAACGATTCCTAGTTTCTAAATTCTATGATCTGTTTTTTGAGAAAAACACTACCAGCAATCTAAAAGGATGCTCTTTCTCTCGCACAAAAGGTATGAACTTTGACAAAGCTGGCATACTAACGAGTACAACTGAATGTTATCAGTCCATACCGTCTCACGGGAGAGTGCACATACGAATGGATATGAAATTGCACGCTTGATACGTTTTGGTTACTAAAATTTCAAACTGAAATATCCTGCAGCATCATCAGGCTGTGGAAGTACACTGCTCGACATAGGCCTCCTCCAGAGTGCCATGCCGATCGGTCTTGAGCCGGACACGGCACAGACTTACGCTGTGCAGCGTGTTGCAAAGACATGAAAACCACTACTTTGGAGCGTGTTATACAGACAAAAGTCGTGCGAATCACATCGTCAGAACGTTACTGCAAGTAGTAAAGACATCGTGCACAAACTTACAGAAGATCGCAGCCAAATAATATTATTTATTTCAAATAGTGTTGTGTTCCTGCGGTGAGTAAGGTTGCCAGAGCTCTTTAGGGGGGAGGGGGTTCGGGGTCGGCAACGCGTGTGTGATACCTCTGGTATACCAAGCGCTCATAGGCTACGGTAACCGCTTACAAACAGGTGGGCCGAAAGCTTGTTTGCTACCTCAGTTGTATAAAAAAAAACACTTCAGAGTTTACGTCCCCACTTCTCATATACACGAACTTGAGACACTGTGCAGACTAAAGTCGGGTGGACGCGCTATAGGAAAGTTTTCCTTCCATTCGGGTGCAGAAACGAGATAGACGTCAATTTATCTTCTGTCTCACGTTTTTTACGATATTTTCCGACCTTTTCTATTATTCCACCTGACGTCCCTACCACGCGTTGCATGCTAGACCGCTCCCTCAGGGAGCCGGGTCTTCGTCCCGGGTCACCGCAGAATCGGTACTTCGGGGTCCTTTACCCGGTCCTCTGTACTTTGGTAATTATAAATGGGCTCATGTTACCCGTGAATACTTTATGCACGCCTTGTTTATTGCGGGCATGTAGTTTTAGTTGTACATTGTGCCCACTGGATTTGGAAACGTCAATCTGTGAATCATCAGTCAATCAGTGGGCGGGACGTGACTCTGCTTTTTCTAGAGCCGTGTTCGAACGGTGTACGATATGTCTGCTGTAATTTGTTTTAGAATTATCCTTATAACAAGTGAATAAAGTCGATTAAGAGTTTGTCTGTTAGGGGCTTACGATATCTTTGAGAGGCATATCATACGTAAGACCATTTTAAAATAAATTTCAAATATATTTTGGATGACTATCGCTCTGGGACTAGAAGCTCTGGGAAAGCAGAAAGGCCTGTAAGCATGCGAAAGTCATGCTCCCGGGCCCAGAAAAAAAGTCCACCAACACTATAATAAAGATGAAACGCGAGGACCTGCAAATGTTGGTGGGCATCATCACAGGTTAAACCATGACCTGTACAAGACAGGAGCTACTGACAGCGGAATATGTCGGGGATGCCTACAGGCAGAAAAAACAGTAGAGCACGTAATTTTACACTGTGTAGCCATGGAAGAGGCCAGGACCACATCGGGTCAGCTGGGAGTGCTTGGAAGCGGCTACCAGACACCGCCGCATACAGGGATACTGAGAGAATGTTACCAACGACCCAAAGTCCTGCTTCGCTATTTTAAGGAGCTGGGCTGGCTGGGGTAGGGTTAGCATAGGGGGACAATGCACAAAATACCCCACAGCGGGAAGTCAGTGCAGGTCTTACCACCCCCAATTAGAATTAGAATTAGATGACTATCGCATGCCGTTTGAACACGGCTTAACATAGTTTCCAGTGAAAAGAACTTTTTTTTTTTTAATTAGAAAAATTGAAATACGCACTACACATACTGACACATGCTTTAAACGGTGAAGGAAATCGGAAGGAAACCAGTAAGTATCCATAAAGCAGATGGGCTTGCAATTCTGCCATGTCGATGATGTGCCAATATTCGAACATGCCTCTGACTACTCCTCTAAGACATCTTCAAGGAATCGTCTGCAGATCTGAGTCGATACCGACCATTCTTAGGGATAAAAGTCGTCGTATCCTATATAATTTATTTTCTATGTTTGCTAGTTTAGGTCTCAGTCGCTCTTTGTTGATATAATTGGCTTTGTGTTCCACAAATTCCCTCTCATTTATGCTGGTAGCTAATGCCGTGAATTCAACAAAAGCTATGATTTATTATTCTAAAACAGAAGCGCTTGTTTTGGTAGATACCCAGAGCGTTACCCTACAAGTCTCGATGATCAAGGGAGCGAAGCGAATGAAAGGAATAGTTGGCATTGTTCTACCTTTCTACTTACTTTATATCTACTTCTTTTTTGAGACTTTATTCCGCCGTAACCAAAGAACGAATTAAAACATTTTTTCGCTAGCCTATATGCTATTCCACATTATAATCTATATCTGTGCCAAATTTGATCTAAATCCGTTCGGCCGTTTGGGTGTGATTGAACCACAAACATCCGAACATCCTCATTTTCGCATTTGTAATATTAGTAGTATAGCCTGGAATAACATAATATAGGTTACTTATAATCTGGGTAACACGCAAGCAAATCCGCGGTCAGAAGCTAGTATAAAAATAAATAAACAGAATAATTATCATGAGGGGTTTTTGAATAAATAAGCGAAAAGGGAACTGTTTTTTTTCACAAATCACTTGTACTTTTTTCATATATTTTTATTTTGTTTGTTTTTTCATTTCAAATATAGTTAAATCGAGATCCGATGACAATAAATATAATAGTACCTAACAGTGAGCTGATCTGAAGATGAAGTCAGGATCTTTAGGCTACTTTTATCCGGGAAACACGCGTGCAAAGCCACGGGCGCCGCTAGTATCTAAATGAAAACGAATTTCAGAGAAACCCAAAAAAATAATTTACTTACTTTAAAAGTACCTATTACCTACCACTTCGAAGTTCCCAAAGTCACAAACGGATCTATTGTAACAAAAAGAAGTTAAAAGGTACTTTACTATATGTAATTACGTTGGCTATCGAGTATTTCGGTTTAAGATTTATTTTATCCGAGGATTCCCGCGGGCCTCGGGCGGTCGCATCTGACGTAGGAAAGAACCGCGAACCAGATAAGGCAGTGGCCCAAGTTAATAATCTAAAGTAAAGCCGCGTTTGAAGACCTAGTGGGAGGTACTTATTTATTTATTTTTATTTCTGAGAAACACAAATAGTAAACACGAATATCGGGGTAATTCTTACTTTAGCAAAGTATTATGCAAACTTGCTTAGGAAACACAAGTGCGGACAGACAACGAAGTCTCACCATAAGCGTTCCGTACCTACGGGTGACAGAACCCTAAAGATATTCTTCAAATAAGGCTCTAGAAAAACTCCGACTCGCTATCCGCTTCTCCCCGAAACAACATCACTCGTTCGTCCTTTTTATCTCGATAAAACTTAGATATATTCTTTTCATCGGAATCCCTTGATCTGACCTCTCCTATAATACTTTTTCGGGGCTGCTTTTACATTCTTAAGCTAGAGACTCCTGAAATATGTGATCGTCATTTCACGGCCGTTAACAGTCGTCACTTTTTGCAATAATTATTTGCAATTAATTTGCCTGAAATAGCACAAACCAGCAAGAAGTTGGGAAAGCTTATGCCCAACAAGACAATATGGGCTAAGACAAATATACTGAAGAAATATGTAGATACTAATTTAACGATCTGACGAATGATGTGGCGGGTAATTGCACGCCTAATGTTCGGTTACTGTATCTAGTAATAACGGATGTTGATTACTATAGCATCATTATTTATTTGTCAAAAAATGTGTGGCTTTTTTTGACCGACAATGTTGCCATGGTTTTCTAACAATGGACATAGGCATAAAACACACAAGATTTCGAGATAGATCCCCGCGGCTAGACAAATTCATTCATGTTGATCATCATGGCACCAATGTACTCTAGTTTCTAATACCCGAACATAGGGAACTTAAGGATTTTTTTATTCGATGACTATTGCCGCGTTTTGGCTAGGTATATACGGACGTGAAAACACAGCCGCTGTTTCTAAGGAGAGCATAACTTTAGCGATTGTCTAGTCTTTTATACGCGGGTGATTTATAATATTGACGCCCCCCTGAGTCAGTTTTCAGATGATGAAATATGGTTCGACGATCATGGATTTTACGCTTCGTGAGCGATGTAATAAAATAAATAACTCATTTAGGTATCTTCCATTATATCCTCATAACAATGTGTTTTTATCTACGTGCGGGAATGTACAAGAATTAAGTTGATTTCTTAATCATCATCATAACTTTAGCCGTAGGACATCTACTATAGGCGTCCCACATTGAATTCCAGAGCGATGGTTACTTTGCAGTCTGCACCCAACGGCTCCCGCAGCCTTTATAAGGTCTTCTTTCCATCTAGTGGGGGACCGTTATACTGCGCCTTCCGGGCGTAAAAGATATGATCAAGACGTGAGTTGCTGACTAGAAAAATTTCCTTTTGTAGTTTAGGGGGCCCTAAGAAAAGAATTTCCGAAAGTCAACCCCCAAAAGGGTGCAGTGGGGGTTGACGTTTGAATGAAAATAACATCATGGGAACGGATTCTTGGGGCAAAATGCCTATTTCTGCACACAATACAGACAAAACAGTACAAAAGTATTGAATTCTCTTGTAAAATAAGTAAAATGGAATAGTCCGTGGAATTAGAGCGGCCCATTTTGGAATTGATGAAAGAAACACGTCCCACATCCAGTTCAAAGTTTAAGTGTTCCACCAAAGAGTAATGCAGCTGTAAGAGATAGCTTAATACGAGACGAGCAGGAGAGAAAAGGACGGATGTAGTCCTGCTAATGGCCTAGACATAGTGGAGGGAGAACACATGAATCACTCCGTAACTACAAACACTTAAAGTATTATGCAGGGTAGCGGTCACCATCACATTAACCACACATTATTCGGCCGTTTCACGGCTGGTTACGAAACATCATGACTATTTGGGAGGACTCGGTAATGTACAACATGTCCCGTAACTAGTATTCTATTCCGAATATGGGCATAGTCTATCAACTAAAAGAAGAAAAAATACTATGCTATTAAAATAATATTAGCAAAACAACAAAACTTTTAATATATAAAACAACTGTTCTTTTTTCGGTACATTTTCAAATCATCTGTTGGTCTTTTTGTCATCTTTATTTATGAAATGAAAAAGATTTGACCCGAATACAGCCGATTTTTGCAAAGTATTTTTTCAATGGAAAACGTCTAATTTCTAAAAGTTGTAGACAAACTTTATTTCCAATTGGATGTAGAATGAGGCCCTTTCTGGTAAGGAAATAAGCCTACCGACACTGATAGGTATATTGAACTAAGCATGTTATTTAAAGCAGCTGTCAATTTAACTAATAGTTAGATGAATTGGCCTAAAACAGTAGCCATTTGAAATATAAAAAAAAAGTAGTTGTTCACAAAACATTGTAGCCCAAACGAATATAATTTTTATGAAAATTGCTAGCTTGCTGATGAAGTTGGTTGTCCGAAAATAATGAACCAGCTGTTTTTCCTCAGCTATGGCCTAAGGCAGGCAAGCCAAAGGCTTTCTCGTAAATAAATGAGCGACTGTGTAATATTCTTCTTTTTTTTATTACCAGCAGAGAGTGGAATAATATGAAATAGTTTCATTGGAAAGGCAATATGAATAAAAACGTTCCTTGACCTTGGAATTAAAAAGAAATTGGACCATAAAATTACGTAAGTAGATAGTTCCCTATAAAGATAGGTCCTACCGAATCCTACTAAAAATATTTTAGTATATTAATGCAGTGTTTTTTGTTTTTCTCTTTGGTTATATGTCTGTTTATCATTCAACTAGCTTCACCTGCGGCTTTGGTTGCGTAGTACCTGGCTAACGTTGCAACTTCATAAATATAACAGAAAAATTATTTATTTGCAAAAAAAATGGTACTAGTGTAAGACTAATGTACATAGGAGGAAAAAGATACCTACAATATAAAATAAAATATGTTAGGAACTAAGCACAAAAGTACATAGAGTACACTATGATCTAAAATGCTGCAAAATGGACCCTAACTCAGCGTGATACGGGTTGTAAAACTACAACCGCAATTGTTGACAATAAAGCAATTGTTGACAGGGAATGCTGCTGCCCAACCCCTAGTTTTTTTCTCTTTGGCGCTTCTTATGACATCCACGGTTAGAAATGGATTGACCTATTCTTCAGTCGGAGCCACCACGGCGACACTGCCAGCACTTTTATAGCCATGTAAAATTAGGATGAGTGTTGTTTTAAAATAAACAGTTATAATATTCTGAACTGTTACTACTAAGTTCAAAACAAAACTCAACTTCTAATTTAGTTAAAAGTAACGCTAAACAATATTGCTCGAGTACTAAAAGCGTAACTTTTACATCCTGAACCCAAAACTTCCAACACCATTAAGCACCACTTCTCATCTAACTGAAAATTACGGCCAGAGCGAAATTATTTTGGACTTTATTCCCAAAGTGTACAGTTGAAATCTGATTGGGGCTTGATTTAAGGATCCGCATGGGATCTGGATGAAGAGAAACGTGGAACACCGGCCAAATGCTAATAAATAAAATTCATAAAAGATACTGTGGCGGAAAATGGACGTAATGAAATATTTTCAGAATGGCAGTCACCAAAACAAACTAACATGGAAATGAGGAAATCCGTAGAAGAACCAACGTCACCGACATTCAGCGTTCATAATTAGCAGGTTGCAACCGTTGCGAAATATGGAATGGCGAGCACAAACCAAACGACGCAGTGTTGGAAGGCCCCTCATGACACAAAAGCATTCGTATCCTAAACAAAGTAATTCATAATATATTATGTATACCATCCTAAAAGGGCTTATTCTATAATGAAAAAAAAAAAGAATCTAAGCGGAAAAAAAACAATTATTTTCTCAGATTTTATCACAAACTTTTTAAAATTAGCTATTATTATTTATTGTTATAAGCGGCTATAGGCTTGCAACCTGTCGTGTATAGAATACTCACTACTGAAAAATGTGGGTATATGCTGAATGTTTGGACGTGTCTCTGATTACCTCCCTTAGAGATCTTCAAGCATCTGATCGTCTAGAGATCTGACACTACTATTCTTTCAATTCGGGAGCCAGTTTTTTTTCTTCATTATTGGCGCTTCCCAAAAGTCAAAACACATAAAAGAACAAATGCGACACGAAAACATGCTACAGTACTTCATTACTGACGTCAGCATCCTTAAAAGTAAGAAACTGTAAGACAAATTTATCCTCCCCCGCTTTATTGTTGCTTTCTGGCACCCATTGTAGTGGGAGGGGTTCAGTTCGTGACTGCGGCTGTGTGGTGCAAGCCTTGAGAACAAAGAGGTTGATTTGAAAATGTACGCCGCCTTGCGTTTTGAAAGATCAAAGCAACAATTAGTACTACAGATCGTAGCGATTCAAATTCAATCGTAAATCTGCGAAAATATGAGCTATTTTGGCTCTCATGGACGATTTAAGATTTATCTATGACGACTTGTCTTAAAACTTAATTACAATGCAAATTCATCTTCTTTGATTGGGTTAAGTTTTAAGACAAATCGTCATAGACAAATCTTAAATCGTTAACCTTACGAGGTTGGTCATGCCTCTCACTACTCTCCCTTGCTTGCTTGCTTGTTGTATCACTGATTCTTTCTTAGTTAATTGTATTAAGCCAGTGACCAGGTTGATGTATGGTGGCCCTGAAAAGGGCCTTCTACCTTCCACGATATCTTTATGGGCCTGGGAATCTGAAAATACCTACTATACTTTGGGGATTACAGAGGTATTATTTTTTATCGTCTATTGAAAACAAAAACACTTTGTCATCAACTTAGAAATATAAGTACCTACCTACAAACAAGGAGTGGTTTTATCGCTTAGTAACAATCTTTGCCATACTTCTCCACATTCAACATTGCGCTTTGATCTCACGAAGTAGATGCTCTATCACGGTTTGAGATGAAAGATAGTTCCTTTTTACTTACACAAAATTGGTAAAGAAAAACACGTTATTGATGATATGGTACCCTGATACTCAAAGTTTATCATAGCCACAACAAAGGGGATCCTATTGTGGAGTCAGTATGATATAATTTGAATGCTTGGAATCACCATTTGCCGAACTTTTTTTATGGACGATATCATCATACTTCTTTTCAATGGAAAGTGCGGGTGGCCAGTGTCATCCTTGGAAGAAAAATGACGTGGGTTTGCGCACATACCATGTGTGGGCTTCAAACCGCTTTGTTTTTTTTTTAATGCATAGACTAGATTATAAAACGACCTTTTATATACGGCTAGTAGATTCAAATCTTACATCAAAGAAGTCTTCAGCCCTAAAAAAACTTACATCAGTTTTTAAAAACTTAGTTCTGTAATGTTTTACTAAAAAATAAACTTTTTTTTTAGTGTAATCGCTCCATCTTGCATCTTAACCCTCACAGTATAACAGAAACGCACGAGGTCCAAGCCCGATATATCTGATACGTCCCTAAATTATTAATGTTTATTTTTGTGTATTTTTCTCCTGAAAGGGATGCAGTCACGTACACAGCAGGCTACTAACAAATGATAAGACGATTCACACTGTTACTTGTGATTTGAATATTAAAGTATAATGTCTGATGCTTTGGGCTTTAGCTGAGTCTTTCTTGTTCAAACTTCTGTAGGTTGGTAACGAGACTGTTGTGTGGCAACCCTTAAAAGAGTAATATGTCATTGCTTGTCGTGTCACTGATTCTTTCTTGGTCATGTCAGTTACCAGGATATGAAAAGGGCCTATGACCGTCGGTGAAAGAACCAGTATAGTGAAAGGGTTAAAGGGCGCCTCTTAGAGGCTCCTTTCTTCTAGGCTTAGTCGTGAGGAACAGGCGTAGTTTCACCTAGTTTCAAAGACGTTTCAAAGTGATCCTAGTGATTTTATTGAAATAAACGCATATGACTTTGAATTTGAAAAATAAAAAAATATCATTAAAGAAAATACACAAGAGTTTGTCACATTTTGACCATTTGTGAATGAACAAGTCACTTCAGGGGCTTATCTTTATACTCCTTGTGACATGGTATTGTTTATAAAATGTAGCTTTGCTTCGAAATCTTAACTTTCAGTACAATAAATTAACTTTTTATTTACTTTGATATTGCGCTTGCTGTTGCCTGCCGGTACCGGTAAGCAGGTTTAAATAACCTGTTTTCTATGTACAAACGGATAAAAGTCTGGATTTATTCGCGCACATTTCCCTGTTTTGAGATCGGCCTCAAGTTTTTCACACACAATAAAGTATTCATGTTTATGTGTTTGTAAGTTGTGCTTACATTAGGTTGTGTCGTTTGCGAATGCCTGTAAGGGCAAGATGAGATATTACGAAAAATTGTGTACCTAATTCGAAAAATCATTTCTGCCTTTCGAAAAATGTGAGATTCAGTTATCAATTATACTATGTGCCCTCAAAACGCTCAACAAACATTGAAGGAAGTCAAATAACGTAGGTATTTATATTAGACTTTTTTACTAATATTATATTTCAAACTTTCGTGTGCATCTTAAGGTTCGTTGACCAAATGAAACTTTCGGAATTAAAAAAATAATAACACTGGCTTGTCGTGTTACTGGTATTTTTTTGGTCATTCTGCATTAGGTCAGTGACTAATGATATTAACACACTATAACAGCAATATACAAACGACAAGAGAAAACTTCTCAATGCCAACTCATACCAGGCCATATAGTTTTTGGGATACAACGAAATTATTAGAAACCCAATATTTGTTATTATTATTTGTTAAAATGCTAAAGGGCTATTTTCAAAGTTTATCTTAATTGTCTCGACGATACTTATATCTCCCCTTAGGGAGAGGTAGACCAAAGAAAAGATGGATAGATTGTGTGAAAGATGACATGAGTAAGAAAGGAGTGAATACTGATTTGTCGGCTGATAGAGGGGAGTGGAAGAGAAAAACATGTTGTGCCGACCCCACATGAAGTGGGATACGGGCAGGGAGATGATGATGATGATCTTAATTGTCTCGACGATCATCGAAGCATCAACTTTTACCGGACATCGAGAGATCTCAGTTCGGGGCGAGATAAAAGAAAGATTATCGCCGACTGCTAAAATACTTTAAATTCGAGGACTCCATGGAACGCTTGGTAGGATGGAGGGCATCAGATTAAGTGGTCGCTCTCATCATGACCACGATCTACCAAACCTTGTCCCATCAACAGAAACGAATGGAGGCGCATCATAAATACCTCTACACAGTCAAGACCGAGATAATTACAACCACTTCGTCAAGAGTCCAACTAAGAAGAAGATGAAGATCTATAAATTATTTTGATGACCTCGGTGGCGCAGCGGGCGAGAGCCCGTCTGAGACACAAGGGGCGCGGGTTGGAATACCGCTGCGTGACAAATGTTTGCATGATCTACAAATATTTGTTCCTGGTTTGAGTGTTGGTGTATACTATGGTACTCGTATTTTCTGATACCAACGACACAGGAAATCTTCGTGTTGGGTCAGGATTATGTATGTGTTGGTATTTATTTATTATTTATTCTCCATTGCACGATCAAATAATCGGAGAATGTTTAATCTTTTACGCTCAGCCGACCCTCTTCTGTTTATGTTAATTTCTTAAGGTAAAAACAGAATATTTTGCAAGGGCAACACCACATTTGTTTTAACGATACGACCTGTGTTTAAGAGTTAAATTACATATTATTTTACTAGCTTCCACCCGCGGCTTTGCTCGCGTGGTACCTACATAATAAGTAGCCTATGTGTTCTAGATGAAGATCACTTTATATTCCAAGTTTCATGGAAATCGGTTGAGCCGCTATGGCGTGATTGAATAACAAACATCCAAATATCCTCAAAAACTTTCACATTTATAATATTACTAGCTTCCACCCGCGGCTTCGCTCGCGTACCTACATAATAAGCCTACATAATGTAGCCTATATGCTATTCTAGATGAAGAACGCATTATATTCCAAGTTTCATCGAAATCGGTAGAGCCGTTATGGTGTGATTGAATAACAAACATCCAAACTTCCTCATAAACTTTCGCATTTATAATATTAGTAGGATTTTGTAGAGCATACTTTATTTCCCGTTAAGTTTAAAATAAGCCCCTGACGGGTTAGCATACATAATAAGAATCAAGGTTTACATTCAAAATTCACAGGAATTATGAAATCTAAATTCAGGAAGTTAAAGCTTATTTTACCTTTGATACACACGCTGTAGAGGTCAGTTAGTTACTCCCACCTGTTTGATATCAGGGGCTTCTCTCAATAGGCATTGTGAAGTTGACAAATAGATGATTTGGGCATGTTCACTTTGTCGCAAATTCTATTATTGTGTTTTAATGTACGCTTTTGTGGCGGCTTTTTTTGACTTCCGTGAGTTCTCAGCTCAAAATAACCGATTTAAAAGATAAAGACATAATAAAGTATACACCTCTAACTTTTAATTTCATGGAGTTATGGTTGTAATTTGTATGACGACAAGTTGATCATCTACATGGCTTTCATGTGGGCCGACTTCAAGCAATAAATCTAGCCAAATGTAACATTTGATATAGAGCCAATTAATCAATTATGGCAGCCGCTAATGTATGGTTGTAGGCTAGGGATTGATCGACGCAGGATCGATACTCGGAACGCACAGTACCGGAAATTTAGCTATTATCGAAATATTAACAAAATTATGTCAAAGATGTTCTTTTTTATTTCCGTTGTCTCATTCCCACCGTAACTATAGTTATATTTCTTTAGAAAAATGCATAAAATTTACAGGGTGATCTATAAAATGTTTGCTATCTCGAAAGGGCACCTATCAATATCAAATATTTTTGGTATTTTTATAATCTTCACAACTAATTAAACGTACGAAAAGTTCGGCACCAAGATTGAACCTCAAACAGCTGATTAATTGAGAGTGCACTGATTTTTGCAGTGTTTTTAAAAAAATATGAATTTCAATAAGTCGTAGAACAATATTTATTGCCAATTGGGTTTAGAATAACCCCTTTCGGGATAATATACATTATGTACACACCTATCCCTACTACAGGGCTGCCCATCATACCAGATGTTAAGCAAATGTTTTCAGGAGTACAATTTAAGGAGCGCCACCGCACCTCGGCAAAAACACGATTCTTTGTTTTAAAATGAGAAATTTAAGGCAACCACCACTTTAGGTTTCGCGAACATGTTTTCCTTACGGCTATTTAAATGCTCAGGGTTTAATTAGGTATTGGGGTAGAGAAAAATGAGTTTTGTGGGGCGTTTTAATTTATTTGCAACATGGTTTTTGTACAGTTTCTGCTTTTAAAACATTGTAAACGAACCTTCCGATTACCATGGAAAAGAATCTGAGATTGGTCTTTCTGACTTGAATTTGTAATTACCAAAAGTAAAATAATATAAACATTAATTTTATTCAGATATCAAAAATACAACATTTAGCTCGTATTCTGAAACTATACGAGTAGGTTCACAAATTGAATCGGGATTGAAGCATATACCTAATTTATTTATGACTGGACTCATAGCTCAGTTGGTAGTAACTCTGCCTTCTGCGCTAGAGGTTGCGGGTTCGATTCCCGCACAGGACAAACATTTGTGTGATGAATACAGATGTTTGTTCTGTGTCTGGTTGTTAAATATTTATCTATTATGTATATCAGTCTCTGGTACCCATAGTACTATGCCTAGTTTGGGATCAGTTGACCGTGTGTGATATGTCCGGAATATTAAAAATTTCAATATTTAAATATATACCTACAAATATTTACAATTAAACACGGTCTTAGGCCACCATACCTCAACATGGTCACTAACATAATACAGGATGACCATGAAAGAATCGGTGACACGACAAGAAGAAGAACTGTCAAGTCTTTTCTTTTTACACGGGGCTAGCATATCGAGATTTCGATCGGATGACACGTGATTAAAAAACTATTTGAGATGTCATTATGCATTCAAACAGCTTGCGACTTCATTCAGTAAGTAAGGATCATTTTGAAATAAACTATTGTAGGTATAGGTAGAACGACAAATAGATAAAAGGAGTAAAGATTTGTAGTTCAGAAATGTGTAAAATATCATAGTTGGTAAGTACCTTACTTACTACAATGAAATTCTTATTAGGGCCTGGAACATAAACTTTTATGTTTTGGGCAGGCGTCCCCGCCTACACACAACATAAAAGTTCATATTCGTAAGTCGAGAGTCGCAAAGATTTATGGTTGCAAATCGTGAAAAATATAGTCAATTCGGTTTGGGTGTGCATTTGAATGGCATAAGATAACATAGTTGGGCTCTTAGTATAGTAAGTCTTGGTAGTACCTACCTACGAATCTACTAATTTTTTGCTGTTCCTATGTACTAGGTACATACTGTTAGCTGTTCTGTGACGGTGTTATCTTTACATGCGCTCGCTCTTCATAGAAAATAAGTAAAACCCAAATAATTGTTTACAATTTTTCTTATATACAATTTAACATAGACCTAATGTCTAGACAAACCTAACATAAGTTTTAAGATATTTATTATTAGACATTTGTATTCCGTTTGTGTAATAAATAAATAAAAAAAAAAAACACTTACGCGCTTCAAGGTTTTAAAATATCTTGGAGACCTAGATCGGAACCTGACTTTTAAGATTCACTTTGAGTTACTGTTGGCTCAAATATTATCTTACTAATATAATAAATGAGAAAGTTTGTGAGGACGTTTGGGTGTTTGTGGCTCAACCGATTTCGTTGAAATGTGTAATAGTTAAAGTTCATTATCTAGAATATAGGCTACTTTTTTATGTAGGTACTAAGCGAGCGAAGCCGCAGGCTGAAGCTAGTAAGTAATAAATGTAATGATAAACTTTCAATATGTAACATGCACTGATACGCTTCAATTAGAATACACTTTAAGGCAATTTCTTATTCTTCATTATTACAAAAACTAAAAACCGACTTCAAGTTCCTGAATAAGATATGAATAAGATTAATATCGATCTCTTTTTTTTTTTTATCAACCTCTTTGCGTTTTGCTTACCTACTGAGGATGACACTGACCACCTACACTTTCGAATAAAAACAAAAGTAAGTATGACATCCATTCATCATCAATAATCTCTTACGGTACTGACTGACTGACTGACAATCAAACGTAGTGGTTTTATTCTCTTTGAAAATCAACGCAGAGACTAACCAAAATCATAAGAGTATGTAATATGCAGGTTAGCTTCCTGTTGTAACGTATGGGTGCACAGAAAGGAATTCCCGACTCACAACCCCTAAGGTTGAAGTTTATGTAAAAAAATAGCAGCAACCGAAGTCGCGGGGATAACCATACCATACCAACGACAAGGAAAAAAATAAAATTTTGGCAAGTCGTGATTTCAAGAGATGATGGCGTTTTTTAAGTTTTACGGGACAAGTAGCAATCCCTAAGGAATTAAATTAATATGGGACCTCCCCGGGATCATACTCTATACATCAGTGAAGAAATACAGCCAACTTGAGAACCTCCTCCTTTTTGAAGTCGGTTAAAAAACAGGCGTAAATTTTAGGGATTTAATAGATTTCAGAAGATTCAAAAGAACCTTGTGATTTCAATGAATAAAGAAACTTTGAAGTTTGATATCATAGGCTACTTTTCATCCGGCTTATACGCAAACGAAGCCACAGGCGGTTATTGTTATTATTCCACTCAGAAACACAAACATATCTTATTTGGCATACAGTGATGTTGAGTCTTCTCATTATTGTGGTTATTGAAAGGTATTCGACGTAATCGGCTTTGTGTCAATGTGTTTGATGTATTGAGTAGGTATTAGGTCTAGCCCGCAACTTCGTTTGTTTGGAATTCGAAATTTATGTGTGACGGCCTTGATCAAAATGTAATCAATGTAGATGATAAATATAAAAAAAAGTACTTTTGTACGCTGTAATTGTGGGCGTCAGACGAAACATTTTCTAAATGAAAATTAAAAACAAATCTGTCCCACGGGAACCGTTTGCCTGTATGCTATGTGCCTATGCGCAATTCCAGGCTATAATCTTTATTTGTGCCAATTTTTATTCAGGTCCGTTCAGCCGTTCTGGCTTGATAGAGTAACAAACATCCATCCAACCAAACTTTCACATTTATAATATTAAGATAAGTAAGATGAATTAGAGGAAATGTTACAATATAATATTTGGTTTATGTATTTTCTGAAGCTTTGGTATCAAGGAAAATATACTGGTAACTAAGTACAAAAGTGCGATCATCACCATTTTCCTACCCTTGTCCCACATTATGTGGGGTCGGCACAATATGTTTTTTTCTTCTACACTCTTCTGTTAGCTATCATCTCCGTACTCACTTCTTTACTCGTGTTACTTATAAACAATTTATCCATGTTTTCTCTGGTCTTCCTCTACCCATATCCATCCACATTCATATCTAATACTCTTCTCGTTAGATGAGTTTCATCCCTCCTCATGACATGCCATACCACACTAATCTATCACTCCTCAAGTTTACAATCAGCGATGTATCATCAAAATTGATCCTTACGTCTACTAAATAGAGTTAATTATACTTATTACATTGTGTCCCAAAAGCCATTTAGAATTAAAATTTTGTTTTGTAATCTATGAACAAAGTTCTTTCATATGACGCCCGATTTCGTGTATTTGTAAACGTTTTTTTTAAAGACCCCCTTTTGGACTTAGCAACCCCATGGCCGATTTAACTCATACTACCAGTAAATTATCACAGTACAACATGTTGACTTACTTAATTCCATGCAATTCGGATTGAAGATTCGATAGTAATGCTCTAACAAACATAACAACACCAATTCGCCCAAGTCGATTGAGATATCTTCGCTAGCTCGATCAAAAAGATTGATAGAAACTAGATACACAGATAAAATCAATAAACGGAAGAAATTATTAGCCAGTTCGGAATCGAAACTGTATTGATAAAATACAAAATAAAATCAAAAATCCTTCCAATAAACTGGATTAATTGTACACGTATTGCCGATTGCGCTAATTGAAAACGTTTGTTGATATTTTCACGTGTCAATCATTGTAACAGGTTATCTGCGCCTCTACCGTTCAAAATAAACTTTTGTTAATTAATTTACGACATATATTATATGATTCATGAAGGTAGGGCCCATTTCAGCTTACAATCAACTTTGCGATTTTGTTCGTGACATAAGTCGACTTAAATCCTTTCACTACACTGATTCTTTCACCGACGATCATAGGCCCTTTCAGGACCACCATAACTCAACCAGGTCACTGACCTGGCACAGGATGACCAAGAAAGAATCAGTGACATGACAAGAAGAAGAAGAAGTCGACTTAGAGATTTATGGTTCTAATTCGTGTAAAATTAGTGATGATACGCCTTTTTTTTATACAACTGAGATGGCAAACAAGCATAGTACCTACCTACCTGTTGGTAAGTGGTTACCTTAGTCTATGAGCGCTTGCAATACCAGAGGCATTACGTACGCGTTGCCTAACCTAACGATTAGTGCCCAAGAAAGAGCCTGTGATGAAACAAACTAATTCATATGATCATCAAACTCCGCTCAGTCGCTCACCACCAAGACAAACTCCTGCTAACTTTATAAGCCCATCAAACTGTCCTGCACAAGCTGTTGCGGAACTTCGATAAATCATAGAATAAACAACATTAGAGTACAGAAGATTCACTCCTAAATAATAAATAAATAAATCTTCCGAACATATCACACACGGTCAACTGATCCCAAACTAGGCATAGCCTGTACTATGGGTACCAGAGACTGATATACATAATAAATAAATATTTAACACCCAGACACTGAGCAAACATCTATGTTAGTCACAAATGTTTGTCAAGTGCGGGAATCGAACCCGCGACCTGTAGCGCAGAAGGCAGAGTGACCACCAGCTGAGCTATGAGGTGAGTAAATAGCAAGAATCAAGAATGCTATATGAGGCTAACTATTTTTAGGTATGGTCATACGAGGTGATTCATTACATGATTCATTACCATCCCGAAAGGGGGTTATTCTATCAACAAAAAACAAAAAGAAAAAAAAACATCAATATTTTCATTAATTTTTTTCTTCCAAACTAGCTTTTTTGGTATTTTTATCATCGTTAGAACTAATAAGCTTAGTGAACATAAAATTATCAGCTTAATAAACGAGCGAACTCACACTTATAATATCGGAAAATAAAGAATAATTGAAGAAATTACATTTATTTGTACCAAAACTGTTGATGTGTTCAATAAATATCTAGCGGCTAGATGTTAGCCTGAATAGTACATCAACAACGTGTTCTGTAACTAGTATACTATCCCAAAAGGGGCTTATTCTACCAACAAATTGAAAAAGATAATCGCAAAATTAGAGTCAATATATTCATATTTTTTTTCCAGTGAAGCCTGTAGTGACACAGGCTTGCGAAGCTCTCAGCTGGTCGAACAACAAGTTTCAAAGAGATACGCAAGACTCGACGCTGATCTAGAACTGAAGCAAAGGCTTAGAATTACTATAATTTACAATAATTACACCTGCAATAGGACATGTTTTTTTAAAGATAAATCCTATGATATAAGTGAATAAGATTAAAACTAACGGATTGAAAAAATAATAATGACAATCAGAAAATGATGTGATATAGATCATACATTATCAAGTAAAAGTGCATCTATAAGTTCACAGCTGGACATAGGCTTCCCCAAAGAAAGCCACGAAGAACGGCCTTAGCCTTTTCCCTTTACCATCCACTGACTTCCCGCAATTTTCAAAAAATCGTCGGTCTATGTGGTCTATCGGGGAGCCTTCTAACACATAACATTGCCCGGTTTGGAGTCATCATTTAAGAACCTTTATTCTCCAACTAAGGGACTAAGGAAAAATGCTAGGAGATGGGCTGCAGCTGCAAAGAAAGAAAGAAAGAAAAGACATTTATTTGTGACGACAATACAACAATGAGACACACAGAAAAAATAATAATAATAATAACAACAGAAATGTTGACAAAACATAATATAATAAACAAAACATAATAAACATATCACACACGGTCAACTGATCCCAAACTAGGCATAGCCTGTACTATGGGTACCAGAGACTGATATACATAATAAATAAATATTTAACACCCAGACACTGAGCAAACATCTATGTTAGTCACAAATGTTTGTCAAGTGCGGGAATCGAACCCGCGACCTGTAGCGCAGAAGGCAGAGTGACCACCAGCTGAGCTATGAGGTGAGTAAATAGCAAGAATCAAGAATGCTATATGAGGCTAACTATTTTTAGGTATGGTCATACGAGGTGATTCATTACATGATTCATTACCATCCCGAAAGGGGGTTATTCTATCAACAAAAAACAAAAAGAAAAAAAAACATCAATATTTTCATTAATTTTTTTCTTCCAAACTAGCTTTTTTGGTATTTTTATCATCGTTAGAACTAATAAGCTTAGTGAACATAAAATTATCAGCTTAATAAACGAGCGAACTCACACTTATAATATCGGAAAATAAAGAATAATTGAAGAAATTACATTTATTTGTACCAAAACTGTTGATGTGTTCAATAAATATCTAGCGGCTAGATGTTAGCCTGAATAGTACATCAACAACGTGTTCTGTAACTAGTATACTATCCCAAAAGGGGCTTATTCTACCAACAAATTGAAAAAGATAATCGCAAAATTAGAGTCAATATATTCATATTTTTTTTCCAGTGAAGCCTGTAGTGACACAGGCTTGCGAAGCTCTCAGCTGGTCGAACAACAAGTTTCAAAGAGATACGCAAGACTCGACGCTGATCTAGAACTGAAGCAAAGGCTTAGAATTACTATAATTTACAATAATTACACCTGCAATAGGACATGTTTTTTTAAAGATAAATCCTATGATATAAGTGAATAAGATTAAAACTAACGGATTGAAAAAATAATAATGACAATCAGAAAATGATGTGATATAGATCATACATTATCAAGTAAAAGTGCATCTATAAGTTCACAGCTGGACATAGGCTTCCCCAAAGAAAGCCACGACGAACGGCCTTAGCCTTTTCCCTTTTCCATCCACTGACTTCCCGCAATTTTCAAAAAATCGTCGGTCTATGTGGTCTATCGGGGAGCCTTCTAACACATAACATTGCCCGGTTTGGAGTCATCATTTAAGAACCTTTATTCTCCAACTAAGGGACTAAGGAAAAATGCTAGGAGATGGGCTGCAGCTGCAAAGAAAGAAAGAAAGAAAAGACATTTATTTGTGACGACAATACAACAATGAGACACACAGAAAAAATAATAATAATAATAACAACAGAAATGTTGACAAAACAAAAACAACAAAAAAGAAACAAAAAAACACAGGTAAATAAAAAACAAGAAAAAAGGTACAAGTTGTAAGAATGTGTGTCCTAGCACCCAGTCCACGCTTCGTCACAAATTGGAGTCCAACTCAGCATTTGTTGTGCCGCGTTGGCAGCACAACGCTGGTCTTCCGTTGGAACCATGTAGTGCGTCACGGATGTCAGATTCAGATTTATACATTACCAGCGATAACCTTAAATACAGAATAAAGAAAAAAAATATTTAGTTTATCGATATATACAATATAATATATGTTAAATAATAATAACTGTGCTTACTTAATTCAATAATAAGATAAAATAAAATAAAAAACTCATCAAACAGTTGCAAATTTTAGTGTCTGAGGGTAGAGGCGAATTTACATCTCCAAAAGAGTTGAAAGTGAGATTAGCCATCTTAAGAGAGACAGAACAGCCCAAGTGTGATAAAAGCAGGGGGTACTGCACTCGCCAACCCGGCGTGGTGAGTATGGGTAAATCGCCCCACATGATAGGAGGCCAAGTTCGGCAGTGGACGTACTACGGCCGAAATGATGATGATTATTAAAAGTCGTGACTATGTTTTCACTCCACTCATACTCAAATCACCTGGTGTTGACCAGTGATCACCAGTGACTGACTGCCATGCAACGCAGAGCCTAAACGGGCCGTAGAGACTTGACATTTGGAAGTTGTATTTATCTTCTTACGTAGGGGTGTACTAAGAAGAGATTTTCGAAAATTCAAGAGCGGGCAGCGGGGTTCGAAATTTGTATGAAAAGAAAAAAAGCGAAAGAAATCGCTGGGGCTTTCAATTATAAAAACTGTCGCAGATTCCTATTTAATATCTCCTTAAAATTCTGCTCACGGCGATTAAGGTTGCGATCCTAGTACAAACAAACAAATCAACAAATCAACTAACCCGCAACAAACATTCAACAAATACCCAGCGGTCGACCTATTCGATTCCAACAAGCGATCTAATGACATTAGTTAAACACGTGTCCCGCTTGTCAATGTTATTGAATACCTGTATATCAGCTGATTGGCTTGCGTGTTTAGTTGATGTAATTGATTGACATGACTGTGGTTACTAGATGAGTTATATAGATATTATAAATGCGAAAGTTTGTGAGGATGTTTACATGTTAGTTGTTCAATCACGCCGTAACGGCTCAACCAATTTCGTTGAAACTTGGAATAGATACATTTCTGTACCTAGAATAGCATATAGGCTACTTTTTATGTAGGTAAAACGCGAGCGAAGCCGCGGCGGAAGCTAGTACTTTATAATATTAAGATGTAAAATAAACGTTTGAATTTTTTGTAAATATTTGTTCCGGGTCTGGGTACTGTGGTAACTTGGTACTCGTAGTTGCTGATACAGGGAATCGTAGTGTGGGTTCAGGACGATGTATGTGACTGTTGATTGTTATATTTATATTAGTCAGACTCAGTATTTTAGGAAAATAATTAATAGAAAAATTGCATGGAATATTGGATTTTTTAGGAAATACTAAAAGATTTTATCCTATGTGATTTTTGTATGAACTCAAGACCATAACTCGCGATTTGAACGTTGGATATGCATAATTATTTTTCGTGTTGTTCTTTAAGGCCCTGGTAAAGATTTCATGAAAAAAAAACATTTTAACTTCATCTTGACTGTAAAATTTCCAACTGGTGGACTTCGCAAATTTTGAGGTTCAATAATGAGTCATACGTTTTATATTTATATTTCTATCTTCAACAATAATAATCATCATAATCACCATCCCGAACCTTTACTCCGCAACCAGTTGTCAGTTCTGCGAGCTATATAGCCTGCCCACCGCCACTTCAACTTGCTAATTCTGAGAGCATTTCGGTGACCTTATAATCATGCTTTTAATATTATTCAAAAAATTCTGCCCACGATATTTTCACTCCAAACTCGTCAAATTGAGATCGTTTTCGCCCTACCAATTGCATTTCTCATTCACTTATAGCTTCCAATCAATCGATCCCTAATTGGAGTTCAGTCGGGAACGAACGAAACTTCCGTCGAAGGCTCCCGATATCCTGAAGCTTCCGATTCGTATCCGGAACAGGGAACGACTCATCCGGTATTAATTTGAATGTATTACGGTATTCGGTTGCGGTGATGAGCGTCTTGTTTGCTCCTTCAAGGCGGTCCTAGCTATATTATCTATTTTTCGTTGAGGTTCAATGTTTTTTATTAAATATACTGTATAATTTTCATGGTTTGATAAAGCTTTTATCTAATTAACTAATAACCATAACTAAGCAAAATTTAACGGCGGAGCAGGGGGTGCTAAGAATCCCCGGCAGATGCCCAGCTACCAATCCCCATGAACTCTGGACCTGGCGACAACCGTTGGGGAGTAAAGGTTCTCGAATGGCGACTACGAACCGGGCAACGCAGTGTTGGAAGGCCCCCCACCCGATGGACCGACGACATTGTGAAGGTTGCGGGAAGTCGGTGGATGGAGAAGGCTCAAGACTGTTCGTCATGGAACTCTTTGGGGGAGGCCTATGTCCAGCAGTGGACTTCTACAAGCTGATGATGATGATGATGAAGCAAACTTTTTAAAATTTTACTAAATATTCAACTCAATGGCGGTTAACGTATTTTGTAATTGTTAATTGATTGATTTATTTGATTATTCGTATGTTTAAATATGTTTACAAATAGAAATGACTGACATCTGCATGAGTCTCTAATGGCACTCATCTAATGTAAGGCCCGGTTCCTATACATATTTAAACCTAGTGCAGATCGATATTTGTAGGAAGATACCAGAAGTTTACAATACCTTACTATGCTACTACCGACGTAGTTTGAATAATAAAACCGGTCATAAGGCGTTTTCAAATAATCCTTGTTATTTTATTGAAATAAATACCGATTTTATTTACAGAAAGAAACTAATAACTAATAGTTAATATTTACAAAATACACAAGAAACAGTTGAGCCACCTAAGGACCGTTAGAAACGATCTATAGATAGCTCAACTGATCCAGATCACTACCAGTCGGAAGCGTCCCCAAGACGCTGGCGGAATTGCCAGCGATTAATTCAATACCGATTGACTTTCACTTTATTTTTATACATAAAGGTTATTTACCAACAACAACGTTTTTGTAAACAAATAAGCAGCGTTATTCCATTATTTACATAACTGTTTTTCACACCTTCAGCTCTCCTTTGGCATCGATTGGTTAAAAGTCCCGTCCCAGACCAAAATAGCTAGGACATTGGCACCGCAGGCTTTATTGATAGTATAGGTATACAGACTGACAAGTTTCGTCAACTTATGGCCGAGTTACCTCTCGCCGCGAAAACTAATTCTCTAATTTAACGTATCATGTATACAGTTACTAGTTTCATAATACACTTTGAGCATGCTACGAATGACTTAGAGCTTGCAGAACTTTTATATTAACGTTTTAACTTGATGGTTTGTGGTTTTTTCTTGGTCAACATGAACTGGAGAATGCTCGAGAGTAGTTAATAGTTCCCCCTCAGAGAGTAGTTAATAGATATTAATAAAGTGAAAATTTATCAGTACATATCATAAAATTCTAAATGGGGCAACCCTATTTGAGATAAAACAAATATTACAGGAAAAAACAAACATGTAAAATTATGAATCAACATAACTACATCTAAATATGTATTCATAGTTATACATATCACCCCACGATAAGGCAAATGAAACTTTGAGGAAAACTCGTTGTCGCAGCAGTAAGGGGGATTTCGTTGGGGGGGTTGATTTAATAAATATTCAAATAAAGGAAGAAGTCCGTTCTGACCGCGTGCTCTGAACTAGATGCTCAGCCAAAAGTACCCATAATTGAATTGTGGTAAGGTTGTATTTGCTATGTTCAAGAGGCATTGATAAATGCTATTTTGAGTGTGAGCTGTAGTGAATTGCCGCACTGTTGATGTTGAAAGTTTTATTATTTTGGTGGAAAACTCGAAGTTTTTTTTATGGATCGTATCTTTTGAAAAATACAAATGATGTAGAACAAAGTTACTGCCTATTGGGTGTACACTATCATTAAACACAGTGAACTGTGAAACTTGACTTTTTTCATAGAAAAAACATGCAAGTATAAGCAGCTTTGGGGTCAAATCAGTTCAAACTCCCTTATTCAGTTGATACTTGTGTCACATTTGTTATCTTCGTTACAAAACCAAGACCATAATTGGTGATAAAGATAAATTGATAAAGACCTGGGAAACAAAAATGTATCCTACTTCCTATCCTATCCTACAACTATCTTTTATATTTGCGGAAGTTTGTGAGGATGTTCGTGGTTCCACGCCCAAACGGCCGAACGGATTTGGATGAAAGGCACGTAGAGATAGATTATAGTCTGGAATAGCACCTAGGCTACTTTTTATCCTCATAGGCGAGCGAAGCCGCGGGTTATTATTAAAAAAAATTAAAGATGAAAATCAACGATTATACAAAACATCAACAAACATATGCAAAATGATATTTTAGTAAAAACAACAATAATATTTTTTTTGAGCAAAAAATATTTGATCAACCCATAATACAAAATTGTAATTCTCACGCATGCATCTCAAGCAAACATTTTTCATTTTAACATGACAGTTTGCAAGCCCATCGCCGTTATAAAAACTATCTCTCCCATCATTACTTAGCCCTAAAATTCGCAGCGGTCTGTTTTACGATCACAATAAGCCCCAGAAAATGCTAACTAAACAATATACCGGCAGATAAGGGACCCTCAAAAACCTCATATTTGACACTAGGCCGTGGTTCCCACAGTAACCCGCATTTTATAGTGCGTGATAAATTTTACGCAAGCCCAAAAGATGGTTCCGTGTGTGCAAAAATTACTTTAGGGAAACGAAGTAATGAGGTTATGCTTGGTTTCACGCGAGGCCACGACTTTTTTAAGAAACCTAGGAGGGATAAACTAGGTGCCATGGGCAGATGATTTAGGGACCCAAATGGTCTTTGATATAATATAATATAAATATAAATATTAGGGCAATATTCACACGGTCAACTGATCCCAAACTAGGCATAGCCTGTACTATGATTACCAGAGACTTATAGAGAGAGAGATTACATAATATATATATATATTTAACACCCAGACGCAGAACAAATATCTGTGTTCATCACACAAATGTTTGTCCAGTGCGGGGATCGAACCCACGACCTCTAGCGCAGAAGGCAGAGTTACTACCGACTGAGCTATGAGGCCAGTCAGATATGATTGTTATATAATTATCTCTAGCTGTTCTCGCGACTTCATCCGCGTATATAAAGATATAGTTTGTTTATACATCTATTATTTTTTATTCATTAGTCGTGTACACGAACCCTACCTCTATAACCACCTAACTCTAGCCTCAAAGGTTTGCTGGAAGAAAACTCTATTTAGGGTTAAGCTCGCCTTTGTACATGTCCTTTCATTTAATTTGTTTTTGTATGTGTTTTCTGTGTACAATAAAGAATAAAGAATGATTTTAAATAAATGCTGTAACACCTGTTTCTTTATTTTTTTACCGAAATCCTAAATATGAATTTTCAGATCCCTAACTTAAGTAATTTCGGATTGCCGATACAAACTTACAACCCCTATTTCACCCCCTTCAAGATTATTTTTGAGACAAAAGATAGCATATGCCCTTTGCCAGGCTAATCTATCTCCTCGCCAAATTTAATTAAAATCGTTTGAGCCGTTTAGTCGGTAAAAGGTCACAAACAACCAGAGTAATATTAGTAAGGAAGTAAAATTTTTGAAAAATCTCTTTTTTTATGTTTCAAAACTTTTTTTTAATGTTTGAACTTTTAGACGGGAATTATAATAGTTAAAATAATGCTGGCAAAATAAAAGCGCTACGAAGCTTAACGTAGCGGTCTACGTAGCACATTCACCTCTCCGTAGCACTTTCGTAGCAGCTCTACGCAATTACGCCAAAATAAGTTTTACTTTGCATTTATACATAACTAAATAGTTTTTTATCGCTATGTTTTGAACAAAAAATAGACACCAAAGTAGCAATAATGTTTTTTAAGTGAGATGAGATTCTGTTTATTTGGTTTCGCAGCACTTCCAAAATTCCATTTCGCATAAAAAGTACGAATATTAAAAATATCTACGACGTAAAAAATAAACTAATTTCGTCTTATGAAACTCTTAAAATGTAACTCAAAACATGTTAAAAAGTAAATAACGCTTGAAACTAGCTTCGTTTCACGGAAGCAGAGCGAGACATGCATGAGGCTCTCGCGAATGTAACGAATGTTAAAGTACGTATATTTCAATGTGTAATATCGTTATAAATAAGAACCAACGCACAGCCAGTTACTGTAAGCCCTAGAAATTTGAAAGAAGATAAATATCGGGCCACGGTGTCATATGTCATATGTATATAGTCTAAAGTTTTGGAACAACGCATTTTGTTCGCAATACAAGGTCATTCACAAATGTACACTATTCCGAAAGGGCCTTTGTCTACACTCAACTGGCTATAACTTTTGATAAACGACTTAAGGAAATTTGTTATTTTTCACTAAAAAATCTGTTATTATGGGGTCAAATGAGTTCAAAGTCAATTAGTCAATTGTTTAGGTAGAAATCTATAAGTTCTCGTTTTTTTTTTATACAACTGAGGTGGCAAGCAATCATACGGCCCACCTGTTGGTAAGCGGTTACCGTAGCCTATGAGCGCTTGCAATACCAGAGGCATCACGCACGCGTTGCTGACCCCGAACCCCATCCCCCCTAAAGAGCTCTGGCAACCTTACTCAGTCCAGGAACACAATACTATTTGAAACAAATAATGTTATTTGGCTGCGATCTTCTGTAAGGCGGAGGTACCTCCCAGACGGGCTGCTCCAATTTAGAACGAGAAAATCTTGCTGTGCTCTCGTATATTTAATGATTGATTATAGAGATTAAAAAGTAACCAAAAACAGCAGATATTTTTTTTTTGCTATTATTATTTCTCTTTTTGATAGAATAAGCCGCTTTTGAGATAGTATACAAGTTTCGGTTTTTTTTAATAATATATTATTTAGAGCACAGAAACAGATTTTTGCTTACTTAGGATTCCTACGAAACTACGAAGTGCTTACTTAGAATTCCATTACAAATTGCAACAGTGCTACCTAAAGATTTACTTCTACAAAACCTACAAGAAGCAGGTTCTTGTAGGTTTTATATTATTTTGCTGTAGATTCATAATTTTTGAACTGCATTGAAATTGGCTAAGCTCCGATTCGTGGATAAAAAATGTAGAAAGCAATATAAGCTCTCAACAGCTTAGCACAAACAAGGGCACTTCAGTACCTACTCCAATCCGGCATATTGAATTCAAATCATGGTTTGATTGGCTTGGCATCGGCTTTTAAGTTTTAATATGAAATTGCGATTGAAATTTTATATGCGGGTTGAAGTGTCTTGGAACAGGCAGAATGGAGGACGACTGTTGGTTGTTTTACCGCTAATATGATGTTTGGGATTCTTTTGGATCTAGTATCAAAGAAGTAGCGAACTTCTGCCGCTTTTATAACTACTACCGATTAGGCAGACTGTATGAACTGTACAAAACAAATCTTCGTTTACAGTTTCAATTTCTTTTTTTAATTTAAGTGCTGTTTTTAACCATTGACTTAGAAATTGCCGTGATGATTGTATTGGTAGATCGAAATCGGACACTTTATTTAAATGAAGAAAAAAAATATTTTTACTAAATCTAGACCAACACATCACTTATTTTAGAAATTAATGAGTTTACAATAAAGAGTTACCTATCTATCTATATATTTTACAGGTGCCACTTACGTACCTACAAAATAACTTGTCATCGAACTGAAAACAAAAGTCATCTATCTATGTATGCAAATTGTGTAAATTTTTGACCCCATTACCTAGTTAGGAAATTCGGTCCCATTTCGCGTGATCATGTCAACCCCCTGACCCTTTCACGTGATCAATCAATGTCAGCCGAGTGAATATGATAGGAAAAGTATGTCGGTAGGTGCCTACATTACAGGGCTAAATTATTATATGCGTGTTCGTAGATTCTATTTTGCTTATATTGTTTCTGAAATCAGATGCATCACAATGATATAAGCATTGTTTTTGGCTCATCAATCCGGTACCAACTAAGTTACAACTTAATTATTAAACTTATCAGAAGTTCAACATCAAGATCTTCCTTAAACCGCTGAATAAATGTGTTCGAATTGTTTAGAGACCAAAACAGCATATTTTAGTATAGTGCTTTTTCAATTAAAAAATTTCTAAAGTCGTGTAACAAATAATATCATGTATAAGTAAATCAATCTAGGTACTTACAATGTAGCGCAAGGGGGGCACATAGCCGAGAGCGAGTGCCCGCCCGCCGCTCGGCCGCGCCGCGCTACCGCATCGCGGCATGCGACATGCCGCGCGCGACACTAGCCCAACACTGACCGCCCGCGCGCGCGCCCGAACACTCCACAAAACGCCACGCTGAACAGTCCGACTGTGGACAAATAACATTTTTAGTTAATTTTACTAAACCTTTGGCTTTTTCATAAAATTCCAAATTTTGGCATATTTTCAATAATTTTCTTATAAATTTACTAAATTTGACAATATACACACTAAATTTGTAATAAATTTACTAAATTTGTGATAAGTTTACTAAATTTGTGATAAAATTACTAAATTCGTCTTATATATACTAGATTTGTATCAAATTTACTAATTCCGTATCAAATTTACTAAAACTGAATCAAAACTATTCGAACTTTATTACCAAAACAACGAAATACCGCACGCTACGCATTCTTACGATACAAATATATTTCGAGCCTTTAGCAACTCTTCATCCATCATCATCATCATCTCCCTGCCCTTATCCCACTTCACGTGGGGTCGGCACAACATGTGTTTCTGTTCCACTCCCCTATATCAGCCGTCATATCAGTATTCAATCCTTTCTTACTCATGTCGTCTTTCACACAATCTTTCAACTCTTCATCCGTTAAAAGTACAAAATGTAACAAATTATTATAAACAAAGTTACTACCACATAACGTCAGCTACAAACACCAGCTTGCAGAATTAGCCCCAATGGTATTGCACTCACAGCCTACGGAAAACCTTACTGATCAGTCTTGATATTGGCAAGGAATAATATTTTAACATCATGACCAACGGTAAAGCACTCGCGTCACTCAAACTGCCAGACAGTCACCCAAACAGAAGAGAAACGCGGGCCAGCAGCATACAACGTAGCAATGCAAACAGCGTCGACTTTTGGCGACCGACTGGTACCAATCTTTATCAATCGTTTCTTGTGTATTTTGTGTAAAGTAACACTTGTCTTAGTTTTAATTTTGTTTCTTTTTGATAATAAATGTTTTAAATAGGCAATTAAGAGGCACCCAGTCTTATAGTTAAGAATCTAAAATCCTTAGCTATAATATCTAATGACAACAGAGATCTTATATAATATTACTCAAAACCTGAAACTGAATGTATGGTGATATTAATGTACTATGGATTGAAACTTGATTAAAGAGGAAAGGATTGGCAATAACAGTAGGTATCTAATATGACTTCATGAGTCAATGTTCATGATTCGATTATTATCTATGAAAATCAACAATCAAATGATTTATTAATGTAGATCAATTTTAAAATAAACAGGAAGCTACGTTTACGGTAAGGTTATACCTTACCGTAAACGCGTTCAACCACGAAAAAAAGAAAAGGAATTCGAATAGCTTTCTGCGTACAAAACCTATGACACATTGACTGGCACGTAATACATTGCTTACTTGCACTGTCGTGCGTTAACAGGGTAAGCTGGAATGGCCGTAAATGTAAAGCTATGCAGTTGCGGGCAAATTCTCATATTATCGTTGGCGTGTCTACCCAGCTCACTCCTATGTAATAGTACCTAAATTTGGCTGTTTTTTGCGTGCAACGAACTCTACACCTTTACTGGTGATAGAATTTATATCCTACAATTTTGTTGCCACTAGCCAGAGTACGCATTGAGCTACAAACAATATGTTTTAGTTCATGTTGCGAAACACGGCTGAAATAATTGAGGATTATTCCAACGAATTGATTTGTCTGAATTTCTGAGAGAGAACATGAAATGAAACAAAATTGCCACAAACATAAAAAAAACTAACCGACACGACACAATATTTTTTTTGTGTTATTTAGTTTGCTAATCTATTGGGTTTGGTGTTGAAATTATAAAAAGAAATATGTTCACGACTTTTATCCTCAAGAATGGTAGACATCATCTCAGATCTCATGGCGATCAGATCTTTGGAAATTTCGAAGTCAGAGGAATGTCCTAATATTTGGCATATCACATTTTACAGTAGTGGTGACAGGTTGCAAGCCCATCGGGTTTCCTCACGATTTCCTTCACCGACTAGGTTCGAGCCAACGACCTTCGGATCGAAAGTCAGGAAACTTCTCACTAGGCCAACATGGTTTTTTTTAAAGAGCATATTTATAATATATAGTAGTTAGATCACTTTCTTGCTTCAGATGACTCGGTTTTGTTTATATACTGCGTTTGGGCGCCTCTCAACTCCGGCTTGTTTCCCAGACTGGCTATATTTAACCTATAGGGTTTTATTTACTTTCACATTAAACATACTGCAGTACATACAATGCTGGAATTTAATTTGGTTTCACTTTCTCATTACGCTGCGTTACCATGTGGTATTCATTGCTCAATATTAAATTGCGAAATTAATCTCAAATTCGTTGAATTACTACGCGTTTTCCCGAAATAACAGTTTGCTGGTTCGAATTTGTACACTTTACTCGTAATATTAGTAAATTGTTGCAATGCTAATCAGTGAACTGTATCTGTCATCAACAGTGCCATGTGTAGAATAAATGGTGAAATAATTAGTTTTGACTTAACGTCTTAAATTCATGCGAACTTATTGCCTTACGAATATGGTTGAAATTTGTAGATTTTTTTAGATTAATGTACAATATTCTGCTTCTTCCGTGTGATATAAATCTAAGTAACATCAAAGTAACATCATAAACAGAGTCTGCAAAGAGAACATATTATGATGTCTGTAATATTTGTGAGTACCTAGAACCATGATCCTTGATGATTTCGGTTTATCTTTGTACTTCTTATCATGACGATGGTAGAGTTCATGAAAGAAATCATCAAATGGATTGTTTCTTACATTTTGTAACCTGGGAAGATGGATAGAGCAGCTTCATACTATAAGATACATTAAGAGTGTCAGTGTCTAGCTAAGTACAAGCATATGTGTAGAATTCTGTGAAGTTGCGTATTGCAGTGTAATAATAGATCGCTAAAGAAGATTAAAAGTAGAAGCGTCTTGGTTACAACAAACGGCCACGCGGGGCGGTCCAACTGTTGACAACATTTTCTCTACTAAGCTGGGCAGTGGGCCCTATCGAGTTCACTATGTCTGTGTTTGCGTAGGCCTACTTGAAAAACTTCGTTCAAGTTCTCACTGCGAGCCAGGTGTGCTGGTTTAAATAAAAAACTATATCTGAGGCTAGCATTTCAATGCTAAGAACTCGTTTTACCACGTAGCTAGGTTATATTGCTATGTGAGCTAGAGAATCCTGATATCTATTGAAGGGTTATGTGCTAGATTTAACTTGTTTTCACTCAGGAAAAAATAATTGACAACTGATATGGGACGCGCGCACGTCGACGGCCTTTCAGTCACCAAGCCAACCGAGTGTTGTCATCAATTTGTATTTCAGTCTAATTTAGAATTACACTTAAACAATGCATGGAAAACTTTCTCGGTAGGCTGTCGCATTGCAGGAGAGCGTAGACGTGCGTGCGGGTCCGTGGGCCTACGCGCTCGGGCTCGAGGCCCAGCCGGCCTGGTGGGGTCAGGTACTCAGTACTCACATTAGCATACCAGCGTCGGCCTCCCGGTTTCCAACTATCGTTAACGTAAACAATCGAACACACAATGATTTCGCGTCATGGCGCGGCGCGGGTCACATGCCGGCGACTCGGTGCTCGGCTCGCGGCCGCAGATCGAAGCTGGTCAGGCGGGGGCCCGGCCGCGCTGGCTCGGCCCCGGGGGCTCGCCGCAACCCTGCCACCGCCACCACACCGTATGCGGCGTTTGCAAGCTAAATGAGCAGATTAGGTGCGCGGGGCGGAAGTGTCTGTAGCGACACGCGCGTCGGTGCCACTGCAGGCCGCCACTGAGGCGGGGCGGCCCGGGAGAGCCTCCCCGCGCGCTCCGCGCACCCCCGCCGCCTCCCCCGCCCCGCCACGTGCCCAGAGCGCGCTCGGCCTCTCGCCTCGCAAAGGGTTGTCGGCAAAGGGAAATTGCTACTATCGTCTTTTTGTCGTGACGACAATTGGCTGCGCTTAAAGCGTCGCTTTTCCTTTGACCGGGCTGTTCTTGAGCCGTCTCTTTATTTGTTTTTTTTATACATATTATTTGCATTGTTTTTGGACATGTATCGGGGTCGACGGGTTATGTAACGCCGTGCGAGTGCCATGGCTCGTTCTGTAGACGCAGCGCGCCTGTCGGGATACCCGTAACGCTGCCCTTAAATTTGTAGTGAGTGTGCGAGCGGGGCGAAGGCAGCCGAGGGCGGCCGAGGGCTGCCGAGTGCGAGGGAGCGAGAGAACATGCCTGACAGAGCGCGATGGCGCCGCCCAGTCGATAAGGCCGTCTCCACTCGCCGAACAAAGACACTAACCTATAATAATTACATTTAATTAAGGATAACTCTACTATTTTGTTTAATAAGCTATAATATGCCCTGGGGGCATAACATACGAAATTTCCACATATTTGCACTTGTATTTTTTTTTATGAATTCTCTGATACCGTTTTGAGCCACGAATACTTTTGAAACACACCTTGTCCAGACCCTATTATTACTTTGATGTGGAGCTGAGCGTACTCGTTTAAGATGGTAGAACTTAAGAGATGGTACTTTTTAAAATAAGGCAATTGGAAAGGCTGGTTTTCTTGACGAATCTATTTTATTCCCAGTGTCTAGTCCCACAATCGGGCGAATGCTTGAACGACTTCACACAATGTTATGATTGCCAGTATTCCACCTCTTTACTCGACATATACTTGCGTCAATTTAATTTCTGCGTCATTTGGCGCTAATTAGAGGTATATGGATTTTATAATAACAATTATACAGTTTAGTTTAAGTGCGTTATTACGTATAATGAAACTGAGACGTGTTAAACTTATAACAGAGTAATATCAAGCAAGCTACCAGGATTAATGAAGAAACTTTGATACCAAATCAATCTTAAGGTCGAAGCATGTTTTTTTTAACATTTCTAATAATTAGACGAATGTAATAACAACTTGGAAGAATCGGCACTATATGTTAGAGAATAACTTACGAACGTCAATCTGATTTGCAGGAATAGTTCGTAAGTCAAGTAAGATTGGATATAAGTAAGTACATGCTAAAGATGCGATTTTCAAAGATTATCTTTTGTGCCTCAACTATCATCGAAGCACCAACTTCATCGAACCACTAGTTTAGCTCTATTCCTTGACAAATGACCTATGGAAAGATGATGTCTTGAGAAAATGGCATAAATCTTGTCAGAATCATCATCATCATTTTTTAAATAGTAGGACGTCCCCTGCTGGTCATAAGTCTCCCCCGTAGTTTTCCATATGATATTTTTTTTCCATTTTCATTCCATATTTTTGGAGTCATAAACTTTTTAGGGATTGTATGTCTCTAGCTAAGCCATAGCTAGGCAGAACACAGGAAAATGAAGGTTATGATTCATACTTCTAGCAGTAGAGACCATAATTATAGTGTGGCTCTCATTACTCTTACTATTCGGGATGGAAATTGAAAAGCACAATTTCTTTGAAACTCCAACAGTGAACAATTATTGCAAACGCTTCATTCCATTTTGTAAGAATCTTGATCTTCAGGAGAAACTTTGATTTACATTATTTTAATAGAGAGAAAACTTGATTACTTTAATAGACCATTTGCCATTTTGCAGTTAAGTCATCATCATCATCATCATTTCAGCCGTACGACGTCCACTGCTGAACATGGCCTCCCCCACAGACAGAGCGAATTCCTTATCATGTGGGGGGATTTGCCCATACTCACCAAGCTGGGAATGCGGGTTGGCGAGCGCAGTTAGAGCTATCGTTGTTAAAAGGGACGCTGCTGCCCATCCCCTAGCTTTTTTCCCTTAGTCGCCTCTTACGACATCCGCGGATAGGTAGATATGGAGGGGCCTATTCTTCAGCCGGGGCCACCACGGCCAATTTTTTATTACAGAACACTATCTATGCCAAATTTCATCGAAATTGGTTAAGCGGTTACGGAGTGATTGAACCACCAATATCCAAACGTCTAAACATCCTCACATACTTTCACATTTATAATATTAGAAGGAATTTATTAAAAAACAATTATTTAAATCTATTCAGAACAATACCCGAACAAGCCGGGTTCCGCAAAGGCTTCAGTACCGTAGACCACATCCACACGCTTCGGCAGATTATACAGAAGACCGAAGAGTATAATCGGCCACTATGTCTAGCGTTTGTGGACTACGAGAAAGCCTTCGATTCAGTCGAGACCTGGGCAGTGTTACGGTCACTACAGCGGTGCCAGATCGACTACCGGTATATCGAAGTGTTGAAGTGTTTGTACAGTAAGGCCACCATGTCTATCCGACTCCAGGACCAGAGCACAAATCCGATCCAATTGCAAAAAGGGGTGAGACAGGGAGACGTCATTTCTCCGAAACTGTTCACCTCTGCATTGGAGGATGTCTTCAAGCTTCTGCACTGGGACGGACATGGGATCAACATCAATGGCGAATACATCACTCACCTTCGATTCGCCGATGATATAGTCATAATGGCAGAATCGCTGGAGGACCTTGGTGCAATGCTCAGAGACCTCAGTACCGTCTCCCAACAGGTGGGTCTTAAAATGAACATGGGCAAGACAAATATCATGTCTAATGCTCATGTCGCACCCATACCGGTAAATGTTGGGAACGATACCATTCAAGTTGTAGATCACTATGTCTATTTGGGTCAGACGATTCAACTAGGTAGGTCCAACTTCGACAAAGAGGTCAACCGACGAATCCAACTCGGATGGGCAGCGTTTGGGAAACTTCGTCATATCTTCTCGTCGGATATACCGCAGAGCCTCAAGACGAAAGTCTACAATCAGTGCGTGTTGCCAGTGATGACATATGGCACTGAGACTTGGTCGTTAACTATTGGCCTCATACACAAGCTCAAAGTTGCACAACGGGCTATGGAGAGAGCTATGCTAGGAGTTTCACTACGTGATAAGATCCGAAATGAGGAAATTCGTAGAAGAACCAAGGTTACCGACATAGCTCTCAGAATTAGCAAGTTGAAGTGGCAGTGGGCAGGCCATATAGCTCGCAGAACCGATAACCGTTGGGGAGTAAAGGTTCTCGAATGGCGACCACGAACCGGGCGACGAAGTGTTGGAAGGCCCCCCACCCGATGGACCGACGACATTGTGAAGGTTGCGGGAAGTCGGTGGATGGAGAAGGCTCAAGACCGTTCGTCGTGGAACTCTTTAGGGGAGGCCTATGTCCAGCAGTGGACTTCTACAGGCTGATGATGATGATGATGATGATTCAGAACAATCTAATCGGTAACAAAAAACTATTAACAATAGTGTATCACTACCTATTTCTTTAATTGTATTCAAATTTAGTTTACCCAATCTCGCGAAAACGCGTCGCAGTATTAATTTAGCGAAAGGTTCTATTGTTCGATTATTCTCAATTTCAGCTTAATTGAGAATCAAATTCTCATTGGGATGGACCACTCGAGATAAATCGTTATTCCTTAGGAGAAATAAGTAAATTGGTTTCGCGAGTGTAGGGCTGGCGATGGACTTCACTATACATAATATTTAAAATTAAATCTATCCTAACTGTCTGGCATTAATTATTCAATTTTATCAAGATGTTTCGAATTGTTTCGAATTGTTGTCTTTTTTATTTTTTGCATGTTTAGTTTATATTATCTAATTTTGATTTAATTTATATTGTTATTTCAAAATTGCAAGCCTGAACAGGCAGAATACATTGCTACTTTTATAAAATGTATAACATCTATAACACATGTATTTCAGGCAATAAAAAGTATGATTTATGATTTAAGCCGAAATCTTAATAATCATTATTTGTTTCAAATAGTGTTGTGTTCCTGCGATGAGTAAGGTTGCCAGAGCTCTTTAGGGGTCAGGGGGTTCGGGGTCAGCAACACGTGCGTGATGCCTCTGGTATTGCAAGCGCTCATAGGCTACGGTAACCGCTTACCAACAGGTGGGCCGTATGCTTGTTTTCCACCTCAGTTGTATAAAAATAATAATAATCTTCTAATACATAAGTGCAACTGAGCACTTGTATTGGCACTAGAAGTCACCCATCACCATTATTTAATGTCACTTGAGGTAACCATTTCAAGAGCCCCCATTTTTAGATCGAAAACAAAGAGTAGAGAGAGTAGTAGAACTAAAAAATTAAATAATAAAGTTAAAAAAATGTATAGCAGCTTGCATGGTACCCAGAAATAAACAAATATAAGATAAGAAAATTAATATTTGCAGATAATTTACCTTTGCCTCGCCGCGGAACCCGCACCTCATGCGTCTTAGCCGGGCACGCCATCGAGGTCGTCAGATATAAAATATAATTAGCACAAACAATTAAAAAACGATCTATACAAAAAAAAACGACTTATATTCATTTTCCTACGCAACCCTAAACGACGAGGCATCAATATAACCTCTTGTTTCAAGTTCTCGATTAAATTACAGCGAGAGTTTATTTTCAATACTTCACGAGCTTGTTTACAGTGCATTTCAATTTTATGGTTAGTAACCACAATTTAGGTATTGATCATAGCACTTAGTATGCCATAGCTCTCAGAATTATCACGTTGAAATGGCAGTGGGCAGACTATATATAGATCTCAGACAGGCCTCATAGCTCAGTTGGTAGTAACTCTGCCTTCTGCGCTAGAGGTAGCGGGTTCGATTCCCGCACTGGACAAACATTTGTGACTAACACAGATGTTTGTTCTGTGTCTAGGTGTTTAATATATATCTATTATGTATATCAGTCTCTGGTACCCATAGTACAGGCTATGCCTAGTTTGGAATAGTTGACCGTGTGTGATCTGTCCGGAATATTAAAAAAATAAAGCTCCAAACCTGACATCGTATATTGACGACATTATAAAGGTTGCGGGAAGTTGGTGGATGGGGAAGGCAGAAGATCATTGCAATGCCACATGTTTAGATGGAGTAATCTGGCCATTCGATCCGTAGGTCGTAGAATCATATCCCTGTCATGCAACAATGGATTTTTCTTTTAGATAAATGATATACTCACTAACCAGAAAACCATCTCATGTATTGACCATGTATTTCCTGCGGATAAGGTTGACAATATTTTTTTTTTTTTTTTTTATACGGAGGCTAACAGGCTTACGGCCCACCTGATGGTAAGTGGTTACCGTCACCTATTGACATCAGCAACACCTGGAGCATTGCTAATGCGTTGCCTGCCGAACCCCTCCCCCCCTAAAGAGCTCTGGCAACCTTACTCACCGCAGGAACACAACACTATTTGAAACAAATAATGTTATTTGGCTGCGATCTTCTGTAAGGCGGAGGTACCTCCCAGGCGGGCTGCTCCAATTTAGAGCGAGAAAATCTCGCTGTGCCCTACCTCTCGTGACAGACTATGCTGAAAGGAAAGCCTATTCTATTATGCCATACACTACAGCCTTCTGTAAATAGGTAAAAAATTGTACATGATTCTTTATAAATCATCTTGAATGAACGTCTGATCGAAGCGACGCGTGACCGGAGAGCTGGCTCTTATTTGGCCCAGCGAATTAGCATTGCCATCCAGCGTGGCAATTCCGCCAGCGTCTTGGGGACGCTTCCGACTGGTAGTGATCTGGATCAGTTGAGCTATCTATAGATCGTTTGTAACGGTCTTTAAATGGCTCAACTATTTCTTGTGTATTTTGTAAATATTAAGTTTCTTGAATGTATATAATTACCTAGGCCTTACTTTTTAAACTGAGCCGCGGGTTTCCTCACTATGTTTTGCTTTGCTGTTTTGGACATAAAACATATCCCATATGTAAGCCCTATATGTGCATGAAAGGAGCCTCTAAACGGCGCACTTTAATCCTTTCACCACATTGGTTCTATCCCCAACGGACATTGGCCCTTTCCAAGGCCACCACACCCCAACCTTGACAGGCCTCATAGCTCAGTTGGTAGTAACTCTGCCTTCTGCGCTAGAGGTCGCGGGTTCGATTTCCGCACTGGACAAACATTTGTGTGATTCACAGATGTTTGTTCTGTGTCTGGGTGTTTAAATATATATCTATTATGTATATCAGTCTCTGGTACCCATAGTACAGGCTATGCCTAGTTTGGGATCAGTTGACCGTGTGTAATATGTCCGGAATATTAAAAAAAATCCTGCCTTAATGACCTTACACCTCAAATGACCTTAATACAGGATGACCGATAAAGAACCAGTGATACGACAATCAAGCAACCCAGTCGATCCCTGTTGTGTGTTTGGTTCATTCAAGTAATTTTAGTGTGATTTTGAATCACGTTGCATTTTAAAATGCATTTATTCAAACCACATTAATTCAGTTCTCACTAAAATATTTTATTTGAAAATTATTCAGAGTCGTCAAACGAAAACTATTTTTCATGGTATTTCAGTTGTTTACTTATTCATGAAACCTGTGTATTGATGGATTTGTTAGTATTGCTACAGATGTGTCCGCTTTGGAATAGCAGTAGGATGCAAACGGATTTGAATGTTATTTTTGTAAATAAACGGTTGAAAATATTAGCTTTTTCAATTACATTTTTCAAATCGTCGTTTATTTTATTTCAGTTTTGATGTGTTTGAGTAAGAGATGAGGAAATCCGTAGAAGAACCAAGGTTACTTGACATAGCTTTCAGAATTAGCAGGTTGAAGTGGCAGTGGGCCAGCCATATAGCTCGCAGAACCGACAACCGTTGGGGAACAAAGGTTCTCGAGAGGCTACCACGAACTGGACGACGCAGTGTTGGAAAGCCCCCCACCCGATGGACCGACGACATTGTTAAGGTTGCGGGAAGTCAGTGGATGGAAAAAGGCTCAAGACCGTTCGTCATGGCACTCTTTGGGGGAGGCCTATGTTCAGCAGTGGACTTCATCAGGCTGATGATGATGATGATGGTGTGTAAGAGATAGTACGCTAACTCAAACACATCAAAACTAAATTACCTTAAATATCAAAAATACCTTTCTAAATAGGGAACGCTGCTGCCCATCCCCTAGCCTTGTTTCCCTTAGTCGCCTCTTATGACATCCGATAGGTAGGATATGGAGGGTAATATTTGTTCAATATTCTCTAAGCACGAGTTTTATTGTCAGCTCAAATTGTAATCAGTTCATAAACAAAACGAATAACAAATTTTTAATTGTCGTTTTTAATATCTCTTTACTTTTCTTGATACCAAACTATGCTCTTAAATATTATTTTGCCATGTAAACGTGTCGGTTAAAGCATCGGTAACGACCACAATTCGCTTATAATCGTATAACGGAGTTCAATAAAGCTCAGTGTGGCAGTCGAATCTCATCAACGTTTATGCAATGTCAAACATTAACGGATTTTAGTAGGGTGACCATGTTTCGTTAGGAAACTTTATATTTTTGTAGGAAGATACATACCATGACGTCTTTTGCCATTCAAATGATAGCTCATCAGTACTATTTTGTGGAGTGATGGTAGTGGCCCCGCCTTCCGATCCGAATGGGTCATGGGTTCGAATCTCGGTCGTGCACCAATGGATTTTCCATTCGGATAATGTGTGTGCGCTATACTGAAGCTCTCAGACTCATTTTGTGACTCAACGAAAACGTAAGATTTATTAAAGTGCTACGCTTTTGCTACGGCGTAGAGCACCGTAGCTTTGCTCTACGCCGCTCTACGCTTTGAACATAAAAAATGTTAAATTATGTTGAACCACTGAAGTAAGTAAGTAACAGACATACTTTTATGCGAGGTAGGGTACAGCGAGATTTTCTGGAGGTACCTCCGCCTTACCAAATAACAATATTTGTTATCTCTTCATTCACTCTCATCACATTCCTCATACATTCTCATGCTCATCGGGTAACAACAAAACGTCATCGATGTGGTCACTAAACGTACGCCGTGGTCTTCGGTCCCACTCATACTCTCTGACCGCTGATGATGATGATGATATTCATATAATTTTATCCTATTTATTTAACTAGTACGGCAAAACCAATTACACTAATTAAAATTAAATATTTCAGTCACACAAAAATTAATAAAAAGTCAATAATACATAGTCATAATAAAGGCGTCAAAATGAGCTGTCTATAGATCGTTTGTAACGGTCTTTAGATAGCTCAACTGTTTCTTGTGTATTTTGTAAATATTAACTTGTATTAGTTTTAAGTTTTTTTCTGTAAATAAAATAAAGGCATATACAAATCTTGTCTTCCTAACTTTCAGATAGTGTAGCGTTAACTGACGTGGCTTTCGATTGGATTCTGTCAGTGATATGGCTTTCAGCCCATTTCCTTGTATCATGGCGTCAGCCAATAGTTTCCTCGACAAGGAGTTTCAAACTTTATTGAATTTATATTGAGAAATGTGTACGTCACTGACTTGTAAATAAGAGATTTGGATACAAAATAAATATATTTCTGAAGTAAATAAATAAATAACACCTAACAGTCACATACATGGTCCTGACCCCACACTAGGATTTCCTGTGTCGTATGTATCGTAAGTCACTCAATCAGTGTCAATTGTCTATATAAAAATTTCATTTTTTTTTGAAATATAGCTGTAAAATTTTACAGTGAGTAAAAAAAAATATGTGTCGACTAAGAATAACAGGGTTTTTTTATACAACTAGGAGGCAAACTAGCATACGGCCAACTGTTGGTAAGTGGTTACGGTAGCTTATAAACGATTGCAATACCAGAGGCATCACATCACGCACGCGTTGCCGACCCCTTAAAAAGTTGCTCCTAAAACTGGCCTTTTTTAAGAACCCCATACTAGACATGTAGTCTAGAGACTGACAGGGAGCGACTTAGGAGTAGACTTAGGAAATACTTATTTTGTTTTTGACTTTTTTCGAGCACCTAATCATTTTTTAGAATTTCACTTTACCTACAAATAAAACAAGCTCAAAGTCGTGCAACGGGCTATGGAGAGAGCTATGCTTGGAGTTTCACTACGTGATAAGATCCGAAATGAGGAAATCCGTAGAAGAACTAAGGTCACCGACATAGCTCTCAGAATTAGCAAGTTGAAGTGGCGGTGGGCGGGCCATATAGCTCGCAGAACCGACAACCGTTGGGGAGTAAAGGTTCTCGAATGGCGACCATGAACCGGGCGACGCAGTGTTGGAAGGCCCTCCACCCGATGGACCGACGACATTGTGAAGGTTGCGGGAAGTCGGTGGATGGAGAAGGCTCAAGACCGTTCGTCATGGAACTCTTTGGGGGAGGCCTATGTCCAGCAGTGGACTTCTACAGGCTGATGATGATGATGACTTCTAAAAAACAGATACTTCGTCATATTTTTTTGTCATTGCATTCGTCATTCATCTCAGACATTTCGCACTAAATAAACAAACCTATTTTTATACTGAATCCTTCTATTTCAGTAGGTACTTTCTAGTTTGACCCGTCTAAACATTCAGAAGCACGTTCTGACGACAACTTTGACAGATGATAGCTATCCTCGAGGGCCCAAAAGGATACATATAAGATTAAAAAAGGCTTCTTAGAGATGGGTTATTTTGTTTCAATTTGATACGCAATTTCGAGATTATTTTGCGAAGGAAAGGCTTTGTGGTTAGTTTTATAACATTAGTATTTTTTTAAACTACCTGGAAAAAACAAATTGGAATTGGGAAACCGACTTGGGTACGAAATTCAAAGTGTTTAGTTCATTCGCCGAAGACGTAATGACTGAGTTCGGAGAATCACTTAAGTGAGATATGATAATAGATATGACAATAATAATAAAGCCATTCATTCCCCAGTTGGGTATAATACAATACATATTACCGTAGCCTATGAACGCTTGCAATACCAGAGGCATCACGCACATTTTGCCGACCCCCAAACCCGCGCACGACTGTCTCTACTAGTATGGCAAACAACAAAATTACTGTTTTCTTCGTTTTTTATTTATTAAATTATGCATTGTGAGGCAATCGTTTCCAGAAAGAAAATTAAAACTATTACAAGTTATATTTACAAAATACACAAGAAACAGTTTTTTTTTTATATATTTCTCATAAATGTTGTACAAAGAATAATTTTTAAACATCTAAAAAACCTTGTTATGTTTGTTTAAGATGCTAAAATAAAAATACAAATAGTTGAGCTATCTAAAGACCGTTACAAACGATCTATAGGTAGCTCAATTGATCCAGATCCAGATTCTACCAGTCGGAAGCGTCCCCAAGACGCTGGCGAAATCGTTTCCCATTTCAAAAGAAGATTCAACAAAATGAACCGCAACATTAAAAGGCATTATAGGAAGTACAGCGGTAATGGGTTTATTAAGTTACCGCTTGCAGGCGGGAGAATTGATTCCGCAAATCAAATAACCCTGGATACGAGGCTTCCTCCCAGGTGGATTGCTGGAGTGACAGAGATACGTCTTTGAACTTTACTTTCCAAAAGAAATAGCATTTAATCTAGTTTTCTATGCGGATGTGTTGCTGAGTGGTTTTTATGTGTTTTGACAAAGTTTTTAAAACTAGAAAATTCTTGCGAGCGAAGTGAACAAATATCTATGACGACCACGCTAGCGCGAGTGAGTCTTAGACGCAATGGGTGCGGGAATAATTCCTGCTGCGGGACAAATGTTAACATGCTTGCTTGCTTGTCGTTTGGTCATCTTGTATTAGGTCAGTGACCAGGTTGAGGTAAGGTGGCCCTGAAAAGGGCCTATGACCGATTAAAGAATCAGTGTAGTGAAAGGATTAAAGTGCGCATCTTAGAGGCTCCTTTCGTGCACAATGTGCAAATGTTAACAAATGTGCAAATGTGCAAATGTTAACAAGATTTGCAGATATTTGTTTCGGGTCCGAGTGTTGCTGTACTCGTAGTTTCTGATACCCATGACACAGGGAATCCTAGTGTGGGGTCAGGACTATGTGTATGAATGTTGGCTGTTATTTATTTATCTCGAACAACTTGGGTGATATTATCAAGCAGCGTTCGTTGTGCAACAGGTTTAACCATTCGCTCATATCACACACAAAACCACAGGCGAATCTCAAAAAAAAGGAAATTTCACTTAGTCAGACAAAGACCTAATTTCATAGAGTCCAACTGAACATTGAATAGTCCAATGGCATAAATATTCACGCTGTTTTGTTCATACTAAACGACACAATATTCGCAAGAAAGTATCGGGATGAAAAAGAATAATTTATTTATATCTCTGAATTCATAAACCGATATCTCTCAGTTGGTATTGTATTCACACATTTGGCGCAGACGGGCGCAAAATAAAATGCTTTTTCCACCGGTTCGTGCCTGCAGATCAGTTTTCCAGCGGATTAGTATTCACTCCATTCCTCACTGGTAGAGTCAGACATTGTCACTAGGTATCAGCTGTAATGTAAAGTGAGCTATATTGCTCATTCTTTAGATTCAAAATGGTAAAGATACGAGAGTTTTGATACTTAAAACGGATGGGTATTTTTGTGCTCTTTACCTACATTTGTTTTTAACCGACTTCAAAGAGGAGGAGGATCTCAAGTTGGCTGTATTTTTTTTTGTGTGTATGTTACTCGATTACTCCGCCAATACTAAACCGATTTTGATAATTCTTTCGCTGATATGTAGAGTATGATCCCGGGGTGGTCCCATATTAATTTAATTCCTGAGGGATTGCTACTTGTCCCGTAAAACTTGAAAAAACTTCATCATCTCATGAAATCACGACTTGCCGAATTTTTTTTTGTTGACTGTGGTATGGTATCTTTATCCCCGCGACTTTGTTCGGTTGCTGCTATTTTGGGTTGTGTGTCGGGAATTCCTTTCTGTGCACCCATACGATACAACAGGAAGCTACCCTGCAAATTTCAAACTCTTAGGATTTTGATTAGGCTCTGCGTTGATTTTCAAAGAGAATAAAACCACTACGTTTGATTGTCAGCGGTCAGTCAGTACCATAAGAGTTATTACCTATTGATGATGCATGGATGTCATACCTACTTTTGTTTTTTATTTGAAACTGTTGGTGGCCAGTTTCATCCTCAGTAGGTAAGCAAAACGCAAAGAGGTTGAATACAAAAAAAGAGGTTAATATTAATCTTGTAAATATTCAGGATATTGAAGTCGGTTTTTAGTTTTTGTAAAAAATATCTTATTGTCAAACTAAACAGTTACCTCACGCGTATTTTAAGTTTCTTGGAGGTTTATGTTTTCGAATCGGAGTGATAATTATTCTGTGCCCATTATTTCTTCTGTGGAGAGTCCCATTTGCGGTGTGTTACAGTATAAACAGAAATGCAACACCGACATTGCATTAAACAAACTTGTGAAGTTTCGGGAAAGGCAGTAAAACTGTCATGAATAACCTGGACTTTTAACCTGGAAAATATAATACAAAGTAAGGGTTGACCTCGATGTCAAAAGTATAAGTGGCCAACTGAAAGGAAACGCCACGATTCACTTCAAAATTGACTGGCCTCATAGCTCAGTTGGTAGTAACTCTGCCTTCTGCGCTAGAGGGTGCGGGTTCGATTCTCGCACTGGACAAACATTTGTGACTAACACAGATGTTTGTTCAGTGTCTGGGTGTTAAATATATATATATTATTTATATCAGTCTCTGGTACCCATCGTACAGGCTATGCCTAGTTTGGGATCAGTTGACCATGTGTAATATGTTTTTTTTTTTTTTTTTAATTCTATGTTGTGTATTATAAAATCAGGCGCCGTGGTGACCCGGCTTAAGAATAGGCCCCTCTATTTCTATACTTGGAAGTCGTAAGAGGTGACTAAGGAAAAAAAGCTAGGGGATGAACAGCAGCGTCCCTTATTATAATAACGATAGCTCTAACTGTGCCCAGCGCCAGTGTGGTGAGTATGGGCAATTTCCTTCCACATGATAGGAAGTCGTTCTGAAAATCTGTGGGGGAGGCCGATGCTCAGCAGTGGACTTCCAACGGCTGAAATGATGATGATGAATGTTCTCAACGCGTATTTTTCGTATGTTTCCCAAAGTCCTCATGACAAATTAAAAAAAAAAATTACTAGACTTAGGAGTCATTTTGAAACATATTTTAAATAAATTTTAAAAGGTGATCATTTGAATTTTAAATGTATCTTAGATGTTAAAATGAAAGCTATTTCTCCTGTAGTTGTTTGTTTTGAGACAAAACACCTAGGTACCTACTTCTTATTTAAATTCATAAAATAATACAAGCTACATACGTTGGTAACTTTCAAGGTAGCTATTGTAAACAATATAAACATTTTCTTGATAAAATGGTAAGTTAAAATGCTTTTGAAACTTCGAACATACTGTGGACGGTAGCGAAACGCTCTTTGGAAGTTATTATACTTAACTTAGTTTTCAGAACAGAAAACTGTCTCTATATTTTCTATTGATTTACTTTTGAAGTATTTTATACGCTATTTATGAATTTATAAGTTTTGTGTTATTTTATTATACGTCTTCGGGAAACTTCGTCATATTCGTCGCAGATACCGCAGAGCCTCAAAACGAAAGTCTACAATCAGTACGTGTTGCCAGTGATGACTATGGCACTGAGACTTGGTCGCTAATTATTGGCCTCATACACAAGGTCAAATCGCGCAACGGGCTGTAGAGAGAGCTATGTTCGGAGTTTCACTACGTGATAAAATCCGAAATGAAGAAATCCGTAGAAGTATCAAGGTCATCGACATAGCTTTAGCATAGCAAGTATTACTGGAAAATATAGCACGCAGAACCGACAACCAAACACGAACTGGACGGCGTAGTGTTAGCTGATGGACCGACGACATTGTGAAGGTTGCGGGAAGCCGCTGAATGGATAAGGCTCAAGAACGTTCGTTGTGGCACTATTTGAGGCTTATCAGCAGTGGACATCATCAGGCTGTTGATGATGGTGATGGATTTCTGAAGTATTTTCTAATAGCTTCCGCCTGCGGCTTTGCTCGCGTGGTCCCTACATAAAAAGTAGCTTATATGCTATTCTAGGTAATGAACTCTTTATAATCCAAGTTTCAGCTAAATCGGTTGAGCCGTTACGGCGTGATTGAATAACAAACATCCAAACATACAAACATCCTCACAAACTTTCGCATTTGTAATATTAATAGGATTCTATTTGTGAATTCATAAGGTTTGTTTATCTTTTCTGGCTTGGTTTAGTACAGATATACAGAGTTTTATCTTTTAAATTTATTATTTTACTTAGAAGGTCTTATCCTTGTAAGATTGTACAATATTACAAACAAAGCGAACACAAAAACTACATTTGGAACGGTTGCCACAAAATTAAAGTCCAATACAAAATATTGGACAGCGTCATAGAATCTTATTTTTGGCGGTCCCTTCTAGAGATGCGAAAACATCAACTTTCATCATTATTTCAGTCGTAGGACGTCCACTGCTAAACATGGCCTCCCCTACAGATTTCCAGAGTGAATTCCTATCATGTGGAGGTAAATAGCCCGAGCTCACCACGCTGGGCTTGAGGATTGGCGAGTGCAGTTACCTTTGTCTAAATAAGGGACGGTGCTGCCCATCCCCTAGCTTTTTTCCATTAGGAAAAAAGCTAGGTGAGCTTCCTCTTACGACATCCACGGGAAGGTAGAGGCCGTATTCTTCAGCCGGGGCCACCACGGCATACGTCGACTTTAGTGATGATTATTGATTGACTATCTTATTCATAGATGCATTATTGACACCTTGAAAAGATGTAATTTTATTCCGAATCTACTAATTTTTTTACACGTGATCCAACATCAGTAAAAAAAAAACCATGTTTATTAAATTATTTCACGCATTTGTACCTACCTGTACTTATCGTCTCTACCGAAGCGTCACTTTCTTTATTCTGTCGCTGAAATACAGGGTGACATAAGAAGGGTTAGTACGGAGAAGTTTTAAACTGTAATAGAAAGATAATTTTGTTTATGGAACCCATGTCGTTGATTTTGTTTGAAACTGCATTCAAAGGACTGGGGAGTAGTGCCCGATAATTGAAAAAAAATCATTAATTTTTCGGTCTTAGGCACTTTTCAGGGTGACCATACCTCAACTTGATCACTGACTTAATTCAGGATGATCAAGAAATAATCAGTGATATGACAAGCAAGTAACGACAGGGTTCCTCCAAACAAATGTCTCTATCTTTTATTATTTCAGACTTCCGCATACAGACTCTTATTGGTGGATCACCCTGTAGACCGGGTCGATTGCTTTTCATTTCGCTGGATATCCAATGCTATTATAGTTATTGGTTTTAGAAAAGTAGCCTCGAGGCTGTAATATCGCGAACAAAATTAAGATATCCCAGATAAAGTTTCATCGGCCTTTCAATATAGTTGAGAAATGGTTGTCCTGTGCGGTGGACATAAATTGCTATGAGCAATAAGCGTTCTGCTTTTGAAATAGAATTTCATATATTTTTGAAAAATTACATACATTATGTTCAATGCACAATTTATTCTTAAGTGTTCTACATAATATGTTCAATATGATATTTTGCAGTTTACCAGATGACTTTCACATTGAATTGTGATTTATTAATCACCCTTAGCACCTTCATCATCATCATCATCACCAGCCTGAGGAAGTCCAGTCACGTAGTGAAACTCCGAGCATAGCTCTTTCCACGGCACGTTGCGCATTTGAGGCCAAAAAAAAAAATACAAAATATTTATTTCAGTTACTTATAATTATTTACCTTACCTGGTCGACATACCACAGTGTCGAACCAAACGTTTCTGCTCCACCTTTATTATAAGCACTGGCAAAGAGTGGAACGTCTGCCAGCGTCTGTTTTCCCGGATGAGTACAATCTAGGAGTCTTCAAATCCAGAGTGAATAAGTTCCTTCTGTTAAAGCGTGCTCCATCTTAGGCCACATCTCACTTGCAAAAGTGAGATGGTGGTCATACGCCTAACCATCTCCAATAAAAAATATAAATATATATATATAAATAACACATACAGGTATTGGAGTCTCCCTTTAATAGAGGCCAATAGTAAGCGATCAAGTCTCAGTGCAATTAGTAAGCTACAATGCCACTTACACCACGCGTTTATTGTATACCTTAGTCTCGAGGCTCTGTGCTATCTGCGACGAAAAGGTATGACGAAGTTTCCCAAACGCTGCTCATCCGAGTTGGATTCATCGGTTGGCCTCTTTGTCGAAGATGAATCTACCTAGTTTAATCGTCTGACCCAAATAGACATAGGGGGCTTAGCACTATAAGAGGTAAACGAAAACGTAACTAAAGATAGATAGGTTTTAAATGATCCCTTATCGACAGCTATAAAACCATTTTTATCCTGCATGTGTTTGGAAATAAAGTGTAAAATGTTTCAAAGTGCTTTTTAATGTATGCAAGATTGCCAATACTCTTCTCACCAAAATTGTGCTTTGCCTATGATGTAAGAAGATTATAACGGAGGATCAGCAAGCCGAGTATGAAGCGTTTTGTAAACGAAAGAATAGATAAAGAAATAAATAAATATTCCGGACATATCACACAAGGCCAACTGATCCCAAACTAGGCATAGCCTATGGGTAGTTTGGGATCAGGTATATAATAATGTACTATGGGTACAAGAGACTGATATATATAATAGATAAATATTTAACACCCAGACACAGAACAAACATCTGTGTTAATTTTGTCCAGTGCGGGAATCGAACCCGCCACCTTGTAGATAGAAAATCATTTGGATGTTTATTGCACCGTGAATCTAAATTTAGTTCGAGGGAAGTATTGAAACATAACGTAGAAGCTACTTTCGATGATTTTTTTTTGTCTTCTGTTTTGTAGAAGTACCCACTCTCTTCGTTGTGTCAAAGCGATGAGTCGGGGTTTTAAAAAGTTTTTAAGTGATATTGGCATGTTTATTTTAGTAAAAGTGTTAACCCACTTTTATATTCATATTCATTTATTTTATATCATTTTTGTACATGTTACATTTTACAAATTAGAAATATACATTGTATACAGAGTTGCAAATAATTACAAAGTTAATATTATTCTATTAATATTTTACTTAATAATTAAGATTGTATTATAACCTAAAAATCGATTTACCTAGCTATGTCTCTTCGAGCGGAGGACAAAGGGTCGTTTTGGTAGCGGTAGTTGGTTATCGGCGCATCCCCCTATCTAGGGGAGGGTGGCGGTTTCGTATCACCAGTTAACACTTTCAAAACAATATAACTCACATATATTAACCTGAACTGTCAATAGCATTCACTGAATTGCAGTCGAGTACAATGATTCAGCTAGTGTTGCCAGCTGTATCTGAGCAACTGGCTAAATCTATTGTACTTAAGTGACACAGTGGGAAAAGCTCTAAACGTTTCAAAATAACTCGCAGATATAGTCCTGAACTTTCAATAGATCTCACTGAGTTGTAGTCGAGTACTATCTTCTTCTTCTTGTCGTGTCACTGATTCTTTCTTGGTCATCCTGTATTAGGTCAGTGACCAGGTTGAGGTATGGTGGCCCTAAAAAGGGCCTATGACCGAGTACTATGACACTACTAGATCCTACTAGTGTTACCAGCAGTAGCTGAGCAAGTGGCTAACTTATGCTTGTGAGACACAGTGTGAAAATGCTCTAAATGTTTCAAGTAGGTACTCTACAGTTTCATAGCTCGCTACATGACCCATCAAAATTTCCGACGTTACAAGCTGTTGGCTCTCAAGACGCTCGACTAACACAATTTTCCGTACTTGCTGTTGCTAAACAGTTTATTGGAAACTTTAGAACGCATTTACATTGAAAGCTGGTTACTAGTACTGGCACTAGTAACCAGCACATCAGTATGGAGACTTAACTGCCCACACCCAAATTAACGAGTAGGGTCCTTTTAATGTAAGAAGTTTAGCGGTAATTAGCACAACTTAAAATATACTGTGATAAAATTCCGTTACACTAAGACTACAGCGCCCTCCTGAGGGACTTCTTTCGTGAAAAAGACTTTGGTCACTGACCTTATAAAGGATGACCAAGAAAAAATCAGTGAAACGACAAGCAAGCAACCTTATTCAACATGGGTGACCTACAGAACTTCGAAAAAAGGCTCGTAATCTAGTCAAGTGGGAATGTCTAGGAGATAAAAAGTGAGTGAAAAATTTCACTCGACTATTGGGAAAATATAGGACTAAATTATTATTTATGAAATAAAAGTAGGGCCTTATTACATCACTGCTCTAAATGATTCATACAGAGTCTGGTGTAACTTATTTTTTACTGACTTTCAGGACGCTCTAGTGCCTGGGACTTATTTGGATAGAGCAGGCTTGCCCAGCACCTACACCATTCTCAGCATCATTGTTATCCAGGAATGACACGCCGTACATTTTTCTAATAGAATAATCCATCAGTGCACGAATAGAAATTGATCCTACGACTTTTAGACCGAAAGTCCAGATACCTTTCACAAGGCCAACATAAAAGGTTTGTTGATATAGTCGAGGAATCTTTGCCTCTGTATCTTAGGATAGAGAGGCCTTAGGGTCGGACATATCCTGTTAAGTACCCAATGGACTTTAAAAATAACTTTTAAAAAGTGGAGGGCTACCAAAAAGCTTGGAACATCAATTAGTATTCCTAAATGCAGGTTACATGAAGGTTTACTACAAAAACGTGGCCTTTATCGGAACAATACAAAGTATGTTACACGATTTTCTCAATTTTAGGCAAATTGACAGCGGACATTTTTATAGATCGTGAAGTTTTGATGAAGATGAATTTTGTTGCAGTTTCTACAATGTGTTGGGCAATTTTTTAGTGTTCTGATACGATCAATTCGGATATAAAAGTAAGCTTTACCACCTTAGCTTTATAAAAATGCATTTTGGATGTAATACAGAGTGCTTGAGAATAGTTGATAAGTAGACTGCATCTTATTATGTAGTCAGGCTGTGGATGATGATGATGATGATGAGACTACATAGTTTCTAAGACGTTTCAAAGTGATCCTCGTGATCCTATTCTTTCGAATTAAACTTTAAATAGTACCTATGTCATCATGATTTCAGCTGAAAGATGTCCACTGCTGAACATAGGCCTATCGATTTCCAAAGAGACTTTCTATCCTAAGGGGGAAACTTGAAATAGAAAAGAGTTGTTTACCTAGAATAGCATATAGGCTTATCTGGGTACCATGCGAGCGAAGCCGCGGGACCAAGGTAGTATTATTATATTGTTAATATTTAAACGTTCAACCGTTTTCTCATTTCGAATGTTAACTTGTAAAAAAACCGGGATTTTTTTAAAAGAGTTTTAAACTCGATATATATACTCGATAACGTAAAAACTGATAAACCCGAAAAATCAATAAATTGTACAGTACTAGTAAACAAGTAATCGCGTAGGTAGATCTGTTTTAAAATTTTAATGTATACTGAGTTTCGGTAATGGCTGCTAGTCGATCCAGCTTCATGTATTATGTACGAGATGTATCTGAGAAGTGGAGATATAGAGGGTCAGCGTTAGCTATAAGGTTGTGCTTTGCTTTATTAGACTTTGGGAAATTACGATGGACGAAAGAAGATTGACGAGAGTGGTGTATACGGTGAAAGTGAATGGGACAGTTTGAAAGGGTCTTCAAGCTGTCGGCTTTATTCTAGTTATAATAGTGGTTCGACCCGAACTGAAACCTAGCGATGTCTGGTAAAAGTTGATGTCCCGATCGTTGGACTTTGAAATTTTTTGCTTCTTCTAACTAATATCCAGCCGTGATGGCCCCGGCTGAAGAATATCGGCCCTCCATATCCACCGTCCCGTGGATGTCTTAAAAGATTAAATGAAAAAACTAAGAGGTGGGCAGCAGCGTCCCCTATTAACCTAACCTAACTTTTGTATAACTTTTTTTAAGAACCCTCTTTTGTACCCCTAAATCTTAGCAACCCCTTGGCACATTTTACTCATATTCTTATTAATACCTAAGTCTTTAATGAACGACCTTTTTATTTACTAAATTCTATTCAGATTGGATTGACAGCTCGATATTATATCATCATCATCATCAGCCTGTAGAAGTCCACTGCTGGACATAGGCCTCCCCCAAAGAGTTCCATGACGAACGGTCTTGAGCCTTCTCCATCCACCGACTTCCCGCAACCTTCACAATGTCGTCGGTCCATCGGGTGGGGGGCCTTCCAACACTGCGTCGCCCGGTTCGGTTCGTTCGATATTATATAAAACAAGAGAAAAAGCTGCAACATACAAGCGCCAGTAAAAGTAACAAATCGTATATTCTTTGAAATGTATAAAAATTTAGGCACAAAAGTACATCGCATTTCGCGGATAGTAATATTGGGTGCAGGCCAAAGTTAGGGACGTAGAGAAACTAAAACTTATAGTAATGCAACATTAGCAAGTTGCCAAATTTATTTTAAACGATACCATTCAAGTTGTAGACCACTATGTCTATTTGGGTCAGACGATTCAACTGGGCAGGTCCAACTTCGACAAAGAGGTCAACCGACGAATCCAACTCGGATGGGCAGCGTTTGGGAAACTTCGTCATATCTTCTCGTCGCAGATACCGCAGAGCCTCAAGACAAAAGTCTACAATCAGTGCGTGTTGCCAGTGATGACATATGGCACTGAGACTTGGTCGCTAACTATTGGCTTATACACAAGCTCAAAGTCGCCCAACGGGCTATGGAGAGAGCTATGCTCGGAGTTTCGCTGCGTGATAAAATCCGAAATGAGGAAATCCGTAGAAGAACCAAGGTTACCGACATAGCTTTCAGAATTAGCAGGTTGAAGTGGCAGTGGGCCGGCCATATAGCTCGCAGAACCGACAACCGTTGGGGAACAAAGGTTCTCGTGTGGCAACCACGAACCGGACGACGCAGTGTTGGAAGGCCCCCCACCCGATGGACCGACGACATTGTTAAGGTTGCGGGAAGTCGGTGGATGGAAAAGGCTCAAGACCGTTCGTCATGGAACTCTTTGGGGGAGGCCTATGTTCAGCAGTGGACTTCATCAGGCTGATGATGATGATGAAATTTATTTATTTTTTTGTCTTTATAGATTGAGTCACGGAAAATATTCTAAGGCTATGGGATTGCAACCTTGCTTATTTTTTTTTTCAGTAACTACCTCTAAAAGTTACATTCACACTCATATTTTTTGTTGAAACTTAAGGATATATTATATAGAACTCGATGACGTAGCGGGCAAGTGCCCGTCGGAGGCAAGGGGTTCGGGTTCCATTCCCGCTGCGGAATAAAATGTTTGCATTATGTGGAAATATTTGTTCTGGATCTGGTTTTTGTGGTATCACGGTAAGCAACAAATTTTAGCATACATCGCGTGATATCAGTTTCTGGCAAACCACTACTTAAATCAGAGACAGTTCCCAATTCTCTCAAAAAAAATTGTTGTGTGTAAATGCGATACAAATATTTAATCTGCCCAAGATTTTCGGCGCTAGCGTCATTTGTTCCACAGCATAGTCGGTATTGCATTGCCGGTTCAAGGCGAATGCGGGTTTGAATCACGCTGGTTCGAAAATTTTGGGTAAGTATTATTTTTAGGGTTGTGTGTAATTTTTTTTTGTAACAGGTGTTTGTTAGTTTTTATTTAGTAGACTGAATTTCAGAATGCAAGTTGTATCACTGTAATCTGCACTATATACTATGCCCAGTCTCGTTTGGCAAGCATTACAGGAGTGCGGGCAGTTCGATGTGCTTACGGCCGTGAGAGTTAAATAGTTTTAAAATTGCAAGCCTCAATATTTACTCCAGTGTCAATTTACGAGTGTATATTGGTATGAGAAAGTTTCTGCCTCTGGACCAGTTATACCAATAGTATACCAATTACAAGTACCTGCGTAAATCGATTTTGCTTTACAAAAAATGTATGTGCGCATGAAGACTCGTATTATAGTGAAGGAAAACAGCGTGAGGAAACCCAAGGCCTTGTTAACTCCGCTCGTATTGACCATGTATGTCCTGTTCCATGTATTCTTACTCCATCTAACAATTTCACCAGGCGTACATAAGTAAGTAAAAAAAAAACCACCTGAACACCTGACGCTGTAAAAATCATCCGGATGATAGATGATGATGGATGATAGATGTGCACCCTAGGTATAATACAAGGTGATTCATAACATGTATACCATACCGAAAGGGGGTTATTCTATCAACAAAACGAAATAATACTTTTGAAAAAAAACATCAATTTTCAACAATCAATTTCAGCTGTTTTTTGTTATTTTTATCATCTTTAGAACTAATAACTAAACGTACAAGAAGTTCGGAATCGAGATTGCTACCTAAAACAGCTGATTCATTGAGTTTGACCTGATTTTACACCAAAACAGCTCATTTTCGCATAGAGTTTTTTCATTGAAAAATGACGAATTTCCAAAAGTCGTAGAACAAACTTTATTGCCAATTGGTTGTAGAATAAGCACCTTTCGGGATGGAATACATATTATGAATCATCTTGTATAGAATACTGGGACCGTTTCGAGCTGAACTAATCTATCCTATAAGGTCTGGTGGGCCGTATACCTAAATAAAATCCACTAATCTTGTGAACTGTTCATAATGACGCAATGGTAAGTTGAAAGGAAATGGAAAAGGGTACACTCAGTGTTGCCACTAAAATGAAATTAAAATTTAGTCAAAATAAGATATTTTTTACAAAAACTAAAAACTGACTTCAAATTCCTGAATATTTACAAGATCAATATCAACCTCTTTGCATTTTGCTTACCTACTGAGGATGACACTGGCCACCTACACTTTCGAATAAAAAACAAAAGTAAGTATGACACTGTCTCCATTCATCATCAATAATAACTCTTACGGTACTGACTGACTGATTGACAATCAAACGTAGTGGTTTTATTCTCTTTGAAAATCAACGGGTTAATATTGGCGGAGATATCGAGTAACATACACACAAAAAAAAAACAGCCGACTTGAGAACCTCCTCCTTTTGGAAGTCGTTTAACAATATGTTCCCATTCTCGCCAACAGGGAGAACTTATTTAGCATCGTAAGACGTGCACAATCTGACATGTTATCTTACGTATGTATAGCAGTGCCAACTGGATCAAAAATAATTCGTAAATAAGCCAAAAATCGTGTTTTACTTAAAACGAGAACCATCGTCGTATTCATACAATATTAGGTAGGCATGTCACCCGTCACGGCCTTGTTGACGAAATACGACTCTTTCGCTTACTCTACAAAGTTTGATCGTATATCTATTAGCCTTATTGCTTTTATACAAGGTTTATTTTTGCTTGTGTAAAAAAATAGGCTTTCTGGTAAAGTCGTATTCGAATTACAACGCCTGTATCTCAAGAGATCAATATAAACATTCAAAAAGTAGATTTGATTTACAAGTGCTCGGGTTGGATTAAAATTACAAACATAGTCGTAGATATAGATATATATTAGATATATATTACGTAAAAAGAGTCAATCGTTAAAGCGCCCGCTAAAACCTCGCCCAGTTGATGATTGGCTCCTTGAATCTTAGATTTGACTGTACCATGCCCAGTTTTCTAGGAATGGTATGATTTAGTACAGTCAAATCCAATTTCAGTAACTTTCATTTAATGAAATACCAAGTTACAATTTCTCACAGAAACATCAATTGTTTAAAATATAAAACTCAAGAACACTTTTCTAGTCACAGGTGTAAAGAAAATTCGCATTTTTCGGGCACTTTTATTAATTTACTTTAAAACAGCATTCAGAATAAAAAAATCCTGAAATTGCATTGTTTTAAAATTATTACATATGAAGGCCGTGGTGGCCCCGGCTGGAGAATAGGCCCCTCCATATCTACCTACCCCCGGATGTCGTAAGAGGCGACTAAGGGAAAAAAGCTAGGGGATGGGCAGCAGCGTCCCTCATTTTAACAACGATAGCTCTAACTGCGCTCGCCAACCCGTATGCCCAGCGTGGTGAGTATGGGCAAATCCCCCCACATGATAAGGAATTCGCTCTGTTTGTGGGGGAGGCCATGTTCAGCAGTGGACGTCGTACGGCTGAAATGATGATGATAACATATGAATACTATTTAGAATAAAAGGTTTGTTATTTTTTTTTTTCATCCAGACAAGACGTGACTTGTTTGTGAGAACTACAGACACTTGATACACTCGAGACTTAGAATAAGCCTGCTATCCACTGAAACGTCACCACATAAATGCGTAAGTTATTTTAATTCATCATTTTTAATCGAGCGAGCGAATATCTCTCAAATAACTTGGACGGTGTTAATATGTTTATTTGTAAGAGGATTACTTGCGAACCGACAATCCGATCTGCATGGAATTTAGTAAGTCGACAGGATGTACTCGTACTATCAAAATGTACTGGTAAGAATTGGAGTTAAATCAGCCAAGGGATGGCCAAGATATAGGGTCCCAAAAGAGGGATTATATAAAAAGTCATAAAAATTATATGTGTAATAAAAATTAGTGAGGTGTCATAATATGAGAGAGATTTATATATATTTTTTTAATTATTTTAAGCCGTATTTCCTTAATGTATAATTTTTTTGTATTTTGTGTAAAAAGGCTGAATAAAAGCCTCCTCCAACTCGTGCCATCCTCCTCTGTCTCTTGCCCTTTGTGTCCATATTAGAAAGAGATTAATATAATACAGTCAATAAATATTTTTATGCTAGGCCATTTGGTTTTTGAGATACAATGAAAATACTATTATAATAATTTACTGTCAAATATAGGTAAATATTTTGTAAGCACTATCACCACTATCACAGTTCTCAAACCCGGTGTACATTTCATAATGTGACCGATGTTGTACGCGTGTAGCAATGCTCCAGTAGACATAGCCCTTGGTTCAATAAAAGGGTGAAACACCTCTGAACAATCTTATTTTCTTGTTACGTTTACAAGTAGCTCGGTTAATAATAAAACAAGCGTGGTTGTTTCATCTTAATGTCTATGAATTTGCAATTCTTTGAATAAAAGCACGGTCTACAAGTTTTTACGATTTTTAAAGGATCATTGGTTGGAATATTTCAGTTTAAAATACTGTAATGTAGTATAAAAGAACTAACCGTGGTGTCTTTAGTTACGAATATTTTTTTGTCGATTTACACCCAGCTTTATTGTATATCTTTAACTTAACTTACTATAGACATAAATATTCTTTAAATTTATTTACTTACTTCATTCTAACAATTTTGTACTACGGAAGAGCGAGACCCTCTAACACAGGTATATCTATACTTAAAAGAGGGCCCCAAACCCATGAAATGTAACCTAGATTAAATTTACTGAAATAAAAATATTTGTATTTGTATTTGTTTGTATAACTAACTCCGCTTTTCGCTTAAAATAGTGTTCATTATGCTGTGTTTTATCTTTGTTGTGTATGTTTGTAACTGGCTCTAATTATTCTTTCTTTTCAGCTAAATGAAATCGATTTCATCGACTTTCTGATTTGTCTTTTTTTGTCTATTTAATATCTTTGAATGGATTTCCGCAAACTCACGCCTGAATCAATTAACTTGGACATATTTCTCAACAAGAACCCGTCCTTTCATCATCACCATTTCAGCTGTAGGACATACACTGCTGAACATAAGCCACCCCCAATGATTACCAGAAACAATCATTTGGGAAGACTTGCTACTCGCCACGCTAGGCTTGCGGGTTGGCGAGCACAGATGAAGCTCTTGTTGTTGATAGGGAACGCTGCTGCCCATCCCTTAGCTTTGTTTACCTTAGTCGCCTTTTACGACATCCACGGGCAGAAATGAAGGAGCCTATTCTTCAGCCGGGGCCACCACCCGTCCTTTACTTAACATTATTTCATGTTATCATATAACATGTCTATAAAGATGGCACTAACGTCACTCTCTATAAAATCTCCAGCAATTGCTGCTAGTCATCCATCTTCTGAACTTTATGCAATATCTCTTCTACAGAGTACCCGTCACTCGGTACTCGTTAACGCTAAGCGTGCAGCCTTATTGATTGCATAGTGTTGTTATAAGAATGGACTTAAAGCTGATTGCCGGACCTTGTAACCTTCAGTAATAAGATATTTTTTACAAAAACCAAAAACCGATTTCTAATTCCTGAATATTTACAAGATCAATATCAACCTCTTTTTTTTGTTATCAACCTCTTTGCGTTTTGCTTACCTACTAAGGATGACACTGGTCACCTGAACTTTCGAATAAAAAACTAAAGTTAGTATGATATCCATTCATCATTAATAATAAGTAATAACTTTTACGGTACTGACTGACTGACTGCCAATCAAACGTAGTGGTTTTATTCTCTTTGAAAATCAACGCAGCGCCTAACCAAAATCCTAAGAGTATGAAATTTGCAGGGTAGCGTAACGTATGGGTGCACAGAAAAGAATTCCCGACACACAACTCCTATGTTTAAAGTTTATGTAAAAATAGCAGCAACCGAACGAAGTCGTGGGAATTACCATACCAAACCAGTCAACAAAAATGTTTATTTGGCAAGTCGTGATTTCAAGAAATGGTGACGTTTTTTTAAGTTTTTCGGGATAAGTTGCAATCCCTCAGGAATTAAATTAAAATGGGACCACCCCGGGATCATACTCTATACACCAGCGAAAGAATCATCAAAATCGGGTTACTAGTGGCGGAGATATCGAGTAACATACAAACAAAAAAAATTACAGCTGACTTGAGAACCTCCTCCTTTTGGAAGTCTGTTTAAAAGTAGAAAATCTTGAGTCATCATCGGTAGGCGTTGGTGGCGGAGCAGGCGAGTGCCCGTCTGAGACGCAAGGGGTGCGGGATCGATTACCGCTGCGGTACAAGTTGGCTCAACCAAATTTTGAGTGTGGAGAAGTATTACATTGTTTGCGGTTTTAGGCTTTCTGAATGTCTAAATGAATTACAATTATAAATTAAGAAAGAAATTAAGTTTTTTTGTTTGCTATTGAGCTTGACCTTGACTTTAGACGAATCCGGCTAAAGCACATAGGAAGAAAGATAAGGCCGAACGTGTAGCATCACTAATAAACACGCCTTGCGAAACACGGGTCCGGCCATATGTGAAGAGCTGATCAATATTATCAGCACCAGTTTAACGATCTCAAATAGCCATTGTGAGTTCGCAAATGTGATCTAGTTAGTTACACTTTGCAATTTCGGCGTATTTTAGTGATAAGCTCATTTGTACGGCCGAGTGATAAGCGCATAGGTACATAAACTAGCGTTTTAATAGAGCTGTACGTGCATGCCAAAGGTTTGGACGATTACCACATTTAAGAAATAAAGCCAAATGTACACTAATTAAAATTATTGGCACTAATGACAATAATTTTAATTTTGGGACTCACTGGTGACTTGATCAGTGACCAAATCGGTGATGTTTTAAAAAAAGGCCAGGCCAAGAGTACCCTAAAACGACGATGGGGAATGTGATGAGAGTGAATGAAGTAAAAGTGGTATATAAGGATCGTTGCAAGTGGATAGCCGTGGTTTCTGCCTACCCCTCTGGGAAATAGGCATGATTTTATGTACCTGGTGACTTGATAACGTCAAGGTCTGGTGTTAAGGGTACGTTACTGGCTCGAATCACTATGGGAGTTCATCATCATCATTTCAGCCGTTCGACGTCCACTGCTGAACATGGCCTCCCCCACACACAAATCAAATTCCTTATCATGTGGGGGGATTTGCCCATACTCACCACGCTGGGCATGCGGGTTGGCGAGCGCAGTTAGAGCTATCGTTGTTTAAAATGAGGGACGCTGCTGCCCATCCCCTAGATTTTTTCCCTTAGTCGCCTTTTACGACATCCGTGGATAGGTAGATATGGAGGGGCCTATTCTTCAGCCAGCACGGCCAATGGGAGTTATCTTATTGAAAATAAAGATTGGAAGGGGATGGCAGTGTTTTGAATACTGACCTAACCTAACCTATCCCATATTTAGTCAGATGTATTCTTTCCTAATGACGGAGCTTTTTATGGAGGAGGACTTTATGGAGGAGGTAGGGCACAGCGAGATTTTCTCGTTCTAAATTGGAGCAACCCGCCTGGATAGTTAACTCCGCCTTAAAGAAGATCGCAGCCAAATAACATTATTTGTTTCAAATAGTGTTGCGGTGAGTAAGGTTGCCAGAGCTCTGACCGGCATCACGCACGCTTTGCCGACCCCGAACCCCCCCGTTCGGGGTTGGCAACGCGTGGGTGATGCCTATGGTATTGCAAGCGTTCATAGGCTACGGTAACCACTTACCATCAGGTAAGTCTTATTGGCAAACAAGCATACGGCCATGCTTGTTTGCCACCTTAGTTGTATAAAAAAATTACATAAGACTAAAGTTATTTGCATTGTAAATGCTTTCTTAGATTCTTTTTTGATACTCTAAATTATCCACAAGCTACCTAAAAATACGACTGCGTACATAGGAAGCAAGGAACGCGTACCTTCAATTTCGTGAAAAGTATAATTGTTTTTTTTATACACCAATGTATTATTGACTCAGCCCGTGGTCCGGTTCAGTTGTCCGGTCAGCCGGACTACGGAAAAAATATATTTTCCATGGTTAGACCACCAGTATTATACACCAAGCCGTGTTTGTTGCCTGATTCTGTTGGCACGGCACCCGTGCCCGTGCCGTGCCAACATCGCTTCAAATTGCCTTCGCGAAATTATGCATTGTAAGTAACCGAAAATCACGATCGTGAATCGATCAAAGTATCTTAGCTTTTATACTAGCCGAATTCATTTCTGTTTAGGAATAAATTTTGTTATTTACAGAAAGAAACTTAAAACTAATACAAGTTTATATTTACAAAATACACAAGAAACAGTTGAGCCATCTAAAGACCGTTACAAACGATCTATAGATAGCTCAACTGATCCAGATCACTACCAGTCGGAAGCGTCCCCAAGACGCTAGCGGAATTGCCAGGCTGCATGGCAATGCTAATTCGCTGGGCCAAATAAGAGCCAGCTCTCGCGTCACGCGTCGCTTCGATCAGACGTCCTGATATCTTATAAATGGTTTATTTCGGCAAAAATCTTAGACCGATTGGTATTACCGAGTCACAAACGGTTTTTGGATGCAGCTGCATCAGACCTGCATCAATTACTGTAAGCCGAGACCTGCCTCCTTATTTACTAAGAAGCCGCGCTCATTGGCGTCGGCAGTATAATTTTTAGGGGTCCATTGTTAAAAAAATAAATAAAATTAAAAGTGTTTATTTCAGTAACTTATAAATTGGTACAATCAGGGTTTGGAGTCTCCTTTTAAGCAAATGTTTGCTTGTATTAGGAGATACCGCTCTTCAATAGCCATTTTCGTAACTTTTATAAGTAGGTAGAGCTTAAAGTAAAAACCATTTATGAAATATTATCAAATACATATTAAACATTAAGTAAGTAAAGTGAAGTTAAAAAGGATACATATAAAAAATTTAGTTAAACTTAAGTGCACTTAAAATATTCGTGTTGTTTCAGTGAAAGTAGCTCAAAAAATGTGTGAGCGTGTGTGAGTTGTGCATCGAAGCTAGTTTTATTCAAACAGTGACTACGGCAAAAAAGAAAAACCCTAATTTCCTTGTATTTTTAAAGCCTCGTACATCCCGGCGCCCATGACCGCGCTCGATATTATATTTTGTTACCATTTTTCTACTGTGTGTGTGTGTTGTCAAATAAACAAATTCTATTCTATTCTATTCTAGACACTCGATGAAATTGCACCAAATTAAGTAGCGCAGAGCGAAACATAAATTACAACGCAAATTTGATACAGATTTAGTGATTTGTTGGCAGTTCCTAAAATGCAGTAAATATTTTAGTTCGACGCAACTTAGGTGTGTCGCGGTAGGGCACATTTTTAATCAAGCAAAACAATTTTAAATAAGCGCTATTGTGTCATAGATTCGGCACACATTTTTGATAAATATGTTTTATTTTACTCAGGTCAGGTGATAACTGGTCACGTGCAAGGGTGTACTTAACTTTCATAACCTTTTTTTACGTGGGGAAATCCTTCATGGATTCTTCCTTTCGCAGGGGGAAAGAAGGGTACGTCGGGCTCCTACTGACTTTAACCGGCCTCTATGTAAGTCGAGGGGCTCCAGGATCTCCAATGGAACGCACCGGTGCCCCTCTCGCATTTGCTAAGAGCACTGTCCCAGCATTTACCCCAACGATCATTGCGTCCTTTTCAAGGACAATATGCCTCAACCTGGTCAATGATTGAATGCAAGATGACCAAAAAAGACATCTAAACTAGAAACACGTCAAGCAATCAAGAAAGCATCGCGTTTTTAGCGCAGGCTTTAGCGAATAAGGGGATGGCCAGCGTCCGACCTGCATCAATTACTGGGCCGAGTGGGTCGAGCGGGCCTCGGCTTTTCAATTGAATTTTCTAGAATTACGATGACAATTTTTTGAGAAATAGTTGTACAGAAGTGTATTTTTGTTGAACACGGACTGGCGCTTTCTGAGGTCAAAATCCTCACGCTTCGCTTTCCTTTCACCATCTTCTCGTGGCACAACTGTCCTGTAAGTTGACTGTAATATAGGCCTCCTCCTTGAGAGCTTCTTTTTCTTATGTTGGTTAAAAAAAATAAGTTTAAAAGGTAACTGACGATAACCTCCTCCTCCTTTAAGTCGGTAAAAAGCAAGCGTACTGCGGTACTATTAGTAGGTAAAGCATAGCTATTAGTGTAAAGTAGTTGGTCGACTTGCGGTTGGCTTGGGGCAGCTCAGTGACATGTTTTTGTGGATACACGTAATTATCTTGGACAGTAGTAGGCCGTTTTCAAACGGCATGCTACAAGTCCTTGATATAACTTATAAAATTAGTTTTAAAATAATCCTCCACTGGACAAAGTCAATTTCGGGGTTGCATTTAGGGGTGCGCGATATGCTCAAAGATACCGCAAGCTCCTAGAAGCAAAATTCAAAATTAGCTTTATTCAGGGTGCAAGGATTTTTTTTAATATTTAGGTGACATAGCGCCAGTATATACATTAAGACCCAAGTATTTTCTTTGGTTATAACCTACTAGTTAGCTTAATATATATAACTCCTTTACTGTATCTCGTTACTTAATTTATTATTAAAATTCAGAAAACGTACACTTATGACCAATCAAAAGTCCCAGCAGTTGAAAACTCGAACAATTCTACACATTATCGACACAGTAATAAGCTCTAACTTCTGACTCGTAACTTCGCATATATTTTCATACAACCTTTGTCTGAGATCATTTCAATAATATTCCAAGTTTAATAGCTACGCAGAGGCGAGCTCGAGGCATTGGGTAATAAAATTTAACGTGTCGTTGCCGAGTTTTGTGACTTTACCTAAATTTATAGCAGGAAGTTTTTCACGCGATCCATTTGTTAAGACCGCTTTACATGGAGCTAGTTTCTCGAACGATTTGCGGCGAGAAAATTGCAAGCGCGTCTCGCGTTCATATTTAGTTAACACACGAAGAATAAACAAAGACTTAACTTGCGATGATCGTGCGTGTGTACGCGATTCAACTTTTTTAACCTATCGTGAATTGCATCGGCGAGGAAGGACAAACTCTTTCCATCTCAATTCCGTTTTGAAAAATATATCCTTTTTTTAGTAACAGAATGCTGACGTAGATTGTTTTTGTGGCCACTAAACGAACTTCTCGTTCGTTTAGTAATAAGTTTTAAAGATGATAAAAATACCAAAAACAGCTAAAACGAAAAAGATTCGGGGAAAAAATGAAATAAATGATGTATTTTTTCTTTATTTTAGTTGATAGAATAACCCTTTTCGGGATGGTATACATGCTAATGTAGACGATATAGAATATTTTAGTTGTTCTATGGATATTCCTAAATCTCTCTGAGTCTGTAATTGTAATTATAAGCTCTCAGTACCATACACAAAACATAGGTAATTTCACCCTTTACATAGGAATTAACTCTGGTTTTACATACATTACGTTCTGGTGAACATTCACGATGAACATTCAAAAGTTTTCCCTAATTATCATATCATGTCTTATATGGGGAATAAGGGCTTCACTACACACCAGCGCACTCCACAGCAATAAGCAAATGTCAGCCAATAAAATAAAAACGTGCTTAGAATTTGAGTAAGGTATTTCGTTCGTGTCTCTACACGCTATTTCGGAATATTTACAGCCAGCCAAAAGAGGTTATTGTACGCACAACAGGCAATCAATTATATCTACGACTTTTAAAAGTTCGACTCATGAAAATTTATGCGGTTGCTTACTTGTCGTGTCACTGGTTCTTTCTTGGTCTGTGACCAGGTTGAGGTATGGTAGCCATTAAAAGGGCCTATGAGCGGCGGAAAACGAATCAGTGAAGGTATGGTAGCCAGTAAAAGGATCAAATTGCGTCCATTAGAGGCTCGTTTCGTATCTTTCGTGTATGTCACATGTCTTCAAATTTTTAAGTCCTAGAACATGCCGGTTCCCTCACGATGTTTTTCTTGTTTGAGAGCGCAATTTTTCCGAATGGATAATCCATTGGTGCTCGACCGGGATTCGAACCCGAGACTTGAGGGTTGGAAAGCCAAAGTCAAAAGGCATTTATTTCAATAAAATCACTAGGATCACGTTGAAACGTCTAAGAAACTAGGTGAAGCTATGCCTGTTCCTCGCGACAAAGCCTAGAAGAATCAGGCAACAAACACGGCTTGGCCACTACCACCACTCCACCAGTGCTCTCACGGTGCTGACGCATACGATGATTGTGTGTTTGAGTTTTGAAAGCGTGTCGGATGCTTGTTGGTTAATTTCTTCAGAGTAACTTAAATTACTTTTAATAACTCTAATTACATGTCTCGTTTTCTTGTTGGTTCTACATAATTGTGCTCAGTAAGTAAAGGATTTTTTCTTTTGAAAGCCCTGTAAAGGGGCTCCACAAATAAAGTGGCGATCACAATAGGCCAGTGGCCGCAGTGATACAATAGCCACATAAAGTAAATAAAAAAAAAAAAAAAAAAAAAAAAAAAAGTAAAGGATTTTAGTTAGCTGCATATAATCACACCAAGTTGTCTTTCCATTAGACACACGTACGTCCATTTATATGTTAGAGCACTAACATATAAATGGATGTGGAATGTGGAATGACGAAAATATAAGATGTTCGAAGAATTTTTTTACTTCATTTCAAAAAACATTCTAGTATTTTTTTTTTATTTGTCTGCGCAACGGTCGCACTGGAAATCTATGGGGATGGCCTATATTCAGCAGTGAACGTTCTGAGGTTGAAATAATGACGATGATGATTCTTATAGGTCGAAATAACATTAGATGCGATTATTTTAGCGCTGTGAAATAAACTACTTTAGGATAACAGAATCGACAACATTGAAAACAAATTGGAATCTACTAAACCAATTTCCATACCCGACGCGTCCAAAACTATATTAGCCTTAAAATAACTGTATGTTACTTTGTAATAAAACGATATTTTCATATTTTCTAGAGCACTAACAACATGAAATGATGCCACGGTACAAAGTACGAAGTCTTGGACTTGGATAAGTTTTCGTGTGGTGCAAGCTAAAGGCTTATGCGATCCTCTTGCATGTGTGGGAGTGTGACTAGTGTTTTGGTACTCAGTAGCGTTATGTTCCTGGAAAATAATGTCAGTAGATCAGTTTTCGTTGTGTCTTTTACACTTTTGAAAACGTGTATAACTTTTATTAGACTGCTAGTGATTAACTTCAGGTTTGAACGTTAAAAACTTCATCATTTTCAAAGCCTTTTGATTAATTTAAACTAAATATTAATGAAAATATCGGTTATAGGTTATAGAGATGTATACGGGCACTTAATTAAGATCACGCTTCCTGTGAACGCTACAATATCGATTTAAATATGACCTGCACTTCCTGGGTAGGCATTTACTTGGTAACTCATGCAAGTTTTTTCGTCAGAATATGTTACACCCTTCAATGTTAAACAGTAACGTCTCTCTTCTTTAACTTGAGCCGCACTGTTACAAAGTGACGCGGTGTATTCATGCCAGTTCACTGGCAACTTTTAACTGGCCAGATGTGGCTCAGCCTCGGGGGTATGAATCTGATTTGCTTTTAGATTAATATGGTACGGCCCAACTTTTTATTTCACAACAAGTCGAGATCCTCCGTCCGAGGTATTTCGGCTTTTCGAGATGTTTGGAGTACATCAACTTGGGATTGCTCTTCCTATCAAATGCCGTAAGCAATTTATGTCGATTTATTCGAAACTACTTCGTGGGTTTGAGTCCCGGTCATGCACGAATGGATTTTCCATTCGGAAAATTCACGTGCGTCAAACTAGTGCTTTCACAATGTTTTCGCCGCTTGGTGAACATCGTGGAACATGTGACATGTTCATGAAAGGAGGGACCCCTAAGAGGCCAAGAAAGAATCAGTGATATCGGGTGATTCAGTTAGCAAACGATTACTACATTTGCATCTTCAGTGTGCTAGAGCATTCGTAAGTTTCGCTTTGTTAGGAAAAGGTAGAGCACAGCAAGTTTTTCTTGCTCTAAATTGAAGCCCGCCTGGGAGGAACCTCCGCTCAAATATCATTTTTTGTTTCAGCAGTGAGTATCTAAGGTTGCCAGAGCTCTTTAGGGGGGGAGGGATGGTTTTGGGGTCGGCAACGCGTGCGTGATGCCTCTGGCTAGTATTCATAGGCTACGGTCACAGCTCACCAACAGGTGGGCCATATGCTCCTTTGCCACCTTATTTGTATAAAAAAAAGGACATTAATTCCACATTCTCATCCAGTCGGGTCCAGCGTAGGCTCCACATTAACATAACTTCTTTGTATACAGCATTTCTGTCAAACAATACACAATATTATTGGGCTGGGAGTCCCAAATGTATTATGTATGAAGATCCGAAACACACTTGGACGGGTGTTCTCGCGGTGTTATGTGTACTGTGACCATTTATACTTGTTTATGAGGATAGTCTATTATACCTAGCGGCAGGTGTGGGATTTTTATGGAAATTTCATATGCCCGAACCTTACGTTACACAGAAAATAAAAGGAAGTGTCTACATTTGTTTGCGTTTATGATTTGTTTTTCCTGAAACATTTGTTCGACATGTGTATTTTTCTGACATATAATAACGATAGCTTCCGCCGGTGGCTTGACTCGCAGGTTTTCAAAATGTCATCTACACTGATAATTCTTGCGGAGCTGACTAAGCCGCGGATCGGCAACGCGTGCGTGAGGCCTCTGGTATTGCAAGCGTTCATAATCTACGGTAACCATATCAATAGATGGGCCTTATGCTTGTTTGCCACATTTGTTGCTTAAAGAAATACCATATCTCAACCTGATCACTGACCTAATTCAGGATGACCAAGAAAGAATCAGTGACACGATAAACAAGCCAGGCCAAACAAGGATACTTGTTACTGAAAACCTTGAGACACATTTCAGTATAATCACGATGATGGTCACCTCAGTATTACTTCTTGTTACGGATCACGACTTGTCTTCAGGCAATCATCGGAATCGCACGAACTATAGAAAATTCCAACAAACGAGCACCTTAACATCTCGCAATAACGACTGTTTTAGATTGGCGCCTGCATTTGCGGTCAACTGTATACAAACTTATAATGGGATCATGCGGATGGAAGTTTTCGAGCACGAGTGTAAAGAAAGTTTAATGACTTCTCGATTTATCGGTGGATTTACATAAAATGTATTAGTTATTCGGTGTGTACGTTACGAACTGACATAGGGATAGACAGGGGTGGACGAATTTTACCCTTGTGTGCCGAAACACTAATCAGCATCCGACAGAATATAATTATTTTCCCAATATGTTTGGAATTTCTACAGTGTATAAGATAATCAAGCCAATTTTTTTTTATAGTTTTATTATAGAAATACTTTTATCCCAAAAAATGGTAGGTGATACAAAATCTGCTGTTTTTAATTCAAATTTGTTTAGACTTCATTATTCAGCAGTTTTAGTATTTTGTATGTCCAATTTCTCGTTTGACCGTTACATAATCAGTCAAAATATGATAAAAAGACTAAAAACAGATGATTAGAAAAAGTTAGAGGTCATTCTGAAAAATATGGAAAATTTTGATTATTTTTATTTCTTTTTATTGAATAAGCCTCTATTGCGGCACTAAGATAGTTAGGGAACGCGTTGTATAGGTACCTACCGGTTTTTCAGAACATCACTAGTAGACTGTTTTTAAGCCGAATTCACCATCCACCAAAATCTGCGAAAGCCACCTAAAACTAATCCGCAATCACACAAACAAGTCAACAAACGTAGTCGCAACTTACCATTACCAGTCTATTTAATTTGAACGTATTTAACCACAGTTTGATATTAAATTGCAAATAGCTGCCATTACAGCGTTCAAACGCAGCATCTGTGCACTGGTATCAATATACTCATACAACCATTAGTGCAAGCGCGAAGCCGAATTGTTGTCCGAAATTGACCTATTCTTGTCATCATCAACTTCTGCGTTTATTATAGTTTTTTTCAAGAATTGTAATTTTTGTTCCCCAATAAACATTTTAGATTTTTTGATAATTTCAGCACTAGGAAGTCCACTGCTGAACATGGCCTCCACCACAGGTTTCCAGAGCGAATACCTATCATGTGGAGGGAATTTACCCGTACTCACCACTCTGGGCATGCGGGTTGGCGTGCTCATCCCTTAACTTTTCTTCCTTAGCAGCCTCTTACACTACATACACTACATAACATACACGGCACTCGCACTCGCACGGCACACGCAGTGCCTCTTACACGGCTAGGTAGATATGGGAGGCCTATTCTTCAGCCGGGGCCACCACGGCCGGCGGTATTCTTAGTCGTTCGAATTTCAAATACAAGTCAGATTTCGGATTGCAAAATAATACTAAATATTTTCATTGCTAGGTATATTTGAAAAATACAATTTCTTAAGTCTGAATTATTAAAATATTATAAAAAGTGCACGGACAACCAAAACTAATAATTCAAATTTAATTAATTTATTTCAGTTTCTGTGTCGAATATTTGCGGAGATGGTTACGTTTGACAAGATGGCCGATAAATAATTTAGATCATCTGATATCATCAGTTTGAATATTCTAAATAGATAGCAAATTAATAGCCGATATGAAAAATTTATTAACATTATAGCTTATGAATCAGTACATAGTTTTTAGTACGCAGTTTAATATTAGATAAGGACTCTTATCGTTTCGCATTGAGTAGAGTAGGTAGTAAGACCGATTTCGGCCATGTTTTCGGCTTTAGTCGTTGATTGCTCCAACACTTCCATTATTAGTCTCTGGTCTGGCTGCTAGCTAATAGGCAATGTGATTGCCCTTTCATGCTGCCCGATTATGGTAATATGATGTATTTGCGTTTGCAAAACACATTTTATGGGAATTCGTTGTCTGTTTTCGCTTCATTAGGCGGACGGTGCCGGAAACTGTCTCTCTGCACTTTTATGGTTATAGCACACGTAGGCACCGTATCGACATCGCCTCGCCCCGAAAACAAATGCCCCCTGTAAACCTGACCGGCCCACTGCCACTTCAACTTGCAAATAATCCTGAGGCAAAATCGGTGACCTTGGTTCGTCTACGGATTTCCTCATTTCGGATCTTATCACGTAGTGAAACTCCGAGCATAGCTTTCTCTTCATTTGTTGTTTTATTTTGGGGGTGCTCGAGGGAACCACCCCGGGTCCCAACCCATATTACGCCGTGTAGGTCACTTGCTAGTAGGTACCAAACAAGTAAAAGATTGTGATTGATTGTGTGGAGTATGAAGTAACTGATGATTAAACACCGCAATTCTATAGCAACAACTCCGCAACGAGCCGTCAAATTTTAAACATCGTGAATATATACTCAGGTCACGCAACGAGCACTGGTGGAATCGTTTGGAAAACAGCCAACTTTCGAGCGAAACTGCGTAAGGATAATTTTTAATCAGTTTTATTTTTAAATTCAATATAGAACGTGATTGTTGTCATTCATTTTATCCCTCGCCACTATATGGCTAGTAGCGTAGTGTACTATATATTTCGTACGCTGTAGTATCTGGGACAGTGTAGTTTTGGGATGGAGTTGTTCAGCTCTATATACTGTCCCCTCAGCCTAGTCGGCTATATCGATTGGGAAGACATGCTACCATTCTTAATCCTACTAATATTATCCTACTACCCTACTTCCTAGTCTATCCTACTAATATTATAAATGCAAAAGTTTGGATGAATGGATGTTTGTTACTAAATCACGCCAGAACGACTGAACTGATTTCGATGAAACCTGGAAAAGATATAGTTATTTACTTACAATAGCATATAGACAACTTTTTATTTAGCTACCACACGGGCGAAACCGCGGGCGCAAGCTAGTATTATGGAATAAGGTTGTGAGGATGTTTGTATGTTTGTTGTTCAATCACGCAGTAAAGGCTAAACCAACTTCGATAAAACTTGTAACATATAGGAGTTCTTTAACTAGAATAGCATTGGCTACTTTTTATCTAAGTACCACGCGAGCCAAGCCGCGGGCACAAGCTAATGGTAAATACGTGTGTTTCTCAAGATGTTTTTTCATTGTAATTTTAGGCACGTGTAATTTTTCGATTATGAAAATACATTGGAGCACGCCTGGTATTCAAACCCATGACCTTCGGATCGGCTCTCAAGAAAGATACAGTTTTCTCTCTTGGAAACCTCCTAGTTCTATTTGCATAACCTTTCATATTAAAAATTGAATCTGCAGGTAAATTGGTACTTCAACTTTAGAGCGTTCCACGACCCACGACAGTTTGTAATTTTGCAGTCGCGACATACTAAGCAACGTACAGATTGTGTGCGTTGCAACATGCAACTTTGGTTACGCGACCATCAATAGACGGTTAGCATAGTACGCAAGCTACGCGCTTCAACTACGAACGCTCGTTAAACCAGTCCAAATGACGGTCAAACGCGCCCTGAGGCTTCCGTACTACACCGCGTTGGAAAATAGAGACCTCAAGTGTAAGAAATGACAAAAAATTGCCATCATCTTATCTTACTAAAACTTGAATGAACTTGACTATGACTAAAAATGAAAGTATAAGAAGAAAGATATTGTACAAAGAATAGTGATAAAAATTCACTGGCCGTGGTGGTCCCGGCTGAAGAATAGGCCCCTCCATATCTACCTATCCGCGGATGTCGTAAGAGGCGACTAAGGGAAAAAAGCTAGGGGATGGGCAGCAGCGTCCCTCATTTTAACAACGAAAGCTCTAACTGCGCTCGCCAACCCGCATGCCCAGCGTGGTGAGTATGGGCAAATCCCCCCATATGATAAGGAATTCGCTCTGTCTGTGGGGGAGGCCATGTTCAGCAGTGGACGTCGAACGGCTGAAATGATGATGGAATGATGAATGTGTGTCGAATGCCACTCAAATCATCTTTTAAATCACTGATTTAAAAGATAAAGTTTTCAAGAAAACTATCAAAAAACACTTGACAGACAAAGCATATTATGATATGGATCAATTTCTCTCTGAATGAATGAATGAATGAATTTGCATGAAGTATAGTATATATAGGTACTGACCGCAAGGCATGGGAAAAATATTAATTTTAATTATAAGTTTGTAATCTTTTATTTGTTATATTGTTTTTTGTTTTTTTACTGACATTGCAATAATTATTTACTAATTTTGGACATTAATTTAATTGCATCTACTTAAGTGTGTGTGTTCGTAATTTATATTGATTAATTTATTTTGTTATGTTATTATTATTTTTTTATCCTGTAAAGTTGACAATCTTAAGTGCAATGTATGTGCCTATTGAGATAATAAAATTGAATTGAATACTCTAAGCGAGGTAGGGCACATCGAGAATTTCTCGCTCTAAATTGGAGCAGCCTGCCTGGAGAAGTACCACCGCCTTACAGAAGATCGCAATCAAATAACGACTCATTGCCCGTGGTCCGGTCAGTTGTCCGGTCAACCAGACTACGGAAAAAATATAACATTATTTAATTCAAATAGTGTTCTGTTTTTGCGGTGAGTAAGGTTGCCGTAGCTCTTTAGGGTGGGTTCAAGTTGGTTGTAAGGTTGTATGATACAATTTTTTTTTATACTACTCTGACTGAGGAAAAATCGTATCGTGTGCAGTGGAAAGGCGCTATGAGGCATCTCCAGTTCTGCGGACTCAGTAGTGCACGTAATGGCATATCCGAGCCAGGTGGAGCCCATATAGCTTTGGCGATGGCCTTAGCTTTATACAAGCTTGATATGAAAACAGTATTACCTACTATTTCCCTTAAATCCAATATTTTGATCCTACAACTAATAATAGGGAGTGTGCCTGGCATATAGAACTTGTCTTTTAATAATAAAGAAAACAATTCAAGAAATCGGGTCTCTTTCAGTCAATTTCATACTAATTAGCATTACTCCCAGCAGTGTGTCGTAACTTATACATTTTGGAATCAGCCCTCGGGGGTTTAATTTCATTTTCTGCAAAATTCTCCGCAAATAGTATAAAATTAACCGCAGCATTCATTTGTGAGCGACGAATGTGATTAATGCTCTCAAGCCCAGCGAGCGAGAGTCAACTTTAAAATTTTATGTCACATTAAAATTCTGAGCTTATAGGCTGGTAAATTTACTAAGCACAGATTGGGCATAGATGACCGAGCGAGCGCATATTTCTCAAAAAACTTGTGAGAATTAGCGTTGTATAAATTGTGTGACTTCAAACTTTGAAACCGTCAAATCACTACTACTACACTATCAAGACATACTGGTAAGAATATGAGTTAAATCGGCCAAGGGATTCTATTATTTCTATGAATTAATTTCCACCTAAACAGCCATGTAATCTTTTGCTAAAATAAACGATTATTCTATTCTATTCCGTTCTTTTATTAAGAACCGCCCTCGGCTTCGCTCGCGTGGTACAATACAAATATTATAAAAAATCATAGTATTCTTTTACGGTATCACTTTAAAAATAAATAAAAATTGAATAAGCTGCGACACCTTTCGTCAATTAACCATAACTTGCTTTAGTCATTGAGTAGATGGAAACCAATTGTTTCTTCTGTGGGGCGCTTACAGCGCTTTAAGCCGATTGGAATTACGAAAGATTTTTGAACGGACGGCAAGTGGCTACGTAGCTTTTTTGGTTAGAGCATCCCCGTATTCAGAGGAAGGTTGCGGGTCCAAATCCCGTCTGATCCGAAAGTTTTGGGATATTATAAAAAATCGTGCACAATAAGTTGCATACTCTTGGTGGTAATATACGTGGTAGTGACACGTGCAATTTAAGCAACAAAGCCGCAATGCGGGACGTACAGTACTTAAAACTCGGAGATTGTGCTGCTGATTTATGAACGCGGCAACGTTTTCATACTATTCTGTTTGTTTAGAATGGCTGTAATGTTTTACGTAACTTCGCTGAAAATTGCTGGTGATATAAGTATTTGGTTTAAACCACCGTAGGTGAGCAGTACATACGTAGTACATACGCACATGTACAACCATGATGGTTACATACCATGATGGTTAGTTTTAGGTTCATAGGTGCCTAACATAGTTTTCAGTTCAGTTTTATAATCGAGGTATAGTTCCTCCGCTTGATCATAAATATCCTCCTTAAAATAATCATGTTCGCTCAATTTCGATCCATAGGTTCCTAACAACTGTCTGTGGCCCTTTACAAACAAATCCCACAACTGCTCCATACTTTCTAACCGAACCTCGAGATATGTTTTGGTAATCCGCTGCTTTGGTGATTTCTTAAAATTTTCCCTTGCCTTTGTCAAATTATGGTAAGTATTCCTTTGCAAAAGAATTTGTTCCTCCATTTTTGCGATACAAGTTCTACTACCAAGGTATTTGAAAACCACGTGCTGTTTTAAATAGCAACACTTTTACAAATAACGTAACGTTGTATGTACGTAGTACATACGCAAACTATCCAGTAGCACCTAGAGCAAACACCTAGAGTCATAGCCTAGTTGAAGTACCAGGACTTTCGATCAGAAGATCATGGATTCGAATTGCGGTGACCAATGAGTTTTAAGTAAGTATTAGAAAAAATGCTATATACAGAGAATGCAAGAAGCTTGATGTCAAACGTACCAAAATAAAGCCATAAAGCTGATATAATGAACAATAAGCCGAAAAAAAACATCACCATGTATCTTATCTACTATATGTGCTTGCTTCTCGTGTCACTAATTATTTCTTGGTCAGCCTGTATTAGGTCAGTAATCAGGTTAAAATATGGAGGCCTTGATAGACTAGTGATCACATGTTCTACTACTTCGTCAATGTTTGAGCGAAGTTTAATGTGTGACCTTTACTCATCGAGGCAAACTTTGATGTGGATCAGCTTCTTCTCCACAATCAGCTATTTAAATTAGCCTTCTCCATATCAAAAGCTTACAGAAACACCAACAGAAAGTAACACAAACGCACCAAAGAACACTGACGCGCAAAACTTTCTCCAATTTAGCAAGTCTGAATTCGGCAAACTCGAATCTGCAAGCGTAAGATCGAACTCATGTAATTAGGCAAAGCCTGAACCTCTTGACTCGAGCGTTATTCATGAGCGGGGGAGCTATTCTCGCCAATTCGATAAGAAAGATGTCGTATAAACCTATTAATGCGATCTGAAATCGCGGAACTGACAAGGCGAGACTTTCACTAAATTATCAACTAATAGATTACTGGTAGTCCCGGCTCTGCACATATTAAACTCTTTCATACATACTTTGACACACCTTTCACATAGAGTACATATGTTCTGTAATTTACAAAAGTCCTTTCTTAAAGGCACTAAATTACAATATTTTCAGCTTCCTTTGGTTTCGGGGATTCTGTGTGGAGTGCAAAAATGTTTGAAGAATAAGACTATGTGACACCAATACTAGCATTCGAGAATATCTCATGCTCTCCAGAATCGTACCCCAGGTGCCTCGAATTTTTGTATAATTTCAGTTGCTCGCGAGTATAATGTTAGAAAGTCGAATCGCTTTTGAATAAACTTTACGCATAAAATCGTGGGGTTGTAGCTTTTCGTGCGTTTATGGGTTTCGTGACTTAATAACAAATAAGGAACCCTTGGCAAACCTGCTATCCATCCATCCATGCTGCATAGCCTTAATTGGGTATTAAGGTAAAGTAAATAAGTTACGATGAGTCGCATGGAAGGATAGGTGGACAGCGGTTGTCACGCAATTTTCACCAGCACACGGGCAACTAAATAAAGGACGACGAATCGCATGGATAAGTGGGCAGCGGTTTTCACACAATTGGCGTCTGCAGACGGGCAATTAAATATACGAGGACGAGTTTTATGACCGAGTCGAGACGACGAGAAGTGGGCGCCTGCAGACTGGCAACGGAACCAGGGCAGGCTGAGTAAAAATTGGAGATCAGATCTTTGAAGATGTATAAGGTAGGTTTTCAGAGGCACGTTCAAACGCACAGTTAGTATTCCAAGAAAATTTAAACTTTGATCCCCGTTAGTATGGACATATTTCGGCATATGTAAGTAATTTTGTTTTTGCAGTAGCATTGACAGTTGACTGATTGCGCGTTGAAGACTGGAACAAAAACGCCCAAAGTAAATTATGATGGCAGATAAATCAGAACCTACATAATCTACCAATTTTCATCCAAAACGTCTCGCAGGCAATTTTCCATAACCATGAGTTCAATAAATCTTATTGGCAATTCAGATCCCGAAAACATTATACAAAATCGTTCCCGATATATCGATGCAAGATGTTAGTTTATTACTCGATTCGTTCATGCATAAAACAGGGGGTCCAGAAACTAATAAGAGTTAGCCGTACCTTGACAAGACAGGATATAGAATAGTTAAACAAGCAGTAGACTAACTACAGGGACGCAAAAAAATTTTGGAAGATGCTTTGAGTTCTGACTTGATTGCTTCTAATGTTTTGTGTGTTCTAGTTATAATATATTTTTAGATTTGCTTCTTCAAGCTTGTGAACATATACCTAATACCTTTGAGAGCTATATAAACAATCTATGCGCGTCAGATATACGTATTCAAAGTCTGGGTGTTATGGTGCTATTATACTTTTGGTACCCACGGCATACTACCCGATGTTCTACCGAATAAAGTCAATTTTGAGTTTGATTTTAGGGTGCGACTTGCGATAGACTTGCGATATTGTTGATCCCGCATGCCCTCAAATGTCAAACTCAAAATTTGCATTAATCAGTTGACGTCATTGATGAATCTTTTAGCCATACAAGTTTATTTTAAGCACATTTTAGACGGCATATTGCACGCCGTTTGAACACAGCTTTAGATAGCTCAACTGTTGTGTAATAAGTACATTTAAACCTATATATTTTACTGCACCTACTTATGGGCAGAGGTGCCTACAGAGGCCGGGGGATGCCTCCGTAGGCGCTTCCTAGCTTTTCCCTATTCACGATTGTATTTATCCTACTATAAAGAGTTGACTGTGGTGGCACCTTGACAGGACCGCGTGATATTATGATAAATAGCGGACCCTCGTCAGGACGTGCCAGAAAATAAACCTGAATTACTTGTTAAGAGTATGGTGTAATATGGTATCGCTGAAGTATATCGCTAAGCTTGCGCGGTTTTTTTATGATATACGGAGGCAAATGTGCTTACGGTCCACCGTGGTTGACTCCGTGGTTATCTTATGCCCAATACAAAGGCGTACAAAATTTTATCATAAATTAATTTCAAAATGATCATTATGCCTACTGAATAAAGTCGGTATGTCTACGCTGTGACATATTGCACGCCTTTTGAAGTCCAGCCATATTGCAACTTCAATTATGAAGTTCCTTAACGACATTGGTTTAGGTTTGATCTCCGCGGGGGTACAATTCAAACGAATCCGAAATCAGGAAATCCAAGGACATCGACATAGCTCTCAGAATTATTAAGTTGAAATGGCAGTAGGCAGTCCATATAGCTCGCAGAAACGACAATCGTTGGCTTCTGTAATGGCAACCATGACTCATATGAACTAGTACTGGAAGACCCACCACCCAATGGAACGACGACAATGGTGCACGACCGGGCTTCGAACCCACGCCAGTGGATCGGAAGTCACCACTCCACCGTGCTCTGTGATAATTAGTAGCAAAGCGTAGTAATAGTTTTATTTACAGAAAGAAACTTAAAACTAATACAAGTTAATATTTAAAAATACACAAGAATCAGTTGAGCCATCTAAAGACCGTTACAAACGATCTATAGATGGCTCAACTGATCCAGATCACTACCAGTCGGAAGCGTCCCCAAGACACTGGCAGAATCGCTACGCTGGATGGCAATGCTAATAGGTTTCGTTTATTCTTTCATAAATCTTTTTTGGAATGAACCTTTTTTAATCATCATTCTGACTTTGACTGTACCATGGTAATTGTAGTTTACCAACAATAACGGGAATCCTGGTAGGTAGGTATTCTTTAGTGTGTGGTTAGGACTATGTGACTGTTCCTTACGTGTTTTATTATTAACTGCAATCGAATATACCACTCGTTTTTTTATGTTATACGGAGGCAAACAGGCTTACGGCCCTCCTGATGGTAAGTGGTTACCGTCGCCTATTGACATCAGCAACACCTGGAGCATTGCTAATGCGATGCCTGCCGAACCCCTCTCCCTCTAAAGAGCTCTGGCAACCTTACTCACCGCAGGAACACAACACTATTTGAACCAAATAATGTCATTTGGCTGCTGCTCGTGTCTCAGTCAGCTTGTCACCCGCTACTCACCACATAAGACTAAAGCCGCTAATTTAAATCGTGTAGAGTTCAAAATTTAACCTCAATAGCATCGAGTTCTCACTTCGAGAGGTCGACCTGATACTCGCCCGGGGACTGAAACTTTAAACCCCAGGTCAAATGTGAAACTGATGGAAGTGTTTAAAGGTTTGCTTTCCTGAGCATCGGCTACCGTTGGTTGTTGTGTTGACCAAAATAAATAAATAAATATTCCGAACATATTCACACGGTCAACTGATCCCAAACTAGGCATAGCCTGTACTATGGGTACCAGAGACTGATATACATAATAGATATATATTTAACACCCAGACACAAAACAAACATTTGTGTTAGTCACAAATGTTTGTCCAGTGCGGGAATCGAACCCGCGACCTCTAGCGCAGAAGGCAGAGTTACTACCAACTGAGCTATGAGGCCAGTCATAGCTCAGTTGGTAGTAAAAATACTGTAGTGATGTGAACGCAATCAAAGAATCACTACAAATGCCGTGCTTCAATGGGCTCATGAGGGAGGATGTCAGTCCCGACTATGATAGTTTCTAGCCGTGATCAATCGGCGTGTATTTTACATAAATTATAAACCAGCTTTCGCCCGCGGCTTCACTCCTACATAAAAAGCCTATATGCTATTCTTGGTAACGAACTCTATCTGTTCCAACTTTCATCGAAATCGGTTGAACCGTTACGGCGTGATTAAACAACAAACATCCAAACATCTAAATATCCAAAAATTCTCACAAACTTTCGCACTTATAATATTAGTAGGATAGGAAGTAGGATGCGAAAATTTGGATGAATGGATGTTTGTTACTCAATCACGCCAGAATTGATGAACGGATCTGGATGAAATTTGGCACACAGATAGCACATAATGCTCCTCCTGAGCGAAGTCGCAGGCGGAAACTAGAGTAATCTAAAATTTATTTTACGGTGTTACGGTTGCCAGTTTTTGGAGAACTAAGGCTTCAAAGTGGAATGAGGAATAATTAATGTACAGTCGAGGTAGTGTCGCATGACGTAGAAAAACAAAAAGCTGCTTTCAGGCGGGACGTTTTGTATTGTCCCACTTTGCACGTTTATTTTGACATTGCATCTAAATATGCGACTGCGAGGCTGAAGTTAAAACGGGCGGGACACTTAGTGAAGGGAGGTGGATGAAGGTGATCACAGAATGGTGGCCAAAGGATGATCAACGGCCAAGAGGCATGCTGTCTGCGGATGGTTGAACAGCATTTTCAAATCCACACAATCCTACAGTAGACATAATACTGTAAAAAAACTGTCGGTTTAGTGCACGCTGATATTTCATCTGTCGGGATCGTTTGGTATTATCACATTTTCAAGGTAGCCGGGATAGGTGAATAAGACTCGCAAGGTACGTGAAGTAAAAGAAACCTTTACCTCGAAGGTCCATACAAGCCGAAATGATGATGATGATCGATATTAAGAATCAAAAAATGTATTTTTGCTTCATAATCTAGTACTTTGACCATGGACCCTTCATACATTTCACTACAAATAAAGCGTTTCAACTATTCGTCATTCACTGATAGTTTAGCAACAAAACGTAAAACTGCGTGCCCAGGAAACCGTCAATGTACTAGTCGTACTTATTGTTCCGTATTTTGTGAACTTTATCTTTGTCGCTCTGTAGGCATGGAGATAGAAGCTTTTTGTGTACATTTTGGCATTTTTTCTGAGGAATGTAGAACCACACTGCTGTATTATAAAATGCGATTTCTAATATGTATGCTATCCCGAAAGGGGCTTATTCTACATCCAATTGGCTAAAAAGTTTTTAGAATGACTTTTAGAAATTCAAATTTTTCATTGAAAAAACCCTATACAAGTATAAGCTGTTTTGGTGTCAACTCAGTTGAAACTCAACTATATCAGTAATCTTGATATTGAACTTTCAGTACGTTTAATAATCTTATCATACTAATATTATAAATACGAAAGTTTGAGGATGTTTCGATGTTTGTGGTTTAATCGAAGCTGGTTACTTATAGAATTTCAAAACGAGAAAAAACATCCAAATTTGAAAAAGTTCAAATAATCCATAAAAAAGAATTATTAGATTCGTTTCCAGCAAATTTAGTTATTTTTGTTGATAGAATAAGTCCCTTTCGGGATGTTATACATATTGGTCTCTAACTCCAAAAACAGGATATACCTACCTCCAAAATATTTCTATAAAGGCTAGTTTCATTATTCAATAGGTACCAGCGCCAGCGTCCCGCATTGCAGTTGGCGACCGTTAAACTTGAGCTACGCCCTAGGGATGATTCATACAGCGCATAGTAAGTACACTGTACTGTGCAGCTTCATACATTAAAAGTGTAAGTAATCCTTAGGGTATCATCGCATTGGCGATCCGCGAGCGAAATGATCCGTCAGCCGATCGAGGTGACGTATTTATGCGTGTGAGAACAGTGCAGTGGTAGTGTGGTGGTAGTGGCTGGCTTCCGTTCCAAAGGTCAAGGATAGCGCAAAGTTGGGGTCGGCACAACATGTATTCTTCTTCTATTTCCCTCTATCAGTCGTCATCTCAGCACTCATCATTATTCATAATTTCAGCCGTACGACGTCCACTGCTGAACATGGCCTCCCCCACCGACAGAGCGAATTCCTTATCATGTGGGTGGATTTGCCCATACTCACCACGCTGGGCATGTGGGTTGGCGAGCGCAGTTAGAGCTATCGTTGTTAAAATGAGGGACGCTGCTTCCCATCACCTAGCTTTTTTCCCTTAGTCGCCTCTTACGACAACCGCGGATAGGTAGATATGGAGGGGCCTATTCTTCAGCCGGGGCCACCACGGCCAATCTCAGCAGTCACTCCTTTCTTAACCATATCCAACTGCTTAATCCATTATCATAAATTAAAAATATTTGAAAAAAATCATGTTCTTTTTTCCCAGATCTTCGAAATCGCCTGTTTTCAGTCTTTGTACCATAATAATTTTAACCAATCATTGAACTTACGAGAAGTTCGATATCAAAAGTGCTGCTAAGAACAGCTGAATAATTGTGTATGAACTAATTTGACACTAAAATAGAAGATGTTTGCATGATCTGCAAGTATTTGTCTCGGATCTGGGTGTTGTGTCACCATGGTACTCGTAGTTTCTGATACCCACAACAGAAGGAATCCTAGTGTGGGGTCAGGCAGGACTTGTATGTGACTGTTGGGTGTTATTAATTATTTATTGCGTTGTGGCAAAAATAAACATATTTTCTTTCTTTCTTTCTTTCTGTACTGCACTGCACTTGAGCCTAGTTTAACAAATTATCCGTTAGCGCCTTATTTGGCCATTAGGTACTCCTTCTTCGGCCACTCTAGGGAGTCGTATTAATTGCCACGGAAGTAATCAAATTGAGATAAATTGGCTCATAGTGCAACTCAGCTAAATTGTTGTAAAATTACTGCTGGAGTTTAATGAGAAGCAAAGTTACGGGTAAAGACTTTGATTAGCGTCGGTTCATAATTTTATAGCAAAATTGTTGCATTAAGCCCTTTACCTACTACAACGTATCATACCATGACCGTGCTATGAACGTTACAAACGTGCTATAACGTAACGTAACGGACTCTACCAGAACTACTGTGACCACTTGAACCTATCATTATATTCTCGTCGTAAGGTCGCTGTACGTTGACTGGCCCCATAGCTTAGTTGGTAGTAACTCTGCCTTCTGCGCTAGAGGTTGCGGATTCGATTACCGCACAGAACAAACATTTGTGTGATGAATACAGATGTTTGTTCTGTGTGTGGGTGTTAAATATTTATCTATTATGTATATCAGTCTCTGGTACCCATAGTACAGGCTATGCCTAGTTTGGGATCAGTTCACCGTGTGTGATATTGTATCCGGAATATTATTCATGTTCCCTAATGGGACGAACAAAGGTCTGGTCATGGCTACGGTGTTGGTCGGTGATGAAGGTTCTAGTTTCATATTAATCTGAACAAAGAATATGTTTTGCATTTGGCCATACGTTTCCGTTTATAGCATGAACCGTTGTAGTGGGTAAAATCCTTTATGGTCAATTTCCTTTCCCCTTACTTTTAATATTTCCCATGATAATTTTAATAGGGATCATCCACCAAAGTCATAAACTTTCCTAATAGACTTTGAAATTTAATTTAGTTAGAGCTAGGTAATAAAAATATACGGAGTTGGGATTACTTTGAAAACTATAAGTGATAATCACAAAGATCTACAAAAACGCTCAGATCCTTTGATAAATAACTCACAGCTGTCACTTTCAGGGCATTTTGAATTAACTGCATGATTTACTCAAAGAAGAATGTTGTAGATTATGCATTTCAATGTATAGCCAAGGGCTATCCCGAAAGGGGCATAATCTACACTCAATCCTACTGATATTTTATGCGAAAGTTTGTGAGGATGTTTGGATGTTTGTGGTTCAATCATGGCTAAATGGCCGAACGGATTAAGATGAAACTTGGTATAGAGATAGATTATAGCCTGGAATAGCATATAGGCTATTCCTTTTTATGTAGGTACCAATGCGAGCGAACCGCGGGCGGAAGCTAGTTGGAAATAAAGTTTGTTCTACTAGTAGATACTTTAGGAATTTTTTATTTTTTTTAGTTAGGAGGTAGCTTAGGTACATAGGTACTTATGAGTATATGGTATGGTCTGGTGTAGACAGATTCTCACCTTTATTCTACTGACACAATCGATTCCAGCGTAACAAGAAAGTGGTACCGTTTCTTCGTCAACCAAAGTTTCCTTCGTGATTCGAACATAAAACGCAAGGACACACGAACTTAAACGAAAAACTTTTCGCATTTTTCAAACGTAAATTGCTTAAAAGTTTCTGTCGCTATTTAAGTGAATGAAAGTTTAGTGATTTGGAGGAAAGAAAATTTAAAGCTTATGTTTGGTTAGTTATAAATCTTTAATATATATTCCGGACATATCACACATAGTCAACTGATCCCAAACTAGGCATAGCCTGTACTATGGGTACCAGAGACTGATATACCTACATAATAGATAAATATTTAACACCCAGACACAGAAAAAACATCTGTGTTCATCACACAAATTTTTCAACCTGGTCACTGACCTAATACAGGATGACCAAGAAAGAATCAGTGACGACAAGCAAGCAACTTTCTTACAAGACGATGAGTAGGCGCGTTCAAATGTTCAGCACCATCTTCTCTAGTCGGCCATACATATACACAGAAAAGGTATGTAGACACGGATTTTTTTTTTCCGTAGTCCGGTTGACCGGACAAGTCAACCGGTCAATCAATGTTAGCCTAGATTAAAACTAACTCCATAATCAAAGATGAGAGTTTGATTATCCGTTTATTGGGTTTCCCAGCATATTCCAAATACTGGGCGATCCTGTTTAAAATGCGAATGTAAACAGCTTCCTTTCGACACCAGTTAACCCAACCCTTTTTATTTACCAAACAGTTATAAAATCAGAATTTCATCGCACCCGACCTTGCCTTTTCAAACACCCTTCGAAGTTAGCTAAGCCAGATAATTATATTACGAGGTCATGTTGTTCTGCTTCGAGTAGAAAACTAGTAAATATAATCAAAAAACGACTCGATAAAAGTATATGCGCCTCTTTCTTTCGTTTACCTACTGTTAGAACAGGACAGGGCGAGAGTAATCGAGCCGTTTAATAAGTTACTGATTGTGAATATTTATACAACAGAATTAAGCGAAGTTAGACCATAATAAAGACCATTACCTATATGAAAAATAAGAACTTTAAAAAAAAAATGAAACAATCACGACAACATTTTTTTAAGCTATTATTATTTATCAATATAATATAGTATTTATCCACTAAAATAAACATATAGTTAACTATAAAATGCAATCGCATAGTCGGAATAATTAGCACAATAAAGTTTGTTAGACTGATTATGCACGTCGTGAACGCCATCTGCACTCACGCTCTACGCACCATACAGCATGAATGGCAGAGTGAACTAACGCGCGTGCGTACTCCAGATCGATCCAAGCAGGACCCGCGTAAATAATGTATTTGACATAAATTTTTGCGTGTGCAAATATTTTTCGACAGAATCCCACGTCTGACGTCAGAGCGCTTCAAACTCATTTGCATTTGGAACGTCGGAGATATTTAAATTTACAATCTGTGTATGTATTACGAAACGCACAAAGTATTAAGGTCTACATTTTATTTACAGAACATACCTAAATAGGGATCAAAATACTGACGTCTTAAACTAATTAATACAATCGACAAACTTTCAAAGATATATTTATTACAGCAATAAAAAATAATTTGGAGTCGGCGCAGTGGCGACTACGCGTCCGCCATATTTGTTTCGGCGCCACTATCGCCGCAGTCGCTTGGGCGTAGCTGTCAAAAGTATTTTTTCCGAAAATCTCTATTTTCATGCAATAGAACTGTTTGTAAACAAACCTCCATGGTCAATAACCACTCGAACATTAAATTTTGAATTTGGAAAATGTAGGTTCTTTCCTCTCTGAGGCTCTAACCTCATTTGTTTTTAGCGAGTGTATGGAGTGTCAATAGATTCCACAGAAAATGTTGCTCCGAATGATTTTGAGTGTGTTTTTGTTTATCGGTGTGTGTTACGGAAATCCGGATGCAAAAAGACTGTACGACGATCTGTTGAGCACCTATAACAGGCTGATTCGACCTGTTGACAAGAATAATAACACGGTTTTGGTGAAGCTCGGCCTTCGACTGTCACAACTCATTGACCTGGTAAGTTCTTGCTTATTCCTTACTTGAACCACTGCAACATAGTGACCTTTATCCATTGTAATGCACTATAAGAAAATTATCATCTGAATGAAAGCGCTCTGTAAATTGTACTAGCGGGCCCCCATCCATTTAGAAACCACCCTAAAGCTGATTATTATTATCCGCGGCTTCGCTCACGTGGTACCTACAGAAAAAGTAGCATTGAAGCTTCAACTAAATTGGTTGAGTCGTTACGGAGTGATTGAACAACAAACATCCAAACATTTAAACATCCTCACAAATTTTAGCTTCAATAATCTTAGTAGGATAATTTTTATTATATTATGTAAATTAAGTAACGTGTGCCGTGGTAGCCCCGGCTGAAGAACAGGTCCATACATACCTACCCGTGGATGTCGTAAGAGGCGACTAAGGGAAAAATGCTAGAAGACGGGCAGCAGCGTGCCCTATTTAAAAAAAAATAGCTTTAACTGCGCTCGCCAACCCGCATGCCCAGCGTTGTGAGTATGGACTTTCGCGCACATGATAGGAAGTGGCTATGGAAACCTGGAGGTCTGTGTTCCGCAGTGGACAACCTGCGGCTGAAATGATGAAAGGCATTCATCATTTCAGCCGTAGGATGACATCTGATGTGGATGATTTACATAGAACTTTTTAATTATCTAAAGAACGCTAGCACTGTATCGTTCTTTATGGGCATGATTAGATGGGTAAGGCTTGCGCATCACCCACCTACATCATCTTCTCAGCATAGTCGGCCTTATCACCAAAAAAGACATGGTCAATACGTGCGGGTTCTGCAATAATTGATTCACAATTGTTCAGGTAGCTGAATAAAAGGAACACTTGGTTTCAATTTGGTTCCCTGATACGTTTTACTCGGCTCACGTAAGAACAATCTAATGAGTCACTCGTCTTATCTCACTCCCTCAAGCCCTCGACTGAAGAGCCCTTAAACATTTGAGGAAGGATTTGTTGAACAAGTATTTGAAGGGCCTGTTTATCCAGGGCTTCAGATGTTTTGACCGGTTTGGGGGATTTCGGGTAATGACCTGGTTTTCGTAATTTGGGTAGCAAATAATACTAACGCGTTTGTGCTGTTCTAAGTTTTATTCTAGTTCTTTTGAGCTTCACCTAGTTCGATTGGCACCACACTGAAGCTCTACATTCCATTTTGTGTAAAAGGATCATCGGGAAAATGAAAGGCACCAAGCCGCGTTTGTTGCCTGATTCTTTTGATCGTGAGGAACAGGAATAGTTCACCTAGTTTTTAACACGTTTCAAAGTGATCCTAGTGATTTTATTGAAATAAACGCCTTTTGTCTTTGACTTTGACTTTATAATGAGAGCAATTTTTGGTCCAGAAAATGTCTAAAATGTACAGTTGGCCTAGTGGGAGGTTCTTCGAATATAATCATTGATGCACCCGATCGTGCATCAAATCGTAGACATAAAGACGTATAATTAAAGTAAGTTTTGGGTTTGACATTTGAGGGCATACGATATAGCTCAACCATATCGCAAGCTCTTAGAAGTCAAACTCAAAATTTACTTAACTTTTTAGACGTAAGGTTAATATTAAAATAGAATGTATGTCATTATCCTGATTTCATATCATAGGATGACATATCGCATACCATTTGAACAAGGCTTTAAACCGTGTGGTAAATGGATTTTGCCCGTTAACCACGCAGTATGAATCTTAGCCGTTCGAGTCATACATAACGCCTTCTAACTAATCTAAGCAATTTCAGCCGTCTTTGACAATTCTCCAAACTATATCCGGGCCTTTGTCCCATAGTTTGCATTCCTGTTACGTTCTACTGCGGTCCGGAATCCCGTGAATGACGCTTTAGTGTAATTTAAGTTGTGTGCGGTTACGTGTTAGTTCGTTAGCCGTTGGGCGGCAAAGTTAAGTATTCAGCGCGTTCACCAAATAGATGGGTGACCGTTAGTAGCATTAGCAACCAAGTGCTTCCTTGCTTCGATGGGCACGTTATGATGTTGACTATGATATTCGATAAGTCAAGACACATAGAGGCCACAAAAAAAGCTATTTTTAAATTTAGAATTCTGTTCCAAACTATAGGACAGACCAACCAAAGTCGCATCTTCGCATTCAGCGATATCAATCTTTTTGAAGACGTTCCAATTTCAAAAAGTTAATCAAGAACAGACAAAAAATACAGCAACAAAGGATTTAATAGCTTCGCTTACGCATAGTCCGAACTTAAAACCTTCAGAACCTATATTAAAATTGTTGAATTATTGAAATAACTCACCCCGTATATGTATAATATACTTACAGAGAAAAAATATACAAAGTGATTCACCCAATTGGCAATAATAGTTTGTTCTACGACTTTTGGAAATTGAAAAGACAAGAAGCGAGACTAACATTAAACATACCTAACAGTACTATTACACCACTAGTTATTTTATGATAATACAAAAATAACTACGACACACCTAATAAACCCCGAGGCTCGAGTTGAGGACCCGATGTAACACGGCACTAATTTAACTTGCCTTATTTGTGTTTGACCTGCTAACGAACTGACATAGCGCCAGTGTATAAATATATATAGATATATCTGGCACATTTATAGTTGAGAAGGGTACTACCACAGATTAATGAATAGTTGCTACGGTTTTACATTGAATATGGCTAACCATAAGCAGTCGGAAGTTTTCAGAGACTGACCGCCGTTCTATAAACTTTGCAATTTAGTTTATGTAGTGATAGTTTTCCTAGATATTTTATGGTTCAAATTCGTGGAAAATATCGCTGAAACGCTTGCATTTAAATGGTAATTAGACGTTATAGTAGGGCCCTTGCTTGTCTTGTTGAATATAATATAATTCATGCATTCTCGTCGGTTAAGAGTACTGCTGACCTGCTACGATGAAATGAAATGCTCATAAAATGATGATTGATTTTCATTACTTTCAACAAGCGCATTGCTTAAGACTTTGTTTCATTTACTGTACCTGTGACCTCGATGTTTTCCAGTATTTAACTTTTCTGCATTGTTGCAATTTGCAGACTCCATACAAAGTTACCTTAGAACACGTCCTCAGGTAATTCGTCTGATAACTAGCCGTTTTACTGCTCACAGTCACCGAGATGATGGCTGTCGTTCGTACAAAACGTGCCGTGCTTACGGAACTCTAAGCACAAGGTACTGAAGCCACCAAATTGCGACTACTAAGTAAAGAAGAGTTCAAGCCACTCTGTTATTAGTATGTCAAAGATCTATTTTATAGAGAAATCGCGAGCACAAAGTGATGTATCTTTACGATCCGTACTGGGGACAGTTAAGTGGGGGTGGTGGGGAATAACCCGTAATGGTTGCTTTCCATCGTAAGCACTTTATAGATGAATCGTATTTTTAATAAAACAAGTTAGTAGGAGCGGTCACTTATCCAGCTGATTTGCTTTGGTAGAAATCCTACTAATATTAGAAATGCAAAAGTTTGTGAGGATGTTTGTTGTTCAATCACGCCCAAACGGCCCAACGGATTTGGATGAAATATTATTATTATTTGATAGCCGATATGAATCCGTTTGTATCAATATATGACTTGTGCATAGGTATACAAGCTTGTAAGTGTCTTGTTAGTTTCATTTGTGTGTGCTAGCACAGGTTTAAATCTTATGTCATCATCATCATCATTTCAGCCGTAGGATGTCCACTTGAACATAGGCCTTCCCCACAGATTTTCAGAGCAACTTCCTATGTGGAGGAATTAGCACATCTAACCACGCTGAGCACGCGGGTCGGCGAGCGCGTCATAGTATTTTTTTTAAATAGGGGACGCTGCTGTCCGTCTCTTAGCTTTTTTTCCTTAGTCGCCTCTTACCACATCTACGGGAAGATAGATAGATAGATAGATAGATAGAGAACTCTTTATTGTACACCTCACAGTATTTTTTTTGTTGAAGCCTCTTTCGGGATAGTATGCATATTATAAATCACCATGTATAGCAATTCAATGGCCTCTTTAAATTATTATTCTTTTGTATTGATGTAAAATAATCGTCGTTGTAGCCGTGGTGGCCCCGGCTGAAGAATAGGCCCCTGCATATCTACCTATCCGCGGATGTCGTAAAAGGCGAGTAAGGGAAAAAAACTAGGGGATGGGCAGCAGCGTCCTTCATTTTAACAAAGATAGCTCTAACTGCGCTCGCCAACCCGCATGCCCAGCGCGGTTAGTATGGGCAAATCCCCCCCACATGATAAGGAATTCGGTCTGTCTGTGGGGGAGGCCATGTTCAGCAGTGGACGTCGTCGTACGGCTGAAATGATGATGTGATGATGAATCGTCATTAGCAAAGTGAATCGATCGAATGAGCAAATATTATCACTACAAAAAAACCATTATTGGTGCCACCAAAACATTTGAAACTCCCATCTTATCAAAGGCTGACATGAAAAATACGTTACCTCACACCTAAAGGGTTCTTTTAAGTGTCGCTTAAACGGAGCCCGAACCCTTGCTTTAGAGATTCATGTTTACCGGAATCCCGGAATTTACTTAGAAAGGCCATTTCGACACCTATTTTACGTGGGACCGTCGAAATCGAGAGAAGGTTCTCCGGTTCTTGGGTTTATTTAATTTAAAACGACACTGATATGTGTTGAAAATATAAAGCTTATTTCTAAAGGTAATATCGTTTACTTTCTAGATAATAAACAAAGCTTACTTATCAGACTAGTCCTAGAATCCTGAAAGCGGTTACTATCGCCTATTGATATTTGCAACACCTGGAGCATTGCGAATGCGTTGGCTGCCCTAGAGAAATCTTTTTGTATCTTTCTTGAAGCCCTTTATTTTGAAGGTTTAGGAAAACCTCTGAAAGAAGCTCATTCCACAACTTGCACGTATGAGTAAGAAAGGATCTCGTAAAGCGAGTATTTGAGATACCCACGTGTTGATGAGGTGTGGATGAGCCTTATTCCGGTGACGCGAGTTCCGATGTTAGAACCTCGTTGGTTGAAAGGTGTATTGAAAAAAAAAACAATCAAATACAGTTATAGCCAATATCACTATAACTACATATTATATAAGAAAGTCCCTGCACCGCGTCTTTGTGTATAAACGAGATAACCTCAAAAACTACTGAACGAATTTTCATACGGTTTTCACTAATAGACGGAGTGATTCACATGGAAGGTTAAAATATATAATTCATTAAGGTTTTGTTTAAATTGGCTGAAATATGCCTGAAAAAAAACTTGCATTATATGCTTAACTGACGTATATGCTCTGTTACCCGTGTGAAGTCGGGGTGGGTCGCTAGTAGGTACTTGTAGTTTAAAACGCGGCTTAGATATTCCATTGAGGACTTTGAAGTTCAGCTTTATTATCAGTTATTATAAATTTGCGTATTCGTTAGCAGGGAAAAGCATGAGGCTAAGGCTCTTTAACCCCGAAAGCACGAGAATTCTCCCACCTCTTCAAAATTGTCACCTAAACAAGCATCAGTGCTAAGCCTTCCTTTTAGCAGTTCAATCGAAGGCTTACGCAAATTCCAATTCATAGCTTTACTCGGTAAGTTAAATAGCCTGCTGAATATTCCGTGTTGCCATGTCCGAAATCATACACAAGCGTTCTCAGAATTAGCAGATATCCAATTTTATGACATTTATCAACGAAAAACCGTTTTTAAACCTATGCTAGAATACAAGTCCATTAATAATATGCATGCTATCCTGAAAGGGGCTTATTCTACACCCAATAGGCAGTAGAGTTTATTCTATGACTTTTGAAAATTCGACATTTTTATTGAAAAAATCGCTATGCAAAAATCTGCTGTTTTGTGATCAGTTTCATAGATTGGAAAAAATATGAAAAAAATATTAAATTATTGATGAATTTTTTCGCTAATATTCTATCTTCTTGTTGATAGAATAACCCCCTTTCACGATGGTATAGGTACATGTTATGAATCACATTGAATAAAAGCCCAAAATTAAAAAAAAGCATAATAGTATCGGCATCCTATTTGTCACCATAGGTTTTCGTACTTCCTAAATTTGTACCCAAGGTATTTTCAGGTCAACTATTACTACAACCTGGTCATTGCCTTAACGTTGAATGACCAATAAAGATCCAGTGGCGCGAACAGAGAGGGGTATTCAAGCCTGAATCTTGACAATTACATAGATAGTTCATTTATTTTGATGAGGCAAGGGAATCCGTTGGCATTCTGCCAGATTTCGACAATCGATTGCCTTGTATGTACAGTACCAGTCAAGATGTGGAGATATTATCTAATCGAATATAGTTACTATTATGTTGAGTGTAGGTGTTAAATTGGTGCTTTGGTTAGCGGTAATGTTGAGTTGACTATTGAGGTAGTTTTTACTGAGTGTGGTAGGCAGTAAACATACCATTACCGTCTTTGAGATTAATGGTCGTGGAACGGTAACTGTTAGTAGTGTTGTCATTGTACACTACATCTTTTGATAAATAAATAAACATATAAACTGTTTTTTTTTTGATAAATAATGAAACTTATTCCGATTCCTAACGTCATTCAAGAGTGACTGTATTGCCACTTCTAATTAAACGATAATTGCACTGATCATCAACACGTTGCCTGTGCAGGGTAATATATGGGTAATTTTGAGGTACTTTCAGTACGTGCGTGCACCATATATGTGGCACGAGTCCAAACAAAATAGGACCTTTTTGTAGAATACGTGTGATTGAATATGTACATCCAAAAACTGTGTTTGCACGTAAATGGTAGAATCCTTATTCTTAGCTAAGTAATATAGCTTCAGCGCGGTCACTATATGGATGGATGGGTGTCCACTAGTGGTATAAAAGCTGAGCACTTCCTCCTTTGGAAGGCATGTCCTGGCTGTAAAATTCGTTAGTCTTTCGGTGGCCTATAAACTCGTTCACCAGCGTTGGCATCAACTTTTTTGGACATACGCAGGCTGGTTTATGTTATGGATTTTTTCATAAATAAAGTAATAAGCATTTTTGGTTTATTTGTTCCAGAATCTGAAGGATCAAATCCTGACAACGAACGTCTGGCTAGAACACGTAAGTTTATAGCTTCAATAAATTTAGAGGAGTGAAATAAATTGCGGAAATTCCCTCCATTTCGAGACAATGGCTAAATCCTGAGTAACTTTATAGCGTGAATTTGTTTATTACCTACAACTGGTGTAACTTTAATGTTTTTTATGTAAATTATTACCTTACCTAAAAACTAAATTTTACTGAAGTTGGCGAAATAATTCAAAATAATGTGGTAATCTGAATTATAACAAGTTATTAAACTAGTAGCCGTCATAAACAAGTTATGCTGTTTGGGATCAACAAGTACGAAATATGTAAAATAATATAAGTAAATAAATAACATCCAACAGCCACACAAATAGTCCCCACACTGGGATTCCCTGTGTCATGGTTATTAGAAACGACCATGGTACCACAACACCCAGACCTCGATCAATTTTTATAGACCATGAAAAACTCTGCCTTGCAGTGGGAATCGGACCCGCACCCGCAGTAGTTTTAAATACGTGCGAAGTTGGAAGATCCCTTCAGAATAACATATTGAAACAATAAATTATTGTAGTACCACCATTTTCTGTTTTAATATTAGGTAATACTGTTACCAGGAATGGGAGGACCACAAATTCAAATGGGATCCTCTGGAATACGGCGGTGTGAAGGAACTGTATGTGCCATCTGAACATATTTGGCTGCCTGACATCGTGCTGTATAATAAGTAAGTAATAGATAATTATTGCTTTGATAAAACTAACAATGACTATGTACTATGCGTTGATGATCACAATTGCTTGCTTGTCTTTGTCTTTCTTTCTTGGTCATCCTTAACTGACTGAGTACTGACTGGCCTCATAGCTCAGTTGCTAGTAACTCTGCCTTCTGCGCTAGAGGTCGCGGGTTCGATTCCCACTCTGGACAAAAATTTGTGTGATGAACACAGATGTTTGTTCTGTGTCGCAGACACAAAACAAACATCTGTGTTCAATATTAATCTATTATGTATATCAGTCTCTGGTACCCATAGTACAGGCTATGCCTAGTTTGAAATCAGTTGACCGTGTGTGATAAGTCCGGTTTAAAAAAAAAGGTTCAGGTTCAGGTATGGTGGCCTTTAAAAGGGCTTATAACTGTGTCAGTGAAAGAACCAGTGTAGTCTAAGTGCTCCTCTTAGAGGATCCCTTCGTTCACATGATGTTATGTACCTATTCGAATTTAATAAAAAAACAAATAATTTCAAAGTCAATGTATCAGCTGTTTTAAATAGCAATCTTGATGCTGAACTTCTCGTAAGTTAACTAATATTTTTTTGTGATGATGATAAAAAAAAACAAAACCAGTTATTACAAGAAAGTTTAGGAAAAAATATAAAATATTGATGTTATTTCGCTTATATTCATTTTTTTTTAAATAACCCCCGGGATGGTTTTCATGTTATGAATCGTTATGAATCGCCTTGTATATTAGCTTACATATTATTATGAAAAGGGTATTTTCATTCACATAACAGTCCCTAATTCACATAACCTTAAAAGTCTTTCGGCAATAAATAAGTATGAAATAAAAATTACTTTCGTCACATAAAGGCCTCGTCAAAAAACTTTAAATCGTCTATTCAGAGTCATGAGGTTCTAACTCAATAATAATTGGAGCCAATTTGATTGAATTTGAACTCGGATTCTCTGGATGATTGATGGCTGGTTCTAATTTGATTTCGATTGCAATTTTTCTCTCAATAAGCTTGCAATGGGTTTTTGAACGATCAAATTAGCATGATAAAGTAAAAAAATATCCATCAAGAGCCATGGTGACACGGCGGCCTTGTATCAGTAGTCCGATGATCGGACTGATGATAATTTTTAGTCTCATTAGTCCGATGATGCTGATCCATACAGATCATCGGACTACTGAGCCTTTTAGTCGGATATTTACACATTTAGACTTTCCCAAAAAAAGAAATGCATTAACTTCAGTTTATTTTTTCCAACATTGGCGACGTCAAAAGATTTTACAGGTCCGAGCTATAACTTGCATACCATATTTTGACTGTTATTTTAATTTTAATTGATCCTACACCGATGCTAAACCGATTTTGATACAGTTTTTCACAAACCATTAGTACAAAAACAAAGATGGCTCTTATAATTGATCACAAAGTTTGAGACCTGCAATTAGGTAATTTTTAAATAAAATAATTGAAAAATAGCCTAACTCTCTCAGATTATTTTTTCGCCAAAATAACATAAAATTATTTGAAATCACACTTTCAATCTCTACACTTCTTTTAAAACAAAACTAATGACTAATTCAACCGAAGTAGTAATAATAAACTGGTACCCAAGAGATGGCAAAAGAACAAGGGAAATACAACCAAAACATGGACAGAACACATTGGAAAGAGCTTGAGGAGGCATTTACCGATAGGCACTCTGAAATAAAAGATACCATATAGTGTGTGATAACGTGATGAAAGGGAAAATGTAAAACTCTCAGCCATCATGAGCCTGATGAAGCCCACTGCTGAACATAGGCCTCCCCCAAGAGTGCCACGACGAACGGTCTTGAGCCTTCTCCATCCACCGACTTCCCGCAACCTTCACAATGTCGTCGGTCCATCGGGTGGGGGGCCTTCCAACACTGCGTCGTCCGGTTCGTGGTCGCCACTCGAGAACCTTTGTTCCCCAACGGTTGTCGGTTCTGCGAGCTATATGGCCGGCCCACCGCCACTTCAACCTGCTAATTCTGAAAGCTATGTCGGTAACCTTGGTTCTTCTACGGATTTCCTCATTTCGGATTTTATCACGTAGCAAAACTCTCAGTAATCAAGGCTTAATTTTATTATATTCTCTTTAATTTGTTTTTTTTTTTTTATACAACTAAGGTAGCAAACAAGCATACGGCCCACCTGTTGGTAAGTGGTTACCGTAGCCTATGTACGCTTGCAATACCAGAGGCATCACGCACGCGTTGCCGACCCCTTAAAAAGTTCAAAACGCCCTTTTTGAAGAACCCCATACTGTAGTCCTTAGGGAAAACCTCAGCAGGGAGATCATTCCACAACCTGAGTGTTCGCGGGAGGAAGTTCCTCTGAAACCGCACGGTACGCGACCAACCCGGCTCCAGGGTGTGAGGATGGATCCCCTGCCTATGGCGAGGATCTTGATTGACCCGTATTTATATCAATGCGAGATTTTACGCTATAAAAAAGAATTAGTGAAGTATTGTTTTTTCTTTATAATGTACATATTATGTTAAAATTATTACAGTATTAACTTCCACCCGCGGCTTCGCTCGCGTAGTAACGTCGCTTTTTATGTAGGTACTACATAAAAAGTAGACTACATGCTATTCTAGGTAAATATGTCTTTATATTTCACATTTCAACGAAATCGGTTCAGCCGATTGAAATGAAAATTTAATTCGGCGTGATTGAATAACTAACATCCTCACAAACTATCGCATTTATAATATTTGTAGGATAGGATGTAACGGACTTTACCACGAATACAAGAAGCTTGCGTGGGTGGCCAGTTGCTGCATGATTGGGCGCACATAGCGTAACGTAAGACTAGCACGTGCCTCGTTCATTCAGCGTTCATGATTAATAGCCACCAGCTCGTTTTGACACAACATGATGTATCATTCTCAAACGTTTTCTTGTCAATATACGCTGCAATCAATTAACTTACTGATACTGTGCGTGTGATGTGAATTCGGAGGTTTTGAAGGGCTCTTAGCCAGATTGTGAGGTTATTGAATGATCTTGTTGTTGTAAGTTTGAAATTGAGCAATAACTTCAATATCATAGAGTATTTTTTCCTCTCTTTTTTGTTTGTCATAGATCTGTCCAATCACGTAGTTGAAGTGGTGAATATGGGTTTTTCGATTGGACTAAAGTTAAACCATACCATAACCTTGACATATCCGGAAGATATAAATATGCTTACTTATGCCGAATACCCGTGATTTTTTTAGTTGTTGATACGACAGAAAAGGGACCTTATTTTAAATAGCAGAACAGAAATTTTTATTAAAAAATTCGATTAAAGTTTACAGATAAAGAACTTGAGCTGCATAAATACACGCCACATAGATTTCTATCAACCATAAAATCTTGGCACCGCTGTTTTTGGCACCATCTATGGGTGCCACCGTAAAACAAATGAGAGGACCGAGCTATCAAGATTCGCGTTTGTATGACTGCACAATACAAAAAGTTTCATTTCCTTCTAATTTGTATGCTGATTTATTTTATTACTTCAGAAGCACAGTCTAGATTGCGCGTGGCTAACATTAGCATTGACTATTGAACATTGTGCGGCTGTCAAACGCGGCTTGCTCACGCGCGGTATGTTTGACGCGCGCAATCGAGACGCAATTGGGGTCTACGCCGACGTCGGTCGGAGTGGTGGCGAAGCGACTGATTAGTTAAACAATTAAAACTCGATCTTATATACTTTTAGAAAAGGCTCAAGTCACAAAACTGCACAGAAATCACACGGTGAGGATGTTATGCGCCTCGTTCGTGCTTTGGAGAAGCGCCACTCATATATTTTTTCTTCATTTCATCTCTTCTGAATTTTTATTCTAAAACACTAAACCATCCGGGTATGTCTTTTCTCTGTTTTTCAAGATAAGTTAGTGGGCAATATAAAGGATGCATGTCAGGTCTCTGATGGCGAATAGAAATGAGATGTGACTACACCAATCACAGCGACTCACAGTGAATAGTGTAGTGCGTCTTATTAGGATGGCAGGTCAGTCCAGGCTATGTTTATTTTGCGTATTTATATGTATGTGGCAAAACAATATTTATTCCCACGTAACACCTAGGTAAACGGCTGGATAGATTTTTGATGTTTAGGGTATCATTAGATAGTCTTGACCCGGACAGTGCTATAGGCTACCAAATAAATAAATATCAATATATTAACTCAACCAGGTATTTTTACGGTTTTAGTACGAGAGAGCGGCTTAAGCTTTGTCTTGATGGATGTATTAATAATATTTTAATCATAATCAGCCGATAGGCGGCCGCTCGTGAAGGTTTTCCCTCGAAACTACAACGATGAACGTTTATGAGCCGCCTCCATCCAATCTTTTAATAATTCAAAATATAATGATTTATACCCACCGGCGCCATAAATTCCCTGTTGATAAGACCGTACCTTCTATGATTAATGTAGTGTCAGGAGCACCATGTATCATGGGACGAATGGGACGAGACGGGGATGTGCGGCAAGTGATTCGGTTAATCTGTCGGAGATCCGTAGTAATGCATTTGGGTTAGATAAACGAAAGTGGATAGTTCATATTATCTTTTATCAGGGTTAAGTTTTTTTAGTTTAGTGATAAACATGGTATAAATACAAGAGTAGCCGTGGTGGCCCGGGCTGAAGAATAGGACCCTGTATATCTCCTACCCGTGAATGTCGTAAGACTAAGGGAAAAAAGCTAGGGGCAGCAGCGTCCGATATTTAACAACGATAGCTCTAACTGCGCTCGCCAACTCGCGTACCCAGTGTGGTTATGGTCAAGTTCCACCCACATGATAGGAAGTTTTGACGCTCTGTAAATCTGCGGGAGAAGCCGATGTTCAGCAGTGGACTTTCAACGGCTGGAATGATGATGATGAAATACTAAAATAAAGATAAACTTAGTTCGAATTTAAAGGGAAGTGTGTACGCTTCTATTGCAAAGTCCCAAGCGATGCGCTAAAGTTATGAATTATCTAAAAACTGGTCAAACATCACATTGCAAAATATCTCGACTATTTTAATAAAAAAAACTTAGGACCGAATAATGCTCCAACTCCATACGCAAGTACGCAAGTAAATGTTTAAAGTATAGAGACTCTTGTAGAGATAGGTTCAGAGAGTTGAACATTATGACTATGGTTGGTGAATATATATTTTTTTTTTTTTTATTTACTTTTTTTGTGGCTATGGTTTCACTGCGGCCACAACTGGCCTATTGTGATCGCCACTTTATTTGTGGAGCCCCTTTACAGGGCCTTTAAAGTTCACCACAAAGCCCAGCAGCTGTTAAAAACTGAAGGATTTTCTTTGGGGTGAGTTGCTTTAGCTCCATTGGGCTGAGGATGTGCTTTCCCAAATGGATGCTACGTTTGAGCATAAGTGCTCCGCACTCACCTAGCAGGTGTATAGGCGTTTCGTCCGCCTCCTTGCATAGCCTGCAGGTTTGTGTGTCGCATAGCCTTAGTTTGAACATGTGCTTATTAAGACAACAGTGTCCAGTTAAGGCTCTAACAATAATGCGAAGATTGGTCTTATTTAGCGCTAGGATACGGTTGGTGTACTGTTTATCGAAGGCTTTTATAAGTAACTTAGAGTGGTTCATGCCCGAAGAGTTTATCCAGAGTTTGGTCGATTCTTCGAAGCACGAAAGCAAGAGGCTTCTTTGAGCCAGGCTTTTTGGTACGCCGCAAAAAGGCTCAGGGCCTATCATAGTACCATTTGCCCCGGCGCGCGCAAGTTCTTCGGCAATTTCGTTACCGTCGATTCCCGCGTGCCCCGGAACCCATCTTAGTACGACCCTGTTCCTTGCGCCCAGGGCATTTAAACGTGACAGACAGTCTTCCACAAGTCGAGACGTGATGACATTAGAGTCCAGCGCCAGAAGGGCAGCCTGACTGTCAGAATTGATGTAAATCGTGTGGTTGGTGTAGCGCTTTCGCAGATTGGCGTCTGCACAATCAAGAATAGCAAAAACCTCTGCCTGGAATATAGAGGCGTTTTTTCCCATGCTAACGAAACCGTTTACATTAGGACGTTCACCATATACTCCACAACCTACATCCAGTCCCATTTTTGAGCCGTCTGTGTACCAGTTTAGGCAACCGGCCTCAAAGTGTAGCTGGCTGTTCAGCCAGTCTTCCCTGGAGGGCATTTCCACGATGTATTGTTTTTCAAAAACATGTCGTGGAAGCATGGCATCAGATGTCATGCTGAGAATGGGTGATTGCAGAGTAGAGTCCTGAAGGGATCTCATCTTCTGCGAGAGCCAGCACCTTTTGCCCTGGGTGTTTGCGCGATACATACTAGTTTTCGCCTCCTTGTGTATATACACATGAAGAGGCGGTAGTCCCAGCAATGCATTAAGCGCCATCCCAGGGGATGTGGACATGGCTCCCGAAGCCATAAGGCAAGCAGTCCTTTGCAGACTACCCAGTTTAATTATAGCAGTCGACTGAAAGGCTTTGTCGTACCATACCATAGAGGCGTAAGTAACTATCGGCCTTACTATGGTAGTATACAGCCACAGAGCAATCTTGGGGTTTATACCCCAGTTATTGCCCATCAGTCGCCCGCTAGCCCCTAGGGCCATTTTAGCTTTCTTTAAGACATTAGCTAAATGCGCGTTCCACGTAAGTTTTTGGTCTATTGTTACGCCCAAATATTTTACTTCAGTGGAGAACGTGATCGTTTTACCATTTAACTTGGGCTCTGTGAGCTTGTCAAGCCTGCGCTTGTTAGTAAATGGCACGATTACAGTTTTGCCAGCGTTGATGGATAGGTCGTTGTTACCACACCAGTCACTGACAACTTTAAGAGCTCTTTGCATGATGCTAGAGATGGTAGATTGGCAAAAACCCCTCACGACGATTACAAGATCATCTGCGTAACCCTGCGCATCGATCTGGAGATCTGCTAGTCTGAACAGGAGATGATCCACTGCAAGGGTCCATAAAATAGGCGAAAGGACTCCGCCTTGTGGGCAGCCCCTAGCAGTGGATATCTGGATAGTCGTATGGTGAAGGTCTAGTCTTGCTCCTCTGTGAGTGAGCATCGCCTCTATCCATCTGGTCGTCGTGGGGTCGACATTCTTTCTTGTCAGCCCATTAACCAGCAGATAGGTAGGCGAGTTATCAAAAGCCCCTTCAATATCAAGAAATGCACAAAGGGCAATTTCCTTGTCCTCCATAGCCCTTTCCACTCTATCTATGAGGCTACTGAGAGCTGTCTCTGTAGATTTACCTTTGCAGTAGGCATGTTGACTATGGTGGATGGGAGATGCCACGAGCGCGACATCTCTAATATATCTGTCTATTACCTTCTCCATGGTCTTTAAAAGAAAGGATGAAAGGCTAATTGGTCTGAAGGACTTTGGCTGGCTGTAGTCCTTCTTACCAGCCTTAGGTATGAAGATTACTTTGACATTTGCCCATTGTTCTGGCACGTGTCCCCAGGCGAGGCTCGCTCTGAAAACTTTGACCAGATACGGACAGAGGACGTCGACTCCCTTTTGTAAAAGTATTGGCAGTATTCCATCCTCTCCACATGCTTTATGCGGTTTGAAGGAGCTGACGGCCCACCTTACCTGGTTCGGTCTTATAATACGAGCAGCCCTATTCCAGTCCTCGTTCCGAGGCTTCGGTAGAAGGGCTATGCTCTGATTATGCGTGGTTTTTTCCAGTGCACCGGGAAAGTGGGTCGTGGCCAGCAGCTCCAGGGTTTCCTTCTCATTGGTTGTGAAGGAACCGTCATCTCTTTTTAGGAGGCCAATTTGGTTAGTCTTAGCTTTGCAGAGCAGTTTCTGGAGTTTAGCTCCTTGAGGCAAGCTTTTAATTTCCTCGCAGAGTTTCCTCCAGGAAGCTCTCTTTGCTTTCCTAATCTCAATATTGTACTCAGTTAAGGCTTTAGCGTAGGTATCCCAGTTATGGGACTTCTTAGCCTTATTGAAGAGTTTCCTAGTTTCCCCCCTAAGCTTTCCTAACTTGGAGTTCCACCACGGAACCTGTCGTGTAGTAGTTTTTGACTTCAATGGACAGCTCTCTTCGAAGGCCGTACAAATGCCTTTTGTAAGTAGGGCTACCGCTATGTCTAGACTATCGCGAGTTTTTATACTTTTTGGGCAATCCTCGATGGTATGCCTTAGTTTGTCTATGAAAACATCCCAGGCCGTTGTTTTAGGATCCCTATAAGTGATGATTTGAGAGCTAAGGTTGATCTTTATCTCAAATAGGATGTGCCTATGGTCGGACATGGAGTTTTCATTGCTGACCCTCCAACCATTTATGTGCCTTGCAAGATTGTGAGAAGCAAATGTTATGTCCAGTACCTCTTGTCTAACCCGGGTTACAAAGGTCGGTTCACGTCCTAAGTTAAGCGTTGTTAGATTGTTAGTTAGAAGAAAGTCGAAAAGCAACTCACCCCTACTATTGATGTTGGTGCTCCCCCACGCCGTGTGATGAGCATTGGCGTCACACCCAACAAGTAACTCGGCGTTGTTCCGGGTTGCGTAGTCCACAACCCTCGCCAGGTCTTCAGATGGGCTGTCTCTCTCTCCGGGCAGGTAAGCAGAGCACACGATTACCCTCGCTCCACCCCAGCCTTTAAGGTTGACAAAGGCTGCTACCAGGTCGTCGCTACATACCTCTGGAATTGGCAAGAAGTCCACATTTTTGTTAAAGATTATGCAGGCCCTGGGCCTTATACCAGTATTATTAGCTAGAATCTTACCGGCAGCTTCAAGTCCCAGAACCCGAGTATTGGCTACCCAAGGCTCCTGGATCAAGGCGAGGCTAATTTGTCCTTCAACAAGACAACACTCCATTACCGCGGTTGCTGCCACGGCATGGTGGAGGTTGGCCTGGAGGATCCTCGCCGTCCCCGCCTGGGCAGCCACTAAAGGTTTCCCCGACGGTGTCGAGGCTTCGACCTCGCTAGCATCGGACGTGAACCTCGCCCTCTGCTAGCTTCGGTCCTCCTTTCTTCTCTTGCACCCCCCTGGGGACCCCTACGGTCGCTCTGAAGAGCGGGCCTGAGAGGCCTAAAGTCCACGGCAGGTAGGGGCTCCCCCAACGGCCTGTTCTGCCCCCTAGTGCCACCCCGCCCCCCCAAGGAACTCCTTGCACCTGTGCTACCCCGACCCCTCGTGTTTCCCCGTCCCCCCATGCTTCCCCGCCCCCCCACGCCTTGTTGCCCCCCCGAACTCCCCTGCCCACCCGAGCTGCTCTGCCCCCCCGAGCTGCTCTGCCCCACCAAGCTGCCCTGCCCCCCCGAGCTGCTCTGCCCCCCCGAGCTGCTCTGCCCCCCCGAGCTGCCCTGCCCCCCCGAGCTGCTGTGCTCCCCCGGACCACCCTGTCCTACAGACGCTGAAGGCTGTTGGTCCCTGCTAGTCCCGGGCAGAGGCTTACTTTCAGATCCCCCCCTGATCTTGAAAGTTACCTTCTTGAACGCCAGGATCGCCTGAAAGTCCATAGCCCTGAGGGTCTCCACAGACAGGTCATCCAGAGAGAAGGTGACGACGCACCCATTCTCCTCAGACCTGCTGTGTAGAACCTTCCAGAGCTCGGTGTTTAGTCCCGGGTTCTGATTTCCCAAAAGCTCGACGGCTTCGCTTAGCGATACCATCTCGCAATCAGGAATGAACGTGACCGCAACCGTGGGCCTGGGCAGTTCGCTCTCCGGAATAACCGAGAGTCTTGCCCCAGTCCACTGTACGATCTTCGGAACTTCATTTTCAAGCCATCCCAGGCTCTCCTGGTCCTCGCATGTGACCAAGATCCACCCGGGCTTGTGCGTGAAGCTCGAGAATCTAGGTCCCTTTCCCTTGCCTGCCAGGAGTATGGCTTGCGTAAGGGATCTATGGACCTGCTTCATTTGCGCGTCAGTCATGGCGTTAGTGTCGCGAATACCCACTCGCTTCGCCTCGACGACTTGCTTGAAGCTAGGTCTGATGCCCTGGGACGACTCTAGTCTGGGAGCTTTTTTAGCTTGCTCTCTTGGTGATTCCTCCTCCGATCTTTGCCTCTTGTTGGGCTTAGAACTTGGGTGGAACATCTTGGATCGGAATTTGGCTCCAGGGCTTTACCGCTAGTGCACGGGCTTCTTCAGCCCCCACATTTGCAGCTAACAACCTTCGGAACCGTTTCCGAGCCGCGCCATTCAGCTTTTGCGATCTCCCTCTGCCTGAGGACGTTTTCGTTGCAGGGGTCGCAGCATTTGTGCCGCCGACCACTGCCACGTCATCCACCGCAGTAGGTGCCGCAGAGTCAGGCTGTGGAGAGGCAAGTAAGACTGCCTCAAGCCTTTCAATGGTTTCTCCCATAAGGGGAGAAGAGGGTTCTCCTATTGGAGAGTTTGGTGTATTTATATTATTTAAATCTTCCATACAAATCCCACGAGTAGCTAGGGAAATAAAAATGCCCGCCGACAGAGCCCCGCATGTCGACGAGAGAGCTAAATACTGTCCCGATTCGCCCAGGTTTCGGGAAGACACCGTTAGGGCTGAGCACCCCCTCAGCCATTCATCTATCAGCACGGTTCGTTTCACACCTTCGATTCTGGGGTTTTTTTTCGGGTATGCTCCCTGGTGATACGATTCTGTTTTGTGCCGTGATCCACTCCGCATCCCAGCGCACTAAGACGCGAAGACACTCGGCTTTTAAGCCAAGATACTCCGCATCACGACACGCCGAGACACAAAGCGGATCACAACACTAAGGCGCAGAATGTTCGCCTTTTGCCCTGGATCTCTCAGCAACTGCAGCTCCGTAGTTCCTCCACGTGGGGCCAACAGCCGGACCGCGCACCTCCTGCACCCCTTTCCCGTTGGAGGAGTAGGAGTGAGGGAGGACGCACAGCCGCGTTGTAGGCCCCTGCCGCGGACGAAGTACGGTAGGCGGTCACGCGTACGCGTGGCTACAGAAGGTCCCAGGGAGGACGACGGTGGACGTGGATCGCGCGGACTGGCTAGAGCTTCTGCCAAGTTAATTGTGTCCCGCCAGCGACACAGCAGATGGTCTGATGTTAAATAGGCATTTGTGAACTTCTACCCTCACCCGGTAGTAGTTCGCCTTGACCTTACTCTAGCTTCCCCCCCCCAAAATATTCATCAAAATATTGTTTTTATACGAGAAAATCTTATTATGGTTTATTGATGTTCGTCAAGTCACGTCGCCTAGGCCCCGTCTGAAAACCAGCGCCGCACCGTACATATTATGTTTGGTGCAGCTTTATTTTAGCTCCCAGTGTTAGACTGACTAAAACTTTAAATAGCTTTGTGTGTTTGTCCATAAAATTGTATAATAGAATTCCTAATGACATTAGAAATAAACCTGACATTTGCACAAAAAGAACAGACATTTGTTGCACAAAATTTATTACAACATTGACGAGGCTCTGGCTGATAAATATATATTTTCTGGTGACTGTCTTTAGTAATTAATTAGGTAATAGGTTTAAATATGACATGTTTATTTCAATATGTCCATTCTTTATGAATTTTATTTATTTTTATTTCATTTGCATTGTAATTGGACTATTTTGTTTTGACATATCTAAGTGCATGTAACACGTGTATAGAGGAAATAAATGATTATGATTATGATTAGTAAGTTTTGCATGTTTTTTTATTGCATGCGGTGCGGGAGCTGCACGCTTCTGAAATTTGATGAGTATATGCGGAATAGAGCGGCATAATACTAGATGTTTGTTTGTCTATATAATATGAATGGACTTCATATGAAGTCACGCCTGAATCAATTAACTGTATGATTAATATTTGCAACGAGCGCCCTTGCAATTTTCAAAGTTTCAAATCGAAAGCTCCTTCAAATTAGCATACCGCGCCGGTTCATTGCAAACTTCAACCGGTCCGAGTTACAGCATCAAGACCGTTGCACTAACAAAACAGTTAGCCCAACGAATTACATCAAAACATCCGATATAAGTTATGCATGTAATACTCAAATTAATTTCAGCACAACGCCGCGCCGCGGACGGACTTAGTTTGCGAACATTTGGACATTAGCTCGCACCAAATTGCATTGTTATAACTAGGGATGGTTGTTGTTGTGAGAATTTTAGGCCGAATCCGACGTTTATCGATTTAAGGTAACTACAGTTTTCGATGGTATTTTCATCGATATATATTAAAAATGGCCTGGTGCGATGTTCTGTTAGGCGGAGGTACCTCCCAAGGGGGGCTGCTCTAATTGAGAGCTAGAAAATCTCCCTGTGCCCTAACCCTGATTAATTTATTCAATTTGGGTATCATTTGCACCTCAGAATCGTATATCATCTATTCTAGATGAAACTTTTTCGAGAACATCCCTAGCCGCATCCAATATTTTAACACAGTTCCCGAATATGAATAACATACATTGAAAAATAATTAGGAATTTAAACGGGCGTTTTTTTGGGGTATAACAGACTAGTAGGTACGTCCCTAGCCGCATCCAATATTTGAACTCAGTTCCCGAATATGTATGTGATTAAAATACTTGCGGAGTCTAATTGGATACCAGTTAGTTGTTGATTTGACCACGAACTGGCTACAAAAGGCTATTCGAGGTAAAGAACTCTATCTATTTCAAGTTTCATCGAAATCGGTTGAGCCTTTACGGCGTGATTGAACAACAAACATCCGAACATCCTCACAATATACAATATTAGGAGGATTATCGCACGCTGCTTAAACATCATCATTTTCCTGCCCTTCTTCAGCACTCACTCCTTTCTTCACCATATCCACGCTGCTTAAATATGGCTTAAAAAATAAACATACAAACATACAACGCCGATTCGTCTTAGTTGCTTGTGCACAAAAGGAGCCTCTAAGAGGCGCACTTTAATCCTTTCACTACCCTGATTCTTTAATCGACGGTCATAGGCTCTTGTCAGGGCCAACATACCTCAACCTGGTCACTGGCCAAAGACAGGATGACCAAAAAAGAATCAGTGACACGACAAGAAGAAGAAGAAGTTGCTTGAGATATCTTCGCTCTTGTTTATCAAAATCTCAATAGTTGGGTCCTCCTATCTCCGACCACATCCTCACGAATCAGTTGCCTATAGGTTTATGGTGCCGTCGTAAATCTGGAACATTGGCGGTGCTCGCTTCTGTATAATATTGTTATAATCTGATTACGTATGTGCGTAAGCGTTCCGTAATTTATGATGCGCCGTAATGACGGTGATTTAGAATTTATGAAGTGTAAAAAAGTGGATTAAACTTTTAAACAGTCGTAATAAACAATATTGCTAGGTTATAATTCTTGCTATGTTGAGACTAATTTATATGGAGAGATTATTCCAACGGTTTGTGAGGAGGATATCGCGGGGTTTTCGAAAATTCAAATCTATCAATTTGTTATGTAATTTACACAAAAGTTGGACCCCTACGAAGCCAAGGCAGGCAGGTTAATCTACGAAGTACCTATAAGTTATTTATTCTGATTTTTTCCCAAACTTTTCAAATCATCTCTTAAAATGATAATTTAACGTACCTACGAGAAATTCGAGATCAAGATTGCAACTGAATGCAGCTGAATAGTTAAATTCGAACTGATCTGACCAAAATCAGTAGATTTTTGCATAGTGTTCCATAAAAAATTACAAACTATTACGAAAGATAAATATTTGCAGTTAATCTAACACAGTGAACTACACGAGCAACTGTGAAATATAAATTAGTCATTTCGTACACTTGGAATATCTACTTTCCGACTCCGTGTAAGCCTCACAGTGTTATCCGTTGTCCTAATAGAACGCGACTACGCAACCATCGCAAGATTGCGCGAGCTTTGTTCGTACAAATGCGCGATCAATCATAAAGTCTTTACTGAGGCTCGTATTCAGAGACACGACTCAAGCATAGATTTAATCACAGATCAGCTGAACTCTATTTAAGTATTGAATCTCTTCTCAAACATAACTTTTATTCAAAAACGGTACTTAAACTACTCTTAGCTGAATCGAGTCTCAAATCTGTACTCAAATGTTCTCGTTTACATTTTGATTTATTTATAATTTTCGATCCGTTTTACGCAGAAATTCAAACAGCCAGGGTGGAAATAGAACAGAACTATAAAGTGAAGTATAAATATGCATCAAAGTACGTGTAACGGAATGAAAATGTCATTTGATTAATGTTTAATCAAATCTAAACTCAAGCACCGATTTCGTCTGATTGACGTTTCAGAATAAGCATTTTCTCAGGTGAACTGTGATCATTGAATCTATACTTAAATTCTGTTCAAGAATTAGAATCTCGCCTCAAATCGAGATTTAAGTACAGATCAATGCTCGAGTCTTGTCTCTGAATACGAGCCTGAGTGTCCTAATCAAAACTCGCGCGATTATATCACGCTGTCATACATGTTGACATCGCGCGACCAATACGCATCGCAAATTCACGCGAATCGCTTTCTATTAGGCCGACGCCTTAGTCTTACTCGCGCTTGACTGTCTTTAATAGCATAATCAATTCCCCAATTTCCAAAAAAAAAAAGTCTTTTCTAAATAAGAATTAGATAAGTTTTAATTTCTTATCAGTGCCGATGGAGAATACGTAGTGACAACAATGACAAAGGCTGTCCTGCACCACACTGGCAAGGTCATGTGGACCCCGCCAGCCATCTTCAAGTCGTCGTGTGAGATCGACGTGCGGTACTTCCCATTTGACCAGCAGACTTGCTTCTTGAAGTTCGGCTCCTGGAGCTATGATGGGGATCAGGTAAATCATTCATTCGTTGTGGAACATTGCTCTTGTTTTGTACTGGAGGAGGGCGTTGACCCTGCTACGCAGTTTTTACTTTTGCAGTTGTCAACGTTTTCATTTGTTTATGTATACCTGTGTTTTACTGTTCCAAATAAAAATACAAAAAAAAAATTTTTCAAGTCAAGTAAATGTGCTATGATTTAGATATATTGCATTGCAGGATGAACATGTTTCAACTCTTCACTGACTTATCGTAGGACGACCAAGAATGAACCCATACTAATCATACAGAGTTACTTTCACATTTATAAAAATGCGAAAGTACCTAACTGTTTGTTTGTTTTTTGTTTGTTACCTCATCACGACTAAACGGCTGAACGAATCGTGATGCAAGGCAAGCAAATAGATGACCTGGGGAAGGCCCCACTACGTAAGGAATTCTACGTATGTATGGACATATGCTATCTTTTGTCTCATAAAACGCGAGCGTAGCCGCGGGCGCATGCTAGTATATGATAAAATAGACTATGTGTTTAGAACGTAGTAAGTATAGGGACGTAGAATTGTACAAATGATGTGGATCTTGTAATTTAAGTCAGTGAAAATATGGGTATGGCAGACCAAGAATTAGAGTAGGATAAATGCACTGGAAATGAGGTTTATTTCTAACATCTGTTCACAGATTGACCTGAAGCACATAAACCAGAAAAAAGGTGACAACATGGTGGAAGTCGGTATCGATCTCCGGGAGTACTACCCCTCGGTGGAGTGGGATATCCTGGGAGTGCCAGCGGAGAGGCATGAAAGATACTATCCTTGCTGCCAAGAACCTTATCCTGGTGAGATTTTTGATATGCCCATAGCCATGATGATGATGATGCTGACGTACGCGTTCTTTCAGCGTCAAAACGCACGCAAACACGAAACGTACAAACTTACAAAGTACTCAAAGATTTAAGGTTCGTTTTCGGGTAAAATACGTCTGAGACGCTCGCTTTTGAAAATGTAGAAATTTTGATAATCTTATTGCAGGCGACTGTACCTTAGGATAAGTGACTCATAGCGAAAGATGTCTTTCCCATTAATAATAATAACCAAGCGCTTCCGCGCTTCTTAACCCCATACAATTTCGGCTGCTAATCCCTTACCGCGTCACGGAACCACTTTTCTCGAGCTCCACGTGATAAATGACTCAAATAATTACACGAGGTATCGCCTCAATCAGCATTCTAGTTGCCTCTCGACGAGCATTAGCCGAAACAAGCGCTTAACCTGGGGGCTTAGCGCATAGCACCAGTTTGTGATGATTTTGAGTTACTAGTGACCACGTTGCACGTTCTAATCCAGTCAAAATCAAAGTGAAGAATTGTTTATATCAATAAAATCACAAGGATCACTTTGAAAGGTCTTAGAAACTAGGTGAAGCTACGCCTGTTCCTCGCGACCAAGCCTGGAAAAATCAGGGAACAAATACTTAATGAAACGCGTATTTATACCTACACCGTGTATCAGCGGTCATGGTTCTTATGGAACAGAAGAAGAGAACCAAATCCCCCTCCCCATATTTGTATTTATTGTTCATCATCATTCTGAAGAAGTCCTCCTGAACACAGGTCTCCCCCAAATAGTTCCATGACGAGCGGTCTTGAGCCTTATCCATAAACTGACTTCCTGCAACTTTAACAATGTCATCGGTCCATGGGGTAGGGGGCCCAACAGTTGTCGGTTCTGTGAGCTATACCTTTGGCCTGCCCGCTGCCACTTTAACTTGCTAATTCTGAAAGCTATATCGGTGACCTTGGTTCTTCTACGGATTTCCTCATTTTGGATTTTTTTCAGACAGTGAAACTCCGAACTTAGCTTTCTCCATAGCCCATTGCGCGACCTTGAGCTTGTGTGAGCTTGATTGAGCTTATGTTATTTTCATGCAACTAGTTTACCATTCTAGGAATGGTCGCAGAATGTAGTGTTCTGGCAAATAGGCCTCATTATTAATCTGTATATATAAAAGAACAAGGCCTCAACATGAAAAATCGTATTTCTTGAACCTACAGACTTGAAACGAACTAAAAATAATGAATGATCGAAATAAAGAAAAACTGTATTTTTAAATTTTCAAAACTACCCTACCTACCTTAAAAGGGTGTCAAAGTTTGTATGGGAGAATCTTAACGCATTTTACCTGAAACTTGGTACAAATACTCATAAAGTCAAATAATGAAATACGGACTTTCAAAACTGCCCCTTTTATCAAGATACCACGCAAGCAAAGCCGCGGGCGTACGCTAGTACCGTATACAGTATACCGTAGACAGTTTCTGAAGTCAGGCGAAAACGCCATTCAAAATGCTTTAAATGCTCTTCAAGACATCAAAACCGGTGCTATAGGCCCTCGGCAGTAAAACGCGGTAAAACGCAGTAATTTAGCATAGATAAGCGTCTTCAAGGCTTCAGTGTAATTTACAGCCGTAGAGTTGAGATTACACTCGAGTGTGTCGTGATGTATCTCTTTTTATTTACGAGATGTGTTTTTTAAAACACAGCCTTCGTTTTTCTTCAAGGAGACCTTACATATCCGAAGTCATATAAACTTAAATTCCTTTCCTAAACTTTTTAATGACGATATCTCAAAAGTTTTGCCTGCCGAAATGAGGACCGGTTATAATGACGCGACGGTCTCAATTTTTTTTGTTCATTTGTCAGTCTTACTATTTTTTACCGCCGTATCTGGAAAGACCTTAAAAATAAAAATTTATGTAAATGATGAAGGCACAGTTCGTAATTATTTCAATTCATAAAATACAAGGTGATTAATAATATGTAATAGTATTCCGAAGGGGCTTATTCTATCAACAAAAAGAAAGATTTTTTTCAAATCAACTGTTTTACAACTGTTTTGTCATCGTTCAATAAGTTCGCCCTCAAGAGAGAGTTTTAGGGGTCGGCAACGCGTGCGTGATGCCTCTGGTATTGCAAGCGTTCATAGGCTACGGTAACCACTTACCAACGGGTGGGCCGTATGCTTGTTTGTCACCTCAGTGGTATAAAAAAAATATTGCTACCTGAAATAGCTTCATAATTGAGTTTGATTTTACCCCAAAACAGCTGACGAAATTCCAAAAGTCGTAGAACAAACTTTATTGCCAATTGGGTGTAAAATAAGCCCCTATCGGGAGAGTATAGATACACATTATGAGAGCCTTGTATTATAAAACAAGAGAGAGAGAAAATAAGCAGCGTAAAATTATGTATTATACGAATGAGAAGAAAAACAGAGGTCAATCTTAAGGTATTTTTTTTTATTTAAAATCCAGCTATTCCTTGAACAAATTCATTACATTTTAAATTGCTATTATAGTATATAAGCCAAGAATTTAGCACGTACCAAAGTGGGTTAGTCCACCTAGTTATACTATTAGTTATACGATATAAAAAAATGAACAAAAAAATCCATATAGTCATACTGAGCAGTATAACTATTCGGAATAATCCAAAATAATCGGATCCGTTTATCTGATTATTTTGAATTGGGCTCGTCCATTTAGTTATATTCGTAAATACACAACCGCCTATTGAAATTTATGGGTATTATACGTTATTACAAAAAAAAGAGAAAAATTACCTTCCGAGAGAAAACAATTTTCTAAACTTGTTAACTATATTTCAAAAGTTCTGCAAGTATACTCAATCCAAGTTTGCAACAAGTAATTTGTTTATTTGTTTTCAAACTTTGATTAGATTTATAAGTATTCCTACCTGGGATTTTAACAGATTCTATCTAAAGCATCCTTTTATACCTTTTACAACTTTTAACGTAAACAGTACCGTACATACAACCTATACACAGAGAGTCAATGTCAGCAGTGGACTTCAAACGATTGGAATGATCATCATTAGAATAGATAGTTGACTCTTTATTGATTACCACACAAGCAATAATTTTGAGAAACATGACACTCAAAAGGGTAAATCAATGTGTGGCCTTATCGCTGAAAGCGATATCTTCCAGGCAACATTTGAATGAAACGAAACATAGATGGCTTTACTGGACGACAGCGTACTTACAAAAGTATATATATATATATATCTTTTTTTAAGTATAAAATAATACTTAATCCTTAAATAAAACTAAGAAAGAGAAGAAGAAAAACATTACACCTAGGTAGATAGATAGATAGATAGATAGATAGATAAATCATTTATTCGACACTCACAAATACAGCATAGACAGAGATAAAAACAATCGGAAGAAACAACAGAAGGTTACAATCACAATAAACAAACAACTAAGGCACTTAGTAGGTAGGTAGGCTAACAGTGAACATAAAAAATAAAATAAAAAAATATAAAAAATTAATAAACTACACATTAGCAGAAAAGCAGGCGCCTAACCCTATAAAGTGGGTGCCAACTGGTGATACCTACTTATGGCGAGAAATGTCTACGCTGCAGTGGCATGGGTCAAAAAGGTCCTATCTCAGCTTATTGCTGCTCCGCCGAGGCGTAGCAGCGCTGGTTTTCAGATAGGACCTGTGGAGTAAGACCTCACGATCGCAGGGACATTACCTACCCTAGACTCTCACTAGAGTGGGAAGGGTGTCACTCCGGTACTAGTAACGCGCAAGTGTGTTTTTAGATAAATTAATATAGCATAAATAAATAAATAACAGGTAATAAAGGTAGTTACATAACATCATAGAAAGAAAGAAAATACATTTATTTTGGATCATCATCATAGATGATGATGATGATGAGACGATACCATCACTTTCTTCAGCTCCAATTTAATGTGATTAACTAAGCTTTACTAAATTATCCCGCGTGCGTTTACCTTTGTCCTCTGTACGTTTTTCTCCACATTCGCAGCATACATAATTTTCTGCTGCTTACGCACGTGCCATTTCACAAACAAGCGTATATTTCACGTTTAGATAAACACATTTTGAGTTCATAATGACACCCTTTTCATTCGTAGAACGGCCCTCGTGAGATTTTCTGCTGAAACGGTTTTTACGGTTTTTACTTTTATAAACGAGTATTTTGTTTTTGTTTATTATCATTTACTTTTACGTGATAATAGGAATATTCAGACTTTTACTTTATATTATAGATACAGAAGCATGGAATTTTGAGTAGGACTAGATAGATAGCCCTAGATTTGGGTTCGAATTATATCTTCAATTTCATACAGATAGAACGATTTTAATAGCGTTGGTAATTAATATAAGTTATTAAATCAATCTAGAGGCCAACGGGGTTTCATCAGACATCAAGAACCCAAGCCAACCTCACCGGCCCGTGGAACAAGAACGCATTGTACTAGCGTGGTTTTATGATCCAAATCCCTCAATGATTAGGACAAACCATTCGTCGAGATACTCTTTAGGAGAGGCCTATATTCAGCAGTGGACCTCAGACTGATGTTAGTGATGAAATTAATCTAGGTACGCATATCTCTTAAATTGTTATGATATTAAATGAACCAGTTACTAGTAGCCCACCATGGTTCGTAAACCAGGACCCGTCAAAAATCAAATACAACAAAGAAGCCCAAAGACGGAAATTCATGTCAATTTAATTCATAATTGTGTCATCTTCAGTAATCGTGAAATTTAAGCAATTTGCTTGAAGGATCTCGAGGACTCCTCGTAATTACTGTCTGAGACTTCTGAGGGCAATGCTGGTAATAAATTAGAATTCCTTTTTTACTCTTTGGCGAAAATCGTTTGCTTCCGGAGGGTCCCGGCAGTAAACAGGGTGTAAAAATATGCATACCAATTTTTTTTTACAAATTTTCGTCACCGCCTCTTGCTTGTTAGATATTTTTCACATTATATGACTTTGGATGGTTTAGGGTTTACGTTGTAGCAAACATCTTCTGAAACAGGAAGAATAGAAAATAGTTACTCAAAGTTCCCGCTACAAAGAGAAAAGCAGCCAATAGAACAACGCATGCCCAGCGTGGCGAGTATGGGCAAACCTCCCCAAGTGATTGTTTGAGTTCAAGCCGCACAAGGTCGGTCGCGCTGGAAATCAATTGCCCAATGTTCAGCAGTGGACGTCTTATGGCTAAAATGATGATAATGACAAATAACCCATTAAAACACACTATTTCAGAGTTCAGCAAATTGATAAGGCAAAGCAAACCGCAGTCCTTTACACGAACCCTTGCTTAAATACCAATTAGTCGTATCGCCAGTAGACTCCAATTGCTCTCAATTTACGCCCGGCACTCTAGTCACAGCAACAAGAATACAGCTAGTAAACTCAATCTACAATGCCATAAAATTCGCCAAAACTTTTACGCGGTACCACGTTCTGTTGTTTTATAGACTCCAATTGCTCTCAATTTATGCCCAGCACGTGAAATACAGACAGTAAACTCATAACCTACAAGGCTGTAAAATTTAACACACCGTTGTCTACAAAGGCGCACATTAAGGGCAAAGGAATTTAGACCGAGATAGAGTTTTATGGTCTACCTAAAACGTCATCTCACTGGTCCGTTCCTGTCCTCTCTCGTCTTGTTTGTACAGTTTAGATCATATTATTTTGGAGGTACTTAGGTAAGTCGTCTATAGGGCAGCCTAACAGAAATGGAATACCTATAATTTTCTCGTTCAATTGAGCTTCTCACTGGTGGAGTGGTGATAGTGGCCTTTCGATCCACAGGTTATGGGTTCGAATCCCGGTCGTGCACTAATGGATTTTCTATTCGGTAAAGGACATGGGTAATCGTGGGCCCCAACCTGCAGTTATTTGATGAGTTAATTAATTCATTTTGTTAATTTAAAGTAGTAGTTTTAGTCATGAAAAGCTCTAAAGCAGTGGAGTTATATTAAACGCTGAAAATAGTCATTTCCGTGTTATGTTTTTACTACGAACGCTTTTCTTCGATTGGTATAGTGCAGCGAAACAAAACCCTACCCGCAATCAATTGTTTTTGACTGTCACAATAAACCATTGTCATTTGTGACTTGCAGATTCCGTGACTTGCAGAGTACTTTTGTATATATACCGGTTTTTAGTTTTTGAGTAAAAAATGGAAATTCTTAATTGCCAATTGCACTATTGCTTGAGGCTCAAGATTTCGACGATTCCTGGTACAAGACCAGCCACCGGTAATCCTTAATACTGTCACGTCTTGGTTAACCACATCAGGTAAGTTTCTACATTTTCCTAAGTAATATTATTTTACGATTCATGAAACCTCGCAGAACCGATAACCGTTGGGGAGTAAAGGTTCTCGAATGGCGACCACGAACCGGGCGACGCAGTGTTGGAAGGCCCCCCACCCGATGGACCAATACATTGTAAAGGTTGCGGGAAGTTCCAACAGCGAATGAAAAAAAAATTGATAGTGAAAAAGTTGTTAAATGCTGTAGGTATATTTTGTAAAGATTGATTTTTGTGTATTATTCAAGTAGTATTTTTTTTTATTTCATAGTTTATCAATAATATAACAGTTAATTAAATACCATTGGTTACTGCTAATCGGAAATAAAAATTGTATGTTTATTCATTTTTTTTTATTTAGGTTTAATAGGTAATATCAGAGTATCATCCTTGGTACTATTTAATAACCATAATTTAGGTAGGTAGATATTGAATATGAAAATACTTTTACATGGTAGACATCCTCCGACCTGAAGAGGTCCAGGCGTACAGGATCCAGTAATATCCTCCCTTTTCACGTAGATCTGTCAGTATTTTAAACTAATAACAACATAGAATTGAAAATAAATATTGTAATGTTCAAAATAATTACATTTCGTACACTGTCAACCAGGTATTATAAAAAACTTTAACGACCTATATCTCTTTACTCCGGCTGCTTTACAATAAAAGCCGCACATATTTGAAATCTACACTATTAGCACAATGTAAAACTGAAAGTTTCATTATTGCAGGATTAAAAAAAATCGGGGCCCTGGCTCCATACAAATTTGCCCAATGTCCTTTATGTGCGCTATTCTTCTGCTCTCAAATGGTGAAGGAAAATATCGTGAGGAAACCGGCATATCCTTGAACCTAAAAAAACCTAAGACATGTGACATGTGCACGAAAGCAGCCTCTTAGAGGCGCACTTTAATCCTTTCAATACACTGATTCTTTCAACGACTTTCAGAGCCACTAATAACACAGTAACAAGGTTGAGGACCTCATCACTGACCTTATACAGGATGACCAAGAAAGAATCAGCGTCATGACAAGCAAGCAAGCTGCTTATTTGGGGGACAAAAAACGAGGGCACCAACTGTTTACTTTGAGCTGCGGCTTGAGTGTTTGTAGATACGATACCTACGCAATTTGTAAGTTTTGACTGTGGTTTTGACAAGTTACACTTGTGTGCTTTCGAGTGCAGATGAGTTTGTAGGTATTTGAATTAGTTAGTTAGTAACACAGTATGTAAACTAAAATATTTAGAACTATTTATTACAAGGTGATTCATCAAGGCGCTTTACAATGAAAGTGACTTTCGGTATTCAAGCTTTTTAAACTTGATAACTTTATAGCGCATTCTTCGAAACTCATTTTCTTTATTCCAAAGTAAGCGACCGGAAACAACTCACAACCAAAACAATACTTGTAAATTCTTGACAAAGAATAAAATGCCTTAGCATATTTCTTTATTTTCGCCTTTAACACAAAGAAAGTTTTTATAACGCCGCCAAAATATTCTCTTTGAACTATAGAATAATAGGCATTTTTATTTCGTTTGCAACCAATTTCTCGCTTGACGGCCCCGTATTTGGCTGCTACACAATCAGATTAAGAATCTTTATGAAATGAATTGTCCTCTTTTTAGAATTGTGATGGTTTGAGAAATGAACACTAATTTAGCTGCTAGACCAGTAGAACGAAAGTTGCCTCATCCATCACGGGTTTTTAAATCTTCTAATATTTTTATAGCTAGCTGATACTCGCGACTCCGCATAGAGTTATCTTTATGTTATGTTTCATACTGAATAAAAAATAAAAAAAGCCGGACATATCACACACGGTCAACTGATCTCAAACTAGGCATAGCCTGTACTATGGGTAGCGGAGACTGACATACATAGATAAATATTCAACACCCCGACACAGAACAAACATCTAATGTCTTTTACAGGAGTAGTTTTGAAAATAAGATTCAGATCAATATCTTAACGCGTTCTGATTTTATGACGCCCTATATATTCTTAAGGGTAGTTTGAAAGGGTATTTAAAGATCATTTTCGTTTGTTTCAAGTTTTAAGTTCAAGGAATACGGTTTTTCATACAAACGTTTTCATTTCTTTTCACTCCTTTAGAGATAGAATTTCCAAAATTCAAATTTTTTTGTGCAATTTCTTCTATAATAGGAAGATGTCCTCTGGAATTTTCATGTTTCTAGGACTTGTGGTTGAGGCTGTGCGCTGATTGTCAGTCAGTCAGCGTAAAGTTTTATATATATGTAGAAGAATATAGATTGCAAAACTTTTTACTTCATCTGATTTTCAATTAGCCCCAACAAACTTTTGACCCAAGTCTTTGTTTCAGATATTTTTTTCAACATCACCCTGAGGCGAAAAACTTTGTTCTACACAGTCAACCTGATCGTTCCATGTGTGGGTATATCGTACCTCTCAGTCCTTGTGTTTTACCTGCCAGCTGATTCAGGGGAGAAGATAGCTTTGAGCATTTCGATACTTCTATCACAAACTATGTTCTTCCTCCTGATATCTGAAATCATACCTTCAACATCACTAGCGTTGCCTTTACTGGGGAAGTACTTGCTGTTTACTATGTTGCTAGTCGGTCTGTCTGTTGTGATAACCATTGTTATACTTAACGTTCACTATCGAAAGCCGAGTACTCACAAAATGAAAGGGTGGGTGAGAAAGTTCTTTATAACGAAGCTGCCCAAGTTGCTACTAATGAGGGTTCCTAAGGATTTGCTAAGAGACCTGGCTGCGAAGAAGATAGCTGGAAGGAACGCAAAGAAGAATAAATTCCAGGATGCTTTGGCTGTGGCTGAACAGACAAACTCGAACGTTTCGAGCCCGGACTCCTTTCGTCACCATCTACCTGATGGCTGTAACGGACTGCACTCAACTACGGCAACTAATAGGTTGGTATATTCATCTAGTTTACTCATAACTAATCATAAGGCTTTGAAATCCAGTATATGTATGTCGGTTTGTTTGTCTGCTGTTCTCTTAAAAATATGGGGCGTATCCTATAAGTCGTTAACTATATAGGCCTTATATACAAGCTCAAAGTCAAGCGCAACGGGCTATGGAGAGAGCTATGCTCGGAGTTTCACTACGTGATAAGATCCGAAATGAGGAAATCCGTAGAAGAACCAAGGTCACCGACATAGCTCTCAGAATTAGCAAGTTGAAGTGGCAGTGGGCAGGCCATATAGCTCGCGAACCGATACCCGTTGGGATTAAAGGTTCTCGAATAGCGACCTCGAACCGGGCGAGTCGGTGGATGGAAAGGGCTCAAGACCGTTCGTCGTGGGACTCTTTGAGGGAGGCCTACGTCCAGCAGTGGACTTCTACAGGTTGTCAATGATGATGATGATGAATCCTATAGGTATGAAATATATGTAAGGATTATAGTGAGATGATGTTTCTTTACCCATATACGTTCGTAGACCATAGTTGAATCACGTTCTTGGTCATGACGGTTTCCACCCGATGTTTTCATTCATCGTTTCAGAATTTTTTTTCTGAGTGGAATATTCAGTTGTATACCTCCAGGATTTTAACCCATGACCTTGGATCGGAAGTCGGTGTCACTACCATCACACCACCAGTGCTCTATTTCTGCGTTCTTTGATGATATAGCAACCCATCATGTTTTCTACCACCCCATCTTCTGTCCGAGATAGACAAAAAATACAATCAATTACCTTTCTCACCCAGGTTCAGCGGTCTAGTGGCAACATTAGGCGCGGGATACAACGGTCTTCCCTCAGTTATGTCTGGACTGGACGACTCCCTCAGTGACGTGGCGCCAAGGAAGAAGTACCCTTTCGAACTGGAAAAGGCGATTCACAACGTCAAGTTTATACAGCACCACATTCAGAGACAGGATGAGTTTGATGCGGTAAGATTTGTTAACCGTATCTAAGGTTACAGAAAAGGAACAAAACCACAAAATACAGTATCTAACGGAATCGGATCATCCTATTGTGTAATATACATCAATCACATACACACTCCTGATCCGTCCGACACTAGGATTCACTGTCGTAGGTATCAGATACTACGTACCATAGTTCCACAACACATAGACACAAATACTTGCAGATCATGCAAACTTAACTGATCAGGTACAACAGTTAGACAAGATCCACTTTCTGATGGCGTTAACGCCAGATTATTGAAACTGATGCTTACGTATTCTATTCCACCGACAGGAGGACCAAGACTGGGGCTTCGTGGCCATGGTGCTGGACCGGTTGTTCCTTTGGATCTTCACCATCGCCTCTATCGTGGGTACCTTTGCCATTCTCTGCGAGGCGCCGTCTCTGTACGACGACACCAAGCCCATCGATATGATGCTGTCTTCTGTTGCCCAGCAGCAGTTCTTACCCGTGGATAGTGGTGGTCCAAACCCGTTCCCTGACCCTCCCATGAACTAAATGAGGGGAACGAAATAGTTTAAAGTTCAAGTGGAGGAGGAGTATACCTCGGTCGGGGTTTAACTTTCCTCAAGATTTTCGGAGCCAGCGGTATACTATATATTTTTTATTTTTTTTCATTTAGTTTTGATTTTCTTTCTATTTGAGTATTGTGTCAACATTTATATTAATTAAAAATGTTTGTATCAATGCTCACGTGAAGACATAATATTTATTGTAAAATCGGTATCATGGAGAAGCCACCGGCTCCTGAAACACAGTTTTTACTCGTGGGAGCCTATGGATTTATTTACTTGTCCAATATTTTATGTCAGTAAATAGCTTTTTGTTTGTTTGTTTGTTTGATACGTTCATGCCGGAGTTAGTATCGCGTTGCTGGATAGTTGGTATTGCAATATCATCTGCTGGTTTTACTTCTGACTGGTTCGATAATTTTGGGTAAATTTGAAATTTTATCAATTGGGGTTGCTTTTAAGATGGGTTCTTCCAGCTCATATAGACTAAAGCTGTGTCTTTTTCAGTCTGTTCGTTCATGTAATGTAATTATAATTTATATGGGCATAGTGAAGTTGCGGTCACAATTTGGTATAGCATGATTGGTATAGCAACTTGTGCACGCGGCTTCGTTCGCGTGCTACCTAGATAAAAAGTAGCCTATATGCTAATCTAGGTAAAAATTATCTATTCCGAGTCTCATCGAAATTGGTTGAGCCGTGATTGAACATCCAATGATACAAACTTTTGCATTTATAATATTAATGGATGACTTTACGTAATATCTTCACTCATTTTACTATGATTATTTCTTGTTAGTAGGTTTACTTGTATACTTGTACGATAACACCAAACCAATAAATAAAATAATTTATAGGATTCTAGTTATTATTCATGAGTGATTATGATATCATAATTTTTTGGTATCTTTTCACACTTTGTAGTCAAAATAGTAGTTAGAATAAAGCCAAAATATAGGCTGTGAATTTTGACTCATATGTATAGACGTAGAAATAAGTAAAATTATAAAGACCGTACATAAAAACACTTATTAATTAAAGGAGCCATTTCATTCTGGGCCTGGTCCATGTACACTACATAGAAAAATTAGGAAAAAATAGGAGATTACAAGAAAAATACAACTTTATTAATTTGAAGATAAATGCGATTGTACAAGAATAGTTATTCTGGTAAGTTTTTACTATGTGAACACTATTTGAAGGTCGCCATGTTGGTTTATAATTGGCTTTTGACATGACATTGACATATTTTTCATGTCATGTTGTTTGATTTGATGTTTTTGTTTTGTCAGATAAATGTAGGTTGTCAAAATGACATTTCACGCACGTCCATCCGCCATATTTTTGTAGCGCTGTGTGTTGCTCTCTTTGTCAAAGAAAATCTTAATGTACCTTAAAACGAAGTCAATTTAAATAAAATAACCAATTTAATACGTTAACTTTATTGCTTAGCCATATTTTAGAGTAGTGTACACAGTGCAGGCCCAGGCTCCATATATTGATGAAACGTCTTTTTTAAACAATGCTTAGAATATACCTGTCACTGTTTTTGTTTTGTCATTGTGCAATAGTAACCTAATGAATAACATAACATAATAGTGGCAATACTTTAGGCATTGTTTATCATTTGAAAGATTTTATAAGTGCGCGATGCTTCGGGTGTTGCAAGCGTTCATAGGCTACGGTAACCATTTACCAAAAGGTGGGCCGTATGCTTGTTTGCTACCTTAGTTGTAGAAAAAAAAGAGATTAGGCAACAATTTACGAAGACTAATTTGAATAAAAATACTTAATACCTACATAATGTATAGTTACACTGTTCAATTGGTCTACGAGTACCTAATTTACATAAAAATCTTTTAAATTATCCACATAATATGGCTGTGCTAGGTCTTCGTATGTATAACGAGTACCTTCTTTAATAATAATTATTATATTTAGATTAGTAATGTTTTAAATATTGTAGTGTTTTTAGAATTAAAATAATTTTAAAAGCTTTTCTTATTGTTATAATCAATGTTTCAATAAAAGTTGATTCATAAAACTTTGCCTTTTTTTTCTAAAGTGAAAAAAAACGGGCCTTATTACATCTATCCTAGATGATTTATACAGAGTCAGATGGAACTTTTTTTTTTTTTTTTATTCAGAATTTATTTATTCAGAAAACAACTTTTTACTTAATTACAGGACGTTGAAGTACTTGGGACATGTTTAGATGGAGTAGGCTTGCCCAGCACCTACACCATCCTCTCAGCCTAGTCTCTCTCCTTATCCACAGGAAAGAGTACAATAGATAAGATAGATAGATAGATAAATCATTTATTCGACGCACAAATACAGCACAGACAGAGATAAAAACAATCGGAAGAGACAACAGTAGGTTACAATCACTATAAACAAACAGCTTAGGCACTTAGTATGTAGGTAGGCTAACAGTGAACTTATAGTAGATTATGCAACAAGGGCTTAAAGTAGTGTATTATGTCAAGGGCGCTATATTGAACCCCGAGAACGAGGGATTCTATGGTTAACTCCTGAGCGGAGCGAGGGAGTTAAGGCAAGAATCCTGAGTACGAGGGGTTCAAGATCGCCCAAGACAAATACACATTTAAGCCCGCGATGCATACTCTACTTTTTATACTTTCTGCGAGGCAATTGAAAACAATGACTGTTAAGTACACAGAAATGATTCTTCTGGAAGTAAGTTTCCAACTATACCAGAGGCTTCAGACTGTATGCATTCTGGAGTCGAATCAAAATCACTGTCGTCGTCACTTGACATTTTTTAGAAGTTTATTTGAATCGAAACTGAATTTCGGTGTAGATAACAGCACAGCAGTTTGAGCGCTTGGCGCCTTTTTTTCTTTTTTTGTAGTCTATTCTGTAGTAGTCAGTTCGACATTCGAATAAATCCTTCTTCGTGCGCGGGTGATTAGAATTTCATAAAAAGTTTTCATGTTTTTATTTTTTTTAATTTGTAGGCAGTGCAAAGAAAATGTTAACATACAGCCTAATTAGAATAAAATCTCATTGCACCCAAACATTTTTGAAACCAACCTCGATCAAGCACGACTACATGGGTTGCATTCCAAATTCAAATCACATTATGTCCCATGGGAAATAATGAAATTCAGTACAACATTATGACCCGGCTAGACCGTAGGGCTGTAATGACTTACTTTAGGAAAGGTTTGCATGACACATAATATGCCATTGACGAGCAGGTAGTATAAAAAAAACTTAATAAACTACACATTAACAGAAAAGCAGGCGCCTAACCCACCTATCAAGTGGGTGCCAACTGGTGATACCTACTTATGGCGAGAAATGTCTACGCTGCAGTGGCATGGGTCAAAAAGGTCCTATCTCAGCTTACTCAGCTTACAATACGTGTGGAGCTGACTTGACTTAGCCGCGGGCTTCCTCACGATGTTTTCCTTAAACGTTATGAGCACGTGTATGCGCACATACATTTTCCGAATAGAAAAATCCATTGGTACACGGCCGAGATTCGAACCTACGACCTTTTATTTAGATCTATATTAAGGAATAACATTAATTGTTTCAAATAGTGTTGTGTTCCTGCGGTGAGTAAGGTTGCCAGAGCTCTTAGGGGGGTCGTAAGCGTGCGTGATGCTTCTGGTATTGCAAGCGCTCATAAGCTACGGTAAACGCTTACCAATAGGTGGGCCGTATGGTTGTTTGCCATCTCAGTAGTATAATAAAAAATAAAAAAGGTAGAGTTAAGCTCGCCAGCCATGTACAGTAGAGCCTGTATTATAAAGTTATTTATCTGTACCTATGTTTTCTGTTTATCATAAAGAATAAAAAAGTTAAAGAGATTCCAGGTATCTCCCACTTGGTCCCACCCATGTCTCACTAAATAAGCTACGTAGTATAAGAGCAACACACGAAACATTGTTTCACCAACATTGTGTATTGTGAAGCTCAGTGAACCATAAAAATCACTAAACATCACCTGACTACGCTTTATGGAACTTTTCCTGGAAGATGGAGTTAGCTCATGTCCTAAGAAAGTAGCTGGTACATTACGATTGAAAAGTTTCAGTTTCAGTATTCATTTATTCATTAAAATCGCATGGATAATTTTATAACTTCTTAAATCTATTTGAAATCACGTTTTATGGGTCATGGGCCTCTGGGCTGGGTATATGTCGACCACTCATATTTTATCTAATCTTATTGATAAATTGAATACCACCCCGTTGGACCATAACCAACCACGCTGGTCAAGTGTGTATTGGTGGGAGAGCCACCAGAGCCTCGTTTGTTGCTAGGCCAAAGTCAAAGTCAAAAGGCGTTTATTTCAATAAAATCACTAGGATCAGTTTGAATCGTCTTAGAAACTGGGTAAAGCTTTGCCTGTTCCTCGCGACCAAGCCTAGAAGAATCAGGCAACAAACACAGCTTGGTGCCTATCATTTTTTCGATGATACTTTTTCACAAAATGGTCCTTTTGTCCGCCCTGCCTGGACCACGACTACGTGACCCTCCCCCCCCTGGCTCGAAGGCTGAATCCGCCCTTGGTGCGATCTGTACAGTGTGAGCCAGCTGTCATTTCTGTAAGCTGAATTCATGTACTGAATAATTCATAGCAAGCTGACCGATCGCCAAACGGTGGACTTTCAAACAGATTTAGCAATTCCATTAGCTGCAGTTTAAAAAAGGTCCTAGAATCAGCTTTAAAGTGCTCTTGGAGTTTGTTGCGACACATTTGCATCAAAAAGACTTCGATGGTCATACTAAATGGTGATTTATTGAACGCTAGTCAAAGACAAACAGTTAGCCAAACGAAACAAAGTTTAATTCATTTCGAACATTATTGCCTATAAAAATAAGAACTTCTTTTTAATTTACGAGATTTCTTTTTAATAAAATCACAGGATCTTCTTGGAAGTAATTCGCTTGGTTACCTTACGTCGTCAGAATAACAGTATTTACGGCTTGTTACGCCTAGAACATTTTTGCTTACCTTTTTTGTATAAAATCTACATTGCTCAAAGCAGTGAAAAGCAATCGTGGGAAACCTGGTACCTAGAGGCGTATTTACCCTAGGACTATAAGGGCCATGGCCCAGGGCGGCAGGCTGTGTCGCCCTCAGCTTTGGGCGCCATTTATAATCGTTAGCTACCTTATATATTATTGCTTTTTGACTCACATTATCTAAAATTTATTTGAAAATGATCCTTTCGTCTTTTGAATAAAGTAGATTTTGAGTTAGACTTTTAATAGCTTATGATATCTTTAAGCTACATCGTACACTATCAAATGTCAAACTCAAAATTACTTTTTTCAGTGTGTAAGGCTCTTTTTGAAACGAATTTTATGTGACATATCAAGGGAAATCGCATACTGTTTGTACACGGCTTTACGTAGGTAGGTAGGCTGGTACGAAGCTCACCGGGTCGTCCTAGTCTAAAATATAATGTTGAATTTAAACAGACAAAGTTGTGCGGGATTTCCACAATCCACCCAAAAATTCAGCTGCCTCGACACATAACAGTATTTCAACATCGGATAATACAATAAAACGCCTGCAAATCACATGTCACAAGCAGTGGTGATTAAAAAGCAGGGATTCGAACCCCGTACACGGAACTGGCGACATTCCAAATCGTTGCGGGTAACTGTTCGTAGTTTTTGTCACTCATACGTAGCGCGGGATGCTTTTTTAAGAGTACTCTGTTTTTTAATGCTGTTGTATGCGTTGAGACGCATTCAATTGTTCCGTTCAGAGCAATTTTAATGATATTTTGTAGGCTACACAAATGATATGGAATAATTTATTTGCGTGAAGCGTGGTACACAATTTGAACTTATGTAATAGTGATTGGACTCTCAACCTTATCAGCATTTTATCTAGTATGGAGCATGGCCAAGCTATTGTCAGCCATTTTAAAGAAAAAAATCGCAACTTCTGATTCGCAGCTTATGCTGAATATGATAAGGCCCAACAAACGTATCCCACAGCCCAATTGGTTCTTCTGGGGGATTTTAACGCCCACCATCAAGAGTGGCTCTTCCCATACCAGTTTACCGATCACGCTGGAAGAGAGACGCGCAAACTTGCGTTAGCGCTAAATCTTACCCAGCTTGTCCAAGAGGCGACCCGGATACCTGATGTTGACGGCCACACTGCCAATTGTCTGGACCTTCTACTGACAACAGATCCAGACCGTCACTCGGTGTCGGTGGCATCGCCATTGGGTAGCTCCGACCATTGTCTGGTGAAGTCTGTGTCAACGTATTCCCCACGCGATCCCAGCCTTAAGGTTACCCGGCGAGTATGGCGATACAAGTCAGCTGATGGGGATGAGATGCGGTCTTTTTTTGCATCCTATCCTTGGCAGCCGGTCTGCTTCACTTCTAACGATCCTTCGACTTGTGCAGATGCCGTAACAGACGTAATACGTCAAGCAATGGAATATTTTATTCCATTCTCCGATATGCCGCAGTCTGGTAAAGCTCACCCATGGTTCGGAGCTGAGTGTTCTCGCGCTGAAGCGCAAAAACGAGAGGCTTACTTAGCATGGGTTGACGCCCGAAACCGGAAGTCGAATGATGTTCGTGAGTGGAAGAAAGCCTTTAACAAAGCTGCCAAGTCCTGTAAGAAGGCATTACGAAGAGCTCGATTTGATCACATTAGCCGAATAGGGAATAAGCTAGCTTCATACCCTGCAGGTAGCAAAGCTTTTTGGTTCCTTGCTAAGTCGATTGAATCGAACTTCTGTCGTCCCTCACTACCTCCGCTGCTGAAACCTAATGGGTCGCTAGCTCACACCGCTAAAGATAAAGCAAATTTATTTGCTTCTCTTTTTGCGGAATCTTCGCGTCTAGATGCTGGTAGCGCAATACCTCTAAACCCTTCGAGTGGATGTGAGACTTTTATGTCAGACATCCGTATCCGGCAGGTGGAGGTTCGCAAAACGCTACGCAATCTAGACGTTAATAAAGCTAGCGGCCCGGACGGTATTCCAGCGATTGTTTTAAAGACTTGTGCGCCAGAATTGTCTCCTGTATTGACACGCCTCTTTCGCCTCTCTCTTGATACGGGTCAAGTGCCGAAATCCTGGAAGCTTGCCAATGTGCAGCCTGTGCCCAAGAAGGGTATTCGTGTTAACCCTACCAATTATAGACCCATCTCAGTGACGTCCATACTATGTAATAGTATGGAACGAGTACTTAACAATAGGCTCCTGGCATACCTCGAACAGAATGAACTCCTCAGTGACCGGCAATATGGATTTCGCCGAAACCGGTCCGCAGGGGACCTTCTTGCGTATGCCACTCACCTTTGGAGCGAGGCCATTGAGAAGAACGGTGAGGCTCTTGCTGTCTCTCTGGATATCTCAAAGGCTTTTGACAGGGTCTGGCACGAGGGCTTTTTAAGTAAGCTTCCGGGTTACGGCTTATCCGCTGACCTGTGCGTATGGGTATCAGATTTTCTGAGAGACCGTTCAATTCGAGTAGTTGTTGACGGCTGCTCGTCTGATCATATGGCAATTAATGCCGGGGTTCCTCAGGGATCAGTTCTCTCTGCGACACTATTCTTGCTTCATATTATGGTTAAAGAACTTTATTCTCAAAAGAAATTACATTTCACTTCATGAGAAATTAACAATTTTAACTTAGTTATTATAAAAACAGTGAGCATGCAGTACTAACAATTGTTAAGATACAGGTATATAGGTATCAGTAAGTATCTACCTATCATCGTAATTATTATGGAAGACATACATAATTTTAGTGAGGGTAGTTAGTAAAAAAAAAAAAAGATAGCATACATTGAATAAGCGGACGGCAATATTGTTCAAGAATGCAACAACGCGCAGGGTCGGATTTAGAACTTAGTAAAAATGTGTTTTTTTAGTTTGGATTTAAAAATATTCAGACTGTTGGATGTTTTAATCACTTTTGGTAGGTTATTGAATAGTTTTGCACCATCAAAGCATATACTATTTTTGCCGTAATTAGTACGGACTTTAGATATGTGAATATTATCTGCATTACGATGTATTCTCTTCCCTTTTTGTCTGTTCGTTTTAAATGTTGTCTCAGTGTGTGTTTTATTTTGAATGATTTTTTTGATAAGAATACATGTATTAAAACAGTATGTTTGGTATAAGTTCATAATTTTTGTGTCCCTGTATATTTGTTTTGATGGTGTTAGAAAATCATAGTTGAAAAGAAGTTTTATAATTTTATTTTGTTTTATCTGCAGATCTTTTAATGTGGTTTTTGCGGCACTGCCCCATATTTCGACGAGATAATCTAGGTGTGGCTTTACTAGAGAAAAGTAGACAGTATAACGGACACTACGTGGAAGACATCGCACGCAACCATATAGTGAGCCTATTAAGGAGGATATTTTTGAAGATATTTTGCTTATGTGAGCTTTCCATGTCAGACCTCCATCTAGTGTAAGACCTAAATATTTTTCTTCAGTCGTTTCTTTTATTTGGATTGTGTTAATGGTTAGGGGAGTGTGAGAGTCAATTTTTTTATTTTTGGCTTTGAAAATCATGTAAGATGTTTTAGAGGTATTGATAGTGAGAAGGTTACTTATATTAACGATCTGCTCCAGCCCGGTATCATTGGGTATGCTGACGATAGCACAGTTGTAGAGAGATACATACCCGATGCACGTTCCAGTGGATCCCAGATTCAGTATCACAGAGAAGCTATGGTTGATAGAATGAACTTGACTCTGAAAGCAGTTGCCGATTGGGGCGACGCTAACTTGGTCAAGTTCAATCCTTCAAGAACCCAGGCGTGTCTATTTTCCGCTAAGAGGAGTCAATTCCATCTAACTCCCACTTTCCGAGATGTATCCATACCGATATCTAACCAGCTTGAACTTCTAGGGTTCTCACTTACTCCTAAGCTCAACTTTGGCTCTTTCATTGAGTCCAGGGCCAAGACAGCCGCAAAAAAGCTAGGCATACTGTCGAAGGTGAGGCAGTACTTCACACCGGGACAGCTCCTTAATCTGTACCAAGCACAAGTCCGGTCGTGTATGGAGTACTGTTCACACCTTTGGGACGGTTCAGCTAAATACCAGCTTGAGGCCCTCGAAACCATAGAAAGACGAGCCAAAAGACTCAAAGGTAATGATGACTTAATTGAGTCTAAGCTTCTGAGCCTCGATCATCGTCGCCGAGTAGCCAGCCTATCGGTCTTTTATAGGATACATTTCGGAGAGTGCGCGATTGAACTCTTTGATTTAGTCCCCCCATCCCCATTCCATCATCGGACAACCAGACGCACGGACACGCGACATCCGTTCATGGTTGATATACCACCTTGCCGCACCAAGCGCTTTGCGTCTACCTTTATAATGCGGACAGCCAAAGAGTGGAACTCGTTGCCGGCGTCTGTGTTTCCGAATACCTATAATTTGGGTGTCTTCAAGACCAGAGTGAATAGGTTTCTTCTAGACAAACGTGACCACATCATTACTTAACATCAGGTGAGATTGTGGTCAAACGCTAGCCAATTTCGTATAAAAAAATTAAAAAAAATTATAATACATAAAAGATGTTAAAAAAATTGCCGAAGTGATCTACATTCTGAAATATTTGGGTTTAAAATTCAGAAGATGTTGTAAATAAAACAAACTGATTTTTTGAACCCAAATATTTCAGAATGTCTATCTAATGAATATCACTTCGGCAATTTTTTTATAAATATCTCAAAAAGCATCACTTGGGTGTTTTTTGTTAAAAACACTTTTTGTTTTTGTTGTCGAATGCTACTAGTTTTAAAAGAGGATACGAAAATGTGATTACTATAAAATGTCAGACATATTGCCCATTAGCAAAAAAACTAAACCTTGCAAAATTTAGCAGTTTTAAGCCTACTTTTTGGGGCCGTCTCTGATGCCGTTTGGCCTCATACGAACTAAACAACTTAACTAGAAATCCGAAGATTTTTCAGCTCGGATAGCTAAAACCTTGGTACTATATATATAGTATATATACTATATACTATATAGTTTCACTACGTGATAAGATCCGAAATGAGGAAATTCGTAGAAGAACCAAGGTTACCGACATAGCTCTCAGAATTAGCAAGTTGAAGTGGCAGTGGGCAGGCCATATAGCTCGCAGAACCGATAACCGTTGGGGAGTAAAGGTTCTCGAATGGCGACCACGAACCGGGCGACGCAGTGTTGGAAGGCCCCCCACCCGATGGACCGACGACATTGTGAAGGTTGCGGGAAGTCGGTGGATGGAGAAGGCTCAAGACCGTTCGTCGTGGAAATCTTTAGGGGAGGCCTATGTCCAGCAGTGGACTTCTACAGGCTGATGATGATGATGATGATGATGGTACTATATCAATAAGCCTCAATACATGTCCTGAAGTACGTATTTGAATTTAACGTTATTTTTAAGTTTAAAATTGTCACTTTACTTGCTTTTGTTAGTTTATAGTCATCCTAATGCCGGTCCTAACTTCCAAGGAAACCAAAGTGACTTTTTACGACTCTCCTTAACACATGCTGACTAATGAAGCTGCGCTAACGACACCAAAGTAGTTTATTTCTTCGAATAAAAACTTCCTCTTTGGTCCCACGACGCCAAGGTATAGTTAGGCCCAGTACCTATTCATCTAGCAGTACAGTAAGCACAATATTTTAGCAATATCAGACAGCAATTGGATAACGTCAGAAACTGATTAGTGCGATTTTGTGGAGGCATTTTTAGCTATAACTCAAGCTTCACAGGACTTCTCTAACAAAACTGAAAGGTTAAGCTGCCCTTTGGACCAAGTTTCTTTTAGACTTTGGTTTTTTAATTCATTTTATTATGTTGTTCCGAGTGGTATATTCTTCTTAAACCTAGTTTTGTCTGAACCATCATCATCTCCCTGCCCTTATCCCACTTCATGTGGGGTCGGCACAACATGTTTTCCTCTTCCACTCCCCTCTATCAGCCGTCATATCAGTATTCACTCCTTTCTTACTCATGTCATCTTTCACACAGTCTATCCATCTTTTCTTTGGTCTACCTCTTCCCTTATATCCTTCCACATTCATATTTAACGCTCTTCTAGTCACATGACATTCTTCCCTCCGCATGACATGCCTATACCACGCTAACCTTTTGCTCTTCAACTTCTAGTTTTGTCTGAACCATCTATCATATTTATTGATCTAAAGACCGAAGCCAGCTAAGTGTTTCAAAAAGTGTAATATTTATCTAATAAGTATATCAGTCTCTGGTATCCATAGTACAGGCTATGCCTAGTTTGGGATCAGTTGACCGTGTGTGCTATTTCTGAAATATTTATTTATTTATTTATTAAACAATTTGGCCAATTGCCGTAGTGTGTATATTCGAAAGAGCTTAACTTTCCAACCGTCACGCGTCGATCCGATTCCAGTGATTTCCCACCGTTTCTCGCAAATATCGACCTACAAGCCTTAACAAATACGAGGACATTTATTTGCGTACAAAGAAAGCGCCCGTGAGTGTACATTTAAAACACCTATGACCTAACTTAGGATTCGGAACACGCGCGTCGGATATTAATGGACTCCGCCCTCGACTGTTTGAACGAGGGCGCTTCCGTTGAGTATACACAATTCTATGTTATGGATAACAGCGTAGCTCAGCTCCAAAATCTTTGATAAGGATGCTTTATGAGTTTTACCTTAACGTAAGCCCATTGAACAGTAAGCAAGAATGAAAGAAAGAGCATTTGTTTGTCCCCAAAACAACATAGATATCACAAAACGACTTCGGTGGCGCAGCGGGCGAGAGCCCGACTGAGACGAGGTGCGAGTTCCCGCTGCGGGACAAATGCTTGCATGATCTGCAAATATTTGTTCCGGCTCTGGGTGCTACCATGGTATTCGTAGTTTCTGATACCCACGACACAGGGAATCCTAGTGTGGGATCAAGACTATGTATGTGGCTGTTGGGTGCTATTTATTATTTATATATTAGTTAATACTATCCTAAATGTTTTTGGAACAGGGATTCTTTAAAAGATGTTACCGTGCAAAAAGAACGGATTTTGGAAAATTCAATTCCTAAAGGGGTTGAACGGTTATATGAAAGTCCTATGTTTTTGAAGTTGGAGACATCAAAATCGGTTATCAGGTAAATAGACCAAAAAAATATACACGGGTCTGTGACGGGACAGTAACTGGACGGTGATGGGACGGTGACTGGACGGTGATGGGATGGTGATGGCAGGTAGAAGCCTTATGAAGTAGGGAAATAGGTACATAATTAGTGTTAGTACATACTTTGGCAAGGATAATAGAAAATAGTCTAGGTAGGTATAAATAAACAAACGCGGACGGATCGCGAGCGGGACAACTAGTATTATCATAAATGGTTATATAAATGGTTCTGCAATGCTTCCTACAGCAAAAACAGTTATATATAACATCATAAATTAAAGCGCCAGTCAACATCCACTCGCTAATACCATTAGGCCTTAATCTAGAGACACCAGACGCTGAGCTAGAGCAATTATTTGTTAGTCCATAGAAGCTTGTTTAGTAAACTACGGAGCGGGCAGACGGAATACTGAGGCAATCATAAACTTAAAATGAAAAACTCTTTGAAATCAATAGAACGTCATAACGATTCAAGTGCAGTTTTTATTGAACGTCAGTCAGACGCAGCTTTCTTCTCGCTGCAGCTTCAAAAGAAGCTACGTGTAGTCTACGCATAAAGCCGTGTTCAAACGGGGTGCGATATGTCATCTAATATAATATTTAATTCAAATGATCCTGACGGATGTACGCCCCTAAGAGTCAAACTCAAAATTGACTTTATTCAGTAGAGATAAGGATCATTTTAAATACATTTCAGATGACATATTGTACACCGTTTGAACACAGTTTGAGAGTTTAAGAAGAAGATGCTCTTTATATCGATAAAACCCGTAAACTAGATGATAAGGGGTAAGCCTATTATTACCTACCTTTATTTGAATAAGGCTCTCATATATTACGCTTTAGAACACCATACAAACTTAGACCTATTAAATAGGTACCTGAGTTTTCGGTTCGGTTCGTGTCCGTTCCCTTCCCAATACTTGCTTCATTACATTGGCATATAAATGGATCTTTATTTGTTATTAAATTTGTCAGTCCTGGCGCGAATTAGCTGCCAGGGCAGTTGACGCTAATAAACATCTAGTATAACCAGACCGTCTTGAGCCCCCAATTTTACTATAATCCCTACATCTCCTTGGTGTTGAAGTACCGTTATAAGTGCGCAGGGGTCTGGGTTTGCTGGCGACAATTTTCCACTAGTTTCTAGAGTCGCGATCATCTTGAAACTTTTATCTCTGCTTAAAGTTTGACTGGTTGTGACACGGGCTTTGAAAAACGAAGTGGGTTCGCTTTGTTCGCTAAATGATCCTTATACCGCTGTAGTTAAAGCTAAGTTCAGTTCAGTCACCAAACGGATGGGATGCCTACGAGACTGCGAAGGTCGATTGTGCGGTAGTTCTTAGCACGAAAACTTTGTTACGATGCATGATTGCGAGATGCTTCTTCTTCTTTTCGTGTCGATGCTGAAGCATTTTATATTAATTTAGCTACTCTAAATACGGCCACCATATAGAACATATGCTTATAGAATACCTCTAGCATGAACAATTGAGCGCTTCTATGCTTAGATAGAAGGAAGAAGAAAAAGAAAGAAGGTTGCTTGAAGTCGGTGGATGGAGAAGGCTCAAGACCGTTCGCCGTGGAACTCTTTGGGGGAGGCCAATGTCCAGCAGTGGACTTCTACAGGCTGATGATGGTGATGAAGCTTCGATAGGCAGGTAAGATGTCTTATGCTTGCTTGTCGTGTCACTGATTCTTTCTTGGTCATACTGTATTAGGTCAGTGACAAGGTTGAGGTATGATGGCCCTAAAAAAGACATAAGATAGTCGGTAATCCAGGTTATTTTCTACACACATACCAAATATTCCATTGCGTGCATCCTCATAAACATATATTATTTACATTTTTATTATTACTAGGAAGTTGGATAGGATTGGCTGTATATTTGCGGTAATCTCAGAAACTAGTCAGATGCAGTTTCAATTTCAAGTTTTCCAAGACTATCTGGGGCCGGTGTAATTTATTCATAAATAAATCAGTCGTATTATATTGTTTATGGGCAGTTTATAGCAGATGGCGAATAATCTTAGAGCTAGAAGTACGAAATTCAACTTTGAATTGAATTGCAGATGTGAATATTGTGAATGCTATGTTTGTGCTCTCAGACAAATTAATTTACGCAAATTTTTCATCAAGTTTACTAGCGCATTTTTCAGAGTGATGGACGCAATGCAAGACCAAATGGAGCGCATCTCAGGTGGTACTCGACAGTTGTTTCCACTTACCATCAAGTGTGCTACCTGACAATCCGTTACTATGTTCATCATCATCATTTCAGCCTAATATCAAACACTGGAATGGACGGAAAGACGGACTGACGAAAAGACGGAGAGAGATGGAGCGACGGAATTAATTTCGCATTTATAATATTTGAGAGAAGTGTGATCTACTTTCTGCTTCCTAGCTTTAACCAAGATTGAAACTTTATAATGAGCCGGTGTATAATCCCCAAATCTAAATATTTGTCACGAGCTGCAAGTTGAGACAATTTCTCGCTTCCATAACGCGAAGGCGTTGAAGTAACTCCGCAGATTATACCCGTCTGTCAGACCAAGTTCGCGAGTTCGCAGTTTATCCCTATCTGCGATAGTGCATCTTCTGCTGTCGTGTTATGTAGTCCTAGTATTTTTGCGAACTATATATTTATGTATTATTTATGCAAAGTTGCTTTAAGGTGAGCTCTTAAGGGGGGGGAGGGGTTCGGCAGGCAACGCATTAGCAATGCTCCAGGTGTTGCTGATGTCAATAGGCGACGGTAACCACTTACCATCAGGAGGGCCGTAAGCCTGTTAGTCTCCGTATAACATAAAAAAGGGTTCCTAAGAAGATCTTCTAACACTTTCCAGTGTCCTCTCTAATATTGCCAAGTTCCTATACCGATGGGTATCGGTAGATTTTTACTACTTTACAGTACGTTACTACCACAGACAAGGAGTTGTATTTTGCTGTCTATTCTACGAGTATTCGTAAAATAATTCCGTGGAATTAGATTATTTTCTTTTAACTAACCTACATAAGTAAAAATACCTAAACTCGATTTATACAATCAGCGTTAACATTCCCCGGCAGCTCCTATTCTGGCCCAGTAACGGCGGAGCAAGGGGGCTGTTGGATCGACGACATTGTGAAGGTTGTGGAAAGTCGGTGTATGTGGAAGGTTCAAGACCGTTCGTCATTGCAATCTCTGGGGGAAGCCTATGTAAATCAATAGAATGATGATGACACAAATATAAACAGTACCTCGTGATTTCCCAAAACAATAAAAAATATTTTACAAATAGGCATATCCCACTTGCGGAACACTCCACATCGCACAATAGCGGTGTTTAAACCCAATTAACCCTGTATTCGCGTCTCCCCGCGCGTGAACGATAGCACTGCGATTATCCGCCTATCAGCACTCACGACAACGTGCTACCGTTTGTGGTTTTGTTATTATTTTTTAGCCTACTGCGGACTACAGTGAAGGTTGATCATTTTAAAAATAGTGTCAAATTGTTGGTGACATCAATTTTAGTATAGGCCTGTATATCAAAACTGAACACAAATAAAATTCTAAAACTTTATTGCATACATTTTTAAACATTAGATATGCTTCCTCATTTATGTTCCCTTGCTTGTCATGTCCCTGATTCTTACTTGGTTATCCTGTATTCGGGGGCGTAGTATAGCGCACATAAATTTTCTGAATGGAAAAACCATTGTTGCCTGACCGGGATTCAAACCCATAATCTGTGGATCGGAAGGCGTGGCCGCTATCACCAACTACACATTTTATGTTTGTAAATAGCAACAGCAAATCAGAAATTAAGATTATCATGTTTATTTTCTAAAGTAATAAATATTAAGTTTTGGGTGAACATTGACCAACTGTGCTCTGGGTGCGACGACAAGACACAAATAGCTCATCCCATAATTATCATGATTTCTCAAAGTCCTATATCATTCTGTCCTAAATTTTTGACACGGTTCAACCCCATAGAAATTCAAGACGATCCTCAGTAATTAAAATGCAAATTCATCAAAAAGATTATATCTGACTACAAATTAAAATCTAGGGCGACCCTATTCAAGCTTATCGCGCGTTCAGAACCGCACGACGTTGATAATAGTCGCTTAAAGGAACTATTTCAACATAATTTTCTCTAAAATTCAGAGCACGCTGAAAATTCGTCGTGAGTTTACATCAAAGAAAATAGTCAATGCGGTATATTTTTAAGCAGTATTTAAGCTTATTCATTCATTCAGTCATTGTAAATCTGGAATTCCAGGCGTGTTTATTATTCAGTGACTAGTCCTAGTCCTACTGACGACGGTGGTATGGCGGCCAGGTGCGCTGAGCAAGGTTGAGGCCAACGCGGGACAAATAAATGTTTGCATTTGTCTTGTTGTTATACAGAGAATCCTAGTGTAATATCAATAAATAAATAATTAATACCCAAAAGTCGCATTATCAGTACTTACCCCACACTAGAATTCCCTGTGTCGTCGGTATCAGAAACTACGCGTGCCATGGTAACACAACACCCAGACGCGGTACATATTTGCAGATCATTTGTCCCGCAGAAGGGATCGATCACGCACCTTCTCTCTCTCTCGTCTCAGACGGGCCATCGCCCGTCACCACCGACGTCGTCAACTGCGTCGGTTGAGTGTTATATTTCTGTTTCTAATCCGGTCCCATTGTTTGCGAAGTATAATGAATTATAGTACATAGGTATATCACTACACGGCAAAGAAGGGTTGTTATAAATAGTTGCGCTTCATCATCATCATCATCCTGTAGAAGTCCACTGCTGGACATAGGCCTCCCCCAAAGAGTTCCATGACGAACGGTCTTGAGCCTTAGTAGGGGCCTTACTAAGGGGTGTAAGGGGTTCCAAATGACAACCCTCGGAACCCAAGCCAACCTCACCGGCACGTGGTACACCTTGCCGATCAGCTGACGAGTCTCTGGCGCTCCACCCACCAATCCGCACTGGACCAGCGTGGTGGGTTATGGTCCAATCCCCCCTTATGATAGTTTCGCTTAAAATAAAAATATTCAATATAGATTTCTTGTGTAACTTTGTTCCTAAGCTTGGCATGAATTTGTTGCAAGAGCGAGGTTTTGATCCCCGCTACAGCCGTGGTGGCCCCGGCTGAAGAATAGGCACCTCCATATCTACCTATCCGCGGATGTCGTAAGAGGCGACTAAGGGAAAAAAAGCTAGGGGATGGGCAGCAGCGTCCCTCATTTTAACAACGATAGCTCTAACTGCGCTCGCCAACCCGCATGCCCAGCGTGGTGTGTATGGGCAAATCCCCCCGCATGATATGGATTCGCTCTGTCTGTGGGGGAGGTCATGTTCCGCAGTGGACGTCGTACGGCTGAAATGATGATGATGACAGCACAACCACCTGTGTATTTACTGATTAGCTCTATATTGTGCGTTCCACAGCAACTTGGCCCGTTTGAAATATTGTTGCAAAGGAGCTGTTTGGCCCATGGTTTAGACGAAATTTCTGGAATAAAGAGCTATTCTCGATGCGAGCTTTCGACGTTTGCGTGATTGTTTTAGCTTTGTGTCCTTACCTCGCGATTTTGAGCAAGAGTAGTTTTGAGTAAAACTCTTCGCTCACCTTCGTTTACCTACCTACTAGGATATTGTTAAGGCCAAACTCGAACTGGTCAATGACCTTAATCAATTATTTACCACGGAATAACTTAGTAATAATCTTCATTGACTACGTAAAATTAAGTAAATTAAAAAAATTAAAATAGGCAGACGACTTATATTCCCAACAGCAGCCAGATCAGATTCTTGAAGATGTCTAAAGGGGTAGCTGAGGCACGTCCGAACATTTTGGTAGGTACATGCCCACATTTTGCAGTAGTGAGTATTCATACGTGTCGGGTTGATGGCCCATCGCCGCATAAATAACTTTTAGGTTAATTAATTCCACTGATTTAGTTCAAATGGACAAAACAATCATGGTGTAACCATAATATGGGTATTGTTTGAAATCCACAACCCAAGAACACCATCAAACGAACCAAAATGAACCGACCCAACCGTCAAAAGTGACAGGTCGGATTTGAGGTCATGTTGACGAGATCCGTTACAAACCGAGCGAGTCAAATCCCAGGGCTAATAAATATTCTAATGATTTCCCATCCAATTCGAACGACTACCAGAATCTTTCCGATGGGAGCCCTGCATTAGCATACGCAGTCACAAACTAACTCAGACACGCTCAAACGATTTGCCACGCAAATCTAGCCTTTGCTACCAATGAGATAGAATATTTAAAAACTTTCCGAACTTTGCAGAGGTTTCCAAGGTCCAATAGAACAATACTTCAAGAGCTCACCTCTTTGAATGAAAGTTTTGTGGGGAGTTTGTCTTAATTTATGCGTTTTCACTGTAATTTCGTTCGGGTCCGGACGGAAGCGAATTTGATTTTGAATGAGACAATGAACGGTCCTCTGTAAACATTGTGATGGACAATAGTGTACCTCCGCCGTTGTTCTGCCTTCCTGGTACCTTAATCAGATTGTAGCCGTTTTGTTTGGTTCATTTGTGAAAGCCTTTAGAGTTATTGGATAGTGTTTAATTTGACAAGCGAAATCAATGGTTTCTCAAAGTGTTGATTCATCTGTCAACATAGGTACATACCTCAGAATACAGTCTGAGGTCCATACGTACGTACATAAATAATGTTCAACAATAAAAGGTGCGCCGGCCATATAACTTGCAGAACCGACAACAGTTGGGGAGTAAATGATGATGGGATGGTTCTTGAATGGTGACCACGAACCGGGCGACGCAGTGTAGGAAGGCCACCCCACCCGATGGACCGATGACATTGTAAAGGTTGCGGGAAGTCGGTTGATGGAAAAGACTCAAGACCGATCGTCGTGGAACTCTTTGGGGGAGGCCTATGTCTACAATGGTCTTCTACCGGTTGTTGATGATGATGATAAAAGTTAATGAAATTGTACGAAAATATTTGTGCTATCCAAAACCCGTGTATGTAAACCTAATTGATCAATAAAAGTGTAGGTGCATTTTTGGCAAATTAATGCTAGGTAAATCTAACAATGTTATCATAAAAAATTGGGAAATAAAATAGAAAAAATAGTTATTATTTATCGTAAAAATAATAACTATTTATTCTATTTTATTTCCCATTTTTTTTCAAATTAGTTGTTTTTGGTATGACTATCCTCAAAACGAATTAATAAACTACGATAAGTTCGTCATCGAGATGCAACCTAAAGTTTGAACTGACTTGACCCCAAAATAACAGATTTTTGCATTTTTTTTTTATTAAAAATGTCGAATTTCTTAAATACAGACTTTCCTGCCAATTGCATGTAGAATAAGCCATACATATTATTATGAATCGCTTTCAATAATGAAAAATATATATAAAATAACTGGTACGCCAAAAAAATCTGAATAATTAAAATCACTTCGTTATAAGCCCCTATCCTACCCTACCCCTATCCTAAATGATCATCATCCCTCAGGACATTCGTAATGACATATATGGAGGCAATATGCTCTACGTTTCTCATTATTATACCGATTTCCCTTTGTCGATATCATAAAGGGAATTTTTATATCCTTTCCTTTGTAGTGTTGCACCGCCATGTTGTTCCGGGTTATTACGGTTCGTTTGTCGGCTTCGGAAATTTATGTCGTGTGACGTAACGAAATGTTTTTCAGCTTTATTAGAAACTTAGAAAAAAAAAACGTGTGCTGCCAGAATGGCAATGCTATACTATCAGTTTTAGAGCAACGTTGTTAATATAATAATAAAATAAAATATATTTTATCAGACAACAATGATCCAAGTGTTAGTAGGTATAGTATTAGTGTTTAAGTCAAAGTCAAGTCAAAGTCAAAAGGCATTTATTTCAATAAAATCACTAGGATCACTTTGAAACGTCTTAGAAACTAGGTGAAGCTATGCCTGTTCCTCGCGACCAAGCCTAGAAGAATCAGGCAACAAACACGGCTTGTTATATATATTTATAGGTATCCTTATCACTAATTACTAGACAACTAGAGCTTCGGCATCAAGCTTACTACCCAAACCAGTTGATTGCATAGAGTTTCTTCAATGAAAAATGTTGAGTTTCTGTAAGTCGTAGAACAAACTTAGCAAAAACTGGCTTCATTAGGTGAATAAGTATTTATTTGTTGAGAAAGTTTTTACAAGGTTCTTAAATAGGTAGAAAAACTTATAAAATAAGCTTAACTAAAAACAAAATACGCGGATGAGAGTACCATGTCTTTAGATATATGGAACTACCTTGCAAACGACCTCGGCTGAATACGACATCGGTGGCGTAGCGCGCGAGTGGCCCGTCTGAGATGCAATGGGTTCAATTCCTTCTACGGGACAAATATTTGCATGATCTGCAATATATGTTTCGGATCTGGGTGTTGTGGTACTATGGTACTCGTAGTTTCTGATACCTACGACACTGGAAATCCTAGCGTGGTGTAAGGACTATGTATGTGACCGTTATGTTGAAGCCGCGTGCGTTAGCTAGTATAATAAATGCATAAGTCTGTGAGGATGTTCGGATGTTAGGGGTTCAATAACGCCGTAACGGCTCAACCAATTTCAATAATTCTTTACCTCGGGCGTAAGATAGTATTTACATACATACATACATAAAATCGCACCTATTTCTCAGAGGGGTAGGCAGAGACCACGGCCTTCCACTTGCTACGATCCTGACATACCTCTTTCGCTTCATTCACTCTCATCACATTCCTTATACATGCTCGTCGGTTTAGGGTACTCCTGACCTAGCCTTTGTCCAAAACGTCACCGATTTGGTCGCTAAACGTACGCCTAGGTCTTCCCCTTCCAACGGTTCCATTCACACTCGCCTTATACACCTGTTTCGTCAATCTTCTTTCGTTCATCCTCTCTACATAGATAGTTAGATAGTCTTTGTATACAAATAATATATAAATAATATATAAAGCTATATAGGGATCTTGAAATTGTGATATTTCTCTATTAAATTAAGGAAAAACTCCAATATCTTGCAATTCTCGCACCAAGCATTATTGAGGATATTTCGTACACCGTGGTTCATTAGTAAGTATCTCTCATTTTGTCAGCATTCAGCCCGGGGTGTGGTCTTGTTTGCGGAGAGTATTTATTATACAGGGTGATCGAGAGACTAAACCCTGTATTTTAATAAATAAATAAATAAATATTCCGGACATAGCACACACGGTCAACTGATCCCAAACTAGGCATAGCCTGTACTATGGATACCAGTGACTGATATACATAATAGATAAATATTTAACACCCAGACATAGAAAAAACATCTGTGTCACACAAATTTTTGTCCAGTGCGGAAATCGAACCCGCGACTTTTAGCGCAGAAGGTAATGGTAAAGCGTTTGGCCACCATCTCACTTTTACAAGTGAGATGTGGCCTAAGATGGAGCACGCTTTCCCTACAAACAGTCCAGTCCAGTATCATTAATGACGCAAAAGAGGTATATCAGGATCGTAGCAAGTGGAAAGCCATGGTCAAAATATATGTTCCGGGTCTGGGTTTACCATGGTACTCAAAGTTTCTGATACCCACGAAACAGGGAATCCTAGTGTGGTCTCAGGACCTTGTATGCAACTGTTGTGTATTATTATTTAATAATTAAAAATAAAAATATACATGCAGTGAATCACCCTGTACGTATATATCGGAACTGTGATCTAAGCAGTACCTATTGATTGTAATGAGATAACAATATTATAGGGTGTCTTCTTTGGGGAAGGCATATGTCCAGCAGTGAACTCCTACAGGCTGATGATGATGATGACCTATACATTATGTATTATACCACCTTGTATACGATTATGGCCGTGGTGGCCCCGGCTGAAGAACAGGCCCCTCCATAACTACCTATCCGCGGATGTCGTAAGAGGCGACTAAGGGAAAAAGCTAAGGGATGAGCAGCAGCGTCCCTCATTTTAACAACGATAGCTCTAACTGCGCTCGCCAACCCGCATGCCCAGCGTGATGAGTATGGGTAAATTCCCCTACATGATAAGGAATTTGCTCTGCCATGTTTAGCAGTGGACGTCGTACAGCTGAAATGATGATTATGATACGATTATTACTACAAATCATTAAAAGTTAACTAAATCAGTTAAAACAGGTCGACTCGGTCCTAATGGGGTACACTATTAGGTCTGAACCCATTGTGAACTTAAGAAATTAATCTTAACTTTGAAAAGCTTTGTATCGACTAGAGACCCTACTTCCACTAAAAGTTTGTGTAATATAGACATCATCATCATCATCATCATCAGCCTGATGAAGTCCACTGCTGAACATAGGCCTCCCCCAAAGAGTGCCACGACGAACGGTCTTGAGCCTTCTCCATCCACCGACTTCCCGCAACCCTCACAATGTCGTCGGTCCATCGGGTGGGGGGCCTTCCAACACTGCGTCGTCCGGTTCGTGGTCGCCACTCGAGAACCTTTAATAATATAATAATAATAGTAATATAGTTATCAAGGATTAAACCGTCTGCCGCGTTTTATAAACTAAACAAAATGTACACCTGATACCTAGCCTAAAAAAGTTGGGAACAAACACGTAGAAACTAGTTATAATTCATAGTTTTTTCAAGATTGACACATCTCATTGACACGTGGGTATCTCGAACCACTCGCTTTACGAGATCCTTTCTCCCCCATACGTGCAAATTGTGGAATGAGCTCCCTTCCGAGGTTTTCCCGCTAACCTACAACATGAAGAGCTTTAAGAAAAATACAAAAAGATTTCTCCAGGGCAGGCAACGCATTAGCAATGCTCCAGGTGTTGCAGATGTCAATAGGCGACGGTAGCCACTTTCCATCGGGTGGGCCGCAGGCCTGTTTGCCTCCGTATTACATAAAAAAAAAAAAAAAAAAAAAAAAAAGATTTGAATCCACTACTTTCTTAGCAAAAGCAGGAGGTCATCAATTTGTTTCTCTATTGTAGAAGAAATGATCACAAGTTTTCAATAAAAATTACACCAACACAATTTGCCGGATAAAAGATTATTATATTATTCGAAAATTTGTTTGAGAGTTCCGTTTATTTTTGGTAAAGTCTTCGAAGGTAAGAATAAAATGGCTTATGTTTGCGTTTTATGCTGGTTTACGTCGTTGGTGCAAGTGGGATTACAATAGGAATTAGTAGTTAGACTAATCACTAAGGGAGTCATTAGTTCAAGTTAATCACATTGTGGTCAGCGGTATGGACTCTTCAGTGGCCAACAAATTAACTATACGAAACACAATGTATGTGATTGATTAATCATTTTAATGTACCTCTGATTTAAGTCGGGTTGGCCTAGTTACTAGGCCCTAGTAGGAGGTACCCGGACGTTTGGATCGAAAGTCGTGGGTTTGAACCCAGTCGTTGCATCTGTTCGAAAAATTTAAGTGCAATGAATTCAATTCGAGGAAAACAATAAATATTCTTATAAACGGCGCCGGCGATGGAATAGCAACCTGCCACGTAATGTAATAAATACTAACCACTTCAAAATGTGGGCATGTGCCAAATATTTGGACGTGCCTCTGACTACCCCTCAGACACCTTTAATGGTCCGAGAGCTGGAGATTCGAGCCTTATGGAGTAATTTGATTTCATTTATAATGTTCGTTCACTGCTCGCTTTACAAAATCTACTCTAGATTTCGTTATGATTTATTATAACAATACAGTTTTCTGGTAATTACTTCGCACTTGTCATAAAACAATTTAGAAGGGAAGGCTTCAACAGCAGTTAATTAAGCCCTTATCATTTCGAGAACAAGCGCTCAGCGGCCGACATTTTAACAAAATACCACTTAAAAAATTGATATCGCGAATAAAAGGTGATTTTAGTAAGAGCGCGGTCAAAAGCGAAATAAATGAATAAACAACAAAAGGCGTAGATAAGCTGCTGCGAAAAACATTTTGATAGAGCAGGAGCCAAGGAGTATTTTGTTTGCAAATATATTTAAATTTTCTCTCACTCTTTGCTTTTAGGTAGGTATTTGATTTCTTGGTGGCTTTAAGACTGTGGCTCGTTTAAGATTCTGAAGGCTCTACAAGGTAATTCATATCATGTATACCACCCTGAAAGAGGCTTATTCTATCAACAAAAAGAAATAATATTAGCGGAATTTCATGTTTTTTTTTCTTTATTATTTTTTCTTTTTCTATTTTGTTATTTTCATCGTTTTTATGAGTAATTATAGCATTATCTACTAGTAGAAGCGACTTCGAGTGATGTTATTTTCATACAAACATAAACCACCCCCGCTGCTCCCACCTTGGAGTTGAATTTCAGGAATTCCCACCCTAAGGCACCCCTTCACTGCAACAAGACTCTACCCTCCTTTCATACGCAACGCTCAACAACCAACGCACAGCCTAAACACTGGTGTAGGCAGTGCGTTGATTGTTTGATTGTTAGTCAGTTAATAATTTTATTGATGTTGGCAAATATTCTTCTTACAAAAGTGACAATGATTTGATATCCGATCCTAAGATGACCATTCTAGAATGAATGAATGAATGAAAATTCTTAATTGTACACACACCTTAATAACTAATTACAATTGATTATAGACTAAATAAATTTATATGTACAATGGGCGGTCTTATCGCTAAGAAAGCGATCTCTTCCAGACAACCTTTGGATGGAGAGGAGTCTGAATTGTACGGATGATTGGTCGGGGTGCACTACAAAGTAAACGTAATATGTACTTAAATTATTTAAGAGTAGATAAGAATAATATAATTAGATAAAATAATAAAATACACATATACACATCTATATATAATAAAGGTATGTATATTAATATTTATAAATTTACATAAACAGTATAGGTACACAAATAATTTATATGAATAAGTAAATAGATATAGGTACATTCTTGTTAAATTATGAAGCTTCCAAAACTGCAGAGTGAGCATAGGCAGTTTTTTTCAAGGTACCGAAAGAAACAAAGTCAAAGTCAAGTTAAAAGGCGTTTATTTCAATAAAATTACTAGGATCACTTTGAAACGTCTTAGAAACTAGGTGAAGCTACGCCTGTTCCTCGCGACCAAACCTAGAAGAATCAGGCAACAAACACGGCTTGGTGCCGATAATTTTTTTTTTCGATGATCCTTTTTCACAAAATGGAGTTTAGAAGCCGCGGAAAGAAGCTAGTATCTTATAAATAAAGCAAAGTCCCCTGGCGCCTGCACTAAATTGCGGACGAGATAAGTCGCTCTGGTTTTTGTCGAGATTTCCGTCCAGCGCCAGCGTGGCGCTAATCGCTTCGGATTGCGTCTGGTGCAACTACGGGCTTTTATTTATAACCAGTCGCTATTTACAGTCTGTATAATGTATCATCATCATCTTCATCAGCCTGTAGAAGTCCACTACTGGACACAGGTCTCCCCCAAAGAGTTCCATGACGAATTTCCATCCACCGACTTCCCGAAAACTTCACAATGTCGTAGGTCCACCGGGTCCACTTCCAACACTGCATCGCCCGGTTCGTGGTCGCCATTTAAGAACGTTTAGTCCCCAACGGTTGTCGGTTCTGCGAGCTATATGGCCAGCTCACTGCCAATTCAATTTGCTTAGATGTAATAAATAATAAATTCTGAGGTCAGTGACCTTGGTTCTTCTACGCATTTTATAATTTCCGATCATATCACTTAGGTCAAAAAATTATATTGAATTGTCTAACCAATAATTGAATGTCGTCTCGTGTATTTAATACCCTAGTATCTACCAGGCCATTATGAGCTAAAGGGGTTCCTTTAAAAGTCCGCCCTGCATTGTAAAGCCTTAACAAGAAAAGTTTTAAGCTGACTTCATAGAGATACAAGTATGAGTCTTGGAAAATTGCATTAAAACATTTATAAGGCGGTTTCAAAAGACAGATCATTTGTAAACAAAAGTTTTTATAAAGCACTTACGGGAAATTAGTTTAGATAGGTTGGAGAGGATGGCGCATAAGTATACACGAAAAAAAATAAAAAATATGCTATAATTCAATATTATTAATATAATATCCGCTTGAGCCGAGCTTCGCGGTCGGTGGTTCTCCATTTTTATATATATTTTATAATATAATAGTTGTTTTGATTTTCTTTTTTGATATTAAGATGTACTTTTGTAGTAAAAAATATATTTTATAAATGAGATTTTAATTAAATATATGTGTATAAAATATGACTTATGACTTATGACATTATAAAACATTTATTGAGTAAACCAATGTACAAAACAAAAGTAAGCCCTGACTCCTAAACTAGGGTTACCTGTATGTCAGGAGTCAGTTGATAATATAATTCAAGATAGAAAGAAAGATCTCATTACATAGCTTTGAGATTTGATATATTGGCGGGCCAGACGCCGAGGACAGTTCACGAAGCAATGCAGTCTCGATCACAGTGTTTTTTTTTTTTTCGAACGGATTTTTATGCTGTTGGTCTCTTATGACCACTGCCAGCTACACTGGGCTAGGGCTCGCTGTGTGCTGTGTGCTCTAATATATGTAGTTCAGTACATTTTAACACGCTCCACGCCCCGCCGCAGTCCCGTCCCGTAAGGTTTTTAATACGATACCCATAGCGTACGTTCAATCTCATCAAACACAATATTCACATCGCCCCCAGCACAAAGTTACCGCAACTATGAGCTCAACTATTAAGTATTCAGTCGATAGTTGGTAAGTTCGTGTTTTATGACAACAATTTATTGTGCTCGCGAGTTGTTAGACTCCTCATAGTTGAGTTGACGTCAAACTTTGTAATCGGCCCCTGTGAATTTAGGCGTTATAATATCTGAAACTTAACGAGCGCAGAACGTGGATGGACGAAATAAAGTGATAATGCACTGTGCTTAGAGCAAAAACAATTCGCGATAGCGTTACGCTTACGATACGTTAGTAAAAGTCAAATATTAGCCAATGACATTGGCAATGCTTGAAATATTTTTATTTTGATTTGATTATATTTCACATCTGCTATCATCGCATCGTAAGCGTAAAGCTATCGTGAGTTTTTCATTTTTTTTTTTTATTCAACAGAGGTGGCGAACAAGCTTACAGCCTTCCTGATGGTAAGCGTAGCCTATGAGCGCTTGCAATACCAGAGGCATCACGCACGCGTTGCCGACCCCGAACCCCCTTCCCCCCTAAAGAGCTCTGGCAACCTTACTCACCGCAGGAACACAACACTATTTGAAACAAATAATGTCATTTGGCTGTGATCTTCTGTAAGGTACCCCAGGCAGGCTGCTCCAAACGAGAAAATCTCGCTGTGCCCTACCTCCTCCTAAAATGTCAGCTATGTACCTAATATTGTTTAGTGAGTTACGATAATCGTTTTCTTTGACTCCTACGACGCAACGCGGTACTAAAAAGATAGGGTTCCCACGATGTACGATGTACGTAATGCTAGAGACAAACGCATCCCACGTACGCAACGTATGCAACGCATTATGACATCTGGACCCCTGAATTTGTACGAATAGGACATAATCTATAGTTTGAAATGTTGCATATGATAAGTATGGTCCTAGTCGTTGCGATCGGTGAGAATATAACAAGAGATCCGTAACTGAGAGTCAATAAACAGCATTACCTGGCATCCTCAGTGCAGTGTATATTTTCACGCCCCTCACACTTGCTTGCTTGTCATGTCACTGAGTCTTTCTTTGTCATCCTGTATTAGGTCAGTGACCAAATTGAGGTAAGGTGCCCCTGAGAAGGACCTATGACTGAGGGTGAAAGAATCATTGCAGTGAAAGTATTAAAGTGTGCCTTAGAGGCTCTTTTCGTGCACCCTCACACTGACATCTCTATAAAACTATTTTAACAGCTATTTCTTTATAGACATTTCCCTCAAAATTCCCCTCACGGTGTTCAAGAATATGAGCAAGGCTATAAATTGATGAGATCAACTCGATGCCACATCCATAGTGAGTTCATGTTCCACTAAAACAAGACAGTCGGAAGGCACTTGAATCTGAGTTCCGTTAACTATCTCGAGGCACAAGGCGACCTATTTGGAATACAACGAACAAAAACTAAAATCCGCTATCAGGTGCTTTCACATTTGCCGATACGACGAAGAAAGACTCACAGTGAAAGATGTATTATTTAGTTTTAAGCCAAAATTGACATACCTAGCCCAACTTATGTTCTTTTAGTAAATGAAATAAGGTTTGAGAATTTTGACAAAGTGCAGTTTTGTTGGTTGTTGGGTGCATGGGCGGAACCAACGGGGGAGTGAAATTACAACTCATCCTCTTATGTGGTCGTTAACAAAATCACAACTTACATCAAAAGGTAAACAAAAGAAAATTTTATTTGCAAATCAATTAAAAAGCTATGCAAATGAAGTAAAACGAAATAAACATTTTCCAATAACGAAATTGTCATTACCGAATTCAATAAATTGTACGTGATTGCCATCGTGCTTTTAATGAACAAATATCGTTGATTTTAGGTAAAAATATCGTCATGGCAGCCCCGATGAAGAATAGGCCTCTCCATAACTACCTACTCGTGGATGTCGTAAGAGGCGACTAAGTGAAAAAAGGTAGGGGATGGGCAGCGGCATCCCCTATTTTAACAACGATAGCTTTAACGATCGCTGCACTCGCCCGCGTGCCCAGCGTGGTGAGTATGGGGAAATTCTCCCCACATGATATGAAGTCGCTTTGGAAATCTGTGGGGGAGGCTAAAATTGTGCAAACATAGTTTTCTCCTATTGAGCTACGGAACCCAAAAACATTGTAAATAAGTCCTAAAAGTTGCACGCGTTTTAAGCTCAGTTCAGTTTAAATTTAAAATATCAGATCCAATCAGGCTCAAATATAATGTTGACACGTACCAGGGCGGCATGTACTCAAAGAGCTAACTCCGGCATCGGCTGCATTATGAAGGGTTTACAAGCCAAGTTCCGCACTTAGCTCCGTCCACTCAGTTTCATGGGCGCGCAACAAGTGCTTTCCATAATTGAGCACACCTGCTCGACCTTCTTCTGCACTATGCGCGCCTGGTATTATCATCATTTATTAATATCGTTTCATTGAGTATGTAAAGTGAGCTAGTTGACATAAACCTACGTAATTGTTAAATTTATTGTAGGTATAAATTAATGAATTTACTTTTAAAAATTTATCAATAAAATAAACAATCCTTAAGGTGCCTCCGCCTTACAGAAGATCACAGCCAAATAACATTATTTGGTTCAAATAGTGTTGTGTTCCTGCGGTGAGTAAGGTTGCCAGAGCTCTTTTGGGGGCGGGGTCGGGGTCGGCAACGCGTGCGTAATGCCTCTGGTATTGCAAGCGCTCATAGGCTACGGTAACCGCTTACCAACAGGTCGTATACTTGTTTGGCACCTCAGTTTTATAAAAAAAAAAAAAAAAGTTGCCATGTCTTGCTATTTCATAATGACAAACAGTAACAGTGATAGTTTTAAGCATTACTTAGATTTAAAAAGCCTTACTTAATAAATTGGGTAAATTTTTAGGTTAATAATTGATCTAGCGAGCGAATATCTCTCAAACAACTTGGAAGAATTACGTCATATGTTTATTTGTTAGAGCATAACTGTCAAACCGTCCATCCGATCATCATAGAATTTAGAAGGTCATCAGTTTGTGCTATTAAAATTTGCTGAAGAAGCTTAGAATATGAGTTAAATCGGCCAAGCCGTTGCTATGATATAGGGGTCAAAAAGGGGGCTTAAAAAAGTAATACTTAATAACATAAGCTTAATTAGCTCATAGGCTACGGTAACCGCTTACCAACAGGTGGCCCGTATGATTGTTTGCCACCTCAGTTGTATAAACAAAAAAAAATGAAAGAACTTTGTTCATACATTTTGTTACGAATTTTATTCTTATTCTATGTATGCCATATGGTTTTTGAGATACAACGAAAACAGTAATATTTCTAAACAAAAAATTATCGTAAACACCCAATAGGTAAAGTTTTAATAACTTCATAGTTTAGTAGGTCATTAGTTACAAAATGCTAAGATGCTAAAGATTTTCAAAGTTTATTATTATTATGCCATAACGATAATCGAAGCACCATTTTATATTAGCCGTCGCGAGATCTCAGTTCGAGGCAAACCACTAGTAATTATATATAGTACCTATTCGAAAAGCATGCCCTTGAAATTATCTATAACACCCAACAGTCACTTACGTACGTCCTGACCCTTGCGAATTTGAAAAACCCGTTTCGTCAGTCATAATGTTTTTGTAAATCGTGTCGAAAACCTCAACAAAAAACATATAATTAACTCTATATATAAAGAGAATGATATAAAATATTCTTAGGGTTCGGAAGCTGTATGGCGATAACGAAACTCGTATTTTAGTTTTATCTATCCATCACGCAATCTGCTGCATTGTATTTCTAATGTAATTCGTAATGCAAACTCATTTTCAATGTCTTTCATAGAAAATGAGCCGTGTTGGTACGGTGGAAGGTACCTCAACTTTCGATCCGAAGGTCAATGGATTCTATTCAAAAAATGTACCTATGTTTTTAATTTAATACGTGCTCAAAACGATGAAGGAAAACATCGTGAGGAAGCCCGTGGCTTGATCAGCTCGGCACGTGCGGTGCGGTGAGTGTCCGTCTGAGACACAAGAGGTGCGGTTTCAATTCCCGCTGCTGGACAACTGCTTGCATGATCTGCAAATATTTGCTTCGGAACGGGGCGTTGTAGTAGGTACCATGGTACTCGTAGTTTCTGATACCCACGTCACAGGGAATCCTAGTTTGGGGTCAGGACTATGTATATGTGACTGTTGGGTGGTATATGTGGGCGCCAGATCCTGAAAATGACGTAATGACGTATTTTCACGTAGGCGCCACGTAATCGCAACCGCTATATTGCCTTTTAATAACGTTTTTGAACAATATTTACCCGAAATAAATATAAATACTGTAAAATAAACTATAAAAATCTATATTGAATTTCATAAATTATGGATTAATTTTACCATGATTTATTGTTAATATAAGATCTTTATTTTGATTTAAATAGTCGCTCAACGCAAATGTCACTACCGCTCTTTGTTCGCTACCTGTATAAATACTCGCCCGGCACTCGTCCGGGACACAACTGGTTGAGCGCTCGCAGTGTAAACATCTCTCGTAATAAAAATCAGTCTACCTCGCTATACAGTTGTTTTAATTTAATATGGGTTCCGAGAACCACCCTGTGGAGATTCCACCAGGTCTAGGTCCTGAAAATGGACCAGCATGAGTCATGATACCGACATTGCGCCGACAGCAGCGGTGGGATTCGATGCCTTATCTCCGATTTTTATTCAAGTCATTTCAGGTACAAGGGCTTTGTTGCAGCAGTTGCTGAAGCAGCATCAAGTGCTGTAACCGCAGCAATGGGAAGCAGTGTACCGTAGTATCGTGACCACAGCTTGTATTTGATTTAACCAGGGATCCAATAATTAACGAATGTTTTATTTCAGATTCGTTCTCAAATTCGTTCAGGAACAGTCATTGTATTTGTTTCTTTGAACTTGTTACGAGGTGGTTCTTTGTGGTCCGTGTTATAGATTGCTTTGGAGGTCCTCTTCTGCAGCACAAGTGCGGTGTTTGGGTTTGCGGCACTCCCCCGCAAGAGGGTTCCGTGAGGCGTAGTGCTGTGAAGGTGGCTGGAGTGGACTGGTCTGGCTGTGTCTGCGTCTGGGAGACCTTTCTTTTGGACTGCGTTTACTACGGAGCTGGGTCTCTTCGATGATTTGTCTATGTGCGGGTTTTTATATATTTGTGCCGTGGAAGCGTAGTGGTATCCACGGGGTCCATCTGTTCATCTTTGATTTTTATATTAGCAGTAGTAAATAGAAAGTGACTGTTAAGCAATCAGGCACCAAGCCGTGTTTACTGCCTGATTTTTCTAGGCTTGGTCGCGAGGAGCAGGCGTGGCTTCGCCTGGTTCCTTGGACGTTTCAAGGTGATTATTGAAATAAATGCCTTTTGACTTTGACTTAAGAGATATTACTGATGGTGATGATGATGATGATGATGATGATAATGACGATGATGATGATGATGATGATGATGATGATGATGATTATGGTGATGATGATGATTATTATGGTGATCATGATGGTCATGATGATGATTATGGTGATCGTGATAATGATGATGATAATGGCAGCTTAGCTGACGTTACCCTTTTTTTAGAAAACAAACCCTGGAGCTGGTCCTCCGTTAAACTATTCTTGAGTTTCCGGAATTATTTATCTCGCCTCCACGGTAAACGCGCGTAGCGTGGAAATAAGACTGATTTCGACAACTCTAAAGTCATCGCCTTATAAGCTTTCAGTGGACTTCTAGTTTTTAGTCACTGAAATTGAGTATTTAGGCGATTAATATTTAGGTCAGGTACGAGATCGGGAAAACTGATGCTCTCGTTAAATCCCACCAACGAAAGGGAGGTTACGCCGGTTACTAGGATTAGGTTATATTGCGGGGTACGCCTATAAAATCACCTGCGCTGTTTTCATTTGTCTGATTTTTGCTTTTGAGTTTTAGTATCGAGATTGCACTTGAGACGGCTGGGCTCTGCACACAGCGAGCCGCCGCTCACAGCGTGCCATGGGAGCCCGCTCACAGCGTGCCATAGCGCGCTGGCTGCGTGTCACAGCACGTTTGCCATGTGCCTGCGAAACTGACGATAACCGATCGAATCGTGGTTGCGATCCTGTTGATGAATACAGTGGTAAGACCAAACCAGCTATTTTATATTTCCAGATGTGCTGAGGTAGATCGCGTTCTGAACAAATGGAGTGATTACGATGATGTCGAATTTGGGCTTTTGTCTGGCCCTGCTAACCTCGAATTCTAAATAGGGGAATAAGATATTCTGCACTGTCGTCCCGTTGGAGTGTATTGTGGTGCATTGTCCCCCTGCTGACCTCACCCCAGCCAGCCCAACTCCTTAAAGTAACGGAGAAGGACCCTAGGTTGGTGGCAACATTGTTCAAGAATCCCCGTTGATGTTGTGGATGAAGAGGAGTAGCATCCGATCACCTCCTGCATTCCTGTTTTGAGCCTAGCTTCATTTGTGGCTGTGCAATGTAGAACAAAATGCTCCACTATTTCCTCGTGCTGAAGACAGCCGCGACAGAGGCCGCTGTCTGTATCTCCAACCTTAAGGAGATGGTGGTTGAGAACACAGTGGCCCGTGATGACGCCCACCATCAGCCTTAGGTCTTCGCGATTCATCTTCAGTAGCGTGGTTGTCACGTGTTTGTTTTGTTGGGAACATATTCTTTGTGTGTTTGCAGTCTAATCTGCGCTTCTATAACTTCTGATGTTCCTTCTCGGAGTTCAGTTTTAACCGGTTTATGATCTCTGTTGATGAGGGTCTGTCGAGGCTAATGTATCAGGCGTATGGCGTTGGTGTGTTTTGCACTTATTTTTATTGCTAAGGAGTCTGCCTAGTTGTACCATGGACATATTCCATGACTTTTTGTCCATTTCACTTTATTAATGTGTTTGTCGGACAACCTTTGAAGAGAAGCATTTCATTGTGGATTATGATCTGGTCTTTCTAGTGCATTGACGAGTGCTGTGCTGTCTGTTGTGAAAGTTAGTTAAGCCTGTGCGCTTGCATTAACTTCACCTGTTACAGACACGAATGATGAAGACATTGCTATTGCTGCCAGAAGGAGCCCAGGGTGTCTGCCTGGAAGTAGTTCTACCTCGTTGATTTGCTAAGGGGTTATCTACACGAGAGCCTGTTTCCTGGACAGTGGAAGCCACAACCCGCTCCTGTTTTTGTTTAGCTCCATCAGGGTAGGTGTGACAAAAATGTCTGAGGCCGAGGATGTTTCCTCCACTCTCTCATAACTTTTGACTTGATACCTCTTGCAAGTGAGATATGATGTAGCTATTCTGTCGGTGCCATTTAGCGCCTCCGGTATTGCGTGGATAGCCTTATCCAGAATTTTGTAGGGGTTTGTTGTTTTGGTACTACCTTTCCATAGACCTGATTCTTAGCGCCGCTGCCATCGCCTCTTATGGTACAAGTGGACCCCTGCTAACCTCATGGGGTGTCTCTAATGATGAAGGGTGATACTCTTGTATGGTTTAACAAATGGGTGTCCTGTGATCGAACCTGGACCTATTTTAAGCGCGAGTTTAAGCCTTCATGTCCAAAAACGTCTGGACGTTGCGAACATTCTGTTCGACGTAATGAGCAAAAGCTGGCTGGTATATTGGCTAGATCCCAGTTTGGGTGATGCCTGTTATGTTGTCTAGATCCTGGCTTGGATGCTTATCAGGCACGGATTGTTGTCTTATCAGGAAAGATAAGATAAGATAAGATTTTATTTATTTGACACATACATAACAAATGAGTAGGCAGGTTAACAAAGCTAAATATTATGTTTCTTAGTGCGACTGTGCAAGTGCGGCCAAACTAGGTCCAAGTCTCAGCTTATGCCACTCCCGAAAATAATAGGGAAGTAGCGCTGGTTTTCAGAATGGACCTAACAGGGTGACATCACGCGGGCGAGACAACGTGGTACGTCAATATAATATCAAAATAAATATATATGAATGGGTGTTGTAAATTACCGATAATAAATACTTAACATAAATAAGTTTAATAAATTACCTACTAATTAATATGTTAAATGAAAGGAGTTTCTGTTAATTCTGGTTTTGGATTTTTGGGAATAGGTAATTTGGGGATAAGTTTTATAACATCCTCGGATAGTATCACAACATAGACGAAGTTTGCGTCAAATTAGAATTATATGATGTTGGTGATGACCAGACTCAATTCAATATTTTAATTGGCTATCATCTCGTAGAAAGAGTTAGATACTGACCTTACTTTCCGAATTGCTTTGCTTTCTAAATTGAAATTCTACAAATTGGCCCAGACGAACCTCCCAAAAACCTTTAATACAATAAGATATTTGTGTAAATTAAGGATGGACGAGCGACTTTTTTTATTTCTAGTTATGAAGAGTTTTTCTTATGATGCCACGTCACGAAGCACGTACTGTAAAACTCTGTCCTAACTTTGAAGGTCCGGTGGAAATATTATAACCGTTTTAAAGTAAAGACTGATCCTTTCATGGACAAGGACGACGCCATGTGGGCGGTAGATAGATATAATGATATCTTAAAAATAAAAATAAGTTCATATGTTGTTTGAAGTTAGACTAAGCTTCAATCATTATGTAAATGAGTTTATTCCATTTAGTTCATTAATAACTTCTAATGGTTTCATGAAACATTTTCATAAATTGACTTGTTTCATATGTTTAATCACTAAATATCTGTAGTGATTCCGATTATAATGTTCCTTTCTATCCTCGAAGTAGTTTCGAGAGGGTCGGATGGTTTTTTCCTATCCCTGAAGTAGTTCCGAAAGGGTCGGATGATTCCTTCCTATCCCCGAAGCAGTTCCGAGAGGGTCGGATGGTTCCTTCCTATCCTTGAAGTAGTTCCGAGAGGGTCGAATGATTCCTTCCTATCCCTGAAGCTCTTCCGAGAGGGTGGTCGGAATGTTTCTTCCTATCCTGGAAGAAGTTCCGAAAGAGTCGGATGGTTCTAATTGTTGTTTCGAAAGAGTCGAATTAAAACATGATCGCTATCCCGAAAGATTCGGGTAGACGAGGTACTAAGCTCCGAGAGGATCGGAATGCTCCTTCCTATCCTGGAATAAGTTCCGAAAGAGTCGGATGGTTCTAATTGTTGTTTCGAAAGAGTCGAATGAAAACATGATCGCTATCCCGAAAAATTCGGGTAGACGAGGTACTAAGCTAGCTATCTAGAGAGAGATAGAGCTGAGGTGAACTTGGCGTGTCCATGTTCAGTAACTAATGCTTGCTTTTTCAGCCCTCCTGAGTTTCTTGCCTGTTCTTCTCAGTGAAGGTCGCGTTCCGAACAGGTGGTAGAGCTCCCCATTCTATTTTATTATATCAAGATTCGCTGAAAATATAAATACTTAAAATAAACTTAACTGTGTACGAAAACCAGACATTAAATCTTAGTCTTCAAAGTACTTCAATGATTACCCGTGTTTTATAGCGCAGAGAACGCGCTTTTTGCAGAATGGCCGTGTGGGCGCCAGATCCTGAAAATGACGTAATGACGTATTTTCACGTAGGCGCCACGTAATCGCAACCGCTATATTGCCTTTTAATAACGTTTTTGAACAATATTTACCCGAAATAAATATAAATACTGTAAAATAAACTATAAAAATCTATATTGAATTTCATAAATTATGGATTAATTTTACCATGATTTATTGTTAATATAAGATCTTTATTTTGATTTAAATAGTCGCTCAACGCAAATGTCACTACCGCTCTTTGTTCGCTACCTGTATAAATACTCGCCCGGCACTCGTCCGGGACACAACTGGTTGAGCGCTCGCAGTGTAAACATCTCTCGTAATAAAAATCAGTCTACCTCGCTATACAGTTGTTTTAATTTAATATGGGTTCCGAGAACCACCCTGTGGAGATTCCACCAGGTCTAGGTCCTGAAAATGGACCAGCATGAGTCATGATACCGACATTGCGCCGACATATATCATCATCATTTCAGCCGTACGACTTCCACTGCTGAACATGGCCTCCCCCACAGACAACAAATTCCTTAACATGTGGGGGGATTTGCCCATACTCAGCACGCTGGGCATGCGGGTTGGCGAGCGCAGTTAGAGCTATCGTTGTTAAAATGAGGGACGCTGCTGCCCATCCCCTAGCTTTTTTCCCTTAGTCGCCTCTTACGACATCCGCGGATAGGTAGATATAGAGAGCCTATTCTTCAGCCGAGGCCACCATGGCATAGGTACGGCGGCATGGGTGGTATAGTAACACAGCAAAAGCCGTTAAGCATAAATGGAAACAAACATTATAGAGAAACTTGTTTTGAGATAGATGACCTCATCACCTCAGACAATCATTATTATCTAAGTTCATAATATAAAGGACTCACTCGCTATCAAGCTATTCTAAAGATAATACGCAATATGTAAGATGTTAGATGCGCGATAAATCGATTCATTATAATTCACTGCAGTTTTGGAAATATGAAGTGCGAGACAGTGATCGATTAATAGATTTATTATAATTCACTGCAAATTTGGAAATATGAAGTGCAAGATAGTGATTTTGTTTATATGTAGTGCAGGTTTGTATTATTTATAAAAGGAGGTCTTAATTTATTAGAAAGTGATTGAACAACCTGGTTCGCTGGGAAGCTAGTTGGTTAGAACATGCCCGTATCTAGGGGAAATTTGCAGGTTCAAATCCCATCTGAGGCAAAATTTTTGGTATATTTAAAAAAAATCACAGCCTGTAAAGATTCTTCTTCTTCTTTTTCTTGTCGTGTCACTGATTCTTTCTTGGTCATCCTGCACTAAGTCAGTGATCAGGTTGAGGTATGGTGGCCCTGAAAAGGGCCTATGACCGTTGATGAAATTATTAGTGTATTATTAGTGAAGTGATTAACGTGCGCCTCTTAGAGGCTCCTTTCGTGCACACAAAGATTGTCAAAAACATAGCACTTCATTCATTGTAGATTGGGCGTTTTTCCTAGATCCGCGTTTAAGGATTGTCTACTCACGTCAAGGTCGAGATGACCGCAAGTACGCAAGCTATGTAATGAATGTGATCTTTTTTTTTCAGTGTCTTTAGCGCAGGACACAGGCGATAATGGAGAAGTGAGTTCATGATTTTTATGTTAAACTAGGTGGTGCCCGCGACTTCGTAAATCATAAATCATACTTTTTATTGCCTGAAATACATGTGTTATAGATGTTATATATTTTATAAAAGTAGCAATGTATTCTGCCTGTTCAGGCGTGCAATTTTGTAATAACAATATAAATTAAATCAAAATTAGATAGTATAAACTAAACATACAAAAAATAAAAAAGACAACAATTCGAAACATCGTCGTTCGTCTGCGCAGGATTAGTATTTCGAGTAGCTAGTAGTCATATTTTGGACAATTAACTCAATATCTTTATAAATTGTAGTATATGTGTTATTTTGATGTCTTAACTATATTATTGTAAAGTTTCATTAAAATCCATTCAGTAGTTTTTACGTGAAATAGTAACAAACATCCAAAACATTTGACTGGCCTCATAGCTCAGTTGGTAGTAACTCTGCCTTCTGCGCTAGAGGTCGCGGGTTCGATTCCCGCACTGGACATACATTTGTGACTAACACAGATGTTTGTTCTGTGTCTGGGTGTTAAATATATATCTATTATGTATATCAGTCTCTGGTACCCATAGTACAGGCTATGCCTAGTTTGGGATCAGTTGACAATGTGTGATATGTCCGGAATATTTATTTATCCATCCATCCATCCATACTTACTTGGATAGGATAGGATATAGGCCTTGGGTGGCATGGAGGCTGGCTCATGCCTTGCTCAAAGAATTTGTCTAGACATTCGGCGTTGTAATCGGATCAGATCAAAACTTCTTCTTCTTGTCATGTCACTGATTCTTTCTTGGCCATCCTGTCTTTGGTCAGTGACCAGGTTGAGGTATGTTAAAACTACTAACCTGTTTATAATTTCAGATCGAAGATAGATGGTCTTGGGGATACGTAAATGATACTGATAAAGTAAGTTAGCTTAATCTCATTTTACGAAGCTTATAACTTTTTAAAACTCGGCTATTAATCATAGATAAGGCGTATTTTTGTAGCGTCTTAGCTACTTTTTGCTCTAGGTGCTACGTAACGTAAAGCACGTTGACCAGCTTTACTTGTTGAATTAAACGTCTAATGTGAAATGCTACACAATCGATCCGCGGCTGTTGAGCATAACCGAAGAAGTTTTTAGGGACTTTTTTAAGAAGATGACTCATTTTTTTTTATTATTCCAGAATAAAGATAAGAAAGAAGATTTGCAAAGTACCACCACTACCACGACTACCACGACTACCACCACAGAGACTCCCTATGATCCATGTGTGTTCTACAACCCACCGAAACCTAGCTTCAAAGCTCCCGGTAGAAAGATCAATGAAGAAAGTAAGTACTTCTACCGAAAATAATAACATATTTTCAAACCTAACAGCGACATTCATAGTCCTGACCCCACACTATGATTCCCTGTGTTGTGGGTATCAGGCACTCACCCGCTACGCAACCGAGGTCGACATAATGTTCCTTTTGATACTAGAATAGCCCGCCCCATGGAAATGAAAGATATTAGCGCTTGGGGGTGACTACTACCAGCAATCATATAAATTACTTTATTTTTCAGAATGCGAGGAATATATCTACGACATAAAACTAGTCCAAGAACAAATCAGGCGGAACACTGAATGTGAGTATTCCCTATAACATAAAAACTGACCTCTAGAGACCTATTTAAATAATAAATGACATAGGCTATGTCATAAGCTAGGTACATATTATTTCCATAGATCTCTGGCTGATGTAATATAGCCATTGAAAGTCTTTGAATGGCTGTCCGTTCTTTAGTCAGCTTTTCATTGAAACCTGTCCCAAAAACCTCGATTCACCTAAGACCAGTCGCTGGTCGCTTAAAAGTCATTCAAAATCTCTAGACCAAACCATTTTAGCAGACCATAAAGGTAACAACACCGTTATCATCAGCCTGATGAAGCGCACTGCTGACAATAGGCCTTGACACGACGAATTGACTTGAGCCTTCTCTATCCACCGACTTCCCACAACCTAGACAATGTGGTAGGTCCATTGGGTGAGGAGCCTTACAACACTGCGTCGTGATCCGGTTTATGGTCGGCGTTAGGGATTAAAGGTTAGATAGATGGATAGATAGATAACACTTTATTGATCACCACACGGAAATAATACATAAGATCACAATTACAAATTTACACGGCAATACAATGGGCGGCCTTATCGCTAAGAGCGATCTCTGCCAGGCAACCTTAGGATGGACTGGACTGAAAAGATTAGAGAAGGGGCAAGATGGTTTATCTTAAAATATGAAGAAAATTATTAACTATAAACAGAATAAAGTAGGTATATTAAATAGATAAATCAAGATAATCATATATATATATATATATATATATATATATATATATATATATAATACATATAGTGACATTTATATAAACACATACAGATACTATATCGATACTATATATACTATACTATAAGGTTCTCGAATGTCTCTTTTATTTTATTTTATTTATTCAGGGACAATAAAACGCTACAATATATAATCTTAGATTTAGGTAATGGTAAATAAGTAGGTAAGTAAGTACCCATTGTAGCCCACTGCTATCCTCATTTTAAATCACTAAATTAACAAAAGTGCGCCACTAAAGGAATTAATCAAATTAAATGCAAAGTAATTAAAATAAATTTATTTTCTCTGTTTCTCTATTTTTTGGTTGTCCGTTCTGCAAGCTATATGGCCTTCCCACTGCCACATTGACTTGCTAATTCTGAGAGCTATGTCAGTGACCTTGGTTCTTCTACGGATTTCTTCATTCCGAATATCACACTCAAACTCCGAGCATAGCGCTCTCCATAACCCATTGCGTGACTTTGAGCTTGAGTATGAGGTCAAGTCTGGGTGCCTTATGTCATCACTGGCAATACGCACTGTTTGTAGACTTTCGTATTGAGGCTCTGAGGTATTTGTGACGGAAAGATATGACGATCTTTCCTAAAATCCGAGTTGGATTCTTCAATCGACTTTGTCGAAGTTCTGCCTGGTTGAATCGTCTGACCTAAATAAACAGTAGTCTACAACTTGAAAGGTAATTACCTTAATCATCTTAATTACCGCATAAAATACATCTGCGAAAAACTTGCTGGGATGTTTCATTACAGGTATAATAGCCAATAGAAATAAGGATCAACCTAATCGGTACTACCCTGCAGCTGTCGGCGGTCGCCCAGCTCTTCCAGGAGAATTTCCACACATGGTAAAATGAGTATTAAGGGTACAGATTATGCCAAGAACAATAATCATAATAATATTTATGAGGATCCTTCACCTACAGCTGTGGGCGGCCGCCGAGTACTGCCTTTTCATTTTCTCTTACCACTAGCAAACGCCCGCCACTTTGTCGGCGTAAAGTTTCGCTTGATGTAAATTTTGTCTCAAACAAACTTTAAAAACCCGTTGTCTTCTTCAGGGGATAATTTTAAAGTACCTTAATGAATATCCTATAAAACTGCAATAGACTAGGTTTTGAGTTCATTGCAGCTGTTGTTAAAAAATCTCCTACAAACACTATCCGAATCTTATACGTCGTAAAATCTTAATCTCACCAAAAACCCCAATGTTCGTGATGCATTATTTAATTTCTTGAGTATTTGTACCAACACCCTATTTTACCCCATTTCAGAATATTTCATTCATAGAGCTTCTAAAATGCCTTTCCTAGTGCACCCCTACACTATAAAAGGAAGATTCCTTTTAGGACTTATTTTTTTTCTAAATTTTTTTTTCTAAATATTCCGGACATATTCACACGGCCAACTGATCCCAAACTAGGCATAGCCTGTACTATGGTGACCAGAGACTGATATATATAATAGATAAATATTTAACACCCGGACACAGAACAAACATCTGTGTTTATCACACAAATGTTTGTCCAGTGCGGGGATCGAACCCGCGACCTCTAGCGCAGAAGGCAGAGTTACTACTAACTGAGCTATGAGGCCTGTAAATGATTATGATTTAGGTTGTGCGTTAATTGTCAGTCAGTCAATTTTAATAAGTTTTCCGCTATTCCGGCGAATAGTGATAATCCTCTATGGTAAAAACGTAGAGTGAAATTAGTTGTGTGGTTACAGGTAGTGCCAAAGAGAGACCTACTCTTCATCCACCACCCAGTATTGTAGGCGGCCGCCCCGCTCTGCCCGGCGAATTCCCTCATATGGTAAAATTAGTTGAAAAATAAAAAAAAATATAAAAAAAATTAACAAATACTCAAACAGCTTGGACGAATCATTGTATGTTAGTATATATATATTTGTAAGAGCATAACTTTCGAATCTTCAAGCCGACCTGCATGTTATTTAGTGAGTCGACACATTTTGAGTCGACACAGTTGCTGGTAAGAATAAGAATAAAATCGTCTAAGATGGTGCTAAGATCTAAGGGTGCAAAAAGGGGGATGCGGTTTTCAAAGTTAATCTTAATCGTGCCTCAACGATCATCTAAGCACCAACAGAACATCTAAGAACCAACCAGACATCGCCAGGACTCAGTTTGGGGCGAGCTCTAGTATATCTTAAGCTATCTCAAATAATTAAACTATAATCCATTTTATACCAGGGTGCCATAGGCTGGAAGGCGGTGTCGGGAGGGTACATTTTCAAATGCGGCAGCACGCTCATCAGCCCCAAGTTTGTGATGACGGCTGCGCACTGCGTCAGGGCTCCACCGGATACCTCGATCGATGACCCGGTTCCAAAAATCATCAGGCTTAATGACCAAAACTTATTTCATGATGCTGTAAGTTTAATGATACATCAACACTGATACGGCAGCAATTACAATTACATTACCGACGTCTATTTTTGAAAAACCATTAGTCAATAATTGGCAAGGAAACAAGGAGGCAGGGGAATGACAGACAAGATGTAAATTAACACATTATTTTTTTGTCACTTTTAAATTTTTTGACGTTAATAGACAATGCTTAGATTACGTAGGCGCCGGTTTAAGAGTGAACAAAAAAACACGGTGAATATTTGGTTTAAAACCAAAACGACCGCCAAACAACCGGTAGCTGCCCCATAAAAATCCTTTCTGATTCATATTTTTTTAAAAAGCAAGGCTAATGTATCTTTTTCAACCTTTTCTACTTCATCCACAGGACGGCAATTATAACACAGCAGCATCATCAGACGTGAACATATCCAGGATCATAGTGCACCCCAACTACCAACCTCCAAAGAAATACTACGACATAGCCCTGATGGAGCTGGCCAGTGCAGTTTACTTCACGTATAAGTTGAGACCGGCATGTTTGTGGAACAGACCCGATACTGGGACCTTTGGGAAAGAGGTGTCGCTGACTGGTTGGGGGGTTTTAGCTCAAGGTATGTAGTCTACAAGGTGCAGGCCACACAAGAACAAGTTGTTCTGGATATCTTTGGTGGAGGCTTATGTTCAGCAAATGTCGATGATGATGGTGATAAAGCAGTCTACAGCATGTAGGTTTACAATTCCCGAGGCTAAAGTGGAATGGGGTGGGGCGCTTGGCAAGGCGGGACGAGAATATAATGATTTGTGTGGTATGTGTGGTGGCCAAAAGATGAGCGTCAACCGCAGAGTATAACACCGATCTAATGATGTTCCTACGATATCTATAGCAGCTGCAGGTCAACAATTGATCAGACTGGTAAAGCTGAGGCCTATATCCAACAGTGCATGCTGAAAATTCGGTAGATAGATTGATATAAAATCACTTTGTTGCCCGTCTGACCGTTAAGACCCTTTATCCACTTGAAAGATCCACCAATTATACATTTTTCCATTACTATTCCACAGGCAGCTTCGAAATATCACCACTCCTCCAAGCAGCGAACGTGGATATAATAGACACCCAACAATGCGAGGATCTCCTGGTGAACTCGCGCAACCGGCACTGGTGGGGTTTGGCGGAGGACCAGCTCTGTGCTGGCCGGTTGGAGGGAGGCGTTGATGCTTGCCAGGTTCGAAACAATCAGGGAGTTCCTTCTTATCCTATTCTATACACATAAATATATTATTAACCTGATCAAAAACATGATTCAGAAAATTACGCGGCAGTTCCACTGTGATCGTGTGTCCATTCTGCCTAAACTCTTTTGCTTTGGATTGATTGTGTCTCATGATCTCCTCAGACAATGGACAATGCCGTGGATGAAGCCAATTAATGGATGAATTGGTTTTCAAGAATGTACTAACAATGACACGATTGTTCTATACAAATAGACTCTGAGCATTGTAATGATCAGCTGAGCACCAGCTTTGTGTTGGAGTGGGTGTCAAGGGGTCAATACTGATCAAGAGTCTCGACAAGATTTTCACTCTTCGTTCGTTTCAAAATTATCGAATCACCATTAGTAGCAGGAGGTACTGCACAGCGAGATTTTCTCGCTTTAAATTAGAGCAGCCCGCCTAAAGGTACCTCCGCCTTACAGAAGATCACAGCCAAATGACATTATTTGTTTTGAATAGTGTCGTGTCCGCAGGATGCGCCAGAGCCAGAGCTCTTTAAGGGAGGGGGGGATTTAGGGGAGGCAAAGCGTGTGTGCTGCCTCTGGTATTGCAAGCGTTCATAGGCTAAGGTAACCACTTACAAACGGGTGGGCCACATTTAGTTATATAAAAAAACATGCCTAGAATCTGTAATACGATGGCAATGTTGGTGATATTGAACATTAAAATGGCTTTCTTTTTTCAGGGAGATTCAGGTGGACCGCTCCAGTTTAGGAAGCCCCTCTTCAGCTCCCAGCATGGCAACCTCTACTACGTTGTTGGCATAACTTCATTCGGCATCGGGTGTGCTTTGCCAAACTATCCCGGGATCTACACAAGAGTTTATAGCTTCATTGACTGGATTGAAGAAAATGTTTGGAAATAATTCAGGATCTTTCATTTTCTTACAATAACATCGACAAGATGAATTATATTTCGATATGGCGTAGGTAGCCCCAGTAGCCAAATCTAATTTCTTTTTTTATCAATATTCTGAAGGTTTGATCTAGAAAGAAATAATCTGAAGGTGAGTCTATTTACATTTTGTTTTTTTTTTAAACTTTGATGACGGTTATTCTCTGTAGTTTTGGATAAATGGAGGCTCAGTAGCTCGAGCACGAATAATTCACGTTACACTTATGATATTTACGCAGATACGATATCAAATGTCAAATATTATAAGCAATCAAAATTAAAAGATTTGAAGCATCGCCGATGTCATTTGACCTTTAATATTGTATCGTCAGCGCACGGCTATCGTGAATTTTATTAATTGTTCGTGCTTCGCTCACTGTCTACCAAAGATGATTTGAAGTGGAAATTATGTAAAATTTTCCGATATTAATTACCTAATAAAAAAACTGCTTACAACGATGTACCTACTGTGATTTTTAATATGTACCTACTGAGCCTTGATAAATTTTATAAGAATTCCTAGGATAATATTGAACTAAAATATTTTAGTTCCACTATGTACGAACGTTAAATGAAGCGAGAGGAGAGGAATCGTCTCATCGGAGGGAGATTAGGGTAAATCCACCAATTCCCGGGATCGTTCGAAATGGAATACTAAAGTACTCAGTATCCACTCCCTTTTGCTTGGCAGATTGATTCTGCTTGTTTTGTGTTAGCGAAATTCTAGTTTAGTTGATGGAAAATATAACTTAAATTAAATTTATGGATAAATTTTAATTGTACGAGTACATATTCTTACCAAAAAAAAAGTATTTTCTTCATTTGTGATTTATTGTGTTTGTTCTTACACTATTGCCTCCCATATTTTAAGCAACATTTTATATATTTACAATGAATGGTTGGTACAAGTTGATTCATAATATGTATAGAAACTATCCCGAAATGGGCTAATTTCATCAAGAATATGACCAATTTATTTTCCGAACCTTATTTATATTAGCTGTTTTTGATTTTTATTAAATGCATGATAAATTCGACATCAAGATTGCTACTTAAAACAGCTAAATAACTAATTTTGAACTAATTTTATGCCAAAACAGCTGAGTTATTCATGTTTCCTAAAGTCGTACCTAGAACAAACATTATTGCCAATTTGGTGTAGAATAAACCATTTTCGGTACATATCGTGAATCACCTTGTAGATTTATATAAGTATAAACCTGTACCTATTTGTATTCTAAAATTGGCAAAACAACTTCAAAATAACTGTACTCAGCGAAACTATATTTTAACACACTGATGACAATCTAAGTAATCACTAAGGTATACAGGCCCTCCAGTGCATTTTGTTAAGCAAAATGCAACCTTATTTGTATCAAAATTATAATTTCTGAATTAGTAAGACAGATTAGTCTGATAAGAAGTGAAGTGTACCTCATTCGCAAACGCCATATCTTGACACCAATAATAATTACGCAAGACTTTATAACAGGACTTTACCTTATTCTAAGAAATAATAACTAAGGCGATGCATTCATAAGGCTTTTGGTTTACAACGGGACGGAAACGACCTGAGACAAACCTTATTTTTTAATTTCTATTTTAATTTTTAATTTCTTTTTTGTGCCTCACCTAGTTCGATCGGCACCACACTGAAGCATTCCCGTTTGAGAAAAAGGATAATAAAAAAAATAATTATAGGCACCAAGCCGTGTTTATTGCCTGATTCTTCTAGGTTTGGTCGCGAGGAACAGGCATAGCTTCACCTAGTTTCTAAGACGTTTCAAAGCGATCCTAGTGATTTTATTGAAATAAACGCCTTTTGACATTGACTAAAACGCCAATTTACGGAATTAAATATCTCTATATATTTTTTAATTTGCATGTTGATATACGGTTACGCACATAATATTAAAAAAAACTTCATTGAGGACCAATTTAAGAGAACACATAAATAAATAGCTTAGAGTTAAAGTATGGTCCTACAATTGGCGGTCTTATCGCCATCAGAATTATAATCAGTGATACAAGCAAGCAATTGTTTTAACACCTAGGTTTCTGTAACACATGTTTCTGTAAGAAAACATCTTGAATCCTGTGTCACCTAAATAGTGAGATATCTTCAAAGTCTAAACGGGCCTTTAGTTCTGGGGCTTTCCTTGTAGTGAGCGAAGGCCGTTTATAAATACTGCGTATGAATATTATGTTATTTCCAACAGTTTTGTTAAGTAAGTCAAACGTGTGGTGAACTGTTTTTTTACGAACGGGATAAGTGAAATTGTGTGACAAAATTGACGTATTCTTGAGTTTGAGAAATTAACTTATTCTTGAATGTGTACCATGTTTTAAATCACGTGTCTGTTTAAAGAAAAGTAAATTTGAATATTTCGTAGAAAAAGGAGCAAGGCCAAGCGCAGAATTATAAAATGAAGATACATATTTTGATTTTAGCTCTAAGTTGCACAGGTACGAAATATTTATTAACCAAGTGGTGGAGTGGTGGTAATAGCCCCCGCCTTCCGATCCACAGGTCCTTATTCGTGATCTTAAAATAAACAAGTAATTTCAGGTTTTTCAAAGCAACATCCTGGCAATTCCAACATCAAAGAAGATTTTAATAACTCAAGTAATAAAAGAGCTATGCGAGTGAGTACATTATTATAGTTTTTTTTTACAATTTAGATGGCAAACGCCCATGGCCCACCTGTTGGTAAGTGGTTACCCCTTTAAAGAGCTCTGGCAACCTTACTCACCGCAGGCACAAAACACTTTTTGAAACAAATAATGTTATTTGACTGCAATCTTCGTGGCCGTGGTGGCCTCTGCTGAAGAATAGGCCCCTCCTAATCCACCTATCCGCGGATGTCGTAAGAGGCGACTAAGGGAAAAAAGCTGGGGGATGGGCAGCAGCGTCCCTCATTTTAACAACGATAGCTCTAACTGCGCTCGCCAACCCGCATGCCCAGCATGGTGAGTATGGGCTTATCCCCCCACGTTATGGAATGTGCTCAGTCTGTGGAGGAGGCCATGTTCAGCAGTGGACGCCGAACGGCTGAAATGATGATGAATGATGAATCTTCTGTAAGGCGGAGGTAACTCCAAAGCGGGCTGCTCCTATTTAGAGCGTGAAAATCACTGCGCCCTTCTTCCTCCATAAAGTATCTAATTAGAATATTATGACTAGTAGTAAACATAATGTTTCCCAGAGGGGTAGGCAGAGACCACGGTTTACCACTTGCTACGATCCTGACATACCTCTTTTGCTTCATTCACTCACATAAATACTCGTCGGTTGTACCATTTTTATAAATGGTAACGTATTTCAAATCTTTATACAGATCACATCTGATCAAACCTACCCTAATTTCATACTCCTAGAACTTCTGGTTTAGGCAGTACCTTGATGAACATTTTGTTTATTTTCAGCAAGACGACAAATGGAATTGGGGTTACGTTGTTTTACCTGAAACAACGCCAACTGTGAGTTTAATGTGTAACCAAATTTTTTAAATACTCATTATACTATTGCAGAGGCATGAAGGCCCTGTGAAGGGGCTCCGAAAGTAGCAAGTGGCGATCACAATAAGGCCAGTTGTGGCCGCAGTGACGTCATAGCCACTATAGATAATAATAAAAAATAATGCGCCTACCTAATGCTTCCAAAACAACAAAAAATTGCTTGTCAATCAAAACAAGCTACTGCATAAAACATAATCTTCTTTATCCTGAAGAATTTGCTATCAATTTTATTAAAAAATGTCTCAACGGTGCCAACACCACTCTCTCAACTCTCCCCTATTATTTCGCTAGAAAGTTTAGGTGTAAAGATGGGAAAATAATAAGCTTTATTTTGTTTTTCAGAAAGAACCTACTACTCCAAGCTCCTCGTCAAAGTTACAAGACAACGCAAACCCTTGTTTGAATCGAAGCTTTTCTCCTAGACCTGACTTCAGTGCGACGGGGAAGCGAATAAGCGAGACTAGTGAGTATAAATTAGGTTAGGTTAGGTTAGCTGAAATCACAGAAAATTAAGAAAATATTGATAACTAGCTTCCACCCGCGACTTCTAGGTAAAGAACTCTACATATTCAAAGTTTCAACGAAATCGGTTGAGCCTTTACGCCGATCAGCGATCCTCACAAACTTTCGCATTTATAATATTATTAGAATTTTCCGCAAATACTTTTTTATTTTTCTTTTATTTTTTATTTTATCTCTTTGTTAATAAAATAAGACGCTTTAGTTACGGAACACGTTGTGTAGGTGAATGCTTATTTTAATCTCTTATTTTTAGAATGCCTTGAATATATTTGGGAAATAAAACACAGAGATGAAATGGACCAAAGAGCTTCACAGTGTAAGTAACATGAGAAAAATAATTGTAGAAATTTTCCACTTTCCTGAACATTTCTATTCAAGAATTACTGAAACTTGGTCAACCATGGAGCCTCTGAATCGCTTTAAATGCGCTTCAGATGCTCCATGATTGATCCTTTAACTGACGGTCACCATACCTCAACCTGGTCACTGAACTAATACAGGATGAACAAGAAAGAATCAGTGACACGTCAATCAAGTAAGGTATAAGACCACAAGGTATGTTCAGGAAGTATGGTGCTGACTAAGCCCGGATTTCTCCGCAATGTTTTCCTTCTACGTTTTGTTAAAATCAATTGATGCACGACCGTGAACCCACTACCTTCAAGTGGAAAGTCAAAGTACCTAGTAGGTACATGGCTTTTTCCTGCTTAGTGTTAAAATATTTAACAAATATTGGTGAATGTCCACTTAGCGTAGTTGGTATCGCATTGCTGATTCAAGGCGGAATCAACGCGGGTTTAAAGAATGCGAAATTTCGAAGATGCGGGTTTAAATCACGCTATTTCGAAAATTTTGGGTTTCATTTAAATTTAATGTCAACTTTGTTATCAAAGGTATACGGTACAGAATGAAACATCGCAGCAAATTCGAACCTCACTTCGCGATCGGAGGACGCAACACGGAGCCTGGGGAGTTCCCTCATATGGTGAGTCAACAATATACCCACTTCGAATTCAATTCAACGTTCACAAACAATCACAGAAAACATTGACAGCCTCTGAGACGCAAGGGGTGCAATTCGTAGCGGGACAAATATTTGCATGATCTGCAAATATTAATTGCGTGTCTAGGTGTTGTGGTATCAGAAACTACGAGTACTATAGTGGTACTCGTAGTGTCTGATACGCACGATACAGGGAATCCTCCATAAGAGAGTGGAATACAAAATGTGGATTCAAATTGGTTCAAGTACGACATAATACATCTAGCCTATAATGATAAATTGGTGGCCATTTTTGTCACCATGATGTTAAATTGCATTTTGTTTGTATTGTGTTACGTTAATTCTGATTGTATTGGTAACAAAATAAACGTTTTTCTATTCTATTCTATATATAAACGATAAGAAAACCTAGATTACTGAAATAAATAAATAAATCAAAATAAATAATTTATTTAGATTAGTTTAGTATATTTAGACTTATTTCTTAATGTGTACCTAGTATATAGTATTTTTTTAATAAATCCTAGTGTGGGAGTAAATATGTGTGCCGATTCTTGAGTGTTATTTATTTATTTATTCTCTACGTAATAAAATCCGATACGAGGAAATCCGTAGAAGAACTAAGGTCACTGATATAGCCTTCAGAATAGGCAAGTTGAAGTGTCAGTGGGCAGGCTATATACGGAGATTCGAGAATAGCACTAAACGCTCAACTCTGCCATAATACTGTCGTAGTATAATATAACTCAATTGACATTATCAGGGTGCCATAGGCTGGAAGGCGGCTGTAGGCACGTGGGTGTTCAAATGCGGCAGTTCCCTCATCAGCCCCAAGTTTGTGCTGACGGCAGCGCACTGCTCCAGTGCCTCGTCCCGTGACACCACTATAGCAGACATTGTACCGAAGATTGTCAGGCTTGGGGATAAGAATATTCTTGATAGGGTAAGAAATAAACGACAAAATTTGCTTCCATAAAGATTTAGGGTTAGTAATACTCAATCACGCTGTAACCTCTTGAAAGGATTGTATTGAATTTGGCATATCATTAAGTAAATATCCTGAAATAAGACATAAGCTTCTTTAGATCCAGGTACCACGAAAGCAAAGCTGCGGGCATAAGCCAGTACCTACATATTTCTACGTGCATACGAGTAGGTAATTTCCATATTGAACTTTTCATATTGAAAGTAAATAATGCCTTGAACCTTGATAGTTTTTCCTGTACAGTATAACTGCCATGTTCTACTGGTTGTACTACGGAACATCAAAATTACCTATTGCCAAACCGCTTGTACCACGTAGAAAATAATTTAAGACCAAGATTTGTTAAAATCTCCTACCACCTTCTCCTTTGAAAGTTCTATCTCTTACAGATTGTAAACGGCTTCCTACCCACAGACGCAATAATCAACAAGATCATAGTCCACCCGAAATACACGTCTCCAAAGAAATACTTCGACATCGCCCTGATGGAGCTGGAAGAAGAAGTTACCTTCACCAGATACATCCAACCAGCTTGCCTTTGGGGACACTTTGATACCAACAGCCTTGGGAGTAAGGCCACTTTGACTGGCTGGGGTGTTGTTGAATCAGGTACCTATGTAGCTGCTGAGCCTTCTAATAGTTTTATAATGTAACTTGTCTCGTGTGTCTCGTAGGAACCCTGAACATAGTTTCTCCATGTCCGTCTTTCCGTTAAACAAAATATGTTACTTAAATAAGTCAAATTGTCTTCGGAAGCCTTCGCTGTGCGTGGTCCGACAAGCGCTAGGCCAATTTCTAATAAATTTGGAGGGGGTAGGGCACAGCGAGATTTTCTCTTTCCAAATTGGAGGTACCTTCGCCTTACAGAAGATCGCAGCCAAATAACATTATTTGTTTCAAATTGTGTTGTGTTCCTGCGGTGAGTAAGGCTCTTTAGGGGTGGGGGGTTCAGGGTCGGCAACGCGTGCGTGATGCCTCTGGTATTGCAATCGCTGATAGGGTACGGTAACCGCTTACTAACAGGTAGGCCGAAAGCTTGATTGCTATCTTAGTTGTATAAAAAAAAATGTTTTTTTTTTGCTTTCAACCTATTTGCTTATACAATACAAACTCAAAAACATACACGCAAACAAGTTTAGAACGATAATGATTACTGTTCAGGTTCTCGCGAGATCTCTCCGGAGCTCCAAGCAGCAGTGGTAGATGTGATAGAGAACAGACAATGCGACGGTCTGCTGAGACCGTCCTGCAACCGACACTGGTGTGGAATCCAGGAGACGCAGATCTGCGCCGGGAAGATGGCTGGAGGGGTTGATGCTTGTGAGGTATGGGCAGGGACTGAATAACCGGAATATAAAGGTACCTTTAAACAACGATATGACGTCATACCGATAAACCCCGGTTACCCGAATATTTCTCTTTCGATAAATATAACGGTACCGGAAAATCTGGCTTCGCAGTTCATTTCTGTTTATTTCGCTACCGGTACCTATAAACGAAATAAATAAAGGTTTATAAAGGTTTTCTTTGATGAAACGCCGCCACCCCGCCACCGCGGCACGACTGTCCTAGCGAACTAGCCGCGGCTCAAAATTTCGGTACCGAAATCTACCGGTATGAAATAACGGTACCGTAATGCCCTACCGGTATAGCATAATGGTACCGAAATGTTTTAACGGTACCAGTAGCTATAACCTCTACCGCTTTCAGTCCCTGGGTATGGGTAACATTATCACAGAACAGCCGAACCTAGTATCATAAAAATCCATAAACTGGATAGCATATTTACAAACCTTAAATGAACTGAGTATGGCTTTTTCCCAAGATTTTTCAGCAGCTTCCAAGCCTAGGCGCATTTGGCTCAATGTATCGCAGATTCTAAGTGTAGGGGGGCTAGGTATTATTTAGGTAATAAAATTTCAATAAGTTCGACGGACACGTTTACTCCAAAAATTTACAGGAGATGGAAGGGGCTAACAAAAACAGGTACAGTAGGCACTACGATTTTAAAACTAATAAGCGCGCGAAGGTTTGAATCTTGAACATGCCCCCGCGCGTTGAAAGCTCGTCTTTCAACGGGAGACATCATCTTCTGGCAGCAGAGGGACAATCTTGCTGAAGCTTCGCCGCACTATGCCAGTGGCGGTCTTGATGTCAGCTACGCGACATATGCCGTCACTTGGACCAGGATGCACAGCTACGACACGTCCAAGCTTCCATTTCAGCGGAGGAACGCCATCTTCCTTCAACAGGACGAGAGTACCATTTTTGAGGGAGTACTTGCAGGATCGCCATTTAACTCGCTGCTGAAGTTCAGCTATGTACTCTTTACTCCACCGTGTCCAAAAATGCTGGCGAATCTGCGCGATGCGCTGGAAGCGTGTCAATCTGTTGACGGGGTAGTCCTGGTAGTTTCGTTCTGGCAGGGCAGTGAGAGGGCGGCCGATGAGGAAATGGCCGGGTGTGAGAGGCGTCAAGTCTTCTGGGTCCGACGACAACGGAGAGAGTGGCCGAGAGTTAAGTATCGCCTCGATTTGCACCAACGTAGTAGTAAGCTCCTCGAACGTTAAGTTACAATTTCCCAGCACTCTATTTAAATGATATTTGGTCGACTTGACACCAGCCTCCCAGAGACCTCCGAAATTAGGGCTATACGCAGGTATGAAATGAAATTGTATGCTATCCTGGGCTGTCTCCGCAGCCAGAGAGTCACAATTGCTCTTTAGAAACTTAGCTATATCATTATATGCACCAACGAATGAGGTACCGTTATCTGAAAATATATGAGAAGGTTTTCCCCTGCGTGAAATGAACCTGCGTAATGCTAGTAGGTAGTTATTGCTTGTTAAGTCACTCACTAATTCCAAGTGTATCGCTTTGGTTGTAAAACATACGAAAATGGCTATATACGACTTGGTAATCCTACAACCGCGACCGGTGCGACTAGCGACAGCGACAGAGCCCGCGTAGTCCACGCCTACACTCTCAAACGAGCATCCACCTGGTTCAATTCGCTGCTGTGGTAAATTACCCATCAGTGGGTTATACGTTATACCCTTCATGCGACTGCAGCGAACGCATTGACGAAAACATTTCTTCGCTAAATTTCGACCACCTATTGGCCAATAAGTTTCCCTAATTGTAGCCAATAAAAGTTGAGGGCCGGCATGCATTAATTTTTTGTGTTCAAACTCGAATAATAACTTAGTGAAATAATGTGTGGACTGTAGAATAATAGGGTGCTTCTTTTCAAACGTAAAACTAGAATTCTCTAAACGACCTCCAACGCGAATTAGTCTATTTTCATCCAAATAAACATTAAATTTGATCAGTGGACTTTTACTAGGTAAATCTTGCTTCTTAATCAATGAATTATATTCAGGGAACGACTGAATTTGCGATTGTCTAATAATTAAAACTAACGCTCTATCTAATTCGTCAGTATTTAAATATATATGCTCATGTTTAGTCCCTTTTTTGATAAGATTGACAAACCGGAGCACATAGGCTACGGTTCGCTGAAGCCTAGAAAGATTTGAGAAGCGACTGAAGTCAATAAGTTCGCGTGAAGTGGAATTACTTACATGTAATGAAACTTCATTACGAGTTTCAGGCAACTTTTCAACCGTACTTGGAGACGCAGGCCAGTGCGAGGGATCGCGTTTTAAATAATCTGGACCGTGCCACCATAACGTGAGAGACTGAAGAGAACTTACACTGACACCGCGCGATATTATATCCGCGGGGTTCTCGCCAGTTGGAACGTGTCTCCAAATACAGCTGCCAGTTTTTTCTAAAATGTCAGCTATGCGATTACGCACAAATGGTTGTAGCTTTGATGGCAACATTTTAAGCCAACCTAGAACGATCATGGAGTCTGTCCAAAAAACTACATGCTTGATTTGTGCTCGCAGCGCAGTGATGGCTTTTTCATACAAACGAGCACCAATCAAAGCACCGCAAAGCTCGAGTCGTGGTATTGTCGTGGGCTTAATAGGAGCGACTCGGCTTTTTGCAATTAATAAGTGGACTGAGACCTCACCTTTATCGTCAATACTACGCACATATATACAAGCGCCATACGCACGCTCAGACGCATCTGTGAAAATGTGCAATTCTAGCGAGGAATATGAGTCACAGATGACGCGTCGCGGTATGCGTAGGCTGTTCAGACCCGGTAAGCTATTGACAACCTCGGCCCAGACATGGTTCATCTCTGGTGGCAACTCCTCATCCCAAGACAGTCGCTGAAGCCACAGTTTCTGTAATAGAATTTTCATAAGGATAACACAAGGTGATAAAAGCCCTAAGGGGTCAAATATTTGGGCAATGACTGAGAGAATATCACGCTTTGTGTTTCCTTTGACTATGGTTGGACTGATGGAGAAGTAGAAGTGATCGAACCCTGAATGCCACCCGAGGCCAAGCGTCTTACTCGATTCAGTATCGCCGATGTTTAGTTCAGGTGAAAACTGATCGGTTTCTGGCAACAACTGAGGCTCATTCGATTTCCATTTCCTAAGAGGCATGCAAGCTGAGGCTAGCTCGGCTGTTACTCGCTTGCGTATATGCAAAACTTCGCTTATTTCATTCCCACCACTCAAAAAATCGTCGACATAACAGTCATGAATTATAATTTCAGATATTTTAGGGTCCTTACAGTCTAAACCTATCTGTTTCAGACATCGAGTTGCAAGAAAAGGCGCGCTAGCCGTGCCATAACTCACCCGGTTCAATAAAAAGCATTTTAAACTAGAATCGGGTTGGTTTTGGTCACGCCATATAATTTGTTGCAGTGGCCTATCGGTAGGATGTACAGCTATGCATCTATACATTTTCTCACAATCTGCTACTATAACATATTTATGCTGCCTAAATCTTAAAAGTATCGACAGTAAATCATCTTGTACTGTAGGCCCAATCATTTGAATCTGATTAAATGACACTCCCGAAGTAGTAGGACTACTTGCATTAAATACGACCCGTAGCTTGGTCGTTGTACTACTCTCACGAAGGACACCATGATGCGGGATAAAATAATGAGGCACCGAAGTAATCGGTTCGCACTCTGTCATGTGACCTAATGATTCGTATTCGCACATAAAATCATTATACATTTTACTAAATGAATCATTGTTTTTTAACCTACGCTCTAATGAGAGCAAACAATGCTTCGCTCGCTGATAAGAATCACCTAGCACGCTTGCTGTTTGTTTTAATGGGATCCTAACGCAGAATCGTCCGTCTGCGAGGCGAGTTGTATTTTTCACAAAATGTTCCTCACATTGCTTCTCCTCTGGAAAATAATGAGATGACTGAGGGCTAACTTCTTCAAGCTGCCAAAAACGCATTAATTGGTTTTGAATGTCATCATCAGAACAGTGAGAAGTCATGGAATCAACATGGGTAAAATTACATTTTATTTGTGGCAAAGTAGATACGCGGTCGCAGTTAACAGGACCGGAGACTATCCAACCTAGTCGCGTCTCATAAAGTATCGGCTTTCCACTTCCCAATTTAATATTTTGCGAACCTAAAATGTCCCAAAAAACATCAGCGCCGATGATTAAATCAACGGCGGAGGGCGAATAAAACTGAGGGTCCGCTAAACAAATATCTGATGGTATGTTTAAATTACTAATATCAACCTGACACCCGGGAACGTTATCAGTAATCGACGGCAGAATAAAACAACTTAGGTAAGTTGAAAAACTTTCACATAACGATTTGATAGGCAAGCGACACATTTCACTAATACGCGATGTTTTATTATTTATACCTACGACGGTCCTGTCCGTGCGATCAGCTGGCAATTTTAATTGTTTATGCAATCTTTCGGTCATAAAACACGAAGTACTACCGCTATCCAGGATCGCACGGGCAATGACCTCACGATTATCACTATCATATAATTTCACTAATGCAGTGGATAGTAAAACATCACACTGACCTGTTTTCTCGCATGTAGTGGTAATGCTCCCCGTAAGCGCAACGCTCGAATTCTCGGAATTCGTCACAATAGGCATCGAGTTATTTGTTTGTCTGTCATCGCGATCAGCTGTAGCTGTAGGTATAGATGTCGACAGCTGTTTTGATGCACTAAACTCATTGATGTGAATAAGAGAGTGGTGTTTACGCTTGCATACTTTACAACCTGGCCGTTTACACGAATTGGCGTAATGTCCACTGCGGAAGCAATTATAACAAATCTTATAAGTAGGCAATAACTTGTAACGCGCTTCACTACTTAGTGCAAGAAACTTAGGACAGTTATTCAAATAATGATCATCATTGCAGTTAGGGCAAGGTTTCGTTGACAATGAAGTCGAGTTATGTTTATGATCAGCATTCTGATAAGAAACCATTGCTTTTATTTTAGTCGCATTCTTGCCACTTGTCGCATTATTTTGTGACAATTCAATCGTCTCAATTAAATCTGCGCGATTACGCATAAATTCTAGAAAGGATATTAAACTAATCGGCTTATCTTTAGATAAATTACCCTTATGTTCCTCCCACTCACGGTATGTTTTAGCGTCTAACTTCTGGGTGACGATGTAAATCAAAAGAGTATCCCAGTGCTCAATCGGTTCTCCTAATGACTCTAATGCACGTAAATTCTTATTTAATTGATCAATCACGCGTTTAAGAATAGCGGACGATTCTTTTGTGACCGGTTCGATGTTGAATAAGGCTGCAACATGATTTTGTATCAACAAACGTTTATTGTCAAACCGCTCACATAAGAGTTTCCATGCTACCGAATAATTAATCGAAGAAAACTCAATGGATTGAATTACCACAGCGGCGGAACCTTCCAACGACGCCCTCAAATAATGAAATTTGTTTATTTCGTCAATTTGATCATTACTATCAATTAAACTTGAGAAGGTGTCGTGGAACTCCATCCATTTCTCGTAGGAACCTCCAAATTTAGGCAACTGAATAGTGGGCAACTTAACAAGCTTATGATTGGAACGAGAACTTGATGCGCTTTCAATTTTATCTTGATCCTTTCTGTAGGTATCTAACATTCCCTGCGCGTCGGCGAGTAACCGATAATAATGTCTTTCAAAGTCAGTTCTTTCGCTTTCCTGCAGATCACTGTTGTCAGTATTAATCTCAATTTTTAACTGTACCTCATCGTATTGGTCATATAAAGATTCGATCTTACCGATGCGCAATTGTAACTCCCTGACTTCCGAAATACTTAGCGAGGAAGCATTCAACGTCGTAAGATAATTCGCGAAAGCAGTAATTCGACCCTTGATACTGCCGCGTTTTTTAATGTATTCCTTTTCCTCGGTCATTCTGGGAGACTGACACGGTCGACCTGGAACTGATACAGGTAACACGTTTACTTATGTACTTAGGACTATTACACAAAGTACGTAGAAACTACTGATGTTAAATTTACATCAAGAAACCTATATGTAAATACGATGTTTGGATACATATGATTATTTTACTAACGTTACACTTTTTACTTTACAATGAACTGACAAAACAACGACTTACAATTTTAACTTTTATGACTGATTAACTTTTACTTAAATGAAAGACAAATGTTACTAACCTTATATAACGTCGAATTATACCTAATTATACCTGATAAGAGTGCTGGGTTCACAATTAAATTCACTTTTCCACGATTTTTGCACTAATGGACACCGTTGGACTATGAACTCTCAACCACTCTGGTTGATGCGCAATCCCGTTGCATTTATTTGCGCACCACGGCTTCTAATTATGATGGAATCTTCTTCCTTGTTGTAATTATCGACTGGTAAGAATATCCGGCGTAGATCCAGGACCATGTAGGGGGGCTAGGTATTATTTAGGTAATAAAATTTCAATAAGTTCGACGGACACGTTTACTCCAAAAATTTACAGGAGATGGAAGGGGCTAACAAAAACAGGTACAGTAGGCACTACGATTTTAAAACTAATAAGCGCGCGAAGGTTTGAATCTTGAACACTAAGCAAAGATGCGAGTTTGAAAGTTAAATTAAACCATGACCCAGTTCTCTCCAAAAAAAAGTGTAGTAGTTAGTAATCTTAAACGGAGAAGAAAAACAATAAGTAAACTAGTAAATCCTAATCTAACAGAATCCACACTTTTTATGTTTATCACAACAATGCTCTATTTTTATATATTTTTTTATTAAAAAAATACAAATAAAGAAATAATAAACAATGCTCTATTCAGGGCCACCATTAATCGAAGTACCCTACAAAGAAAAAACCAGTGAAGTTTTATTTTAATTAACTTGTTAATTCCAGGGTGACTCCGGAGGCCCTCTCCAAGTAAAGATACCGCTGCCGACCATGACTCAAGGATCCATGCACTACGTCATCGGTGTGACGTCATTTGGGATCGACTGCGCGCTGCCGAACCTACCTGGCGTATACACACGGGTCTCTACCTTTGTAGACTGGATAGAGAATAATGTTTGGCGGTGAATACCTATTGCAGCTCATGCAAACATTTGTCCCGCAGTGGGAATCGAACCCGCATCCCTTGCATCTCAGACAGGCACTCGTTCGCTACGCCACCGAGGTCATCAAATAAGAATCTTATACAAGTTTATCCATAAAATGTAAACCATACCGAGAGGGGCTTACGACTTTTGAAAATTCGCAATTTTTCTTTGAAAAAACACTACGCAAAAATCTGCTGTTTTGGTGTCAAATCAGTTCGAACTCCATTATTCAAATGTTTTAGGCAGCAATTTTGATGCTGAACTTCTCGTAAACACCTGATTTGAGGAAGTTCAGGAAGAAAATATAAAAACATTGATTTATTTTCGCTAATATTTTTGTATTTCATGATAGAATAAGCCCTTTTAAACGTACTTAGTATGAAACACCTTGTATAAGAAAAACGACTTAGTAAGAATAATAAAGACTTCATTTAAAAAACGACCTTCGTCTCACCCAATTTTTTATACAATGAATCCTCGTCCTTTCAAGAAACGAAGTAAGCATGGCCATTACGTATTTGACACCTACTTTCTCAGTAATCCGACGCAAATTACTCATGAATTCCTCATAAAATGAAACTACAAACAATAAAACTAGCCTCAGTCTTCCAAAGGATATCAGAGAACGCTGGCTTTAGGTGGGCGCGTGTCACACCGTTCTGTAACCAATCAGTTTAGAATGCTCCTGCACAATTCAATTTGCTATATCCAGGGAAAAGTTTAAGGCATATTGAGAACCCTCGAGAATAAAATTAATATGGGACCATCTACAAGTCTAGATGGTCCCATACTCCCTGCACAGTAGTACAAAAACGATCAAAATCGGACCAGCCATTACGAGTAATCGATGTACATCGCAGAATTGAAAACCTCCTTTTGCGGTCCGTTAAAAATATAACAACGCTGAACGCAAGTAACGTACAATACCATTCTGAAAATCGTTCTTTCTTTTACTCGTAAAATCCACAACCTTTGGTGCGCGCTCACTATTGCAAAAAGACACTCGTTTGCCAATTTCCATGTTACGTGCCGGTGTGACGTTCCGCCGGCTTTACAGTAATCTTCCATTTGAGAGGACGATTTGTCTACTAGACAGATAGCTTGGTATGGAGCCGGAGTGTGGCCTGATCCGTGCCCATTTGAGACGAGACCGTTGCAAGTGTATGCTGGATTCACTGTTTATGCTGAACCGTTGCGTGCTCAGATTTCTAAAGCGCTATGAGCGATGCGATGTTATTTTGGAAAGCTTGGCAGTTTTGTGCTGTCATGGCTTGTGGGTGAGCGTGAAGGAAGCTCCGCTTTTTAGGCATCCTGTAATGCACTACGCTCTAGGAATTTGGCTTAGAAATAAGGCTTTAGGGAAGCATATTCAATACAAGTTGATTCATAATTTGTATACTATCCTTGAAGAGGCTAATTCTAACAACAAAAATATAGAATATTAGCCAAAGAAAAAATCACCGAACATTTTCCAATTAGCTGTTTTTGATTTTATTATCATCTTTATAAAACAGTTGAATTTTGCAGTGTTTTTCATTGATAAATGACGAATTTTCAAAAGTTATCGAACAAACTTTATTGCCGATTGGGTAGTATACATTTAAATAACTTCTTGTATGAAAACATACAAAATTACCTATTCTTATTCTTATTAGTCCGCCCATAAAATTTTTTCCTTGTTATTCAAATTCAAGAACTTTGCAAAGTGGTAGAACGGTTAACATCACTAAGGTCTCATAGTAAGAAATTAGACATCCACTGACACTATGCAAAAGAAGTCATAACAAGTAACAACTTAAGGTTTAAAGTAGACTGTAATGGAGAACAAACTTTATTATTGTGCATCATGGAGCAGTACAATTTTCGATCATAAATAACTGTAGCTATAAACTGAATATCGCTTTGGATGAGAAATGGACATAATAAAGTTTGGACATAAAAATAATAAGTTTACTCATTCCATGAATAATTTGGACTTAGCAAGAAAATCTATTTCAGTAGTGTGACTGTCGTCTGCCCGACACACTTTTGTCAGTCGCTGGTTTTCGGAAAAAAACGTTAGGTATTTCGTCTTTGCATGTATGTATTTGACGCCAAACAAGTTGACACATTTTATGTGTTACGATTATGATATTATCGTAACGCACAAAGCAAAAATTTATTGCGAATAAAAGAGCAATAGATCAGACGTCGGCGACGCCGCAAAATTGTGACCATAACACCGTTGCGGCCACGAAACAAACGCGATTAGGCCTAAGTACCTTTACAGATTGAGAACTGACAGCGAAAAACATGTGTGGTTACTGGGGAATGTTACTGCCATATAAATGTCACTATTTTCATTCTGCCGTCACGTAGTGTACTAAATAGTCTTGGCTGCCGTAGAGTTTTGTGGGAAACGCCAGCTGATATGCTTTTAGCATAGCTTCAAAATAAGTTAGAATACAGAAAGTACCTTCTGTCACAAATTGAATAATCTGCCCATTCTTTCGCTCAGCTACCTCTATAAACAGTATACATCAGCAATTTCTGTGGCCATATTACGGCTCGGGCCATCAAATGGGCTTATAGATAGGAATTATGGGACAAAAAGGGCTAAAATTTGTTTGTTAGCAATTTTATCGGCGTTTTATCGCGTACACGGGCAAACAAAATAAGAATTAGTTTTCATATCTGAGTCATTTACGGGCGCATGATGTGGGATGAGTTTTATACGATTTCCAACCGAATGTCAAACAAGTTATTTATGCTTTTGTGTTCTATGATCCTCACCAGACGGTCCCCGTTTTTCGAGGAATATTGATAAATATCCTAATAGGATTATTCCTATTTATCAAAATGGAATTTTAAACCAAACGCATTATTCAAATCATTTAAGCTCAATGTAAAAGAAACAGGATTTAATAAACACAACATGTGTTTTAAAAGAAAATATGCAAATCATAGGGGCGGCGAGTTGGGAGATCCTTTTATGGAACCCATAAATTACAGCTAAGGGTCAAAACCGCGAAGGAATAATACTGTAGAGAGCAATATCTAGTGAAGCTGTCATTAACAAACGCTTGTACTCTCGCTAACGAAATTTGAGGTGAAATATCAATAAATCAAACTGACAGTAAATAGAGTTGAAAATACAAAAAAAACCTGACTTTTAAATTTTTTAAAACTAGCTTAGTAATGAAGAAATTTGATTATCGCAAGCAGAGACAAAGGGCACTAACAACAATTGCTCGTTTTTTTCTTCAACTACGATAATACAAATTTCAAAGCTTGTTTACCTCCTTTCCGAAAATATGTCCGGAATATATATTTTTTTCAGTTTTTTTTGTAGTCGGCTTTATTTATATATTTTTAATTTGTAAAAAACTCTTTAGTTTGTACAAAGAGTTAGGCTCCCTTTTCCGAACTGAAATAATAAAACCTATGGCAACTTTATAGAGCCTAGATGTGTCATAAGGGTCAATGAAGCTGTGCTTTGCAACGTGGAGCTGTGAAACGGATTCATTCTAGCAAAGCTGTGCAAGGAAACTGAACGAGGATTTCTAGTTTCTATTACACGCACATATGCACACAATCCTCGCACACTTGCTCGCATTGTTTGTACAAAGATCTCGCTCCGCTAAGTGCCTATCCACTAGAGCTGCCCTGTGCAAGGCTAGGAGAATGCAATCTCCTGTTGATGGAATCAAGGGCGGCCAGTGAAATTACACATAAGACTTACGCATGACTCAGGGTGATGGACGCAACGCAATACCACTCGAGTCCCGTCCTAGAGGGTATTTCTGATTATGCTAGTCCGTTACGTTATTTTTTTTTAAATGTGCTTACGGTTCATACCTGCATTTACCAAGGCTATTAATTTTCTCTAAGGCAAACGCAAACATTTTCAAACATTGTTGAACGGGTACTGTAAAAAGTTCTGACAACATTTTGGGCGTAAATATTTTTTTATAGAGATTCACGAGACCATACTCATGATTTTTTGATTATATCATAATGGAGATATAAGACAATACAAATTGATATTTTCACTGATTAAAGAAAGATATATCCTTATTTGAAGTTTGGAATCCATAGGTGCATTTGTCGTTTCTTTTTATGTTACCCGGGCTGTGGCCCTGAGGAGAGCTATTTAAAATGTTTTTTTCTGTGACTCCAAGATGGTCTTAAATAAATTATTTTTATGTGAGATTTGCAGTATTTCCATAACACTTAAAAACTACTTCATACCCTCCTTTAAGTGCGCGTAGACCACCAAGTTTCGTAACCAGTCGTAATCAGTTACGTAAGAAGATATTTTTTGACAAATCGCGAAGATATTAAGTTGATTAAACAACATTTCAAACAAACGAAACAAGAAAATAATTCTTTAAAATGTCACTTTTTTATATGATTTTTTACTTTGGACCTAAAGATAAATCTCATGCAGGTCTTCAGAGATTTATACCAATATTTACTTGAAGTACTTTTTATTTACTTTTAAAACGTTATTATTTGTTACTTACCTTCAAAAATATATTGTATGCTAGACCAGAATTAGTTTCCGGATGTCTGAACCATACATTTATGGAGACCGGAACTTCAAAATCTTAGCTTCATGAGACAAAGATAAATGTGGGACTAAACTTTACAAACCATTCTGTCAAACACATTTTTCTCATTACAAAAATATTTTATCCTATGAACGACCAGCTTCATAAATTAATCAAAGTTAGGGAATTTAGATGAAGCTCCGCTAACTTATTAAGGGTAGAGGGCAATCTTTTTAGGTTAAGCTTTGATACCGAGACGCACCCAAGTGAAAATAGGACTAGCGGTATCCTGGTAATGCCTGTCAAATGTTCCTTTTTACACCACGTTACTGAGACGCGTGAAGTGCGGGCACTACTCCTGCAACTGGACAAGAGTTAGCATGATTTGCCAATATTTTCTTTGGAATTAGCTAGCCGTGTTGGTCTAGTGGAAGATTCCCCGACTTTCATTTTTGTTTTTTTTTGGAAAAATTTAATTGCGCAGTTTCCAATTAATTCATTGTGGGTTCAAAATCAATTCAAACTCCATTAAAATTATTAATCTTCACATCAAACTTTTTGTATACGTATTTAATAGTTAGTTACCTATGCGGTGGCTAAGTGCGTGTTGCCAGTGATGACACATGGCACTGATCTTTAACTATTGGCTTTATAATAATAAATAAAATTGTAACTTCACAAATAAACTTAAAAATAACTGAGTAAATATAGAAAAGATTTGAAACAAAAAAATCTTTCATCATCATTTCAGCCGTACGACGTCCACTGCTGAACATGGCCTCCCCCACAGACAGAGCGAATTCCTATCACATGGGGGGATTTTTCCATACTCACCACGCTGGGCATGCGGGTTGGCGAGCGCAGTTAGAGCTATCGTTGTTAAAATGAGGGACGCTGCTGCCCATCCCCTAGCTTTTTTCCCTTAGTCGCCTCTTACGACATCCGCGGATAGGTAGATATGGAGGGGCCTATTCTTTAGCCGGGGCCACCACAGCCAAAAAATCTTTGGTTAACCGTATTTACGTAAAATACCTATTTCTATTTTGTTTTAAAGTGATAATGACCCCAATGGCCCCAATGACCCCTAAAGGAAAACCATATTTTTTTTTATAATATCCCAACTAAAAGTACAGAAGTAAAGTACAGAAACAAAAGAAAACAATTGTTTCTTGTGTGGGTGGCGCTTACGGCGGCGCTTTGAGCCGTTTGGATATTTTTTTATTTTTTATTTTATTTATTTGGGAAGACTGTATGACTGTTTATAGTCATACATTACACTATAGGTAAACAGTAAGAGGCATAAGAAATGAGTAAATGTATGACCCACAACATCATCCACAGATTGGATATACTAAAAATGTTCGCTCCTGACTGGAAGTGTCTCCGTAGCATAATTGGTTAGAGCATCTTCGTATCTAGGGGAAGGTTGCGGGTTCAAAATATGTAAAATATGTTTGTAGGTATAGGTAAGTATTTATAGACCTCTGATGTTTATTCGCAGTATTCTCCAATAACTCGCAGATGAAGGCTTCACAGACTTCGTTCATTCGTCTCAGTTTTCAGCTCATACACCAGCTCAAAGTCACGCAACGGGCTATGGAGGAAGCTATGCTCAGTATATTCCAGGCATCGGAAGTTAGCTTGTCATTTATTACTTGGGTTAATCGAAGCGCAGCATTAACGTAGCTCGTTATAAACTCTTTATTACTCTAGGTGCCGCTTGAAGTGCCTATTAAACCTTGAATGGTATTGAACTTGATGACGCGAGCATTTTACATTTTAAGTCCATCGCCGCTTTAAGAATACTTACTGCTAGCTTATAATATAACCCATGTAATGAGAGACAAGACTTTTCCGAAAAGGACATTTCTATCCACACTTTACCCTATCTATAGACATTGCCTCAGAATACATGTAATTTGTCTCTCCTCATGTCAAACTCGCAACGCGAACCCTGCCGTGTCATCGTTTTCAACGTAATTGCAGTTAAAATACATGAAAATATTAAGCTCATTTTCATTTGACCTGACATATACCACCATAAAAAGTTATAATCTATTTCGAAACCGGATCAAAGCAATAAAACAAAGTAGTTATAGCCGTGCCGCCATATTTCGAGGCCATTGATTGGCTGTCAGCTTCGAACAACATCGGGCCAATAACTGGCGAAGTCCTTTATTGTGGCGGGACAAGGAAAGAGCCGCCGTGTGTGGGTGGCCAAGATGTAGACGACTTGCGACGAAAGGAATATATATATATATATATATATATATATATATTTATATATTCAACACTTGTTCAAACGGCATGCGATATGTCCTCGATATCCTATCCTACTTCCTACTAATATTACTCGTGTAAATGCGAAAGTTTGTGAGGATGTTTGTTATTCAATCACGCGTTGAAACTTGGAATATAAAAAGTTATCTTCCTACCTAGATTAGCATATAGACTACTTTTTATGTAGGTACCACGCAAGCGATTGGCTGAATAATTGAGTTTGAACTGATTTGACCTCAAACAGCTGGTTTTTTGCAAAGTGTTATTTCAATGAATAATCATAGAATAAACTTATTACCTATTGGGTGTAGTAGAGTAACCCCGGCTTACGGCCCTCCTGATGGTAAGTGGTTACCGTCGCCTATTGACATTAGCAACACCTGGAGCATTGCTAATGCGTTGCCTGCCGAACCCCTCCCCCCCCTAAAGAGCTCTGGCAACCATACTCACCGCAGGAACACAACACTATTTGAAACAAATAATGTTATTTGGCTGCGATCTTCTGTAAGGCGGAGGTACCTCCTTTTGGGATAGTATAAATTATTATGAATACCTTGTATACTCGCTATTTTTTCTGCCTTGGACCACATACCTAGAGTAGTTTGTTTTCCCGCCGCGAGAATTAATATATTTTTCCGTACGACAATGGAAACGTACTTGACAAATAAAACCTATGGGTGCACGATGGATGCATGCGATTGAATCTGGAATTTTCAATTTCAAACTGTTTGACAAACTGAACGTGGGTTTATATTGGAAATTTTGGCTTTCGATTCGCAGCTACTGGGTTGGACTGATCGCCCGATACGCAGTATGGGGTCCTTCAAAAAGGGCGTTTTGAACTTTTTAAGGGGTCGGCAACGCTTGCGTGATGCCTCTGGTATTGCAAGCGTACATAGGCTACGGTAACCACTTACCAACAGGTGGGCCGTATGCTTGTTTGCTACCTTAGTAGTATAAAAAAAAAACGTGAACATAGAAAAATAAAAATTGTTGATCAAAGTTTTGAATGATTTCATAAACCATTTCAAGCAATTCAAATTTTTAGTCCTTTCAAAGATGTAATATGTTTATAACATTGTGCACAAAAGGAGCCTCTAAGAGGAGGCATCCTTTCACTAAACTAATTCTTTCATGGATTACTAATAGGCCGTTTTCAGGCCAGCATACCTCAACCTGGTCACTGACCTAATGCGGGACGACCAAGAAATAATCAGTGACGCCACAAGCAGCAGCAGCAACATTGACTTAAACGCCGGTCACACGTAGCTTCTTTTAAAGCAGCCAGAACTAGTTGCGTGGAAATCAAATACAGAGAAGTCATATCACACGCAGTGCGCTCTGCACAAGCGCTTTCAGGGCCTACATAACTGCTATTAAAAGCTACGTGTGACCAACGCAGTTTTCAAGATTTTAGCATAAAACAACCCAAAGTACCAGAGTTCCAGAAAGTGGCAGGAGTTCATTAATTTGGTGTATTTATGAACAGGTTCGTGAACCTTGCGAGAACGCTGCAGATTGCAAAACCTGCAAACCCCAGTTTATAACAAATTCAAACACTGCCAACATAACAAAACTTAAGCACTAATTAGATTGCAGTGTTGGCAAATGAAACAATCCTAAACTAGGATTATTAAAGTGAGTTATTTATGCGTTGTCAGGCCCGTAGGGAGATAAATACTGGCCATGAGAGGTGAGAGGCAAAGTTCAACAAGAAACAAAATTCCGGTTACTGTAACCATAGATTATATCCCTTAGATTGAAAATAATTTGATCATGATCAAATTGAAATTAAATTGAGATACAGTTTGTAAATACCAGCCTAGTCAAATTGCGCCTTTTCGAAGAAAGACCGAACAATTAAACTTGTGTATTCAACCTACTGGCATGCCATTTCCATTTCCATACAAAAATAAGATACTCACTGCCATAGGAACACTGCCACATTGAGCTAGGAACTTGATTTTTATACGCCACTAGCTCACGGACCTTATTAGTGGTTATAAATTTCAAGTTGATACCGTTTCTGAGAAAAAGGAACTCTAAAAATAATGTTATTTTTTGCGCTAATATTCTTTCTTGTGGTTGATCGAATAACCCTCAGATCTCTTTCGGGATGGTATATATATAAATCACCTAGCCTAAAAAAAGTGATGTCAAGAATTAAGTTGTGTTTTTTAAGTTATATTGTACAAAATACTGACCCCATGATTATGGAACCACCTCCAAGTAATTCCGTACACAGACATTCGGACAGAGAATCGGACCAGCCATTAAGAAGTAATCTACATGCGTAGGTCCCGTCTCGGTGACGTCACGCATTGTCGGTCACGGAGTCCCGCGGGGCACGTAGCCCGCAATTTGCCGGAATGGAAGAGCGTAGTCTCGGTTACGTGTCGCGCACTTTATTTCAGACTTTATTTTAAGAAAATACATTTATCTTACTGAGACTGTGCCCTTTTGTTGCAAGGATGGTGGTCTACTTTAATATGACCACGATTTGGAGTTTGAGGACTTTTTGGTAACGCCCATGACGCATTTGTCATTCAAATGAAAGTGTGCGAGTCGGTGGATGGAGAAGGCTCAATGCCGTTCATCGTGGCATTCTCTGTGGGAGGCCTATGTTCAGCGGTGGACTTCATCAGGCTGATGATGATGATGATGATGAATTTAAAAAATCGTATCTACGTAGTAAATATAGGTCAAACTACCAGGACTGCATAACCGTGTAGAAGTATTATACTTTTATTTATTCTGTGGTAGGAGCTACCTGTCATTAGTTTTCTATAGTTCGTCCCCCGAGGCACCTGTTGCTTTGTTGGCTATTCTCGTTAAATACTTGATGGGCCCTGACAAGTCAGTGAGTGCCGACAAGCTATGCGGAGTTTGAAACGCGAAAGAAACTGTTTGTTCAAGAATTTGGCACTGCTGGTCTGTTTAACCAAGTTTATTTTACTTTGGTTTGTTATTTTGTAACTAACCTTTAGGGAAATAGCCTGAGAAGCATAAAATTATTTCATCTTTTACTTATTTAACAGTAAACGATGAAATAAGAGAGTTGAGTTTTAGAGAGAACAACCAAATTCAATGATTTGTGTCCGGTTCGATGACTACGAGATAATTTTGTAATAATAGCGGGAAGCCCAGGGAAAAATAATAATAAAAAAAAAAAAACATTTATTGAGTACACCAATGTACAAAACAAAATGAAGCCCTGACTCCTAAACTAGGATTACCTGTATGTCAGGAGTCAGTTCCTTCCCAAAAATGGTACTAAACTAAAATGGTTAACAATAGAAAAAAAACTGACAAAATAAGCTAAATTTATTCTAGAATGAACTCTGTTTTCTACGTCTACAAGTAGAAAATATAGTTCACTAGCCACAGTCAGTGTACCCGAAAGGCTGTTTGTGGTCCAATCACGCCCAAAGAAAGGAAAAAAAAAACAAATAAACAAAAGTTAACATATCAAATATTAGGGGACACCCGGGTTTGAACCGGGGACCTACCGATCTGCAGTCGGTTGCTCTACCACTGAGCTATATCCCCGACGAGCTTTCGGTCGAAATTATCAATCACTCACCGACACGCAACCTTTAACTTGCCATCAAGTTAAGTACGTAAGTATTTCTTGCAAACAAATTAACTTGGGTTTTTTGAGTTCAAACGGCATGCGATATATCATAATAAAATTCGCTGTCCTTGATATATCATAATAAAATTCGTTGCAAAATTATACATACCTCGACTGAAATAAATTTGTGTTTAAATTTGAAGGTGTGCAATATAGCTCAAGATATCGCAATCAAACTTTATTCAAAATACGTAAGGATCATTATAAAATAAATTTTAGATTACATAAAGTAATCTACGCACGCAACTTGAACACTATAGAAACTTAGTTGGAAACATTCAAACCAAAATAAGCCAGTTTAAAAAATTTATACACCTACACATTACCATAATAATATGTTATTCCTTACCGTTTAGTCAGGGCCTGAACGGTGCAGGATAACATCATCACTTACTTGTTTTATTCTGGACTCTACATTTATCGAACTTTACAATTACATCAACCAAATAAACGGCCTAAAGAAATTTTGTGGCGGCCATTAAATCGTTATCTCCAAAAACGCGCCCGAGTGGATTATATAATCTATGGTAAGTAATTCGTTTTATGAAGGCACATTTGTAGAATTGCTAGCAGATAGCGGAATGGCTATTCGGTACTGCTACGGGCAGCGCTGGCCTCCAGATCGTAGCTTTTGAGGCTTATTTGGTGACAAAAGGTTTCGAAAATGGGAGCCGATACCTTATTACACTATCAATACCGATTAGCCCCATATTTATCGATAGGTATTTAGAGGAACAACAGAAAAATCGACAGCAATTTAGATTGCAAATAATATCAGCCTTTGACGAATCGAAGGCTAAACTACAGACCTTTTAAAGAATAGTTTTAATGACCCATCCACCGTTTTTTGTTGAAAAGCACAGTCTTATAACAAGAAAAAACTATAATTAAAAGACACTAGTGAACTCTTAATGAATATTAAATCTCATTTGCTTAATAATGTACCTTCAATAAAAAGTGGTAAAAATATGCTCCACTTTGTCTTACGAGAAAAGTAAGGAAATGGTTAGGAACCTAAGGTATCTTTTCTGTGAAAATGTTGAAATAATTAATTACAATCTTAAATGAGGAAATTTTATTGGGGTAATTAGATGCTCACAAACATTTTATCTCGATTCCTGCTAGCGTTATTTTGCCGTATAATTGTTATTCGACTCATTATTTTGTGGTCTTACCCCTGTTATACACGACTACGGCGGATCAACTTTAAATCTATGTATGTTCATCTGTGCCCTCATAGCTCATAAACTGATCATTCTCTTGACTTCCTCTACTCATATATCCATCCACATTCATACCTAATGTTACGATAGGATAAAAACTTTTTTTGGGAGGTGTACCCTGCTCACTCTTTACCATCTTCCAGCATAATAGTGTCACAACATCGTACAAACTATACTAGGGCATCAGAGCGTGTGAAGAGGCAGGAGTGCTCATAAAATGTGTACACACGGAGTGATGCAACGCCGCGACCTAAACTTTGCTCGCTGCACTTATCAAGACATATTGCTTCAGTGCATGCGACACACTGTCCTTGCGAACCATCAGCCTTTTTCGAGTTTATTTTAAAATGATCCTTACACCTTCTGAATAATGTTGACTATAAGTTTGGCTTTTGGGGGCTTGCGATATCGTTGAGATAGCACGCCTTCAAATGAAAAACTCAAAATTTACTTTATTCGGTTGAGGTAACAATCATTTTGTAACGAATTATAAATGGCATATCGTATGCCGTCTCAACACGGCTTTACAAAGTTTTCTCAAAATCACTCAAGTCCACCTTTTTTCAAAAACAGTAACGTGTCATCCACGTACCACGTACGATCACGAATAACGTAAAGCCTTGTTGAAAAGGCGTGCGATGCGATCTAAAATTAGTTTCAAAAATGATCCTTACATCTACATATTAAAGTCAATTTTACAAGCCCTCGAATGCCAACTCAAATTAATACTATAATCAGATACACGCAAGGATCATTTGACTGGCCTCATAGCTCAGTTGGTAGTAACTCTGCCTTCTGCGCTAGAGGTCACGGGTTCGATTCCCGCACTGCACAAACATTTGTGACTAACACAGATGTTTGTTCTGTTCTGGTGTTAAATATATATCTATTATGTATATCAGTCTCTGGTACCGATAGTACAGACTATGCCTAGTTTAGGATCAGTTGACCGTGTATGATATGTCCGGAATATTTATTTATTTATTTTGAAATAAAGTTTAAACACATTTAACCAAATAATGGAATGGAAAGCGAGAAAAGGAGTGAAGGGAGTACCTGTGGTTCAGCAGATGCTCTCGTGCTAGGTAGTATGCACGGCGGCGGTTGGAAGCTTCCTTTCCTTCTGCGATCCTTCCGCTGATTTTGGCGGAGGGCGCTGATTTTCGTGAGATGATGATGCACCGTAACGTTCGCGGTCGGCTTTACACCTGATAAAGGGTGATTGTTGCGATGACATATAGCACGCCGTTTGAACACTGCTTTACGCTTACGATAAGATAGCAAATGTTAAAATAAATACTAGCCAAGATTTCTTTGGGTAATATGTGATTTCTACTATAGTATCATAAGCGTAACGCTATTGCAAGCTTATCTTTAATTGTAGTACATGATAATAGATTACATACATTATGTTAGCATTCCTGTAACTTCACTCCCTGTATGACTGCGAGGGGACCGGCTTTTGGCCATCCTCTAAGGCAGTGTGTATAATAAAGGTACGCCCTCATATTTCGCCAACATTATACCGAACCTCCTAAAAGCTTTGCATACAAAAGTCGGCTGCATCGCCACACTGAACCCCTGTAATAGCATCCTTAGCGTAAAACTAGTTTTGTCTCGGAGTCAATTATGCTCTTAAGAGTTATAATCTCCTGGTACACCAAGCGAGCTTGGTTATTTCCCTGTCCTTTGCTACAGAGAGAGAGAGGAAGAGGAGAGTGTGGTGCATCATAGACATTCATTTATTTGCTACTAAAACACACACATTTGCACAAAATTTTAAAACTAAACAATTACATAACAGAAAACACGAGCAGGCAAATATAATTGTGTGTGCTGCAGCAGCAAAATGGCCTCGGCATTATGCCTACTGTGCTAGCAGCAGACGGTGGTATGCTGCCGAAACCATTTCTCAGTCATTAAACCCTGTGAGAACAGTCTTATAATTAAAAATGTAATAAAAGTAAATGTTAGAATAATCAGGGAAAAAAATTATAAATATTGAAATTAATTAAATTTAAGTGTTTAATAATAATAATGTCATAGTGGAAAGCGCATAGTGTACCTTAAGATAAAACGAAGAAGTCCACTTCTGGACTAAGGCTTCTCTTACAAGAGTGCAACTACGATCTTGAGCCTTTTCCGTCCAACTAATTCTCACCTAGCAATAGCCGTGGTAGCCCCGGCTGAAGAATAGGCGCCTCCATTTCTACCCGTGGATATCGTAAGAGGCGACTAAGGGAAACAAAGCTAGGGGAAGGAGAGCAGCGTTCCCTATCAACAACAAGAGCTTTATCTGCGCTCGCCAGCCCGCATGCCCAGCGTGGCGAGTATGGGCAAATCCCCTCAAATGATTGTTTCTGGTAATCTATGGGGGAGTCTTATATTCAGCAGTGGATGTTCTACGGCTGAAATGATGATGATGAGTTCTCACCTTCAAAATGACATCAGCTAAGCGCGTTCCCACGCGACCTGCGACCTCCGTCTTCCAGTTCATGGTCGCTATTTGAGAAACTTTATTCCTAAGGGTTGCCTGTTCATCGTGATGTATGGTCTGCTTAATGTCACCTCAACTTGCTCATTCTGAATACATTATCGGTGAGTATGGGCAAATCCCCCCACATGATAAGGAATTCGCTCTGTCTGTGGGGGAGGCCATGTTCAGTAGTGTACGTCGTACGGCTGAAATGATGATTTTACGGAGTTTTTCTCTACTGTAAATGTAGGCATGTACCAAAATGTTTGGACGTACTTCACATTGTCCCCCTTAAACATCTTCAAGGATCTGTGTGCCTGAAAATCTGTGAGGTTTGTCTACCATGCTTAGAGATAAAAGTGGTGAACATATTTATAAAAAAAAAACAGGGGTTACATTAACTTATCGCTTATCAGTTTACTAAACTAAGAAAAACGATTCGTAACGTATCTACGTGTTTGACTCACCAAAGTCAAGTTACACCTGTCTTCCTTATAAACAATGTTATAAATAAACAGGGTTGCCAATCTTTATCTGTAATCTACCACCAGAACTGGCATATGCCTGAAGAAAGTAATCCAAACCCCGTCAGAAACTTTAATCTTCCATTCCACACCATTAGGACCCAATCGAGAGAAACTGTGGTCGAACCGCCCACTTTACAGAGACCTCTTTAATTAGCACTTTCTGACCCGCTGGCATCAGAAATCCTTAGCCTACGGAGGTTGAGGAAGATCTGGATTAGCTGGACATGGAGGCCGGTGTAGGCTCTCCTGCGTTATAAGTTACAGATTGCGTTATCTATATGATTCATGTAGGTTGTCAAATGAGAAGTAAATCTTAGCTTTTGCCGCTTTCTTTAAAAGTGACATCCAGTTGATATATTTTTAGTTGATTTCTTATCAACACTGGACAAACATTTGTGTGATAAACACAGATGTTTGTTCTGTGTCTGGGTGTTAAACATTAATCTATTATGTATATCAGTCTCTGGTACCCATAGTACAGGCTATGCCTAGTTTGGGATCAGTTGACCGTGTGTGATATATCCGAAATATTTATTTATTTATTTATATCCTTTGTTATAATGGTGCGCTTTACAATCATCAATTCAATTGTATATAGAGCTAAATTGTGTCATTTAAGTTGTACAAATATTAATATAATATTTATGGTACCTAATAAATGTATATTGAATCCTCGTTCGCATCAGTGAAAAAGTGCATACCATTATTCTGACATCCAAAACCATGGCTTAATTACAAGTGTACAGTGACGTGATAGCGAACTGACTCTAGGCCGAGAGAGTGACGTGGGAAATTGAGTGTTTTCACATGGTTTTCACGCATTATTTAACTGTGTGGCGAGTCAGTCAGTCGGTTAAGTCGATGCAAGTAAGTAGTATTATCCAAGAAAAGGGCCATGATCAGGGATCAATGAGGGCCACGTTCAGCAGTGGACGTCCTACTGCTGAAATGACGATGATGATGAAGCTGCCCATATCACCATCAGGCGCAAAATAAAATATGTCTTTCGTTCTTATAGAATCAAGGAAGTCGTTGGTGTAAGAGAAACGTATTTGGTATCATTTTAGGCGAGAACTTGATCAAATCACAATAGCAACAAATTAGAAAACCGAAAACTTTATACCTACCGAGTGGGCGAGTGGGCGAGCGAGTCAGTGGGCAAGCGTACTCGGCCTAGTAAGTAGAACAGGGTCCGAGTGACCCTCTCCACTCTTTTACCAAGCTGAGCAATCGACTATGTGTTTATACACAAACCAAGCATTCACCCGAGAGCACTGTCTCACCACTGTACTTGATACGTGTGATCAAAGTATGGTAGATAAGCCGCAAGCTTCGAACAAAACATTCATCACCAAAGCTCGCGTCATGCAGGAAGTTTGAATTAAGAAGTCCTATAGTCAGTTGTCATTTTTATATTTATTTATAGTCAGTTTTCATGTCACTCCTGCAGAGGTCATAGCCTGTGAGATAATCGCGTGAGTTCATCTCTCGTTGTGTGTCCGACAAGTGAAATTAACAGCGGTACGTCGACCCTTGTCACCAGTCACGCAATTCGGTATTGCCAGCCGCTCATTCATACAGTTCGCATCCGGTGAACAACTACCTAATTGTGCGGAACTCACTTCTTTGACTGTTCTGAGCGCCTAGTAGTTGTAGGCCGAAATGTTGCGAATTTCTTAGTATTAGATAATTTGATTCCTTCTATGATAATATAGTAGAAATTGTAAAACTCACAATTAGGTGTTCCGAAGAAACCGTGAAAATCATAAAACTAATATAACGGTGCCCGCTATTTTCAAGGTAGGTTTACGTCAGGTAAAGATTAATCTTCTAGGATGTATAACGCTTTATGTCATAGCAAAATCAGTTATCACATCACAATACATTACAATACATTTATGCTGAGCCGAGACCTTTTTGCTGCTGTGGCGCACAATAACATTTCACGTGTTCTTTTTAATAAGTTTTTGTGTGTTACCTCTCTGTCTTTGTTTCATATTTTCGCTCTCTGTGTCTTGCTTTTATTGTGACGAGTATTGTGTGCCAAGTTTGTGAATAAATGTTTGTCTATGTCTATGTCTAATACCATAAATGCTCAAAAAAGGTATTAGGCTTTTTTATCAGGGTATACTAACGGCCAATAGTTTGGTATTTAGATCAAACTTCTGTATTTATTTATTCATTGAAATCGCATGGTCATTGAAACGTCTTGAATTTACGACGATTCTTCACGCCCAAGCCTTCTTTTTCTTCTTCTTGTCGTGTCACTGATTATTTCTTGGTCATGCTGTATGTATCCTTGCTCAAGCCTTGAAGAACAGGCAAGAAACAACGGGTTGGTTTTTTAATGATCTTTGTAAACCTTTATTAATAATCGAGATGGAATAATCGATGTTTAATATATTAGCTATTATCTTAATCGAGTCAAACATTTAACCACCTAAATGTATTAGTGAACACCAGCTTTACTGATTTCTTAGCTCCTTAACTAATTACAGTCTGCCTAGTCACGCGTGCTCCATTAAAAGGAAGGCAGGTACTGAAATATAGCATCATTTTGCGCTGTGGACATTATCAATACCTGTAATGGGGAAATGGGGTAAGTTTTTCCCTTTATTGCTTGTCTGAGTTATCGTGCCCAGGTGTCGTGTGGATTGAGTGAGACCATCTGGAGGTCTTTTTGGAGTTTTTTGTAGGTAATGGCATGAAATGATGAAGGTTTACTCTTAGTGCGAATTGAAAAAAGACAGCTGCTTAAATGCTTTGATAATGGTTTCGATTCTGTTGTTGCATTACTTTTTTATACTACTTAGTGGCAACGAGCGTACGGCTATAACTTGCTATAGAATAGTATCATCATCTGCCTGCCCTTATCCCACTTCATGTGGGGTCGGCACAACATGTTCTTCTCTTCCACTCCCCTCTATCAGCCGTCATATCAGTATTCACTCCTTTCTTACTCATGTCATCTTTCACACAGTCTATCCATCTTTTTTTTGGTCTACCTCTTCCCTTATATCCTTCCACATTCATATTTAACGCTCTTCTAGTCACATGACATTCTTCCCTCCGCATGACATGCCCATACCACGCTAACCTTTTGCTCTCCAACTTCTCAGTCACTGGCGCTACTTTCAAACTTCCTCTGATGTACTATTCTGATAGAATAGCATATAGGCTACTTTTTATGTAGGTACCACGTGAGCAAAGCCACGGGCGGAAGCTAGTAAGTCATAATCCTGTTTTGCTGCACCTAAGTAGGTATAGGTATATATATTGTAATTCCTTTTTGTAGTTGCAAATAAACCAAATGAATACTCACGAAGGAACACAACTCTATTTGAAAAAATCTGCAACTTATTATGACAATTCTATGAAACCAAAGATTTTAAGATTTAAATTATGAGAAAATAATTCACCAAGACGCGCCATAAACTACAAATTCCTAACGGAAACTTCCGCTTCCCATATAATGTCCTTCAAGTTTTCACCCAAAACTTTTGTATGAGAATTACCTAAGTATTTTCTACCTACATTTTGAAAAATGTGTTTTACTCCTGGCAATCTCCAGACATTCATATTTATTTACTCACCTCAAACTAACATCTGATTGACATTAGTTTCTTTGCTGTTGCTGTCGATTAAAGATATTTTTTACAAAAACTAAAAACCGACTTCAAATTCCTGAATATTTACAAGATTAATACCAACCTACTGAGGATGGCACCGGCCACCAACACTTTCGAACAAAAAAGCAAAGTAATTAAAACATTCATTCATCATAAATAATAATAACTCATATGGTACTGACTGACTGACAGACAATAAAACGTGGTGGTTTTATTCTCTTTGACAATCAGCGCAGAGCATTAATATGGAACCACCCCGGGATCATACTCTATACACCAGCGAAATAATTATCAAAATCGGTCTAGTATTGGCGGAGATATCGAGTAACATACACAAAAAAAAAACAGCCGGTTTGAGAACTTCCTCCTTTTTGAAGTCGGTTAAAAATACATACACGTGTAGCATAAGACTGTACAAGCAAGATGATTCGTAATTTGTATCCCGAAGGGGCTTATTACGTCATTAACTGAACCGAAAAATATAGCGTAAGAAGGCCACACCCTATCCTACGGACCTTTGACTCGAAATCAGGAAGGCGGGAAGCCTCTACCTTACACTGTGTAGAAGATAGTCTAGCTAATAACAACGATGCGAGTTTCAGAAAAGGTAATTTATAAATTAAAAGAAAAAAAGAGACTAATTATCCGATGAGTCTTTCATCCCATCTTTTGCAAGTCACTGGAAGTAACTCAGCGCTTGATACATCCATCTATGGTGGTTACATACGAGGAACTTTCAAGTTGTAAAAAAGTTGCCAGGCAACAATTTCGTTTATTACGTCAGCATTTAAGAACATACCTTTAAGTTTTTGCGGAATGTGCGTCAACTGCTTCTAGGTTTTTATGTCTGTATTCTAAAAGAATTCGTACATTCCAACACAAATGCCAAGGGTGCTATATAAGGGTGTGGCAGATCTTGCTCAAAATGCTGACGTCCGGTGTGGACAATATGACAAAACCATACACTGTCTACGCTCCGATGCTGATCCAATCAACACATACCTGGCAGTGTAAACCAGCCATTAAAAATTTTTGTAAGCTCTCCTATTTACAACAGGCAACAATTGCTGCAGGCTTTCAGTAGAGCAATTTAAACAATAAAAAGCCCGCTCGTTTCAGACAATTACCGGTTTTTAAATCGCTGAAAAGAATGACGAAACAAAAACCCACTAGGTATTAGATTTTTGGATTCCCGTTTCTTAAATGACCAAAAATAATCCGGGATTTACCGGTTCATTTGCGACTGGGATTTCCCGGGACCATATTACCATTATACCATAGGTAGTTAACCCAGAAGTGTGTGATCATCATCATCATCATCATCGTCAGCCTGATGAAGTCCACTGCTGAACATAGGCCTCCCCTAAAGAGTTCCATGACGAACGGTCTTGAGCCTTTTCCATCCACCGACTTCCCGCAACCTTAACAATGTCGTCAGTCCATCGGGTGGGGGGCCTTCCAACACTGCGTCGTCCGGTTCGTGGTCGCCACTCGAACCTTTGTTCCCCAACGGTTTTCGGTTCTGCGAGCTATATGGCCGGCCCACTGCCACTTCAACCTGCTAATTCTGAAAGCTATGTCGGTAACCTTGGTTCTTCTACGAATTTCCTCATTTCGGATTTTATCACGCAGCGAAACTCCGAGCATAGCTCTCTCCATAGCCCGTTGGGCGACTTTGAGCTTGTGTATGAGGCCAATAGTTAGCGACCAAGTCTCAGTGCTATATGTCATCACTGGCAACACGCACTGATTGTAGACTTGATTCTTTTGTTGACTTATTGACTTGTGTGTGATCATGACGTAAAAATAGCCACAATCGCCCGTCTGCAAACGTTATTCTATACCTACTTAGAAGTTGTTATACGCCTCAGAGGATCAAATAGCCTCATTTTGCGCGAGGGAGAATTAACGAGCCCGGCAAGAAAAAAAAATGAATTATTACGTCACTTGACGCCCGGCGATAATCATCCCTCTGTACTTTATAGCGTTTCGAAGGATTATTTAGGTATTGTTTTTGTTGTTAGATATATATTCTGTCTGTTTATTTATCTTTGCTCATTCTGTGTGATTTGATGGTCACCTGCCTCTTGGTACATGGTGAAGTGGCGGTGGTAAAGTTCATATCGATAGTCCTTGTGTATTTAAAGACTTACTTAGCTATTATTTATGGGTTCTTCTACAAGTATGATTCATAATATGCATGCAAACAATGTTTGTCTTTGAAAAAACTCTGTGCTATAAAGAAAGAAAGAAAGAAAAATAATTTTATTTGTAGCACAGGTAGGTATCCAAACAACAAAAACATCTAATCTAAACTATACTACCTACTAATATGCCACAAACTGGCATCCAACTCAGCATGTTGTTGTGTTACCTAAAGAGTAACACAACGCTGATCTTCCGTTGGAACCAAGTTGCGCCACGATACAGATCCTCGTGCTTATTAGCTTGAGCAAGTTTAAACCAATTAAACACTATTTAGTAATAATATAATATGTATAAATACCTAGCTGTTTTAGGTGAAATAAAGTTCAAATTCAATTATGCAGCTGTTTCAGGAAGTAATCTTGATGTTGAACTTCTCGTGCGTTTAATTATTACTTACAAAGTTGTCAAAAATAACAAAACAGCTGATTTGTAAAAAATCTGGGGGAATATTTTTTTTCGCTTATATTATCTCTTATCTAATGGAAACCACGAACCTGGAGACGCAGTTTTGAAAGGCCCCTACCCGTTGTACCGACGACATCGTGAATGTTGCGGTGGATGGAAAAGGCTCAAGACTGTTCGTCATGGAAATCCTTGGGGGAAAGCCTATGACAAGCAGTGGACTTCTACAGGCTGATGATCTAATGATGATGATGATGATCATCATCATCAGCCTGTATAAGTCTTTGGTCTTGAGCCTTCTCCATCCACCGACTTCCCGCAACCTTCACCGCCACCAGTGCCAGGAATAGCGGAGCTGTCGGGCGTTGCCGGGAGCTGCCGAACTGGGGGCCGTTTTTTATTATGTCTTATCATAAGGGGGGGCATAAGGGGGGGATGATGATACCTATTATGAATCACCTTGTATAATGTCAGTCTTGTTTGAGCTGGCTGGCTCTAACGTGACAGGAAAAGAGATAGCAATAAATCATAATGCATAAATCTTACTCAAAAGGCTTCTTCAAAAGTCAAAGTCCAAGCGCATCCCAAAATTAACGATTCCCCGCCAAAAATGTGACGTCACCTGCCAACCAGCCAATCATGGAAGGCGGAGAAAAATGGACGCCGTCCACAGTTCAGTATAAACGTGATGGATGATGTCGGGATGATCAGAAATGATTATTAGAAAGATAATAAATTATTTCTGGTTAGATTTTAGCCTAGTGCTGAAGTTGTGCTGAAGTCATTATATAAACAGAGGAAGCACTGGTGGAGATGTGGTAGTGGCCCCGCCTTCCGCTCCATTAGTCAAAGAAAGAAAGAAAGAAAATCTATTTATTTGTCCCACAGCACACAACAAGGTTTACAATATTAAATTGTTTCTAAGTAGGTACCTTATTTAAATAAAAAAACTTAAAACTAATAGAAGTTAATATTTACAAAATACACAAGAAACAGTTGAGCCATCTAAAGACCGTTACAAACGATCTACAGATAGCTCAACTGATCCAGATCACTACCAGTCGGAAGCGTCCCAAGGACGCTGGCGGAATTGCCACGCTGGATGGCAATGCTAATTCACTGGGCCAAATAAGAGCCAACTCTCGGGTCAAGCGTGGCTTCGATCAGACGTCCTGATATATTTTTGAAAATCTGGAGGGCCCCGTTTCCCCACGGACCCAGGGCCTCAACCCCAAAAGGCTCAAATATGTAAGCCCTATCAAGAATAACATATTTGCACCTTTTGAGATCCTCGGCCGAATCTGCCGCCGCATCCGCCCTAACTGATGTCCCCGGAACATGTGTGCGCGCTATATGTGTATCAACACAAGTAGCGTCCCACACCATAGGCCTACCCTTCTCCCAAGGGACCAAAGTCATACCGTCAGGGCGCTTACCATTATCACGTAGCAGACCATTCGGTAGGTACCTACCAAGGCAATAAAACACAAAAAGAAAAGAGTAAAAAGAAACAATCAGGCAAACAGTTGGGTGACTTTGAGCTTGTGTATGAGGCCAATAGTTAGCGACCAGCGGCAGCGGATGGGCAGCGTTTGGGAAACTTCGTCATATCTTCTCGTCACAGATACCGCAGAGCCTCAAACGAAAGTCTACAATCAGTGCGTGTTGCCAGTGATGACATATGGCACTGAGTCTTGGTCGCTAACTATTGGATATCGTTTACTCATAACAATTTCTTACTTTTTACAATGAGAGCAACTCTGAGCGACCACATGGCTGGAAGGTACAGGGAGAGAATTGGTCGAAAACTCAATTATTCGTCCCCTTTATTCCGTGGAAGTTTGAAGTAGAGCCCCGCACTTACGCCCCATTGAAGCTGACCACAGGGTTAAAACCACTTCTAGCTATTAACTAGTGGTTCGCCCCGAACTGAGATATCCCGATGTCTGATAAAAGTTGGTGCTTCGATGATCGTTGAGGCACAATATTTAGGAGGAGGTAGGGCACAGCGAGATTTTCTCGTTCTAAATTGGAGCAGCCCGAGGTACCTCCGCCTTACAGAAGATCGCAGCCAAATAACATTATTTGTTTCAAATATTGTTGTCGGCAACGCGTGCGTGATGCCTCTGGTATTGCAATCGCTCATAGGCTACGGTAACCGCTTACCAACGGTGGGCCGTATGCTTGTTTGCCACCTTTGTTGTATAAAAAAAATGATAAACTTTGAACTTTCTTACCTGAACTACAAAGTCATTGAAACTTTACCAAATAAGAGTTCACGTTATATTGGTATTCAAATGTTACTTTTTTGTTGTATTCAAAATTTCAAAAACCGTATGGCCTACAATGAAAACAAATTCATCATAAAATGTATAACAAAGCCCTTTCATATGACACCCCATATCATATCTATCACCCGCCGTTTGAACACGGCTTAGAGATAATATTTAAGAGAAGGTAATTGATGTATAAATTGCCTCGAACCCAAAGGTTCTGTGAATCGATGGCGTGAATAGCGAAAAATTCGAATTAATATTTGATGAAGCCTTCGCCCGGACTCAAGCCGGACCGGGATTGAATAATGATGCTGTGCAACAGCCGATTAAATATTTAGAGTGCTATTCAAAGTAGGTATCATTTTTGGACCGAGTTTTCTGTATCAAATCGCTTCGGAGTTAATTCTCATAATCATCCTTGAAAATAATTTAATCAAACGGCTCTGAAACGGTGAACGAGAACCTCGTAAGAAAACCTGCATGTCTTAGAACTTAAAAAATCGAAGATATGTGACATGTGCACGCTCATGCCGGTTTCCTCACGATGTTTTCCTTCACCGTTTGAGATTACCAGCGCACATACATTTTCCGAATTTATAATAATGCGTAAAAAACTTTCACAGCAACCCATGACAAAGAAAGTAAAATTTTTATTGAAAGCATCTAAAAAGTGAGCCCAAATTCTAAAGGCACTTACCTACTCGCAAATGAATTACCGCTCCATATGACCATACAAACCTTACACATATAAATGGGAGTTTTATCATAATTTGTACATGTTCTAAAATGACATCATGAATCAGGGATGACCCGAAACATCTGTCAGGCTGGCTCAGCCAACCGCGATTTAAAATTACAGCGCAGTTACAGAAAAGTATATGTATTGCTAGCAGTAATAAAGGTCGCGCACTTTATGGTGAGAGTACCTACTGATCGCTTGTCGATGTTCATGAGTGGGCAGATGTGGCTAAAGGTGTCAAATTCAGGAGATTTGTCGGACGCCTGATACGAGACACCGGAGGCGCCGCCACCGGGCAGATATACGTCTCACGTCGTCGCCTATACGTGTGCAATAATTAAATAATTAATTAATAGGTTTTTTATATAATTTAGGTTAAGGTATAGGTATATTTATGAGTCTTAGAACTAGTTTTTACCATCTGTACTATTCTTAAGTTACCTGAAATAAAATTTGTATTATTGGTGTAATAGTGGTGGCCCCGGCTGAAGAATAGGCCCCTCCATTTCTATCCGTGGACGTCGTAAGAGCAGCATCCTCTATTTTAACAACGATATCTTACTGTACTCGCCAACCCGCGTGCCCAGTGTGGTGAGTATAGGCTAATTCTTCCCACAAGATAGAAGCCGCTCTGGAAATCTGTGGGGGAGGCCTTTGTTCAGCAGAAATGATGATGATGATGAATTCTATGAACTTACTCTGTTAGCTTACTTAAAATAAGCTAGATTTAAGACGTTTCAAAATTATCTGTGCGGTTTCAATGAATAAATCAATATTGAAGTTTGAAGTTTGAAGCAAGCCTGTGCTTGATAGTTCACTACTAGTAGATCCTATATCAATACTGTGACTGAATCGTCGGTCTGAATTCTGAATATTTTACGAAGAATAACCGACTTAGCGTAGTTTTCCCGCCATTTTTCTTTAGTAAGGACCAGGTTCAATCTTCTCAATTACCACGAATTTGAACCTTACGTTTTTAAGACCGCACCGTCAACTTACGTCACCGCCGAACTAAACATAATCGCAAAATTGATGGAACGGGGCTTGTATTGAGCCTCAATTGAACTCGGCATCTAGATTTTAAAAATGCCTTTTCAAGTGTTTTTTTCAAAACTTCAGGTGAATTGGATCAGCCAATCTCAGAATTCAATAGAGACGATAATGGCTTGATAAAAAAATAATTTAAATGCACTAACTACTTCTCCTGCGACAAATGAAGCTAACTTATCGGCCTAAGCTAATTAAAAAGACTGTGTCACTGGTGAAGTGGTGGTAGACACCCGGCATTCAATCCAAAGGTCGTGGGTTCCACAAATCAAGTGCACGTCTGAGATGTGAGGTGTGTGGGTTCAATTCCCGCTACGAATATAGGCTAATTGATAATGGATGGATATAGAAAAAATTAACGGGTTTCGCGCGAGCAAAGCTGCGTGCAGGCACCACTAGTTTCTCAAAACAGTTAAGGGAGTGTTCCTACGAGCGTATAGACGCAACGTCAAATACAATGAAAAAAAGCAATTACACGAGCATTCAACCCGACACACTAAAATATTTCAATTGTAATTATTTTTCTTCTGCGTTTGTATTTTGCTTGTATGCGTTGCATTGATACGCACTAAAGAACCCTACCTTAAGTGTTTCAATATATCCGTTAAACATTTTCTACGAAGCTTTTAATAGAAAATTAGTGGTCCATATATTACCGGGATTTCAATGCGCAAACTAAGCCATAATCCCCCATTCAATCGGATCCCGGCGAATCTCGATAAACGGGGGACCAAACTATTTGGAGCTCTCTCTACCATGGAGTACGGGTACCAAGAAGACTTATTCAAATACGTTAAAAGCTCAGATATTTACCGCGTGAGGTTTGAGGCGCGTACTTAAGGATAAAAAGCGTCATTATTTATCTTATATTTACTTCCATCATCATCGTTATCAGCCTGATAAAGTCCACTACTGGACATAGGGCTGTCCTAAAGCGTGCCAATGGTCTTGAGCCTTTTCCATCAACCGACTTCCCGCAGTTTTTGCATCGAGTGGGGGGCCTTCCAACACTGCGTCGTCCGGTACATAGTAGCATTTCTTGATCATCATCAGCCTGAAGAAATCCACTGCTGGACATAGGCCTCCCAGAAAGAGCCATGATTGGTCTTGGATCTTTTCCATCAATAACTTTGTGAAATTTCATAAAGATCCGTCCAGTAGTTTCTGAGATTAGCCCGGGAAAATAAAAGAGACAGACAGACATACAGACGAAGTCTGGACTGGCTGTCGCGTGTCGCTCGTGTGCGAGTTTCATGTTCATGTTTCATGAGATTTTCTCGCTCTTAATTGGAGCAGCCCGCCTGGGGAGGTACCTCCGACTTACAGAAGATCGCAGCCAAATAACATTATTTGTTTCAAATAATGTTGTGTTCCTGCGGTGAGTAAGGTTGCCAGAGCTCTTTAGGGGGGGAGGGGTTCGGCAGGCAACGCATTAGCAATGCTCCACGTGTTGCTGATGTCAATAGGCGACGGTATCCACTTAGCATCAGGTGGGCCGTAAGCCTGTTTGCCTCCGTATAACATAAAAAAAAAAACTCCGTAGTTTATAAGACGATTCAAAATAGTTTTATTTTTATCCTTGAGGTTTAAATAAAAATATGTTTTATTTATTGAGACCACTGAGTGCGTCCCCGGGTTCGTGTATTTGCCTACACTCCGCTGCCATTACGCGAGGCGAGGACGACATAAGACGCAATTTACGCCTATTGCGCGCTGGATTCCGTTGGAAACGGTAACCTGATTGAAAACGGTTCAAGGATATAAAAACACTTGAAAATTCTAATTTATTTTTAACCTACATAGCCTACTATGTAAAAAGTTTGGTCGAGGAACAGAGATGAAACCTTGTGACTTCTAAAAAAGTCTCTTTTTTCATGTGACCTCTCTTTTTTCCCTTTTTTTGTCATCATCGAAAAAAATGATAGGCCCCAAGCCGTGTTTGCCTGATTCTTCTAGGCTTGGTCGCGAGGAACAGGCATAACTTCACCTAGTTCTAAGACGTTTCAAAGTGATCCTAGTGATTTTATTGAAATAAAAACCTTTGACTTTGATTTATTTTACCAATTGTACCTCAAAATACAGGGATTTAAAGCCTACACACTCGGAAATCGAACCGCTCGGAAGTTCAAATTAATCAATAGCAATGCCTCATTCCGCTTCAAGGAGCACAGTGAAGCCTGTAGGAGCGATCGCAAACAATTTGACAAGCGAGTGCCTCGCAAAATCAGTTTCAAGACTCCGATGAAGTCGCTTAATCACCCCGCTACTTCCGCTGTGTATATACGAACAATTATTGAGCAATTTCCGGCAATTTTTAAATGACAAAATATATATTTTGTCAAGCCACGAAGATAAGCGCTCGTTTCTAATCATCGTGATTGGAAGTTCGAGGGGAAGTTTCAAAAAATAATAAGCATATTTGACTCCGATTTCTATGAAAAATCAGTTTTATGTGTGATGTGAATTTAAAAAAGTACCAAGAAGTTTAAGTACCAGAGTTAGAAAACACAAATACTTTTCAGAATTAATTTACTTTTGAAATATTTGTTCGGCCGAAACCGTTTAGCTAACTGCCTTATTAATAGTTATCAATACTCCCAATAGGTTGGCAATTCAGTAATTCATTTATTGTTTGCGAATCAGGTACATTTAACAGTCAGTTCATGGGACTAGTCTAGATCGCTAGATTCTGCCACTTGGGCGTACAAACATTTAATTATCATTTCAATTATTAAAGCCTGCATTAATTTAGTTACTATGTCTTTATTACATCGTCAAAAATTTATATATATCAAAAAAAATAACATAAGTAATAAAAAACATAGGTAAATGCGAGATGTCAGAAAAATATTTAAGTGAGTCAAATTAATGAAGGCAAAAATTAGTACAGGTGATCATGATATAGGTGATCAGTGGCAAGGTTTTCGCAAAATGGTCCTCTACCATTTAGCGAAAGCCACGGGCGCAAACTAGCACTTCATGTATAACACCAGATTGTTACAGCAATTGCGGTTAAAATTCAGCCAAGCAACAATTGTCTTAAAAATTGCCCGTGTAGATAGAACAACTTGAACTGAACTTTATAAAGGCAAGTCATGTAAGGACGCGTTCACACTGCAAAGTTTGCAACAAAATTAGTTTTGTCGTCAGTTGCTAAAAAGTTGCGGGAACTTAGTTTACTTGCGCAAGATAACAAGTTTTCATTGAGTTTCGTATATCGTTTTATATGGAGCCATTGTTGGGTTTAGTTTGAAAATGGTTAAGAACAGACATCAGAAAAGGCTTTATTTTATGTGTATAGCCAGTTATAATTTAATTATTATAACCACCTATTATAACTAGCTTTATATATTTATTGCACCGTGGTGGCCCCGGCTGAAGAATAGGCCTCTCCATAATATTTCTACCCGTGGATGTCGTAACAGGAGACTAAGGGAAATGTGGAAGTACCAGAATCAGCAAGTTGAAGTGGCAGTGGGCAGGCCATATAGCTGACAACCGTTGGATATAAAGGTTCTCAAATGGCGACCACGAGCCGGACGACCAGTGTTGGAAGGCCACTATGGACCGACGACATTGTAAAGGTTGCGAGAAGACGGTGGATGAAGAAGGCTCAACTGTTCGTCATGGCAACCCTTGGGCGAGGCCTATGACCAGCAGAGAACTTTCTTAGCTATATTCCTATAGTAGGTAATATTCCTTAGTTTTGTTTTCTTTTTTTTTTTTGTTGTCAATATTTTATTTGCTGTGTGTACCCTTCCTTGTTTGATGTCACAAATAAATATATTTTCTTTCTTTCTTTTCCTTAGGATGATAAAGTCCAACATTATTTTCATAACTGTCTGTCTTTGAATTTGTTTTTAAAATAGCCACTCAGAATTCCACTCACGTTTACCAAAAATACGAGTGTAATTGCAAACTGTCATGGCGTCAGAGTTGCCCGCATACCGCGAGCTTTACTAAGAATGCTTGAATGCTCGTCTTGTGTCGACAAAATCTGCCCTCGGTAACACGTGCTGAAATTTCCGGGAGCTAAAACTTTACTGCCGTGCACCGAGGTGCAGGTTGAAATTTGCCGCAAAATGTCCCAAACCTACTCTCGCTGAAATTAGTGCTCTGGCGGTCAATTCAATTCAGTTTTAGACTCGAAGACAGTTAATAAATTATATACTAAATTTTGATTTTTTATTTATTAAAAATGGATAATTCTTCATACACCAGCAAGAGATTAATCTATGTTTGGCGGAGATATCAATGAACATTGAAGGTCTCCTCCATTTTTGAATTCGGTTAAAAATAGTAGTACTACTAGTTAATACTAGTAGTTCCATGATGCAATAACAAGTCTGAATTCTATAATATAAAACAAAGACGGGTTAGTAACACCATTTATAACTCACCGTGATGTAACAACGATAGCTCTAACTGCGCTCGCCAACCCGCATGCCCAGCGTGGTGAGTATGGGCAAATCCCCCCACATGATAAGAATCTGGAAATCTGTGGGAGAGACCATGTTCAGCAGCGGACTTTTTACGGCTGAAATGATGATGATGGTGATGACCCATGCATACAAACAAAGTGTTGCGTCGATTACAAAAATTGCAACTTTGAGTTTTGTTACCGTGTTATCAACAGTATTAGAAAATTCAAGTAACCCGACCCGCATGAAACGATTTCCACGTACACTCTAATATTTCCAACGACCACTAACTGTAACATTGGTAACATTATCTACAGGGCGCCGGAAGGAAGTGGAAAACGAGCTACCCACTTCCGGCGTTCTTTCGTAATTGCAACTAAACTTTTGTGTCAAATGTAATTACTCTACCTTCTAGCAGCACAGCTAGACTCTCATTTTTATATTCGAGTTTGGATTCATTAATATTTTATGGTTTTAGAGTTATTTTAGGACTTTAAGTTGACTACACCTGTATATATAATCAAAGATCAAAGTTTAGGGGATGTCTACCGTTCATAACTGCAGTCAATCGAGGTTTTTCGTAGAAAATAAAAAAAAATTGGCTCTTTATTCCCAATAATGTAAGACACTTGCATTTCTCTAATATAAATAAATATATAAATAACACCTAACAGTAACATACATAATCCGGACCCAACACAGTCCTGAAACCACGGCTTGGTTATTTTTAATGATCCTTTTACAACTTTATTAATAATCAAGTTGGTGCAAGATTTAGAGAAAATTTAGTTAACAAAAAATATTGGGACTACTAAACTATTGAGAAGAGCATGTCTTTTAATGGAAAGACTGTTCTTGTATTACATTTTTAATGAAGTTTTACATTTATAAATTTTATTTTTTTAAGTATGACTGTAGATGGATATTAGAGTAGAGGAAGGACAAAGAAAATACTTATATGAGTAAGAAAGAAGTGAGTGCGGAGATGACGGCTAACAGAAGAGAGTGGAAGAAGAAAACATGTTGTGCCGATCCCACATAATGTCGGACAAGGGCAGGAAGCAGAAGAGAGTATTGTTTAAAATCTGAATCCGGTCTCTATAAATTACAGCAAATAAATCAACATTAATCACAAAATGATATTTATTTGACGCGTTCGTTACGGGACAGCTAATTGCGTCCCCGCGCCGGTTACAGTTCATAATTTATTATATTGGACAAGTTTCAGGAGATGGCGGCGACGACGGTCAAGAATTACTAGAAATTATAGAATTTATAATAAAATACCCTCAACATATAAAGTTCTGAGTGACAAGAGATCTAAATTTATTTTTTTTAATTTAGATCTAAATTTAAAAAAATATTAGTGAGTAAGTGCTATTATGATGTTAATGAATTTTTAGAGGACGCATTGTAATCATTGTTTAATTTTTAATTTGTTTTTTTATTTTTTTTAAATACGGTTTTGACATTCTCCTATTTAAAATTTTTATTTACCGATTTTTGACATTAATTTATTTGTAATTTTGCATGCTGACTATGGTAGAACATAATTGAAACACTATTTATTTTATGACCATTGTTAACCTACATTATGTTCAAGCAAATAAAAGAGACGTTTCATCAATATACGGAGCCTGGGCCTGCACTGTGTACACTACTCTAAAATATGGCTAAGCAATAAAGTAAACGTATTTAATTGGTTATTTTATTTAAATTGACTTCGTTCTAAGGTACATTATGATTTTTTTTGACAAAGAGAGCAACACACGGCGCTACAAAAATATGGCGGATGGACGTGCGTGAAATGTCATTTTGACAACCTACATTTATCTGACAAAACAAAAACAACAAATCAAACCACATGACATGAAAAATAAGTCAATGTCATGTCAAACGCCAAGTATAAACCAACATGGCGGCCTTCAAATAGTGTTCACATAGTAAAAAACTTACCAGAAGAACTATTCTTGTACCATCGGATTTGTCTTCAAATTAATGTAATTGTATTTTTCTTGTAATCTCTTATTTTTTCCAAATTTTTCTATGAAGTGTACTAGGAACAGGCCCAGAATGAAATGGCTCCTTTATCTTTGTCTTAGAGTAAAAATTGTAGTTTCACTAGTCTAGTTATATGTCTAGTCGGGTTTTAAATGGCGTATGTTCAGGAACTCAATAAGATTTTGAGAAAGGATGCGGGTTCAAAGAGATCCCCGTTTCGATTCCGCTACGGGATAAATGTTTGCATGATCTGCAAATATTTGTTCCGGGTCTGGGTGTTGTGGTACTATGGTACTCGTTGTTTCTAAGTTCTGATACCCACGACACAGGGAATCCTAGTGTGGGGTCAGAACTATGTGCTATTGGGTGATATTATTATTAATCGAGTTAAGCTGTGGTTTAGGTCTGCTTACATAGCAATTAAACGTCATGGCCCTAATATCAATTCAGTAAACAGACTTTTCTTTTGTAAGGCTATTTAAATTTTTACATTGATGTCTTTTGTGGATTTTTATCTATCTACGGCATTTCTTCTTAGTGAATAAGGAGCCCAATTCCTTGTCTGTTGCCTATTTCTTTGCCTACTTTTCATCCCTGGAAGTGCGCACTGAGCAGTATAAACAGGATAAAGCTTTATTATCACCTCACCGAAGACGCTAAAATTATTCATTTGCACCATAGGGTCTCGTGTTGCCGCCACCATTAGTTTTGTTTCTTGCAGACTCCGACCATCCCGACTTTCTCGAGAATAAATTACCTGATGAACCTGAATACTAGTCCTAACAATCCATACTATCTATAGATTATTCTGTGTAATCTACATGGTGTTACTATTTCTCTTTTATATCTGTAAAATGAAGCTAAAGAAATATAATATTATGATCAAATGAACTTCACGAGTGAAGTTCGTTCATTATTATATGATTAAGCTTCATTTGAAGATATAAACCCACCCACCCTTAGCCCTTTGAAAAGTTTTGTCCTAGGTCTCTGAAAGAATGAGCCAATAGTGCGGGGACCGGTCGCTGTAGACTAGGGAAGGGTATCGTTTTTGTTTTAAATCATTCGATTTACCTTTGAAATGTGCGAAGTTGCCTAGTAAGTTGAAAGTACATAATAACTGTTATGTATTCTTTGTGCTGTTATCGTAGCAACTGTTGTTGGAACTGTGTGATGCGGTTATTTGTTAAAGGTGTTATTTATGTCTGTCTTCTGATTGCGCAGGGGGATAAATGTGAGAAAGCGACTCGTCTAGCTGGAGAACAGCCTTTTGACTCTAAATAACTTGATTTTACTATTTATGTATGTAACCGATTTTGATGATACTTGGAATAGGTAGAGTTATATCCCTAGAATAGCATATAGGCTATGTTTATGTGCTAGCTATATTTATCAAACAAAAAAGCAAAGTAAGTTTATTTAAACCATTTATAACTAACTCAAGAACGGCTTGAACGATTTTTATGTTCTTTAATTTGTTGGATTTGTGTGCAGAATAACTTTTAAAATAACAGAAAAATTCAAACATATCTATATCGTGACGTGAATGAAACCACGGGTTCAACTTGTTTATGATCAATTAAATAAATTACCTCAGCACTACTGCATCGTTAACTGTTCCATATTTACATACCTACTATTCGTACATTTTCAATAATAGCTATATATATTATTTATACCTTTACAATAAATTGAATACCAAAAAAACAATTTGTAATACATCATACCATGAATGCAAACGTAAACTCAAAAACTTCTTAAATACATTGATTTACTCTCAAACGGAAGACATGTTAACTATTCAATCATAATCACTACAGGTTTCATACACATTTACGAAACATACATATATACACACAGGAACACGCACACACACAACACACACACACCCGAGCATGCGTCCAGTCACACAATCATCATCATCATCATCATCAGCCTGTAGAAGTCCACTGCTGGACATAGGCCTCCCCCAGAGAGTTCCATGACGAACGGTCTTGAGCCTTCTTCATCCACCGATTTCCCGCAACCTTCACAATGTCGTCGGTCCATCGGGTGGTCACACAATAAACGAATACTAATGTTTACAACTCATGTTTATATACACAGGAACGCGCACCATACCAATCATAAATCTTCGGACACTCTACAGACCCTGGCTTTACATCTACAGTTTTTAAATATTTACATTGTTTAAAATTTTAACTGAACATTTTACGATCAAAATGTAGTCATGTCATAATGTCTTAGCACTATCTCTTGTTGTCCTAGCCGAAGAACGGATCACTCGCGTCTAAATACAATTAGAGCGAGTAGTCATGTATCGACTTTACACAAGGTTTTTGTTAGACAAGGAACTCTCATGCACGTATTTTGTTTTGTCTCTATATAAGCTTATTTTATAAGTTTTTCTAGGTCACGAACTTGTTAAACCTTTCCTTTGCAAATAAATACTTATTTTATTTCACACGTCACAAATGAGTAGCTACCTACAGCATCAAATCATGTACATCAACCAGCCAAAACTCAGTAAAGAAAAGTCATCCCGAGAAACCGCTAGCAGCGTTTCTCTAATAATTACGTCGCATCGCGGACATTTCACGCAATTTCACGTTGGGGTGACTTAAAAAACAAACGGCTCCCAAGACGACACTTACGGCGCATTTACGTACAAAACAGGGCTAGCACCAGTGCTGACGGTCTGTATTCTCTCGGAGAACCCAGGTAAAAGCCAACGGTCAACCAATTGTTCTTTAAAGTACGTACTTAGTTTAAGTAAAGTACAAGTTTTTTTTTATACAACTATTTATTTATTTAGGATATCCAACAGTGATAACACAATACAATGTAAGTATCAATACAATGGACTTAAGTCTATGCGTACCACTAATTATAGGATACCACAGCATGCGTTTAAAATAATTGAGCTCAACTAAATAGATAAAAACTAGAATACAGGGTGCATAAATTAAAAATAAAGCGACTTAAAATTTACAATCAAATAATAACAAAAAATAATAATTCTAAAACTTAAAAATGGTAATAAAAGGTACATAGGTACCTATTTCTGAGTTGGAAATAAAATATTTAAAACTAAGGTGGCAAACAAGCACACAGCCCACCTTTTGGTAAGTGGTTACCGTAGCCGCATGCACGCAGCCGTAACACTTGCAATACCAGGCATCACGCACGCGTGGCCGACCCCGAACCCCCCTAAAGAGCTCTGGCAACTTTACTCACCGCAGGAACACCGAACTATTTGAAACAAATACTGTAATTGGCTACTTACGTTTTAATTGCATGTCGTGACAATGGTCTGCTACGCGCATACTTTGTGACTAAATCATCGTTATCATCATTTCAGCCGTAGGACGTCCACTGCTGAACATTACCTTGCGAATTCCTATCATGTGGGGGGAATTTGCCCTACTCACCTCGCTCTGCATGCGGGTTGGCGAATGCAGTTAGAGCTGTCTTTGTAAAAATGAGGGACGCCTACCTGTAGTTGCGTTTTTGTACCGGTAAGTTTGTACCGGTAACACCGGAAACCAGCTTCCTATACAGGTGCAGCGTGACACTTGCAGGTCTCTTTAGTTATCAGTAAAATTGCTTCGTCTTGGAGATAATAAGCATTTGTTTAAGATTAAACAGCTCTCAGACCTCCGAGGGCGGAGTTCGCGGTAGAGTTGATAAAATTATATATTAAAGCTATATATTTAAGTTTTCAGTATGTTTTTCTAAGTGGTTTAAAAAAAATTAGAGCGAGACAGTTTGGGAAGTTTTGCACTTACAGAGTTTGGAGGTTTTATTCGTACCATTAAATTCAGTATGGTGCAACCCGTCACTTTCGTAAGATGTCTATTAGATAAGTCAACTTCATGAAAGGACCCTCTAAGAGGCGCGAAGTGCTAAGCCGTAGCAATTGCTACAGCGTAGTAGGTATTCCGTAAAACTTAGAGCAAGTGTAATCAAAAGGCACGTGACTAAGATAGTTTGTCTCGTTCAGCATGGTCAACTTTAGATCACTTAAACTTACCTTGGTACAAAGTGAACGCGTTCCCGGCTGTAGGTATAGTCTTTCGGTTGGTCAAGAACTCGTTGGATCGCGATGGAACATAATTCTTCTATCATCATTTGTGCACAAAATAAAAAAATGCATGAGTTTACTAATGAAATCCCTAAGCAAGAATACATCCACTCAGATCTACTTATAGACATAGACATAGACATTTATTTAATTGCCACCAAAACACACACATTTGCACAACATTTTACAATAAACATTAGGTACTTATAATAAAAGAAACAAGAGAAAAGTAAAAATGGTGTGATGTGTGCTGCAGCAGCAAAATGGCTTCGGCTCAGCATTATGCCTACTGTTTTGCAGCAGACGCTGGTAATCTGCCGAAACCATTACCTACACAGTCATTCAACCCTGTGAGAACAGTCTTATTAAGATTATGTTAGAATCGTCAGGGAATAGGTTTATAAATATAAAAATTAATAAAGTGTAGAAACTATCTACTATCAGGAGTTCGTAATAAACAGGAACAACAGAAAACAGTAAAATAATTACTTTATTTTACAAGGATTACAATTACAACGTTACAAAGACTAAATGTTAAGACCATGCTGCTTGTTCAGCAGTCGAGAACCCAATGCCCGTCCGTCTCGAATTTTCTGATAAAATTTTACAATAACACCATAAAAAAAACGAGCTCTCCCGATTGGTCAAAGGTTCTGGAACGTGAACCAATCACAGCCAGAGTCAGCCGTCAGTCGTACCAACTGACGGACAGACATCGCTCTGAGATTGGCCAACACAAATTATTAACCAATCGAGGGGCTTGACAAACAAGTAACGGAAACAATGTTCTTTTTAAAAATTACTCACAAACAATTGATACATAACATAATTGAAAAATAACTGCGGTTAAAATAATAACGGAATTAAATAATAATTTTGCATAAAATAAAACAATGTTAACGACAAATATTGAAACCCTAACAATCGACCATCCTGACAACGTGTGCGTCCCCGCACACGGTACCAAGTGGAACCCTAACAATCGTACCGTTGATCAAATTTCTAAATTTATAAAAAATAATAATAATAATAAACAGGTACTACTACAAATGAAAATCAAAGATCAGAAACTACATAATATACAATTTCTATATACCTCCTCAATCTTACATAAGTAGGTACTATGAACAGCTAAATACTAAGGGCTAAAAACTAAAGGTTATTATTAGTTTACAAAGACGATTTACTCAATGTAAATCATTTTGTTGATTTACACAATTTTTATTCATTATAAAAATTATTTTACAATAGGTAGTCTTGTCTAAATATTAATTGAAGATTTACCTAAAACTAATAATATTATTTTCTACACCCTCATTATTTACTATCTGTACCCATTGTTACTAATTGACTACATTATTCACGCTAAATAACATTTATATTATTCCCGATCTTACCGACACCTAAGTATAATTATATCTAATACCTAATTAATCGTTATAGACGTTACTTTGGTAAATTACATGTACGAAAATCGATTGTCAATAATTACAATATAACAGTTAAATAAAGCCTTTATGACAATATATTTACTTAGATAAAAATATAAATAATAAAATAAAAGTAAATCGATATTAAGATAGTATCTTATTTCGTAATAAACTGATCGATTCAGTTTTAGGTTAGCTAAACGAACTATAAAAGAAAAGCAGACGATCGTTTCGTCTAGAAGCGAGGGGTTTTTGGACACATACTAATCGATTCAGTTTAGTGCCCGATCATTGAACCATTAAATGAAAACATCGATAGCAGACGATCGATTCGTCTATAAGCGAGGGATTTCACACCGACTGATCGATTCAGTATAGTGTGTGATCATCGAACCATCAAACGAGGATATCGACACCAGCTGGCACGCACAAGACGATCGATTACTTGTGGACACAGTGGGAAGACTTCTCGGCTTTGCTTTTCAAAACACGAACAATCGATCCTCGTGTTTTGATCTGAAACAACGTATAACTGATTTGTAGTTAAACCTTTGACAAAACACACCATATAAACATTATTTAATCACCATCGTCGGTAACAGTGGTATCAGAGTCATTTTCATTTACTTCTAAAGCATCAATGTGAATCCATGGCCTCATGCGGTCAGCTGCGACGATAGTTTCGCGCCTATTTTGTGTGCAAGCTAAGCCCGGGACAGGTGCCACCTTGTAACGATCTCTACCCAAAATTTTGGTAACACGATAGGGGCCTACATACGTAGGCATAAGTTTTTTGCTCTGTCCGTCATTATTGAAACAGATTTTGGTTATCTTTACCAAAGCACCTAAATCATACTCTCGCGCTGGCTTCCTACCTACATCATATCTCTTTTTCTGCTTGACCTGTTCTTTATCTATTCTATCCTTAACCTCATCGCGTATGGCAGAACGCTCACGGCACTCACGAGTCTCCTCAGCGATTTCGTTCAAAATGGGACTTAGTTCTACATTAGTTGCAGTACCAAACAATACCTCCGCAGGAGTCCTACCCGTGGTCTTCTGGATAGTATTATTTAATCCCCACTGAACCTTACCTAAATGGCTATCCCAATCTTTCTCGGTATATTTTACATTGAGTGTTTTCAAAGAGTCAAGAATGGTACGGTTATACCGTTCTACTTGGCCATTCGACCTGGGACTAGCAACCGCATTTAATATATGCTTGAAACCCTTGTCGAGAGTAAATCTTTTGAATGCATGAGACGTAAAACAGCTGCCGCGGTCAGTAATTAGACGATCAGGTGTTCTAAATGTGTAAAATATGTCATTCAAAACTCTTACAACATTCTGGGTATTCGTGTTCCTGACGGGTTTCACAAAACAAAATTTTGTGAAAGCGTCCACGACCACAACCAGGTGAGTATGACCTCTATTAGATTTAACGAAGGGTCCAAGGTGGTCAACATGCAAAGTATGAAACGGAACATCTACTTTTGTTATAGGGTGAAGAAGCCCTTCGCGTTCGTTCGAATTCTTTTTGGCGAAGGCACATTCTATACAAGCGCTCACATATTTTTTTACGAATTTTGTCATTTTTGCAAACCAATAGTTTTTCTTGATCCTCTCCAAAGTTTTCTCAAAGCCAAAATGTCCAATGTCATCGTGATTCATACGACACAGTTGCCACCTTGCACCTTTAGGTACTACCCACCGAATACTGTCTTTATCTCCGCCTAAACAACGAAAAAGCTTATTGCCCTTTATCACATAATTTTCGTTTATGTATTTGAGACCCTTTTCATCAAGATTGCTATTTAGAATATTTCTAATCCTACATAACTCTGAGTCCCCGAGTTGAAGAGTGTGCAACCAATCATCGTCAGTGATCGTCATTACAGTCGGAAATTCTTCCACACAAACATTTCCTTCATCACCAACGGGGTTTCTGGATAAAGCGTCGACGTGACTCATTTTGGAACCGGCTCTGTACTCAATGGAACAATCAAACTCCTGCAAGGTCAACCACCAACGAGCTATTCTTGGGATGAGATCTCTCTTCAGGAACGTTGAACGCAAAGCGCTGCAATCGGTGACGATTTTAAATTCTTTACCAAGCAAGTAAACCCTAAATTTACGCAAGGAAAAGACAACTGCTAGAGTTTCTAATTCGTACGAATGAAAATTCTTCTCTTCCGGTGAAGTTTGCCTACTATAGTAAGCTACTGGGTGGAAAGGCTCATTGGCCGATGTACGTTGGAGTAATATACCACCAATTCCTATTCTACTCGCATCGGTATGTAGCTCAGTTTCTGCTGCCGGATCATATATTGCTAGAATTGGCCTGTCTATTAATCTGGACTTCAGATCTCTAAAAGATTGGTCCTGACTATCACCCCACTCCCAGGCTGCACCCTTTTTCAATAACTTACTGAGTGGACACGCGATTAGGGCAAAGTCTCTAATAAATTTTCTAAAATAGCTGGCCAGACCTAGAAACTGTCTGACATTATGCACGCTTTTTGGTTGCGGGAAATTCCGCACACTAACTATTTTACCTTCACCTGGCCTAATGCCAGCAGCGCTAATTTCATATCCGAGATAAGTGATTTTGTCACAGAGAAAATTACACTTCGCTAAATTGAGGGTAAGATTCGCATTCCCCATAATCAGCAACACCTCCTCGAGACGATCCAAGCATTCAGCGGCATTCCTACCAAAAATTAGCACATCATCAATATATGCTGTCGCCTTTCCGGAACGAACTGACCCTAATAGCGTATTCATCATCCGTTGAAAAACGGCCGGTGCGTTCGCCAGACCAAATGGCATTCGATTAAATTCGTACTGGCCATCTGGTGTGACAAACGAGGTGAGATGTTTACTCTGGTCTGAAATCGGTACTTGATAGTAGCCAGAAAAGAGATCGAGTGTGATAAAACACGCTTGACCTGTAAGACGTGCAATCTCATCTTCAATGATGGGCATAGGATACCTCTCCTTAACCGTCACCGAATTTAACATGCGATAATCGACGCACATCCGCATCGATCCATCCTTTTTTCGAACAAGTAAAATAGGGCTAGCATACTCGGATATAGACTCTTTTACGACTCCAGCATCTAACATCTCACCTACCATACTGCGGACCTTTTCCCGTTCATGATGAGACAATCGGTACGGTCGATATACCACAGGGCGATTACTACTCAATTCTATGTTCATTTCAGTCTTATTACTGCAACCTAAATCTTTGAGGGAAAAGGCAAAACAATGTTTGTACCGTTTTAACAATTCTAGGAGACGCTGCTTATCAGGCTCTGACACTCCTTCTCCTACGCAAACCTGACTTTCATTAAAAACACCTGTAGCTGTTATATTACCCCGCGAATCCACTACCCTATTAACAAAGTCTACTTTATCTGCTCGGCAAAAAACAAAATCCTTTGGTATCCGACAAGATATTGAACAAGGTGTTACTGCTATATCAACACGACCACATTTTGCATAATAGAGACCTCCAATCACAAAACATTGGTTATTGGGTTCCCCTGCGATACTATTCTTCACTAGTACGCTTCCTATAAACGAATGTTCAATTTGGGCTCTCACAGTAGCTGCACCATAAAGGTTAAGGGTACCAGCTGACCTAACTTTAAATGAACGCTCGTGACAGTCTTCGATATCAGGTTGTGGCAATTCACTACCAATGTCATGGAATTGCAGCTTTGTAAAATTTTTATAAACGATTATGTGGGGCTGCTCTGTAAATGACTGACCAATCAAAACTGGCTTATCTAACAACTCATCACTCACGACCTTGCATACGACTTTAGCATTCACATCATCGACACTTAAATCAAGTGATAGTTCTCCTAATGCATGTACTATTTCGTTTCCAAAACCTTTCATAGCCGATGGAACTTTGTTGTGAGCCAAATCTAAGCTGCGTACTACAGTTTCTTTGATTAGAGTGACGTCACTCCCGAAATCGACAAAAGCTGTAAAAACAATTCCGTTCACCCTAACTTCTTTAATAAATTTCGAATTCGGACACCCATTTTGTTGATTACTACTATCAGAATCGATGCACATCGTTTTATGAACATTAGTATTGGTGCTTTTAACAGTTTGATCACTTGGTTTGACAAAACAGTTTTCGGAAGTATGCCCTATTTTATTACACTTGGAGCATTTCAAAAGCGGCTTAGGACAATACAAGTAACTATGCCCTTTCTCCTTGCAATTGTAACATCCAGCTGAAGGCTGCCTAAAACCTGTTTTCGATTTTGAACTACGGTTAGCGTCGACAGTATCGGTACCTTTTGTTCTGATAGCAGTACGGTCTACTATAGATTGGTTCGAATCTTTATTGCTGACTAAGTACTGCAGAAGAAAATCAGGGTGCGAGCAACGTAACGCCAAAGCTCCGGATCTTAATGTACGATCGCTAAGACCATGAATAATACAATCAACTGCGCGTTTTCCCTCAATATCACATCGGTTAAGCAGCGTCAGTTTTTCATAATAGTAAACTTCTATCGGTTCATGAAACTTACTCTTCCGTCTAAGCATTTCTTCCAAAGCCTGGCCATAGTTCTGTTCGAATGGAAACGCGTTCACTAGTTTTTCCTCCCACTCCTTCCATGAGAAAAGAATCGAATTTAAGCCTTCGTACCAGGTTTTGGCCAGACCTTGCAGTTTTTGCATAGCAAAATGAGTGGTGGTTTTATCGTCCCAACCATACACAGAAGCGCATTCGTTTACCTTCTTTAACCAAACATCAATGCGTTGAGTCTTAGAAGAAGGGTCAAAACTTGGAAGGATATTTTTAAAATCTATCTTTTGTGAAGGTTGTGCGCTCTGAGTCGGCAGCGACGAAAAACCATCTCTAAAACACTTAAGGATATCTACAAATTCTTTCTTAGATAAAGATGGACTACGTGACCTTTGTTCTTCCGCGTCGTCCCGTAGCTCCGGATGTCGCGCTCCATGCCGCCCGTCGTGGTGGTTGGGGATCCCTCCACGAAGCTCGCTGGCCTGCCTCGATGGTGTTCGGTGAGGTCGCTCTGGCACGCGGAGTCGTTCGCGTTCCCGTTGAAGCTCCCTCTCGAGCAGCTTGAATCGCTCGCGGCCCCGTTCACGCTCTTGGTCCCGCTCGGCGTGACTAGGGCTGCAGGTCCGGACACGGCTCCGACTCCGAGAAGCAGTGCGGCGAGCCCGACCGGGTGTCTCACGCCGCCGACTATCCCGTTCGGATTCCCGTCGCCGGCGATCCGGCTCGTCCATTATCTGAAAGGATTGCGTTGCGTAGCAAACGCAAAAAAATATATATATATAAAAAACTATTAAAAATATTTGAGGGTAGTTTTTTTTTTTTTTTTTTTATAATAACTATCCAAAATAAAAAAAATAAAGAATATATATATTCTAGTATTTCTACAATCTGTAATCAGTATTATCTAATATTTGCTTAAAATAAAAATAAATCAATTTAATAATGTTAAAAAAAAAAAAAAAACCTAAAAATCCTGGCGTTTATGCCCATTTTATGCAAAAACAAGAATCAATTACGTAAATTATAGGTAGTTAAAACCATTGATTTACTAGGTGAGGTACAAATAGAGTAGATAATGATCATAAATTATATTGGAAACCAGAAAATAAACGATAGATAAGATAGATAAATCATTTATTCGACACACACAAATACAGCACAGACAGAGATAAAAACAATCGGAAGAAACAACAGTAAGCTACAATCACTATAAACAAACAGCTTAGGCACTTAGTAGGTAGGTAGGCTAACAGTGAACTTAAAAACAAAAAAAAACAAAAAAACATTAATAAACTACACATTAACAGAAAAGAAAAAACAGAAAAGAAAAGCAGGCGCCTAACCCACCTATAAAGTGGGTGCCAACTGGTGATACCTACTTATGGCGAGAAATGTCTACGCTGCAGTGGCATGGGTCAAAAAGGTCCTATCTCAGCTTATTGCTGCTCCGCCAAGGCGTAGCAGCGCTGGTTTTCAGATAGGACCTGTGGAGTAAGACCTCACGATCGCAGGGACATTACCTACCCTAGACTCTCACTAGAGTGAGAAGGGTGTCACTCCGGTACTAGTAACGCGCAAGTGTGTTTTTAGATAATTAATATAGCATAAATAAATAACAGGTAATAAAATAATATTTAAAAGGATATGATAGATTGATGATTTGATATGATTAGATACATAATGAAATGATAAAAAATAAATGTAAAGTAATTAAATGTAGGTAAATGAGTGCAAATGAAATAAAATTAAAATAGAAAAGAAGTAATAAAATAGAAAAATTGATCATAATATAAAACTCTTAAACTCTTAAATATCTACAAAAACTATTATCTACGTTTCCACAGTGTGTCATAAAAACCATAGATTATGGAGTCGCGGAAACTAGCGGTCACTAATATCTGTGCGCCCGGAATCAACAGTGTCCTTATATTTGGGGTATTTTCCCTTAAATTTAGGATTTTTACAGTGTGCGACAGATCTTTGGACAATATTTTATTTTACAAATTTTATTTTGATTTAGCAATTTATGTCAACACAAGTTTGAAATTTGGTTCTTTGCACCTTTTAGGGGAAAAACGTACAATAATGTTGATTTTAGGGTATTTCCACTTCGTCAGAAAATCAAATTCCAGGGTTGGCAACACTGGCGCCCGACTGGCGCGGGGCTAAAGGAAAAACAAGGATGGAATGGAAAATGCATTGTAGTAGGTACATAATGTTTTAGTCTTTTTGTGGAAAATTCCATTGGAATTATCAGTGCGTGTGTACATACTCACTCACTTACTAGTGTTCTCTGTGCATAGCCGAAAAGAGGATGAAAAAGTCGGTGGGAGACAGTGCAAAAAGTGAACAAAGTGAACGCGCCGTGATAAACAGCTAGGTACAACAGTGTAACATGAGTGTAAAGATAAATCAGTGTGAAAAGAGTGCTGGAGAGTTCGTGGGAAATAAATATCCATTGTCCGCAAAGTCCCACCGCTACCGTGCGGGCCATACCATTTGGTAAGTAGGTACAAGCATGTACCTATCACGCGCACTTTTGCAAGATTAGAAGCTCCTTTTTAAGGGTTGATCTAAAAGTTACAACCGTTTTCAGGGCACGAACCGGTGGGGGAAGGTCGTTCCAGCACTTAGTGGCAGCAAATCGGAAGGAACCCCGAAATGCTACGGATTTGTGCCTAGGCGTCAACAGAACCACGTGAGTACATGCACGACGTGGATATCGCGAGCTTTCGCTGGCCCATTTTAGCTTATTGAAAAGGTATTGAGGTATTTGATTTGCTGTAAGGCCAAAGAGAAGGGTTGCAAGATGGAGAAACCTACGCGCTTTCATTTTTAATAGATAGAATTCATTTTAGATAGGATGTAGACCTATTCAGAAAATAAATTAAGAGTCAAAGCATCCCTTGATAACAGGCAAACAGTTTTATAAAAATAATTGGGCGTGTACTTACTTTTAAAGTTGGTCTCGATCCAGCACTTCTGATATGTAGAAACTATCTACTATCAGGAGTTCGTAATAAACAGGAACAACAGAAAACAGTAAAATAATTACTTTATTTTACAAGGATTACAATTACAACGTTACAAAGACTAAATGTTAAGACCATGCTGCTTGTTCAGCAGTCGAGAACCCAATGCCCGTCCGTCTCGAATTTTCTGATAAAATTTTACAATAACACCATAAAAAAAACGAGCTCTCCCGATTGGTCAAAGGTTCTGGAACGTGAACCAATCACAGCCAGAGTCAGCCGTCAGTCGTACCAACTGACGGACAGACATCGCTCTGAGATTGGCCAACACAAATTATTAACCAATCGAGGGGCTTGACAAACAAGTAACGGAAACAATGTTCTTTTTAAAAATTACTCACAAACAATTGATACATAAAATAATTGAAACATTACTGCGGATAAAATAATAACGGAATTAAATATTAATTTTGCCTAAAATAAAACAAAGTTGACGACAAATATTGAAACACAATATTCTTTTTAAAGATTACTCTCGAACAATTGATACATAACATAATTGAAAAATAACTGCGGTTAAAATAATAACGGAATTAAATAATAATTTTGCATAAAATAAAACAATGTTAACGACAAATATTGAAACCCTAACAAAAGGTGGAAAAGAATAATAATGTCAAACTGCATAGTGTAATAATGATAAAAATTATATAATAATAGTAAAATGAAAATGATATAATATGTGCATAACAGCCCTAAAAAGTCAGCACGTGAAGGGTGCACTATAGCTATTGGCACCAGACAACCCAGTTTTTTGCTGCTCTAGCAACATAATTTTAAAATGTTTTTTAAAAGTAAACTTTGATTTTATTAGTCGAAATGGTGGTGGTATATTACTTATATGCACTCGAAACCTTGAATATATCTAGAGAAGGTAGTCAGAGTCAGAGGCAAGTCCAAGTATTACATTTGGCACATGCCTAGCACTTGGTCGTAGTGCGCACAGTTCTCTTTGTCAAATATAATAAATTCATTGGTACAGGAATGGGATACGAACCATGCGAATCGAAAGTCGAGACTTCTCCCATCTAGGTCAATACAGCTCAACTCGGCAACAAAACTATTGTACGAATAGTTACCAAACAATAATCAAATAACAGTGTTCACCAATCTCAGCTCTGTTTACCTCCGCGCCATATTTCTCGTCAGGGCTAACTTATCTCGCTTTTCTGCCAGTCAACCGCTTGCACTGGTAATCTGATTTCTTGTTTGCGGCATCTTAATTACTAGACGCTTTTGTTTCGCTTTGCATTGTTTTTGCAGCGAGAAATGTAGGGTCATGGAGGCGAAAGTGTACGTGCGCCCGTGCGGTTTTTACGCGGTCGTGTCACCCTCTCTCTTTATCAATGAATTCGTTTGCTAAGCAATAATATTAAAATCGCGCGTTGTTGCATTCTTGAACAATGTTGCCATCCGCTTATTCAATGTATGCTATCTTTTTTTTTTTTTTTTACCAACTACCCTCACTAAAATTATGTATGTTAACTCTTCCATAATAATTACGATGATAGGTAGATGCTTACTGATACCTATATACCTGTATCTTAACAATTGTTAGTACTGCATGCTCACTGTTTTTTTATAATAACCAAGTTAAAATTGTTAACTTCTCATGAAGTGAAATGTAATTTCTTTTGAGAATAAAGTTCTTTAACCATAAAATTCCCTGCCTTAGACTAATGCGGTCCCTATATTCAAAATAAAGGATATTTGCTACGGTGTTGTTGGGGCTTCGATGAAACGACAGTTGATTTTACTTTAATGAGTTTTTGCATAGGTATCAATGAAATATAAAAATTAAAACTAAAATCACGCGCACTCCCGGCCATGTTGAGTTGTCCAAATATTGTCCACAGAGGCGCTAGCAGCGCGCCCGCGTTGCTAATAGTGTTGCACTTGCACGATTGGAATCAACTAGTGTTGTACTATTACAATCGATGTCGCGCTGCGACAGTGTAGCTGAAAAACTGCAGGAAAAAGTACCTCCTCCTTTTTAGAAGTCGGTTAATAATAATGTACATTTAGGTATTTATGAGTAGGTTGTGCACGAAAGGAGCCTCTAAAATTCCCAAAGATTCCTTCACCGTTGGTCATAGACCACCACCATGCCTCATGTTCAAGGCCACCATGCCTCAACCTGGTCACTGACCTAATACAGATAGATAGATAGATAGATAGATAGATAGATAGATAGATAGATAGATAGATAGATAACACTTTATTGATCACCATACGGAAATAATACATAAGATCACAATTACAAATTTACACGGCAATACAATGGGCGGCCTTATCGCTAAGAGCGATCTCTGCCAGGCAACCTTAGGATGGACTGGACTGAAAAGATTAGAGAAGGGGCAAGATGGTGTTTCTTAAATTATGAAGAAAATAATTAACTATAAACAGAGCAAAGTAGGTATATTAAATAGATAAATCAAGATAATCATATATATATATATATATATATATATATATATGTATATAAATAAAATAAATAAATAAATATTCCGGACCTATCACACGGTCAGCTGATCCCAAACTAGGCATAGCCTGTACTATGGGTACCAGAGACTGATATACATAATAGATATATATTTAACACCCAGACACAGAACAAACATCTGTATTCATCACACAAATGTTTGTCCAGTGCGGGAATCGAACCCACGACCTATAGCGCAGAAGGCAGAGTTACTACCAACTGAGCTATGAGGCCTGTCATATATATAATACATATAGTGACATTTATATAAACACATACAGATACTATATCGTATATAATTATAATAAGTACACAGAATTTAAGAATGATAATATACAATAAACTTGTGCTTCACAAAGAGCAGCATGCCAGATAATGAGTGATGACCATGTTTTTGAAGATAGCAAGAGACTTGGCTTTCCTGATATTGACAGGCAATGCGTTCCACAAGCGAACAGCCTGGACTGTAAACGACTTCTCATAGAAGGTGGAAGAGTGAACTGGGACTTTAAGTTGGTTGGTGTCAGTGGATCGTAGGTTGCAAGAATGGGATAGGTGCAAAAACTGGAACCGTTCCTTAAGGTAAGGAGGAGTCAATGGAGAAAAAAGAGTATTATATAGGAGATTGAGAATGTGAGCATTCCGGCAGTATGATCAAGAAAGAAAAAGTGACACGATATCAAGTAGATACAGTACCCAAAGCAATTCTAGAGCAAAGGGTAGTGTTACCAGTAGGTACACAGACACCTAACTTTAAGTACTTGTAACTATTTTACGTAAATTGCTTGCAAACTTCTTCTGTTTAACCTGTTTAAAGTTGCTTCGTCCATCACGGCCCTACGTTGAACGCTAGTTTTTCCATCGCAAAAAGTGAGCTAAGTTAATAGCAGCTAGCTCGCTTTTTGCACAGCTAACTTCGAATTGCCGTGGAGTGGAGATGAGTTTGCAAGAATGTCGGTTGATCACTTTCGCTTTGTAAAAAGATAATGAACACAAATTGTTTATCTCGAAAGGCGAGAAGTTGTGAAGTAGTTTAGAAAAATAAGATTAAAAAGTTATTGAGTGAGGCAGAGCCGTGGTGGCCCCGGCTAAAGAATAGGCCCCTCCATACCTACCTATCCGCGGATGTCGTAAGAGGCAACTAAGGGAAAAAAGCTAGGGGATGGGCAGCAGCGTCCCTCATTTTAACAACGATAGTTCTAACTGCGCTCGCCAACCCGCATGCCCTGCGTGGTGAGTATGGGCAAATCCCCCCACATGATAGGAATTCGCTCTGTCTGTGGGGGAGGCCATGTTCAGCAGTGGACGTCGTACGGCTGAAATGATGATGATGATGATGATGAGTGAGGCAGAGAGAGATATAAATGATTTTATATACCTACGTAGGTACATATGCGTACGTAGGTAGATATAGGTATATTAAACTAAGTTAATGTTAATATTGTGAATTAGGTAGTAAGTTATTTCTAAGTTCAGATTATTTGTCACGCCTCACCATCTGTTTGCACGCCCAGGATGACTGGTAGTGAAAGCTTTAGCATTAAGTCCTTACACAAAGTTAAATGTGGAAGTATTCAATAAATAAAGACTTATAGAGTTGAACTTAAATAATTGCCAATATAGTCTGGACTTCGTTCTAGTCTTTGAAAGTTATGAAATCCAAAATTTAAAATTAAACCCGTTTACGCACGCCGGCGGTAGGTACTAACCCACTTTTGAAAGTCATGTACTACACTTAAATAATACAAGGTGATTCATAATATGTATTCTATCCCGAAAGGGGCCTAATCTACACCCGATTTGCAATCAAGTTTGTTCTACATTTGGTTATTCGTAATTTTTATTGAAACAACATTATGAAAAAATCCAGTTGCAAAGGCCAAAAATGCAAAGGCTGTTTTGCGGTCAAATCAGTTAAAACTAAATTATTCCGCTGTTTGCAACCTTGATTTCTAACTTCTCGAGCGTTTAATAAGTAGCTGTTATAAAGGTCTCAAAAAAAAACGGCTTATTTGAAAAAGTTCGCGTTTTATTTCGCTAATATTCTTTCTTTTTGTTCATAGAACAAGCCCCTTTTGGGGTGGTACACAAGTTAAGGGACACGTTGTATGGACTTCGAAAATCTTGGATTGTAATTATATTTCCATCGCCTCCCGATAAACCAGTGACTATATTTATTTATCCCATACAATACACCCCACGTAAGGGGCTAGTTATCCCTAAAACTTTTATACCCCTTAGATATTTATTCGGGATTTAGAACTAACGATTTCTTCACGGTGGCGGTGGTGAATCGGTGTGGCGAGTGTTTGACAGTCTTGTGGTATTTCGCAGGATTGAGGGCGCGTATGCCTTACTTATTTATAGCCTACCTTTGATAGATACCTAATTTATTTTTTTTGAGGTGAGGGTTTTTGAATAATTGCAAAAGGTAAAGCTTTGATGTTTTGGGTATGATTATTTGAAAATTTTGTTTTAAAGTCGGGTCTTCAAACAAATTTCTTGTCATTTTTCTCAGTTTCAACTAATTTGTGTATGTAGGTAGGTATATGATTTAGTAGCCAATCGAAAATTTACCCAAATTAAAGACAGTTTATGGATTTGGCTATGAAAATGGCTATTTTCCCATACAAAAACAAAAAATTATTGTTATCCATTATTTTTGACATATCGTCAGGAAAAACATAATTTATGAATTTTCTTTTACTCAGTTGTTCTGTCCTTCATGCGTGCGTAGCATTCCCTCTACGCCCCGTAGTATCTCTACGGTCGTAGACTTTTTCGTAGAGGAAAGTGAAACCCACAAGGCACTCAGTCTTGGTAAAATCGTTGCATCGTAAATCGAATAAAATAAAATAATTAGTCAGAAACCGAAGAAAAACAAACTAACTGCTGACGTGTGTGTTTTCAAGAACTTTTATATACAAAATGTAGGTTTACCCAATTAATTCGTTTGTAACGGTCTTTAGATGGCTCAACTGTTTCTTGTGTATTTTGTAAATATTAACTTGTATTAGTTTTAAGTTTCTTTCTGTAAATAAAGTATATCATATCGAAAAAAAAAATTAGGTATATTTTCTATCAGATTGGAGCTTGATACTGCAATTTATTTTCTGTATTCCTTGTTTATTCTCGTCACGGCTGTCGATTTATCCCTTCGTACCGTTGTATCGTTATGTGAGGTGAATGGCGAGTGACCGCGCTATCGCGGTCCGATGAATGGGGCTAAACGTATTTGAGGTCGTTCTCGACCATTGTTATTAGAAGGACATTGGGTATCCTCTTAATTTATGTTAGCCTGGTAGGTACGATACTTTACGATAACGAGTTGAGAGGTTTTATTTTCTTTTTGCTGAAACTATTTTTACGAGATAATGTAACTAATTTATCATAATAAAAGATTATTTTAGTTTATATTTCAAGAGTTTAATTTAGTTAGAGTCAAGTTTTTAATTTGTTTTTCTTTCATTGAGCACTATTTAAGTTTATGTTTCATCATCATCATCATTTCAGCCGTACGACATCCACTGCTGAACATGGCCTCCCCCACAGACAGAGCAAATTCCATATCATGTGGGGGGTTTTGCCCATACTCACCACGCTGGGCATGTGGGTTGGCGAGCGCAGTTAGAGCTATCGTTGTTAAGATGAGGGACGCTGCTGCCCATCCCCTAGCTTTTTTCCCTTAGTCGCCTCTTACGACATCCGCGGATAGAGATATGGAGGGGCCTATTCTTTAGCCGGGGCCACCATGGCCCCAACATGGCAGTTTATGTTTATTTGAAGAGTTTTTTTTGAGAATGCTATAGTGCACTTTTATTTTGATGTATATCAGACCCTGTTTTTATGAAGATATTTTATATAATTGGTAATATACATAATGTTTGTGTACTTTCAACAAATAAATAAATAAATAACTATATACCTAATTAAACTTGCTCACGTTTTCCTGTTCGAACCTTCCTACATTCTTAAAAGTGGTAGAACACCTATCTTGTAGGTATTCATGAGTCACCTATGGAACAATCTACCAGCTACCTGCTTATTCTAGCAATGATGCAACTCACAGGCTCAATAGGTTGTTTTTTGATAGTGATAACCTAGCTAAAGGGAATACTATGATTTTTAAAAGGTTTTCCTTCCCCTAGGTTGCTCTATCCAACTAAGCTATGGTTGGAAGTTTGCGAGAATAGGACGGTTGGGTGAAAATTAGAGGTTGTTGGTTTAAATTAAAAAAAAAATCACTTAATCTTCTAAATATTGGAACTTAAGCGAAGCTACACCTGTTCCTCGCGCTCAAAACTAGAAAAAGTCTTTTTATTTTTTAAATAAAATCCATAAGATCACTTTTAAGACTGCAAAATCTACGTGCATACTTATAGACCTTCTCTACATATTTTGCAACTAAGTTGGCTTACACCCAGTTGTGATAAGGACGGGCCCAAACTCCAGTGATGCTAAACGAGATTTTGATTGCGGCCCGGAACTCAGAACATACAAGGAGGTAAGTTTTGTGTCCTTTATCTCGCAAACTTGATTTTGAACGCGTAGGCATAACACATTGTGTTTGAATAGGTATTCAACACACAGAGATACCTACGCATCCAAATTCTGTTAAGCGAACTGAAGTATCTACGCACGTAAATGACCAATTTACATGAATAGAATTTTCAATAAGTAATAAAAAAAACTTGGTTTTCATAAAAACGGCGATGAATACTCACTAAGTAGGTAGTGCAAAATGTGGGAGTGTGACAAATGTTTGGACTTGCCACTGATATACTCCATCTTCAAGGATGCCTACCATTCTTGGGGAAAAGATGTATTATTTTTTCTTTTTCTATTCTGTATGTTCTGTCTACTAGGTGAGATACCACTACCATATCACAGATAACATAATACTATACTACCATACCTAAACGATTTGATTTTTTGCGCAATGTACTAATAATCACGGACAAGACTTCGAAAATCTGTTTAATAAGCTGACCAACCCCGAACGAGTTACCAATACGTCCAAAGTAGTCCAACTTGGAATCCACAAGCCCCAGATCAATTTTTGTTGGTCCCGTGATTGCCGGCGGTTGAGAGGTACTACGTACAGTCAACCAGTTCGATTTGTAGGCCTCTGTCCTTTTCACACTATGGCGTTACGGGTCATCGCTGGATCTGCCTGATAATAAATTATTATATGACGTGCAATGCAAGAGCGCTATCTATCAGCTTTCCGATACCAACAATGGATTGGACCATCATTCGGAAAAATGAGCGCAAACGGTGAAGGAAAACTTCGTGAGGAAACGGGCTTATAAAAATTCGAAGACAGTCATGTGACATGAGCACATAAGGGTCTCAGAGGCGCACTTTAATCCTTTCACTACACTTACACTGCCTTTGAAACAAGCACTATACTGAAGATTCAGTATGCCTTATATGCTTGCTTATATAGTAAAGTCAGTGAAAGAATTCAATGACGGCCATAGGCTGTTTTCAGGGCAACCTTACCTCCACCTGGTCACTAACCTGGTTTAGGAGGAGGTAGGGCACAGCGAGATTTTCTCGTTCTGAATTGGAGCAGCCTGCCTGAGAGGTACCTCCGCCTTACAGAAGATCGCAGCCAAATAACATTATTTGTTTCAAATAGTGTTGTGTTCCTGCGATGAGTAGGTTGCCAGAGCTCTTAAGGGGTGGGGGGGTTCGGGGTCGGCAACGCGTGCGTGTTGCCTCTCGTATTGCAATCGCTCATAGGCTACGGTAACCGCTTATCAACAGGTGGGCCGTATGCTTGTTTGCCACCTCAGTTGTATAAAAAAAAATAAAGAAAAAACTAACCTAATACAGGATGACCAAAAATCAGTGACGCAAGTGGCCTACAAGTCAAACTGGTTGACTGTACTACCTAGGTATCACTTGGCAGGCTTCCAAGCCTAGGTCTGGATCTAAAATGCAGTCGTTAGACCCAAGACGTGCCCTCGAGGAGTTCGAATCACGCCACCGTATAAACTAAGCTAGTTTCCGGAGGAATTTTTCAAGATGTTATTTTCGTCGAAGCGTTTGAGCTTTGCAGGCTTGTCAATTTAGAAAAGTGGATGAGACCATTATACAAAGAGCTTGTTACAGTTTGCTATGGGTTCCGAAGTCGTTCGACATCATTAGGTACCATTATTTTTTTTTTGGCCGTGTTGGCCCCGTCTGAAGAATAGGCCCCTCCATATCTACCAATCCGCGGAAGTTGTAAGAGGCGACTAAGGGAAAAAAGCTAGGGGATGGACAGCAGCGTCCCTCATTTTAACAACTATAGCTCTAACTGCGCTCGCCAACCCGCATGCCTAGCGTGGTGAGTATGGGCAAATCCCCCCACATGATAAGGAATTTGCTGTATGTGGAGGTCATGTTCAGCAGTGGACGTCGAACGGCTGAAATGATGATGATGTTTTTTTTTTTTCATTTTACAATTATTTGATGCCTGAAATAAATGATATTATTATTCACATATATTTATTTAAAATCTTATTTATAAAATACATTTTTTACTACAAAAGTACATCTTAATCTCAAAAAAGAATATCAAAACAACTATTGTAGTAAAAAATGTATATAAAAATGGAGAACCACCGACCGCGAAGCTCGGCTCAAGCGGTCGGTGGCTTAGGGCTGCAGAGAGAGGAACCTCCTGACTATGCGTGCCGAGTCCAGGAGTACCGCCCTCTGTATCTGGCCCTTCACCCAACTGTCTAGCGAGAGCCTCTTAAGGTATTGATCGAGGCTATTCGCTATCAGTCCGTTCACTGGTGGTATCGGGTCGGTTCTCTGACACCACTATCGGATATATCATCATCATCAGCCTGATGAAGTCCACTGCTGAACATAGGCCTCCCCCAAAGAGTTCCATGACGAACGGTCTTGAGCCTTTTCCATCCACCGACTTCCCGCAACCTTAACAATGTCGTCCATCGGGTAGGGGGCCTTCCAACACTGCGTCGTCCGGTTCGTGGTCGCCACTCGAGAACCTCGGATATATATATATATATATATATGTATATAATTATTATTATATATATTATTACCTAACTTCTTGTCGTGTCACAGATATTTTCTTGGTCATCCTGTATCTGTATTAGGTCAGAAACCAGGTTGAGGTATGATGGCCCTAAAGAGTGACTATGACCGTTGGTGGAAGAATCAGTGTAGTGAAAGGTTTAAAGTGTGCCTCAAAGAGGCTCCTTTCGTGCTAAGCCGAACTTATATACGCTACTTTCGTGCAAAACTAAGGCGAACTGACTTCGGAATCCATCACTGTGCATTGCCAATTTATTTGGGTTCTAGGCTACGATGTTTAGCGGTTAGTACCTACCTACCTACATACTTACAATGTAGCTTGCCCACATGTTGTGCCAACGCGCAACGCTGCAACTTTGTGTTTATTTCATTAATAGTTTTTTTTTTTAAGACATATCACACACGGTCAACTGATCCCAAACTAGGCATAGCCTGTTCTATGGATACCAGAGACTGATATACATAATATAACACAATTTAACACCCAGCCACAGAACAAACATCTGTGTTACTCATACAAATGATAAGGCCGGCTAGGCTGAGAGGTGATAGGTGCTGGGTGAGCCCACTCCATAGTTACCTACTATAACTATAAAAGGTTGGTAAGAGAGCACTACATCAAAAATCACTAGGAACTAGGTAGGTATGTACTTATTTCTGAACTAACATAGTAGGTACCAAGTTGTGGGTATTTGGTATTGTGTTTGTTTTTTAAAGTGTTATCACTTTTGTAGGTATTAAATTGTTTTCTTTTTTTCACCCACTTTTTTCACCCACCTACGTGGGTACTTGTGCGTACGTAGGTATATATCACTAAAACTAAGTATGTAAACTATTTAAGTAGGTAAGTTATTTCTAAGTTTAGTTTAATTGTCACGCCTCACCATCTTTTTTGCACGCCCAGGATGACTGGTAGAAAATTCTTTAGCATTAAGTCCTCCTTACACTAAGTTTAAGTGTGAAAGTATAAATAAATGAATAACTGTCCTAGGCACTACAGGTAAGCGTGAAATTCGGTTAAGATCCTTACGCCTACTTGTTAATGTTCATTTTGTGTTTGACATTTGATGGCTTTTTAGCCCAAAGGTATCGCCAGCTTCCTAGAAGTCAAACTCAAATTGACTCTTTTTCAGTACGCCGTTCAGCTAAACTCTGTATAAGTCATCAAGTTGATGTTTTGGCCTTACGACCACCTATCTACGAGTAGGTAACTAATACACAAGTTCCATTGTAAAACAACGTTTATTTCTATAATTTTCCGAAGATCTAACAATAAATTTTATTGCATTTATTGTTCTAAAATTATTACTCTATGCATTTTAAAATTCTATATTTGGATAGACTTTTTAGTTTTACTTCGTTATTGGGTCAATTTACATATAAACACACGCTTGAGCTATACGTGTTCCGCAACCATTATACTATCCCGAAGGGGCTTATTCTAACAACAAAAGATATATTAGCATATTTATCTTTATAGATTTCCGCCCGAACTTTTCCATATCAACCGTTTTTGGTATTTTATCTTTTTTATAACTAAATAAGAAACATACTAAAAGTTTGGTATGTTTCTGGGTGATAGGTGCTGGGTGAGCCCACTCCATAGTTACCTACTATAACTATAAAAGGTTGGTAAGAGAGCACTAAATCAAAAATCACTAGGAACTAGGTAGGTATGTACTTATTTCTGAACTAACATAGTAGGTACCAATTTGTGGGTATTTTGTTTGTTTTTTAAAGTGTTATCACTTCTGTAGGTATTAAATTGTTTTCTTTTTTTTCACCCACTTTTAGATACCTACGTGGGTACTTGTGCGTACGTAGGTATATATCACAACAACTAAATATGTAAACTATTTAAGTAGATAAGTTATTTCTAAGTTTAGTTTAGTTGTCACGCCTCACCGACTTTTTTGCACGCCCAGGATGACTGGTAGAAAATTCTTTAGCATTAAGTCCTCCTTACACTAAGTTTAAGTGTGAAAGTATAAATAAATGAATAACTGTCCTAGGCACTACAGGTAAGCGTGAAATTCGGTTAAGATCCATACGCCTACTTGTTAAAGTTCATTTTGTGTTTGACATTTGATGGCTTTTTAGCCCAAAGGTATCGCCCGCTTCCTATAAGTCAAACTCAAATTGACTCTTTTTCAGTACGCCGTTCAGCTAAACTCTGTATAAGTCATCTAAGTTGATGTTTTGGCCTTACGACCACCTATCTACGAGTAGGTAACTAATACACAAGTTCCATTGTAAAACAACGTTTATTTCTATAATTTTCCGAAGATCTAACAATAAATTTTATTGCATTTATTGTTCTAAAATTATTACTCTATGCATTTTAAAATTCTATATTTGGATAGACTTTTTAGTTTTACTTCGTTATTGGGTCAATTTACATATAAACACACGCTTGAGCTATACGTGTTCCGCAACCATTATACTATCCCGAAGGGGCTTATTCTAACAACAAAAGAAATATTAGCATATTTATCTTTATAGATTTCCGCCCGAACTTTTCCATATCAGCCGTTTTTGGTATTTTTATCTTTTTTATAACTAAATAAGAGACATACGAAAAGTTTGAAATTAAGATTTCTACTAAAAGCTGAATAATTAGGGTCGAACTGATTTTACCCCAAAACGATTAAAAAGCAAAGAAAATGCAGATTTTGGTAGTGTTTTTTGATAAAAATTGTGGAATTTCCAAAAGTCATAGAACAAACCTAATTGTCCCTTCAGTAAAATGTAATCAGCGGCGCGCGATTTTCATCCGGCCATTATCGACTTTCTAACAGTATGGCAGTCGCGCAATACTCAAGCATGCGATGATATGTAGCGTGACCTTTGTCTGTTTTACCTAGGGAAGTTATAGGAATTTTACAATTTAGAAAAGCGCAAATAAACGAGTACTGAATAATATCGCAATTTTTTTTTTAATTAAACCACGCACAACATGACCTAATATACTATAAAAAATATAAATAGTTACAAAATACATCATAAAAAACAATCAGTGAATTTTGAACGTAGCGCAATTCTTTTTGGGGGGAAACACTATTTATCCATACTACATAGTAATCGATGTAAATAGTATTATCATTGGCAGTATAGGTACTGTAGTATAGCTTCCACCCGCGGCTTCCATGCGTGCGAACGCATTGTTTCAAAATTTCGTCCAATTCGGCCGTTTGGGCGTGATACCATGAACCACAAACATTCAAACATCCTCACAAACTTTCGCATTTATAATATTAGTAGGATTACATGTATTCACAATTCAATGAGAAAGTCACTTGGCATTTCTTCTAGCGATTATTTAAGTAAGGATGTAAGACACTTTCTGTATGAAACATTATTTAGTTAAGTTTCTATCTATATTCCATTCTTACAAGTATGATTATATCGTGCATTTCTATACATATGGTAAGAATTATTCGGCCAAATAACTGGTTTAAAAATCCAAGTAGCTATTAAGGCCTTTGCCCACTACCCCGTACCATACTATACCTATATTCGTATTTTTAATTAGACGAATCCAACTGACAGTAGCTAATGTCACTTTGTAAAATAATATTGCCATATTTAAAGTAATAGTGATGCGTTCAGTTCAGTTCGTACAATCAGATTAATGAATAGGAGTAGCTGCGTGTCTCATATAATTAAAGAAGACAAAATGCATGGTCTCGACCACATGATCGACAATGTTTCAGACAGATTTATAATTAATGTCACCGAAAGCGATAGTGATGATTTTTTATCTGATGATGAATAAAAACAAATTAGGTATGTAATAAGCGATGTTTTTCATTTTCATTACCTACCTACCTATAATTGTTATATTTTATAATCTATAGTTTCAACTGCATGATGTATTGAAAATAGTACAGTCTGTTTTCCTTAATGTTTAAAACACTCGGTATTCAGTATAGGTAGATACTATAGGAACATAGCCGTCGAAAACTCGTTGGTATGTACAAAGCACGACTAAAATTCGAACCCCATGCCCGATATCATGCCAGCACACTAACTATTCACTAGACAATCGAGGCAATTCAGGAGTTTTTTCAATCATTCACTTTGTCACAGCACTATTTTTATTTCATCAAAAACTGACAACACAGTAAACTTCAGTTGGCTACGACTAATTAAAAATACGACTTTAGCGAATGACAGAGAATAAAGACAAGAAAATAAACAGGACAGACACTACTACGCCCACTAGAACGTACATAATCTAGTCGTGAATACTGTTAATCCGGTTATGGCACGCTAAGGTGTTGATCGGTGACGGAACGGTCTAGTGGACATTGTTTCAAAACATACAAAGAGTATTTTTTTGCATGTGCCGATACGGTCATGGTATGGAACGTTGTAGTGGGAAAAGGCCTTTATTAAAAACATCACAAGAAGAGTTTCGTTTACGTCTGCGAAATATAAATTGATTTTTGCAAAGAATATTATTAAAAACGGTAAACCATTTACTTGGACGTAAATAGATAAGACTACAATGGCGCGTTACAAAAATAGGTACATATCAGTTATTTTATATGTATACATAACATGGAATTCACACATGCCTTAAATATTGCTTTCTTTACATACTCTCTTAAGGCGATACTAATTCGACAAAAACACTTCTCATATATTTTCAAAGCCAACAGCAACCGGGTCACTAAACTCAAGATGTCCATAAAAGAACCAGTAGCATAACGAACCGGTGGCATTTGATCGTGAGATTAGTGCTCTTATTGAACTTTATATACAAGAAAATTGCATAATCCGATTAAAATAATACATCAAAACGTTAAACATTATTTCATGATACTCGAAGGGCGACTCGCTTACAACATGGCAAATAATTTGGAAATATTATTTCTACAGACTTAAGTTAGTAGTGCTTTGCTATAATAGTATTCTGAATGTCGTTCTAAGGTCCAAGTAGAAATAAACAGGACATAGCAAAACGGTACTAATCCTTGTGGACAACAGAAGGATTTGTACCATGGGTATCAGAAACAACGAGTACAAAACGGTACTAATCCTTGTGGACAACAGAAGGATTTGTACCATGGGTATCAGAAACAACGAGTACAAAACGGTACTAATCCTTGTGGACAACAGAAGGATTTGTACCATGGGTATCAGAAACAACGAGTACAAAACGGTACTAATCCTTGTGGACAACAGAAGGATTTGTACCATGGGTATCAGAAACAACGAGTACAAAACGGTACTAATCCTTGTGGACAACAGAAGGATTTGTACCATGGGTATCAGAAACAACGAGTACCATACAAAGATTCTGAATGCAAAAAAATCTACTCGTATCTCTACCATAACACCCAGACAGACAGACAGACACGAAAAGGGCTAAGATGTAAAAATTTGACGCCCGCGGGAATCGACCAAGCCCTTTTCGCTTCTGCCCGCTATGCCACAGGGTCGGTACTATGCTGACATCTTGGCAATAACTATGTAAAAGGTTTAAGGCTCTCTTAAAGCGCACGTCACCTGCGACGTCGTTCAAATAATTTATGTAGTGCAGATTATAATGAATTGTAGAATGTTAAGTATATTTTTTATATGTATGTTAGTCATTGTCTTGCAATTGCAACAGATGCATAGGTACGAATTTGTTTTAGTTCAATTATTTTATTATTATTTAATAGTTATATTAGTAGATTCGTGTCACTATTCTCATTTGGGTGCCACTGAAAATCAGCGCTGCACCGGCCACTGGGCTGATGCAGCAGATGCTGAGTGGCAACCTTTTTTTTCGTCACTTTTTATACTAATTTTGTCAGTAATTTAAGTTTTTAAAATTATTATCTCATTATGTGACGGGAAATAAATTATTTTCTTTCTTCTTTCGTTGTTTCTTTCATTAAAGTATTTATCTATGGGCCAACATTTTTGTTTACAATTATTTGATGCCTGATATAAATTATATTATTATTAAAACGACGAACAGAACGCGATTTATCGTATACTTAACCTACGTATATTCAGGAAACTGCAAATATATCACATACAACACATTTATTTCAGTAAGTATAAGGCTCAACATTCCACAACTTCGAATTAATTTGGCAATATCGTTTAAATACAGCGAGTTTAGCAAATCAGATGATTTTTCAAAACTTTTTTTTAGGCAACATAATCAATATATGTTAATTTAAAATTAATCGCATTTTGACACATCACTAGAGTTTTTTCCGCCCTTTTTGTTTGTGTTCCCACACGGGCCATTTAAGTTGCCCCATTCTTGGCCATATCTATTACAATTTCACGTCACGACCAAACCATTTAAAGTCAAAATAATAGAAAACCCCGAAATAAAGCGATTCAGTGGCCGGGGAATATTACTAAATAACTCAAAATGAAACGGAGACATTTTTTTTTATTTAAAACAACTAAAACAAAATGTACAAATAACATCATTCGATGTTAAGATACGATGGGATGATGATAAAGCTAGCAAAAGCTAATAAAATCTTGCTTGTGAAATTATTATTCAATACTTTAGCAAAACGAGGATTTCCTACGTTTCGACAACTTTATTATTTTTTGAGTAGTTCACGATTTTTAATTTCATTTTTGCTCACTTTTAAGGGCTGTCTAATCTAGGGTTTAGTTTGCCTAGCGTATTAAAAAAAACTGCGTATTGTATCCGACATAAATATTGGGCACTAACTAAAAAATGGCAGCCGCAAACTAGACGCTACTAGACTTGATACCGCACCCTTAAATTAAAGTATCTACATACTCGTCGCGTTTTTGTTTATATAATAAATTAAAAATTATCGTTTTTTATTTAAACTAAGACCTCATGCAGCAAGAATTTATAACCCTTCATAACACTATTTGGGCAAAATGGCGTTAAAACTTTTCGAATTCTTAAAGAGCATTCCTAAAGATCTGGCTGCTCATAGACCTGCTGTCGGTTACAATGACAGCTAATGTATGTCATGTCAAACAGAATCAGTTAGCTAAGCAAGGGCGCGTTGACACGATCAAAGTACACTTTAACATAATATACGTTGATAGTCACAACGCGGCTTTAACTCCTGGACTGCGGCGATTCCATAAAAAATATATTTTGTCTCGTCCAGATATGATTAAGCAGACAAGGAGTTAAACAGCCAAGAAACGACCGGTTGATGTATTAGTGTACAATAGACTAAATATTTTCACAAGCAAGTCAATAACGTACAATTTAGATATATCTCGATACAATATACTTTCAAATAGGTATATATTCTCTGATCTGTTTCAGCGTTTCCTTGTCTGTGGATTGTACAAGGCGTTCGAATGTCTCCGGGCCGACTTGGCTTTTAAGAGTTTCCAGCTGAAACAAAGACATACATTTGTTAATATAAAGATTGAACTTACTTTACTTTTTTACTGCCTCCTGAGCGAATGTCAAATGCTGTTATATATTCTATGCTATTCTAATTAGATTTGACTTTTACTATTTGACATTATTATTGATTGACGAATTATTATTTTCTTTTTTAATTTTGATTGGGTAGGACATTATGTAATTTGTATTTATTGTGGCAAATTTTTATTTTTGTTATGTGACATATATGGATTGACGAATTTTTCTATTTACTTATTATTAGGCTTGACATTATGTAATTTGAATTTATTAATTGAAGATTTATGTTTGTTTTTTCTTAACTAGTAGGTATTATGATTTAAATTTACTATGAATTAAAATTAATCTTATAAAATGTTTGATATGTATAATAATAATAATTTAAATGATAATGGTACACTATTGCATTAGGTGCTCCTGTAAAAATAGTGTACCTTTTCGTAAATAAATAATAATAATAACTTTGCAATAAATACGATATAGCCAATAATACTGCTAGCTAACATGAAAAGCTTCAAGAAAAATACAAAAAGATTTCTCCAGGGCAGGCAACGCATTAGCAATGTTTCAGGTATTGCAGATGTCAATAGGCGACGGTAACCGCTTACCATCAGGTGGACCGTAAGCCTGTTTGCCTCCGTATAACATTAATAAATAATAATAATAACTTGACGGCTTTAGTCAAGATTTAGGTTTTTAAAAAAAATAGATTTCAAAATAAGTAAGAACTTATTACTAGATGGCGTGCGCGGCATACTACTAGAATTCCGTATGGGATATCCGTACTAAGAAATAGAGCATTCACGAATGAATGAACATCTGAATGAATGAACTCACATGATTGAATGAATGAATGAAATAGTTAATTGATTCAGGCGTGACTTTGCGGAAGACAATTCCAATTCAGTCCAATATATTAAATAGACACAAATATATATTTCATTTCATTTCATTTATTCATTCAATAACAATTTACAACAACCGTCTCTGAATCCTTAAAAATAACAACATAAGTTGGGCACATTAAACACAAGTAAAAGTATAGTACTATTCCGCTATTCTATTCTTTAATGAATGAACGGATTAATAAATGAATGAGTGATTGAATGAAGGCAATGCTTTCTCAAGCGCTACATAGCATACCTGCAAGTGTGTGACGGCCCGCAGGTCTATCGAGTGCGCGGGGTGGTCGCGCTTCAGGGCGCGGTGCCGCAGCTCGTGCGGGGTGTCGCCCCCCGCGCCCCCCGCGCCGCCCCCTCCCCCGCCCCCGCCCCACCGCGCCGCCCCGCCCAGCCCCTCGAGGGGCGACGCGGGCCGAGACCCCGGCGGCGCTACTAGTCCACTGAAACAATAGAACATCTTTGATTCTGTGACAGGATCGGCAAAGGAGTTTCACTTCGTGACATTTCGGACATTTCGGGACCTCATTTCGGATCATAATCCGGAAGTCCGTAGCCTCAAAGGTTTGCTGGAAGAAAACTCTTATTAGGGTTAAGCTTGCCTTTGTACATATCCTTCATTTAGTTTATTTTTTGTATGTGTTTTCTGTGTACAATAAAGAAGAACCAAGGTCACCGACATAGCTCTCAGAATTAGCAAGTTGAAATGGCAGTGGGCAGGCCATATACCGAACCGACAAACGTTGGGGAGTAAAGGTTCTCAAATGGCGACCTCGAACCGCACTACGCAGTGTTGGTAGGCCCCCCACCCGATGGTTGGTGGATGGAGAAGGCTCAAGACCGCCGTGGAACTCTTTGGGGGAGGCCTATGTCCAGCATTGGACTTCTAACGGCTGATGATGATGATGATTTATATTTTTGTATAAGACCGCCGTGGAACTCTTTGGGGGAGGCCTATGTCCAGCATTGGACTTCTAACGGCTGATGATGATGATGATTTATATTTTTGTATGGTAGAGATGTACTCACTCAACAGAGTTACCGCTGTCATCAGTCTTCATGACATCATTGAGTACTTCAGTTATGTTGAGCAGTATCGCTGGGAACTTTTGCAGCACCGTCGCGTTCTGTGTTGTCAGTAACGCTGCTAAGCCTAGACCTGAAAAAAACATTATTTTTAATATTACGTTATACCCTAAATATATGGGTGAACACAACTGATAATATATAAATGGTGGGCTTCCGATATCCGAACGTTTGTCGTCTAGAATAGAATAGAATATGCGAACGTTTGTCGTCTAGAATAGAATATGTATTTATTTTCTCTCAACAAAGGTTAACAGTAATGGATGGGATACAGCAGAATATAAGTATTGTTCGTAGATAAGTTAACCTGTTTTGTGAGAGACCGGTGCCTGAAATAGGTTTAAAAAACCTGTGCTACAGGACACCGGGCCCTATGCCGCTGGTCAACGTAGGTACCAAACAATTTATTATAAACTAAGAAACATTATGTTTTAACTGTGATAGGCTAGGTACCTATAATTATTTAAATTTAGGACATGTTCAGTGTATAGTAGATAAGTTTTCTAGGTATAGGTAGTTAAATATGGATGTATGTTTGTGTAGATTTGTAATTTTTTAATAGTAATGTGTGTGTCTAGCAGCGAGGTAGGCAGACGATATCGCAAGCATCGCGGGCCGCAACTGGATGAGGCTTGCACAGGATCGAGAAAGGTACATACAAAGGGAGGCCTATACCCAGCAGTGGGTGAAGTCAGGCTGTGGATGATGATGATGCTATTGCTTGCTTGCTTGTCGGGTCACTGATTCATTAAACGAATTATTTCATCGACACGGTCATAGGCCCTTTGCAGGGCCACCATACCTCAACCTGGTCAGTGACCTAATACAGGATGACCAAGAAATAATCAGTGACACGACAAGCAAGCAACCTAGTTTTAAAGACATTTCAGAGTAATCCTAGTATTTTATTGAATTCCTAATTTTACTGAGCCATAGCCTATTTGTCGTGCTGCAGCACACACAAACTTACCTACTAACTGTTATTTCCTTTCTAATTCTAATTCTATATGGGGGAATAAGATCTGCACTGACGTCCCGCGTTGGGGTGTATTGTGCATTGTCCCCCTGCTGACCTCACCCCAGCCAGCCCAACTCCTTAAAGTAACGGAGAAGGACCCTGGGTTGGTGGCAACATTGTTCGAGAATCCCCGTTGATGTTGTGGATGAAGAGGAGCAGGATCCGATCACCTCCTGCATTCCTGTTTTGAGCCTAGCTTCATTTGTGGCAGTGCAATGTAGTACAACATGTCCACTGTTTCCTCGTGCTGAAGACAGCCGCGACAGAGGCCGCTGTCTGTAGCTCCAATCTTAAGGAGATGGTGGTTGAGATCACAGTGGCCCGTGATGATGCCCACCATCAGCCTCACCATGTTATTTCCTTTTTAAATTGCTTTTTTGTGTATTTATGTTCCTAAAATTGTTTGAAATTGTTTAACTATGTTAATTGTGTGTGTCTGTGGTGCCAAATATTTTTTTTATCTATCTATTTTATTTACAGAAAGAAACTCTAAACTAATACAAGTTAATATTTACAAAATACACAAGAAACAGTTGAGCCATCTAAAGACCGTTACAAACGATCTATAGATAGCTCAACTGATCCAGATCACTACCAGTCTATCTATTGAAATAAACGCCGTTTGACTTTATGATATCAGAATTAAAGCAGCGGCCTTATCACTAAGTGTACTCACCAACGACCTTCCACCGTGCCACCTGCGTCACGAGATTCATCTTATCCGTCCACACGTGCAGGAACCTGCTCAGCACTTTCCCGGGGTCCGACTCGCACTCCGCTACGCCACTGGCGGCCTCCTGGATGGCCTTGTAGAAGAGGTCCGTGGAGAGGAGGATTACTCGAGACACGAGGCATAGCTGGACTGAGAGGACCATTGGTAGGTCATCGGTTTCCAAAATGGCGCTGCAATTTATTTTTCTTTTAGGCACTGTTATTCACATAAAATTCGAGAGGTTTTTCTATCAACTATAAGAGAGAGAATTAGGGGGAAAAAAATCAACAAAAAAACACTATTTTCGGGATATTATCTTTGCTAAACGTTTACTAAACTTTCTAAATGTTCAAAATTGCTAATAAATAAATAAATATTCCGGACATATTCACACGGTCAGCTGATCCCAAACTAGGCATAGCCTGTACTAAATATAAATATTTAACACCCAGACACAGAACAAACATGTGTGTTTATCACACAAATGTTTGTCCAGTGCGGGGATCGAACCCGCGACCTCTAGAGCAGAAGGCAAAGTTACTACTAACTGAGCTATGAGGCCAGTCAATAGTGAGTTTGAACTGATTTGAACCCAAAAAAGCTGATGCAAGAACACAATACAAAAATAAGTTATATTGTGGGTCAATACAGTTCAAAGTCAGCTGTTTTAGGTAGCAATCTTGATGTCAAACATCTCTTACGTTATTAATTAGTTATAAACTTGGTAAGAAAACCATATACAGCTGATTAGAAAAGTTTTGATTTATTATCGCAAATATTTTTTTTTACTTTTAATAATAATAATAATATAATCATATAAATTTTATTTCAGGTAACTTAAGAATAGTACAGATGGTAAAAACTAATTCTAAGACCCATAGAAATATATACCTTAACCTAAAATATATAAAATACCTATTAATTATTTAAAACATTGTGACTACTGCGACGTGTCGATGTCGCAATCATCTTTTGATAGAATAACCTCCTTTCGGGATAGTATGCTAAAGTTAGTAAGTTAAGGAACATTTTCATTATAACAGGCCAAACATAACATCTAGTAACACCAAGCATTTTACCTAACGATATTGAACTGTAAGTCTACGTAAGAGAAATCATAATCCTACGAATAAAATATTATATGCGATACTTACTGTATAACCCTAATAAGAGTCGGCCAAATAACTTTAACTCCCAAAAACGCGTTTCTCTCAGGAAACGTCACACTGATACATATCTCCGCCATTTTGAGTACTGTTATAACGCCTTCGGTTCTCATATCGCTCAGCATATCATCTAGTAACGCCATGCATTTACCGCCAGCTCCTAAGAGAAACTCTTCAGGACATAGCAGGGTATATGCTTGCATTATGTAGACTACTATCCTAAGGTGTTCCGAGGATTGTTCTGAAAGAAAAACTAATATTAGAATAGAAAGTAATATTCATTTCAAAATGATCCTTACTCTCTACTAAATAAAGTCAATTTTAAGTTTTCTTAATCTAAGAAGCTGAGCACAAAGGGTTGCGATATGCCGTCGAAAATTCATTTCAAAATGATCCTTACGTCAGTTTAATAACGTCAATTTGAAGTTTTCTTAATCTCAAGCTGAGCACAAAGGGCTGCGATATGTCGTCGAAAATTCATTTCATAATGATCCTTACGTCTCTGTTGAATAAAGTCAATTTTGATTTTGAATCTAAGAAGCTAAGCATAAACGGCGTGGCAAATGTCGTCGAAAATACATTTCAAAATGACCCTTACTTCAGTTTAATAAAGTAGAAAAGCCACGTACCTAAAATGGGATATAAATTCTCAGCCAACTGCAAAGTTTCAGGGTCGGCGACTTGGGTGCATTCCAATATCGCCAGCCACAGTTCCAACGCGTCTTCCAATAAATACACATGGGCGGGTTCCGACAGCTTTGTCGACTCGTTCACAACGCTGAGCACCCAGGGTCTAATGCTAGGCGAGCATTCACCTAACGCCTGTCGGAATAAGGTTAATTTTCATCTGACTTTTTGAAGATATGACACTTACAAGGATCCTTCACTACGCAGAGCACAGAGGGTTTAATGCTAGGCGCGCATTCACCTAACGCCTGTGGGAATAAGGTTCATTTTTATCTGACTTTTTGGAAAACACGGCCCTTCCAAGAATACTTCACTTCGCAGAGAACAGAGGGTCTAATGCTAGGCGAGCATTCGCCTAACGCCTGTGGGAATAAGGTTCATTTTCATCAGACTTTTTGAAGATATGACACTTCCAAGGATCATTCACTACGCAGAGCACGCAGAGTCTAATGCTAGGCGCGCATTAACCTAACGCCTATGGGAATAAGGTTCATTTTCATCTGACTTTCAGAAACTATCAGTTTGTTTGTAACGTTTTCAGGACTAAACGGCTGAACGGATTGTTATTAAATTTGGCAAGGAGATATATTTTATCCTGGGAAAGGACGTAGGCTATCTTTTGTCTCAAAAAATAATCTTGAAAGGAGTGAAATAGGGGTTGAAAGTTGTATGGCTGTAACTGCGCTCGCCAACCCGCTTGCCCAGCGTGGTGAGTATGGGCAAATCCCCCCACATGATAGGAATTCGCTATGGAAATCTGTGGTGGATGGCATGATCAGGAGTGGACTTCCTAAGGCTGAATAGATGATGACGTATCTTACAATTCTCTGTTACCTTTAGCAAGTGCACTAGTGCGGAGAGCGCAGCGGCCCGAAGCATGTTGTGGTGCGCAGCGTGATGCCACAACTGTGGCAGGTAGGAGAACAGCGCTGTGGTGCCACCGCCACGAGCCACCCTGGGGCCGACGCGCTCCATGACGTACGACACAACGTGGAGGACGTGCATCTTTGTGTCGCATTCTTCTGAGTCCACCTGTGGTAAATAAACCAATATATAAATAATAAATGGCCCAACAGGCCTCACTTTCCAGCGGTCAGAGATGTCACTGTCACTTCCTGACTGACATTAGACAATCTAGAGTGAATAAGTTCCTTCTGGTAAAGCGTGCTCCATCTTAGGCCACATCTCACTTGCAAAAGTGAGATGGTGGTCAAACGCCTAACAATCTCCAATAAAAAAATAAAAAAAAAGAAATTCATTAAATTTAATTTCAATTTAGTTTGCTTTTCTGTATTTTTGTTAGTCGTCCATTACCACTGCATCTAAAACTTAATTAATTTGCTATTAGTGGAAACTTGTAAATAACCCTCAGCTGCATGAAATTTATCATGTGTTTATATTATTATTTCATAATTTTGTTCTAGCTGTAAGTTTTCCCAAAATTCAAAAATAAAATAAAATAGATTGATGGCTTCGTGCTTGACGCCTTTTGTCTAGTTCGGTCTATTCTCTTTCTGCCGGAATACAAACAACATCACAATGTATTGATTTACTGTGTAAACATTTCAATAAATCAAATATAAGAAAATACAAATTGGTTTCCTTCGACGAAACAACATCCATACTCCTGACCCCACACTAGGATTCCCTGTGTCGTGGGTATCAGAAACTACGAGTACCATGGTACCACAACCCCCGGACCCGGAACAAATATTTTTTTAAGCCCTGAATTTTCTGTATAAGAAAACTAGCTTCCGCCCGCCGCTTCGCTCGCGTGGTACCTATAATAAAATCCTTTAAGCTATATATTGGGTGTAAGGGGTTCCATTAACAACTTACGGAACCCAAGCCAACCTCACCGGCTCGTGGTACACCCTGCCGTTCAGCGAACGAGGCTCTGTCGTCCCACCCACCAACCCGCACTGGACCAGCGTGGTGGGTTATGGTCCAACCCCCCCCATATGATAGGCACAAAGAAAAGACGGCCCCCAGTCCCCGGCAGCTCCGCTATTCCTGGCACTGGTAGCAGCCACGGTAACGGCGGAGCAGGGGGTGCTAAGAATCCCCGGCAGAGGCCCAGCTACCAAACCCCACGAACCCTGGACCTGGTAACTTTCAACGCACGGACGTTGAGGACCGACGAGAAGTTGATTGAGCTGGAAGAAGTAGTAAGTAAGTTGCGCTGGGATATCATAGGATTATCAGAAGTCCGAAGAGAGGGGGAGGACACGATAATCCTGAATTCCGGCAACTTATTCTACTACCGGGAGGGAGATCAGCTATCCCAACACGGTATCGGGTTTCTCGTCCATAAGTCTCTCGTCAACAATATTGTAAAGATAGTGAGCGTTTCGAGCAGGGTGGCATACCTTATACTCAGAATCACCGAACGGTATTCGCTGAAGGTCATACAGGTATACGCCCCACACTCAAAACGCTCAGACGATGAAGTGGAGGCTATGTATGATGACATTTCAAATGCCATGCATGCCTCGAAAACACACTTTACAGTTGTGATGGGGGACTTCATCGCGCGGCTAGGCACGAGGAACGGCGATGAACTGAAAGTGGGGCAATTTGGATTTGGACAGCGAAACCAAAGGGGTCAGCGTTTGGTCGACTTCATGGAGAAGGAGGGACTCTTTGCGATGAACTCTTTCTTCAAGAAGCGATCGTCCAGAAAATGGACGTGGCTGCACCCCGGCGGTCATAAAAGCGAGATAGATTTCATCATGACGACCAAGAAGCAAATATTCAATGACGTCTCTGTGATCAACAGGGTCAAAACCGGCAGTGATCACCGTATGGTTAGAGGCTCATTGAATATCAACATTAAGCTGGAAAGGTCTCGTCTGATGAAATCTACTCTTCGCCCAAGTCCTGTCCAAATTCAAAACCCCGAGAGCTTTCAGTTAGAACTCCAAAATCGCTTCCAAAGCCTGGCTGAATGCGAAACAGTGGACGAGCTGAACAACGGGCTAGTGGAAATTGTCCAAGCGGTTGGGTCGGAGTTCTTTAAGACCCACCGTAAAAATAGAACCCAGAAACTCTCTGAGCACACTCTAAAACTCATGGTTGAGCGAAACGAAATGAGACTGCATTCTTCAGTGGACAGGTCGAAATACGGCGTGCTCAATAGGCAGATCTCTAAGTCCATGCGACACGATTTGCGCCTTTTTAATACAGCTTGTATTAAACGCGCCATAGAGCGCAATAAAGGCTCGAAAGTGTTCGCAAAAGATCTGTCTATTGGACAAAGTCAGTTGACGAAACTGAAGACCGATAGCGGCAATATCGTCTCGTCGAAGCCTGAGATTTTACGAGAGCTCGAGAAGTTCTATGGACAACTGTACACCTCATCGCAAAGTCCTGCTCCAAGCACGGCAAGCGATGCAAGAGCCCGTCTGACCCGGCACTATACCGAAGACATCCCGGACGTCAGCCTATACGAGATCCGGACGGCCCTCAAACAGCTTAAGAACAATAAGGCACCGGGGGAGGACGGAATAACGTCAGAGCTTCTGAAAGCGGGTGGAACACCGATACTTAAAGTCCTTCAGAAGCTATTTAATTCCGTCATCCTCGAAGGTACAACGCCTGAGGCGTGGAACAGGAGCGTGGTGGTACTGTTTTTCAAGAAAGGTGACAACACCCTCTTGAAGAATTATAGGCCCATCTCGCTGCTGAGCCATGTCTATAAGCTGTTTTCGAGAGTTGTCACTAACCGGCTCGCCCGTAGGTTCGACGACTTCCAGCCTCCCGAACAAGCCGGGTTCCGCAAAGGCTTTAGTACCGTAGACCACATCCACACGCTTCGGCAGATTATACAGAAGACCGAAGATTATAATCGGCCATTATGTCTAGCGTTTGTGGACTACGAGAAAGCCTTCGATTCAGTCGAGACCTGGGCAGTGTTACGGTCACTACAGCGGTGCCAGATCGACTACCGGTATATCGAAGTGTTGAAGTGTTTGTACAGCAAGGCCACCATGTCTATCCGACTCCAGGACCAGAGCACAAATCCTATCCAATTGCAAAAAGGGGTGAGACAGGGAGACGTTATTTCTCCGAAACTGTTCACCTCTGCATTGGAGGATGTTTTTAAGCTTCTGCACTGGGAAGGACATGGCATCAACATCAATGGCGAATACATCACTCACCTTCGATTCGCCGATGATATAGTCATAATGGCAGAATCGCTGGAGGACCTTGGCGCAATGCTCAGAGACCTCAGTAACGTTTCTCAACAGGTGGGTCTTAAAATGAACATGGGCAAGACTAATATCATGTCCAATGCTCATGTTGCACCCATGCCGGTACAAGTTGGGAACGATACAATTCAAGTTGTAGACCACTATGTCTATTTGGGTCAGACGATTCAACTAGGTAGGTCCAACTTCGACAAAGAGGTCAACCGACGAATCCAACTCGGATGGGCAGTGTTTGGGAAACTTCGTCACATCTTCTCGTCGCAGATACCGCAGAGCCTCAAGACGAAAGTCTACAATCAGTGCGTGTTGCCAGTGATGACTTATGGCACTGAGACTTGGTCGTTAACTATAGGCCTCATATACAAGCTCAAAGTCGCGCAGCGTGCTATGGAGAGAGCCATGCTCGGAGTTTCACTACGTGATAAGATCCGAAATGAGGAAATCCGTAGAAGAACGAAGGTCACCGACATAGCTCTCAGAATTAGCAAGTTGAAGTGGCAGTGGGCGAGTAGTTAGCTCGCAGAACCGATAACCGTTGGGGAGTAAAGGTTCTCGAATGGCGACCACGAACCGGGCGACGCAGTGTTGGAAGGCCCCCCACCCGATGGACCGATGACATTCTAAAGGTTGCGGGAAGTCGGTGGATGGAAAGGGCTCAAGACCGTTCGTCGTGGAACTCTTTGGGGGAGGCCTATGTCCAGCAGTGGACTTCTACAGGTTGTTGATGAAGCTATATATTTTACATACAACAGGCTCTTAAAGGGGGGAGGGGTTCGGCAGGCAACGCATTAGCAATGCTCCATGTGTTGCTGATGTCAATAGGTGACGGTAACCACTTACCATCAGGTGGGCCGTAAGCCTGTTTGCCTCCGTATAACATTAAAAAAAAAAAAAAAAAAAAAAAAAAAAAATACAACAATCATACGGCCCACCTGTTGGTAAGCGGTAACCGTAGCCTATGAGCTATTCTAGGTAAAGAAATTTATCTATTCCAAGTTTTAACGAAACCGGTTAATCCGTTACGGCGTGATTGAACCACAAACATCCAAACATCCTGACAAACTTTCGCATTTATAATATTAGTAGGGTAAGTAGCTGTCGGTTTTCTAGCTCCTTCTAGATAAGAAAATTTTACTTACCAATAATTCATAAAGAGCTCCTATAGCGTGCGGCGCGAATGGCGTAAACTGTTCCACATCGAAGTTGAAATCATCTATCGTGCTTCGCAACGCTTCGGCGGCGGCTAGCTTCACTGCTGCGTCTTCGCTGTGACTAGTGAGGGGCTCGAGTAGCGAAGCGTAGATTGCCGGTCGGATTGATTGGGAAGCGCGGACTCCACACCACTGGCCTGCAATTTATAGTATTTAAATTGGCGGAGCAGCAATAAGCTGAGATAGAATCTTACTGGCCCATACCCCTGCAGCATATAGCAATTGTCAAACCTCTCAAAACTTGTAGAACAAAATGTATTGGCAATTGGGTGTAAAAGAAGCTCTTATCTTGTTATACTTAATATGAATCACTTGAATATATACAAATTACCTATTAATAACCACATTTACCTACTGCCTTGTGTAATGTTAAATACTAGAGTTTTCCGAGAGGTAGGGCACAGCGAGATTTTCTCGCTCTAAATTGGAGCAGCCCGCCTGGGGAAGTACCTCCGCCTTACAGAAGATCGCAGGCAAATAACATTATTTGTTTCAAATAGTGTTGTGTTCCTGCGGTGAGTAAGTTTGCCAGAGCTCTTTAGGGGGGGAGGGCTTCGGCAGGCAACGTATTAGCAATGCTCGAGGTGTTGCTGATGTCAATAGGCGACGGTAACCACTTACCATCAGGTGGACCGTAAGCCTGTTTGCCACCGTATAACATAAAAAAAAAACTATATTTTTTCTTTAAAATTGTTTTTGCAGGAACATCAAATTGAATCTACCTAGTGCTAGGAAGCGGGTGTTGGTGTGAATAATATGAATATTTGTAAATTGAACTTACCTATAAGTTGACAGACCCTCCTTCTGATTATCCTATAATTGTTATCCTTGATTTTTAATTCTTGACTTAGCACTTTTGTAAACCATTCGTCGAAATCCACCTGAAAAACGATGCATTTTCACACACACACATCCTATCATGTGGGGAGAATTCGCCCATACCACGCCGGGCATGCAGGTTGGCGAGCGCAGTTAGAGCTAGCGTTGTGAAAATATAAATTTTGTATCTCATTAATTATATTAGACAGTCTAAAATTAGGTCCATAACATTGTAAGGCCTTTTAGTACTGGATATACTTACTATTGCTAATTTATTTAATCTAATTCTGGATCCTTGTGTTAGTTACTTTTGCTTTATTATTTGACTTTGTACGCAAGAGCAACGACGCCCTGCCGTCATACAGTGAAAACTAGTACGGAGGGCAGTCACTTGAATGCAGCTTTATCATAATATGAAAATTTGCCTCGCGATAGGAAACTTGTTTGGATATAACTTTGTAATTTATGTACCTATATAGCTATATATTTACGTAGCTAACTTAAAAAAATTAAAATAATAGGGGACGCTGCCGCCCGTCCCCTAGTTTTTTCCCCTTAGTCACCTCTTATACCACGGGTAGGTAGATATGGAGGGGCCTATTCGTCACGTGTCTAATGAACCTCTTATTAACTTGTTTTTGATTTTTTATGACGAATATTTTCATACTGTAGGGATACGCATAATTTGGTGATGTAAGTGGTGGCTTTGAGCTTGTTGCCCCAACCTAACTTTATCTCGGCCGCAGCACTCTCTGCGCTCGCCATAGTCCGGTTTCGATGTATTAGCAGTAGAACACACAACAACTTTGAATTTAAATTAATTCTTTATTCTTTTTTTTTTTTTTTTACACATTGTCAACTGATCCCAAACTAGGCATAGCCTGTACTATGGGTACCAGAGACTGATATACATAATAGATACATATTTAACACCCAGACACAGAACAAACATCTGTGTTAGTCACAAATGTTTGTCCAGTGCGGGAATCGAACCCGCGACCTCTAGCGCAGAAGGCAGAGTTACTACCAACTGAGCTATGAGGCCAGTCAAAGTTATTGTACACAAGAAAACACAGATTACAGCAATTAAAAAGAAAGGTATGTACAAAGGCGAGCTTAACCCTAAAAAGAGTTTTCTTCTAGCAAACAAATGTTTGATATTTTTATTATAACTAATTATTTCTTAACGATAATTATATTAATAAGTAGGTACACTATTGTATAAGGTGCCCCTGTAAAAATAGTGTACTTTTTCATAAATAAATAAAATAAAAATAATATATGTATAACTTAAAAAAAATTGCGTACTTACGTCGTCATACAAATCGAAAGCTGCCAGTCCAACCGCGTTATAGATGGCGTCTTTGTGTAAAATTGCCGGTAAATCGTTAGGGTTTATCTGGTCTTGTATCGTGCCTAGTAATCGGACCAGTTCAGGTCCAACCACGTCTCTGAACGGGAACAGTTCACTGAATAACGCTTCTGTGCAGGGCTGTGGAAGGATATAAAACCTTAGATAGTCAATTGACTTTGCGAAAGTAAGACGACATTAAATAAAAAAGAAGGCTCACGACTTTTGTCCCCAAGTATGATAGACAAGGATCTGAGATCTCCAATAGATCAGATCCTTGAAGATTTCTAAGGGGGTAGGCAGAGGCACGGCTAAACATTTTGGCACATGCCCACATTTTGTAGTAGTGAGTATTATATATATATATGTATACATGACAGGTTGCAAGACCATCGCCACTTATAGAAATAAGTTGGATAGGACTACTTGTGAGCGAAGCGAGCAGTTCAATTTAGGTTTACGAGGCAACTAATAAGGTAAAGGAGCGAGATAACTAATAAGGTGAACGAGCGTGTAGTTCAAATGTCAAAACAAAGATGGCGCTGATTTCAACCTACCCGCAAGCTATACTTCCAAGACTCCCCCGCTTCGTCCGTAGCAAATGTTTCCGGCTCAGCGTCCCATAGCGACAGGTCGTCCGCACTTAGCCTGAAGTAATGCGTTACAAGAGTGTTGACCATCAGTATTAGAGTCTGTGGTGTAAGGACTTGCATCTTCGCTTCGTACGCCGTTACGATCACTGAAAACAATAATTTTATAATAGTAATGACATGTCATAATAATAATTGTATGTTGCTTGCTTTGAGAGCACTGGTGGAATGGTGGTAGAGGCCCCTTCCGATCCACAGATCGTGGGTTCGAATCCCGGTCGTGTCGATTAGATGCACGACCATTAATTTTCCAATCGGAAAATTTATGTGCGCTACTCTAGTGTTCTCAACCGGCATATCCAATTCGCAGATATGTCACATGTATGTGCACGAAAGAAGCCTCTATGAGGTGCAATGACCCTTTCAATACACTGCTTCTTTCACCACGGTTATATGCCCTTTTCAGGGCCACTTTAACTCAAACTAGCCATCATCATCATCAGCCTGTAGAAGTCCACTGCTCCAAAGGCCTCCCCCAAAGAGTTCCACGACGAACGGTCTTGTGCCTTCTCCATCCACAGACTTCCCGCAACCTTCACAATGTCGCAACCTTCAAACTGGTCATTGACCTAATAAATAAAGAAATAAAGAAATAAAATTCATTTTTTTCAGACAGCAAATAAAACAATTAATATTCATGAGAGTCTATGTTAGTAGTATTCATGAGAGTTATAATTACAAAGTAGGTATAATTTCAAACACTGCAATCACTCAATGATGATGCTATTCCATCATTATTTGATTACAGTGTTAGATAAACGAGCTATCCATTTTATTGGATAGTGCATTCAGGATGGTGTTGGTAATACAGGGTGACCAAGAAAGAATCAGTGATACGACATGCAAGCAACTGATTGTAAGAATAGAGGCAAATTTAATATAAAACTGTTCAACTCACATGGGTTTCGAACCTGCTCGTCCTTTGGCAGCTTATACTCAACGCACTGTAAGATGCCCTGAGAACAAGAGTGAAAACAAACATTTTAAGATTAAAGAAATCCTACTAATATTATAAATGCGAAAGTTTGTGAGGATGTTTATATGTTTGTTGTTCAATCACGCCGTAACGGCACAACAGATTTCGTTGAAACTTGGAATAGATAAAGTTCTTTACCTACAATAGCATATAGGCTTTTTATGTAGGTACCACACGCGCGAAGCCGCGTGTGGAAGCTAATTGTAAATAATAATAGGCTCACGACTTATATCCCCAAGAATGGTAGTCATTCTCTCATATCCAGGCGATCAGAGCCTTGAAGATGTCTAACGGGGGTAGTCAGAGGCATGTCCGAACATACCTTGATAATGTTGAGGCACTGTATCGTAAACCGCTCGTAAGCTAACGCCATGCCCGCTTCAGTAAAACAGTAGTACAGTGAGAACTGCAACGCTGACTTTATATGGGGCGCGAACGAAAACGGATGAAGACTCAACACCCCAAGGGCTACTTTCGTGAGGTGAATGATGAATTTCTCGCACAGTTCCAAGGGGTATATGCCTCGACCTTTGAGGAGTTTCCCTGAAAGAAACAGAAGTGTTTTAAGCCATATTTATGGAGAGAATATTTCGTCCTAAGCATTTTATTTTTACAACGTTCGTACATAGTCCTGATTCCACACTGGGATTCCGAGTCGTGGGTATCAGAAACTACGAGTACCATAGTACCACAACACCCAGACCCGGAACAAATACGCAGATAATAAAAACATTTCATCCAAAAAATCATTCAAAAAAAATTTATCAAAAAAACATTTAAAAAAACCTGCACCAGGAATCGAACCGGCACCCCGTTTCAGACAAGCGCTCGCCCGCTACGCTACCGAGGTCGTAAAAAAACTTGTAGATCTATGTATTTTCGTCTGTGCTACGCACCAAAACTACTGGTCATTTGATGAGTGAGTTGTCAAATGAAGCGACTTCCTGGTTTGTCATAGGCTATATGACGTCACTTGCCAGCCCATAAAATATTTAAAAAAAAATGAATTCCCGGCTCAAACGTACGCGAAGATTACGTTACTTACTGCATTCGACGCTCATCTTAGCGCGATCAAAAACAATGTTCAAAAACGCAGTAGACTCCTGACTATCGTGAGCTTTCTTGAATCCGAACACAGTCAACTTCCGCAATATCCTTAGGCAAAGGAGGGCTTTCTCTAAGGGTTCTGTGATCAGCTCAGTGGCCGCCCCGAGCTGGATCTGACGCAGGAACTCTTCGGTATTCTCGTGCCATAGTTGTAGTATGAACGAGTATACTGAATTCGTTAGCTCCTGCAACAAGATTCCGAATAAGCATATTGAATTTGATAGTAATTTCGAACATAGAGTCACAAGGAACTGAGGCGAAACTGATCGAATAAAATTTTAACAAATTTTCTAGAATCAATCTACAAGGTGTTTACCCGAAAAAGGGCTAATTGTACATACAATATGCAATTTAAAAAAATCTACGAATTTTGGAAAATCATAATTTTTCAAAATCTGTTACCGCGAGTAAATTAAATAAAAGTTCTGTAACCTATCTATTTTTGTTTGTTTTTGTGCCTAGTTTCTTACCTTTTAGTCTGTTTTCTCTGATAAGTTTCTGTTCTTGCGTGTCCAAAATAAATGAATTTTCTTTCTTTCTTTTTTCTTTCAAATTAGAAATCTCGAACACATACCTGAAAAGTCTTCCTATCCCCAGTCAGTCTTTTGGAAGCCAGCGCCTTGACAACATGATGGAAGATCAGCAGAGAGCGATGCTGGACCAATGGCTGAGGGGCCTTAAGCGCACCCATCAGTTCCGGCACTAGGCTGGCCCAATTTGTAGGACAATCAAATCTGAGGACAAACTATGGTTAAAGGCAGCTGGGGGGGTTCGTGTGAATGCGCGTGGTTAGAAAACACGCTAATAATAAAGATTTTATGATATCCCAAAAAAATCGTTTCAGGCGGTGTTTTAACCGGCGGCTCCCATAGATACAGGGATGCTCTAGCCAACTGAGCTACAGATTCCACATCTCGTCTGCAGAAAATCTTCGGGTATAACCAATGTGAAACCTCTTTTGATAGAACTAATTGTAACTTTATTCATTGAACACATCATCATCATCAGCCTGTAGAAGTCCACTGCTGGACATAGGCCTCCCCTAAAGAGTTCCACGAACAACGGTCTTGAGCCTTCTCCATCCACCGACTTCCCGCAACCTTCACAATGTCGTCGGTCCATCGGGTGGGGGGCCTTCCAACACTACGTCGCCCGGTTCGTGGTCGCCATATATTCATTGAGCAGGATTGGATAACTACAATTTTTACCTTGTATTGGAGCAATTAATGCTTCGAGCCTAGTTACGGATAAAAAGTATTTTGTCTTCCTGTTCCAAGTTGTCTCCTTACAAAAAATTTCATTAAAAACCGTTCAGCCATTACAGTGGTAACAGACATAAATGCTCACATACACACTAAACTTTCGCATTTAGGATTTTCTGGATTGCTTAATAACTACCCCCAGCTAGTTGCCCCCAAATAGGGGATTTGTGTGCCATCCAAGTAGTGCAAATCGCAATTCATATAGGTAGTAAAGACTTACCTAGCTATTTTAGAAATCAACACAGCCTCCTGTGTTGCTATCTGAGTGACAGGCTCACTAAACACATTAGAGGTAAGAAGCCCTTGTCTTAGCTTCTCTTTCTCTGCATCAGTGATAGCGTTGGGAGCATTCCTCCTCCAATACCGGTCTACACCGTTCTTGAAGCACATGACTGCCAGCCATCGGACATTGCTGTCTATGGAATGATTTGATAGGACATTCTGCAGAAGAAACAGAATTTTAGTAGGTAATTGTGTTTCGATTTTTATGGAACCTATAATCACACTGAAGAAGAGACTAAACCACAAAACAGATAAGAAGAGAACTTTAGAGTTTTTACTTTGTCATCATCGTCATTTTAGCTATAAGATTTTTATTTTATACAAATGTTAGCAATATGCTAACATTTGATCGCAATCTCACCTGATGTTAGGTGGCAACTCTTGGTCAGTGTTGAAGTATGAAGAAACCTATTCACTCTGGTCTAGAAGACACCCAAATTATAGGTATTCGGAAACACAGATGCCAGCAATGAGTTCCACTCTTTGGCTTAACATAGGCCTCCACAATACATTTCAAAAGCAATCAATGGCTACTTCAACTTGATAATCCTTTGCGCTACGTGAGTTAAATAAATTTTAATGCAAAACCAAAAATTGACCATCAGCAACCATCTGCCTATTTTTACCAAGAGAACAGAGTAGAAGCCCAGCTCCGTCTCCCATTCCTGGAGCTGCTTCTCGGCCGGCTTCAGGACCTCGGTGTTTTGGCTGGTGGCTCGATTGAGGGTGTCGAGCACCAGAGCATAGATATTGGGGTCCATGGTTAGCTGAAGCAAGATGAGACATTACAGAATGCTGATCCATAGTATATATATATGTCCTCGCCCTCTCCGTATGGTCCTATGTTAATTCCTGTGTGTATCCTACTTTCCTACTAATATTATAATGCGAAAGTTTGTGAGAGGATGTTTAGATGTTTGTTATTCACTCACGCCGTAACGGCTCAACCGATTTAGTTGAAACTTGGAACTTAAAGAGTTATTTACCTAGAATAGCTTATGGGCTACTTTTTATGTAAGTACCACGCGAGCGAAGCCGCGGGCAGAAGCTAGTAGGTATCTCAAAAGAGTTACCTAATAACTATGTTATGTTTAACTATGTACATACCTGCTTCTGGCTTATTTGGCTATGTGACACTACGCTATGAGCAATACAATTTTAATAGGTTCTACTTGTTACCTTATTACTTGGTGACATTAAAATTTTCAGAATACTGTTGTTAGGCTTTTTTATTTGGTTACCTCTATAAATTCATGTTACGCCGGTAAATTCAGAACTGTATCGATGAAAAAACAACGAAATTGACTCACTTTTTACCCTTGTAAATCATAGTACATAACCTAGCTGTATGTTTGCTCAGAAAACTTGGAACGATGCAAGCACCCAAAACAATTTTTTTATAGCTTTAGTTAGATAGTTAACTGATAATTTGTTTAAAGATCAAATAGTATTATCACCGCAAAGAGCATTACGAAAAACACCGATCGCAGATCATGGAGAAACTATTCGTTCGGAAGAAGAAAAACACCAAAATTGCAATTTTCGCAAAACTTAGCAGTCAAATCTGACTTTATTGTAATGTCAGTGTCAGTTATCCATCAGAGTTTATCCACGCCGTCTTGTCAGGGTTATGTCGAAGTCAATGTCATGCAGCGAGTTCCGCGCATTAAGTGTCATAAATACTCTTAGGCCTGACTTCCGGTACACCACTCCGTGCGGTAAAAGTTTGTTATTACAGTTTTTTTTTGTTTGTAGGGAAGTATGTACCAATTTTTTTTTAACATGACTTATTACTTCTCCAGTCACATAGACGTCAGAATCACTTATAATTACTTTTTATTCGTTCATTTTTCAACAGTTTCTCGAAACCAGTTGCCTGGCGACCAGCATGTCGAGACGCCAGGAGACTAGTTACAAACGCGTTCCTTTTGAGTAGTGCCGTGGACGGACGCGCATTGAAATACTAGTGCTATCGCAGTCAGGCTACTCATAAGTGACTACAGTTTCAGTCGCGTTCCTTTTGAGTCGCGCCGTGGACGAAGGGGTCTATTGTTCCTTTTTGTTATAATAGAGATGTAACGAATAACCGGTAAACTAACTGGCCTAGTTTTCTGAAAATGTTGAAAAAAACTGTATTAAGAACATTAACATCAAAACTTTTTGGGAGGACCAGGAATAAAAAACTTTTAAAAATAGTTGCCATGTAAATCCTTATTAAATACCTTGTGACAAGAATCAGACTCTTGGCAAAGAATAATAATACTTTATTCGACCAAATTCTATGTGAAATGTTTGTAAACAAACCGCCAATTTATATTATAACCTAAAATTCACTTGCTTGGCGTTTCGTATCATTAATTAGGCCAATTTTGTTGATGAAGTTTTACCCTACATACTTAGGTCGGTACCTCAGACAAAGAATTGTCCATAGAGTAATTTTGTATATACCAGGAATTGTCTGAGGTCGGTCGGTGCCTAACTATAAAAAGTTACTAGCACACGAGATAGTAGGTACGGGCCGAACAACGGGTATAAGCAACAGACGTTGCCTTCTTTTGAGCAAAATATGTACTACCTTAGTGGAACTGTATTAAAGTTATTGTAGTTAATAAATATTTCAATCATATCATTGAAGTGATAACCTCGTCACAGGAGGGGATGCAGCCAATGCATTTGCAACTTACTTCAAATCAGTTTTCCTTACCGATGTGCCAACATTGTCTTCTGATGTCGCAGAGCAAGCTGCCGCTAGTCCGCTTTGTTCATCCCGCATCGCCCTCGACCACATCGCTTCGTCTGATCTTATAGCATCAGTTAAACGTCTGAAGGCCCACTCATCAACCGGGCCTGACGGGATACCGCCTTTTATTATAAAAGACTGTTACCGTGTCTTAGAAATCCCAATGCTATTTATTTTTAATTTAGCGCTGAAAACTGCAACATATCCGGCCGCGTGGAAATTATCTCGAGTTACTCCTATACCCAAGGGTGGACCCAGGTCGAAGGTCGAGAACTATAGGCCAATAGCCGTTCTATCAGCCTTCGGTAAAGTATTCGAAGCTATTCTGAATCGTCGCATCACTTGCCAAATCCGGCCATTCCTCTGTGAAAATCAACATGGTTTTGTATCAGGTAAATCGACTGCTACTAACCATGTCAACTTTGTTGATTATGCCGCTGCTGTAATGGATCGGAAGAGACAAGTAGATGTGGCATATTTTGACTTCCAAAAAGCATTCGATCGTGTTCACAATGACATTATTCTGAAAAAGTTTGCAGCGATGGGGTTTACTCCAAAGTTACTAAAATTTTTCTCCAGCTATTTTTGTAATCGTTTCCAATATGTTCAAATTATGGGTTTTCGATCGGACGCATATTTGACGTTATCTGGTGTGAGTCAAGGAAGTACACTCGGACCGACTCAGTTTTTGATAATGATCAATGACCTACCTAATGTTATTGAAACGGCTAAATGCCTAATGTTCGCCGACGACCTGAAGCTATTCTTGGGAATAGACAGCACTACCGACTGTGAGGCCCTGCAGCGGGATATCGATAACGTGGTTGCGTGGAGCGAGAGGAATTTATTACAATTTAATATCTCCAAATGTAAAACAATCACTTTCACAAGATCTTTCTCGCCCCACACCCACCCATACAACATATCCGGCGTCCCGCTTCAGCGCGTCACTCAAATTCGAGACTTGGGCCTAACCTTGGACGGCGAACTAACCTTTAATACGCACATCGCTGATACTTGCAATAGAGCCTCTAAGTCTTTAGGTTTCGTAATGCGACAGTCGGCTAGGTTCCACGATAGGAGTGCTATTGTAACGCTTTTTTATGCATTCGTGAGATCCAAGCTTGAATATAATGCGTTGGTATGGGACCCTCACGAGGTGAAATATAAGCTTATGCTAGAACGAATACAAAAGAAATTTGGTAGGTATCTCTATAAGAAATTGTATGGGTATTATCCCTCTCTGTATCCATCCCTGTTCATTGGTGGTATGGTGGAATTAAATACGCTTGAGCTTCGACGCAAATGTGCTCTAATGACCCATTATTTATTGATATTACAGGGAAGTATTGAGAACTCCTCCGCTCTGTCAAAGTGTACGCTTTACGTGCCCGATAGGTACTTGCGCGCGCGCGCACGTCGTTTGTTTGCGCCACCCGTGTTCCGCACCGACACCGCGCGGTATGCCCCGACGGCGAACGCACTCGCACTTCTCAACATGTTGATTGCTCAGGAACCAGATGTGGATGTATTCCACATGAAATTACATCCATTTGTTTTATTGTGTATACGTTTCCTTAGTTATAAAAATTCGTAAAATGTTAAAATATGTATGTATGTGATGTGATGTGTTATGAAATTAATTTATGTCTACTAGCTCTTAAACGTTTTGGCCTCGGCTGTTAGTTTCTGAGTGGTTTATACAAATAAACAAATAAACAAATAAACAAAGTGAAGCCAATAAAATCTACGTCATAATCATATTTTGTGCTAGGACTTGTAATGTGTATATAATTTTTTATTTTTATTTTCGCAATTGCTCTTTAATCGCGTTTAAACGAACAAACCATTATCTTGTTTATCATCATCATTCAGCAAGCTTATCATCATATTTTTATCTAAGAGATAATTTATTAAAGATAATGTACAAAACTAATAATTAGATAGGTTATTTAAACAAACTTTCAAAGCTATAAACACTGGGTTATACACTAGCATATTTTTTATTAAATTAATAATGACATGGGAACATAACGTTATAGTGACATTACATAATGATCCAACAGAAAGTTTATACACTGGTGATATAGTAACAGGAAACATTACCCTGGATTTAGTAAAAGACCTAAAAGTTGACAGTAAGTACTTATTTATATAATACATAATTTCTCTAAAGGATAAATTTATCGCATTGTTAGAAACCACCTACAAAGAAAGATATTATTAGAGGCCAGACAAATTCATTTTGAAATAAAGCATACTTAATTTTCAGGTATAGACATGGAAATCATAGGGACAAGCAAGGCCCAGTGGTCTAGATGGACACCAGCTGTCCCATACATAAAAATTTATGCAGAGAAAAAAAAGATATTCTACGTCAAACAAGCAAATCTGTTTTTTGAAGACTTACAATTAGGTAATTAGGGTTAGTGGGTGGGTACTACGTAAAAACGATTACCTTATTATTATATTGATTAGGTTAATGTTTTTGAAAGTTTTGTTCCAGATAAGAGCATGCGGGCTGGAATGTATACCTATCCGTTTCATTTTGCTTTACCTCATAATTTGCCATCTTCATTTAGAAGTTCGATTGCAAGTGTGAGCTATTATATCAAAATCAAAAGTAAACCAGCATGCAAAGTTAGAAAAAAGGTGCCTTTTAATGTATTGGCAAATGTTAATCTCAATAATTTTGACGATATGCTTGTAAGTTTCATATTATTATTTTTACAATCGATGACTTGTAATCAATTGTCCAAATTTTGAAGTATCTGTTTGACCTATCATATATTGTCCATTTCTGTTTTCAGATTCCTTATTCATACAAATTTCAACGAAGTTTCCGGAATAAAACAAATATGGAAGTTCATCTTAAAACTTACAAATGCTTTGCACCCAGGCAAATTATCCCATTAGAAGTCACAATAAAAAATGAGAAACTAGTGAAAATAAACAAAATTAGTATTTCATTAATCCAGGTAGGTATTTTAAATGTGAAGTTAAAAAATAGCTAGGACTTCAAATTATTTTGTTATAAATTATAAGAAAATAATTACAATTACGGGTACAATTCAGGCCACTCATATAAACTTGTGTATAATTCCTTACCTACTCTCACAAATTAGCAATTATTTGGACCATAATACAAAAATAAACATTTAAAATATATTTATGATTTTCAGAAATTGCAATATACTGTGTCTTCTGGTTACGCAGATGATGAAAGAAATGTATATGAAGTGGACCATAAAAAAATGGAAAACACCGTATTGGAAATTTGTGACTTCGTAATGGAAATACCACAAGTTGCCCCATCAAGCATTAATTCAACAGAACCTATGATCAACATTTCTTATGAGTTAAGAGTAAGTATTTTATCACATTTTAGTACCTACTAAGTTGTGCCTTGTATAAAGGAGTCTACATACTATTCTTTGTAAAGAACTCTATTTAAACAAAGTTTCATCGAAATCGCTTGAGCTGTTACGGCGTGATTGAAACACGAACATTCAAATAACCGCACCAACTTTCGCATTTAATAAAATTAGTAGGATAAGTGAGGTTTTTCGATCTGGACAACTAATTTACTTATTATGGTACCTACTTTGTAGCCAACTGATCCAGATAGAAATTTAAGGAAAAAGAATCGTCCAGTCCCAATGTTTAGTGGAGGGGCGTTCAGTTTTGATAAGATGATATCTTCTAGGTTATTCTGTTTAGATAGTATATTAGTGTACATGTAATTTATTCAACTCTCTTTTCAGGTGGAGGTATTTTTTTCCTACCATTTTAATCTCATTGAGAGTGTACCAGTAACTGTTACTGCGGTTCCAGTGATACATAATGATTTTTAGTTAAGCCTAATGCCTAATAAAGATTGTTTCAATTCAATTGTATTTTACTTATAGCAATAATATAATAAAATAACAAATACGTGTCTGGAGAGAAAACTAGATTAGAGTCAACTCGCATCTAGAAATTAAGAAATCTATACGTAGATACGTTATAAACTATAAATATACTTCAGCCAAATTCGATGTAAATCGGCCTATGACCGTCGATAGAATATTAAATGACACACGTACATTATATTTACAAATGATGAAAATAAACCAAAAATGACCACGATACACTTTAAGTTTAAATGTTCATAGTCGAGCCAAACAGTGTTAAATTTGTATTTTTTAAGTAACTAGAGAATTATTTTATAAAATAATAGTTATTAATTCTGTCAAAATGAAGGCCAAGCAACATCATTTTAGGTAATCTGGGCAGTTGTTTGTTTACAAACATTTCACATCGAATTTGGCTGAAAAGTGCTAGTAAACGAATTATTAGTTAGAGTTCTGTGACATTGGTGCCACCCATGTCACTGCTTGTTCTATTGTAAGTAAGCTTAGCCTAAGTTCGCTGGTCACAGAACGTAACTAAATACATCCCTACCAAGAATAGGTACATATTGCTATACTTAATTTACCAATTAATTGGGAGCTGCTTTTTTTAGTAATGGTAGCATTAATAGCGTCATCTAGCGGTATATTTTCGAAGATATATTACAAGTTTCCGGTGAAACGCTTGCCTTTTATCGCTTTTTATTACTTTATAATATAAACTTCGTAAAATATGCTTACAAAGAACATTATTAATTTTTTTATTAATTAAAAATGGTAAAAAAATATTGAATGCTGATTTTTATGGTGATTATTAAAATTGAGATAGGTGGTTGATTACTTCCTCCCACCATGATTTTTTAAATGAAACCGGAAATGGTTGGTCCGCCATAATCATTCGTGTGGGTCTGTGCTTGTGTGGTTTGGGTGTCTTTACCGGTGCCAACCATTATTTTTAATTAGTAATAAGTTATGCGTATGAACCCAGACATGGACGATGATGAGAAGGGGTAAGTTAGCTAAAATTTCTTTTCTCAACGACCTATAGCTTCCCACATTGTACCCTCTCAATAGGTCAACCAAACTGGCAGTTCGCTTGGTGTGTGTGTCGCATTTCATGGATAGCCAACGGGGCCCTTGAAGTAGCATTTTCGTGTTGATTTTTGCCTCGCAGTGTCATCTTAGTTAGTTTTATTTGAATTTGTAGTTATTGGTGACGTGCGTCAATCGTAACCTGACTTGAAACGGGCGGCGAATTCTCAATTACCCTTTTACATATTACCGGCTAGCGGGCACCGACCCCAAGCCTCGTCGTGTGACTTGCGTGGTACGACCATGGCAGCTATAGCTTTCCCATGAAATATTTCCATGATTTTTTGCTCCTATCAGTAGTGAAATAGGCTATTAATCAGTTTATGTAACGGTAACGCTAGCTTAGATCAGTGATGTGGATACGTCGCAATATTGTAAAATTAACCTTTGTGTGACTAATCGTTGCTTTCTCTTATCGCTGATTTCGCGCGAGGGTTTAGCTGGCGTCGTTGTTTCAGTGAAAACAGTGCGTTTCGGACAGTCGATTTGTTATTGAGGTTATTAGATCGTGAGATTGCCGCGTAGCAAGCTCTCATTTACCTACGAGCTATAAAACGTGCTGATTCATTTGCATACGGTTACCTACGTCGACGAACATTTTCGTCTGTAGATTGTTGTGCCCGATTCTGAAAGCATTACAATTGATAGAAGTTTCTTGATTCAATCAATAAGCCTGTGTGCTCAATGGTTCCATTCAAGAAGCTGAGCTAGTGCTATCCTTGTCTACCATTAGATAAAGCAAGCATCACAATGCTGGATGAATGATTTGTAATAAAAATTGTTTTATTACTAGCCTGTACCTTAATCAATGGTGTTTCTAATCATATATCCATCATAAGTGTCATGCAAGGTCTTCTAAAGTCAAACATATTGTGCCACCTGTTAAGAAAAAACACAACCTAACCTCCAAAATCTCCATACAAAATACCAACAGAAAGTTACATAGATCTTGGTAAAAAGTGAATGTTACTTTCACCAAGATCAGTAATTGTGCTTAGTAAGCACTAAATTAACTTTACATGTACTTCTGGTATGATTGTTCAAGTAAAAGTAGAATAGTTGATGAATAGGTATATGTTCATAGCTATTTTATGAGTTATTAATTTAGTTGACTAATTTTCACAGTTTTTGAGCAGTTTTTATCTTTATATTGAATATAAGTGACTCTGATCTCGATCTCAAGACTTCAATAAATAATTCAAAGTTGCTAAACAACTTTACAAAGTGCCAAGTCAATCAGAAAAACTGGAGAATATGGATGAATATGAGTAAGTTCCTAGTTAATAAAATATATTTTTAACCCTTAATTATATGAGCTTTTCCATGTGCAATATTTTTTTTAGGCTAGGTTATAATATACTTATATATTAACAGACTTAGATTTGTATGGAAGTGGTTATTATGATGATCCACACAACTTCATAAGATGGTTCTTAAATTTATACTTAAACTTTCCTCTTGAAACTGCACTATTGAAAACCTGAATATAATGCATACATTCAATAGTTTCAGAGTATTGCACAGACAAACAGGTGCATTGCGGGTCTTTGTTTTATACTATCCTACTTATATTTTAAATGTGTTTGTGGTTCAATCATGCTTTAACGTCTCAACCAATTTTGATGAAACTGGGATATATAGAGTTACCTAGAATAGCTTATTGGCTCCTTTTTATCTACCTAGGTACTATCACCAAAATTTCCACCTTACCAATTTTGAAACTTTTTCGCTTGTACATGGCTAAGTAAGCCTGTCCGGCCCATCTCTTTATTTATTGTGATCCTTTGGGGGTGAACCATTCATTTTATGACTTTGATTACCCAGTCTGTTGTTCAGTTGCAACCAAAACAATACGAACATATTGTTAGACAAAAACGGTACTTTTTATGATTATGCATTTACGCAAGCAAAGCACAGATCACTTCACGCAAAATACGCCCTTAGGGTGGTAAGGTACAAGCAAAGCTGTGGGCAGAAGCCATAAACAAAATAGTTTAATGCTTGCAGAGAAACTTATTCGATTTTAGATTTCTGCACTTAAAATGTAAACAGTAATCACATTATCGCTATTGTTGCTACATAATGAGATTTGATGTGAACATATTGGTCAAAATTATTTATTAATCTATTATTGTGATTGGAAAAATGATTCTCCGCTAACTTTTAATAAAAATCATAACGTAAGGTTTCCTTCCAAAATGTTCTCTGAAGCCTAAAAATCAAACTTGTTGGTTGTACTTAACATTGTAAAAATATGGTCATCATTATCATTATGGAACCTATTAGTTTATTGGAATTAATTTACAGATAAGTGGGTTCTTGGTTTACTACCAACTCAACTAGGTTTCTAGGTCATTGTTTTTATCTTTACAATTGTACCTAGTCCAGTCAACTATGTCAGAGAACAAAGTGTCTTTCAAGTAAAATATGGCCTGTAAAAATTACAAACATAAGCAATTTGAAGATCTGACATGAAAATCACACCAGTTGTGCTAATGTAATAAATAAGGCTATTTACGTATGAATGCTTGGTATTATTTACCTGCCTACATTCATCATCGGCCTGAAGCAGTTCACTCCTGGACAAAGGCCTCCCCCAAAGAGTGGGGGTTTAGATCATTAATAAAACCAAAAACGTTAATCTTAAATAGGTAGTTTAGTGACAGAAAGACAATGCACCTGTTGTAGTGTAGGATTAAACTAAGAAAGGAATTCCTGAAGCTCACTCTCTAAAGAGATGCAGCGGGGGTAGAATTTTTGGTATGAAAATAGCTTCTTGGGAACTAAGTCATGGGGGCTTTCCATTAGTTTTATTATCTTCCCTTTCCTTACTGTTGGATATTGATATGAATCATGTTGATAAACATTCGACTATCAACATCTTGCTTCTCTTAGGCCTAATGACATCTACATTACCTGATCTGGAAATTCCATTATTATGAACTGGGGTTATTTGAGGTCAGGGCTACCAAGTGTTGTATTTTTCTCTAGCTTAGTTAAATATAAGATTTTGGTATAAAGTGCTTGCTGGCTTTTGTAGGGGTGCTTTACGTGACACCACACAAAACGTTAAGCTATTCACTTTTCACCACTCACCGTTGTCTAGTGAGTAACTCACGAACATTACGGACTCGGACCTCCGTGATAAACTCCACGATCCATTGTTTCTTTAAGTCAGATATGCTTGTAATTTCACCCTGCTTGCTTGTTGGTATGTTATCACTTGTTCTTTGGACACCCGGTCTAAGTTCAATGGCCAGGTTGACCTCGCCCTTCACGATTGCAGATAATTTGTAGCAGAGACTCAAGCGGCGGCTGTTGCATCAATTTCTTCCAGTTCATGTCTGTCATGTCCTAGTTACATATTTGACAAGAAACCGGAGATACCTACCGAGATAAATAAACAAATAACACCCAACAGTCGCATACATAGTCCTAACCCCTCACTTCGATTACTCGTACGTCTCGTGGGTATCAGAAACTACGTATCTATGATCAGGCTAACATTTTTCCCGCAGCGGGAATCGAACTCGCACCCATTGCGTCTCAGACGGGCACTCGCCCGCTACGCCACCGAGGTCGTCAAGACATGACGACGAATAAAGTCTTAAAGCACTTGTCATTTCTTTGTTTACCTTTTTGTTTAACCAAATTATGGCTCAAGTGCTACTTACCACTCCTCAGTGTATATATTTTACTAACTCTCTTATTAATTGTACACAGAAAACTGTTTGTCGGCGGTCTGTCATGGGAGACGTCCCAGGAGAACCTTCAGCGCTATTTCTCGCGCTACGGTGACGTCATCGACTGCGTGGTGATGAAAAACAGCGAGTCGGGGCGGTCCCGCGGCTTTGGATTCGTCACCTTCGCGGAGCCGTCGCTGGTCAACGTGGTGCTGCAGAACGGGCCTCATCAGCTTGATGGCAGGTAAGACTGGCGGCGTGATGAGTGAGGTGCCTTTGCAAAGATGTAAAGATTACAGGTTGGTACCAAATAATTTTAGGATTAGACTAGACTTGGCAATATTAGCTTGGATTAGTGCGTGTTGCCAGTGTTGACATATGGCACTGAGACTTGGTCGCTAACTATGGGCCTCATACACAAGCTCAAAGTCACGTAACGGGCTATGGAGAGAGTCAAGCTCGGAGTTTCAATACGTGTCAAGATCCGAAATAAGGAAATCCTTAGAACCAAGGTCACTGACATAGCTCTTAGAATTAGCAAATTGAAGTGGCAGTGGGCGGGCCATATAGCTCGCAGAGCCGGCAACCGTTAGGGAGTAAATGTTCTCGAATGGCGACCACGAGAACCGGGCGACGGACGCAGGTAAGTTCGTCGTGGAATTATTTGGGAGAGTCCAGCAGTGGATTTCTACATGCTGATTTTGATGATGATGATAAGTCTTAGTACAGGCGACTAGGACGATAACTGAATGGTGGCCGAGAAGTGAGTATAGAAACATGGGGCGTCAGGCTGCGGGGGCAGACGACAGTCAAACTCGTGGGCCAAACAAACCGTAGATGGACAAGGCAAGACTAGCGTATGATCGATGGATAGCACATGCCCAGCAGTGGTTGACATAGTTGTCATTAAGTATTAGGCAGGATATATAAATAAATATTAGGGCCTGGAACAAGTCAAAATTACGTAAACAAATTACCTTTTACTACTTCATGAGCCCAACTGCGTTTGTCCACGTAAGCACGCAGGCGCAGGCTTACCATTCGTCTAAAATTACTTAAAAAGTTACTTAAATTGCGGTGTCCATTCTACGCGTTAGCTTATTCTGTGGTTTAGATCCAGTTGTATGTTGCGACAGATCGCAAGAAAGAAAATTCATGTAATATTTCAATTTAGATTTATGGTGATAAAGGTAAGATTTGTTATCATTATAAATTATTTACTAGTTGCAAAAAAACATCGAGGCAGTGCCCTCGGCAATCTAGCTGTTGGTTTGTTCAGGTGTTTGTGGGATATCAATGCAAATTAGCATATACTCGGTTTTTATATAAACTGACTAGTCTACAAGGTTTGCGACAGCCCCAACCACTTCATCCATCATAGGTGCGTTGCTGAAAGGTGATTGACGTTGTTTTACCGATTTGAGGCAAAATAATTACTACTAAATCAATCATTGCCACAATTTCATAAAGCGTTCAACTATTGGCACTCTGCTAACGCACTACGCAAGATAGCTTTGAAATTGACATTGTTAACGCTGGATTGGAAACGCTGCTGCCCAATCCCTAGCTTTTTAGGGTTCCGTACCTCATTTGGAAAAACGGAACCTTTATAGGATCACTTTGTTGTCCGTCTGTCAAGACCCTTTTTCTAAGAAACTGCTAAAGGTATCAACTTGACATTTATACCACCTATTAAGGTCTGTGGGCTTATGGCGCCGTATAAAAATCAAAGCTCTAGCTTAATGCATTAAAAATATATGGCAATGAATGTATAATTTTTGTATGGAAATGGCTAAAATGAAAAACCTCTAGGATACTTTCAGTTACCTCACCATTCTGAAATTTGGAATGCTAGGAGCTTTTGTAACACAATTAAAGGGAAAAGTCTAAAATTGAGGAATTTACCGGACAAGCAGACACACAGGTAATTACCACCCTTACCTGGTCGACATACCACAGTGTCGAACCAAACGTTTCTGCTCCACCTTTATTATAAGCACTGGCAAAGAGTGGAACGATCTGCCAGCGTCTGTTTTCCCGGACGAGTACAATCTAGGAGTCTTCAAATCTAGAGTGAATAAGTTCCTTCTGGTAAAGCGTGCTCCATCTTAGGCCACATCTCACTTGCAAAAGTGAGCTGGTGGTCAAACGCCTAACCAACTCCAATAAAAAAAAAAAAAGTTTTTTAGGAAACAAAGTTATATTTGCGGTCAATGTCATACAATGGCTACGTGAGCTACCGCAAATATAAGTTTGTCAATTCCTACACTTCGAATTTTTATTTTCTGACCATGACTACTGGTGCACAACCGGGATTCGAAACCACGACCAATGGAACGGAACTCTCTGAGCGCGAGTTTTCGCACTTGTTCTCGCGATGTAGTCTGCTTATTTTGGTTAGCGCTTGAACACTTTAACGCTAACATAACGCATGCTCAAATATCTACGTGTTTTTGAAATATTCTTGTTTGGTGACTTTTCGTAATTATCAGTGTCACTAACCTCTAGTCCTAAATATGTGGATTGATTCCGAAAACATTAAGCTTTGTTTAGGAACTGTATTGTTCAGTGTGCTAGATACTAACACCTGTGCATACAACATCAATAACTGGGGAAGTTGCGTCTGAGGTTCATTAGCGAAAAGTTATATATTTGGTTGGTGTTAGTGTTCCAACGCGGCTGATTGAATCTTTAAAATCGTAGATTTCAAACCAATCTCTATGAAATTTGGTCCGTCTACTGTATTGTATGTCTACTGATTGGATCAAATCAGTCGCATCTACTTAGATTGAATGGAGCAGCATCTTTAGGCGCAAGCTCATCAGGACGCCTTTCGACGCCTAAATCCCTCGAAATACTTGAAATTTAAAACCAAGTATTCATCATTCATCATTTCAGCCGTAGGAAGTCTGCTGAGCATAGGCCTCCCCAATAGATTTACAGACAAAGTTCATTAAATTTATTATCTATTGTATTCTTATCATCGTTATGGATAAAATCAACAAGGATGTTTTACGATGCCTAAGCCACATTATTCAAGGTGATTCATTATATACCGAAAGAGGCTTATTATACACCCCATTGGCAATGACGAATTTTGGAAAACCGATTGGAAATTTTTCTTTGTAAAAAAAGTTCTGTTTTGGGGTCGAATCAGTTCTAACTTTCTAACTCATTATTCAGCTGTTTTAGCAGCTGTTTTAGGTAGCAATCTTGATGTCGAACTTTTCGTACGTTTAGATAAAAAGACCAAAATCAGCCGATTTGAAAAAGTTCGGAAAAAATACTTTCTTTTTCTCTATAGAATAAGGCCCTTTCGGGATACCATACATATTATGAATCACATTGTAGAATATCTTACTAAACATCAGATAACAAAAAGTATGTAGTGCTTATTTAAAAAAAAAAAATATCTAACTATCTATTTTAGAAAAATACAACTTGCGTGATTTATTTTAGAATTCAAAGCTAAGTATTGAGTGCAAAGGTTAATGTTACAATGTAAATAAATTGTGACGCTGTTTATTATAATAATTCAGACAGTGCTGTCGATTCTGTTGTTGCTTTTTCCTAAACTAACTACATTAACAGCCATCCTCGTCGTTTCGATGTAATAAGAAAGAGATGGCACAATTTTTAGTGCCGTCAAATCAAGTTTGGCAAAAGCAACAACAAAGTTATAAATAATACAGCGTCACTACTTATTTGCATTTTAACATTAACCTTTGAACTCAATATTTTGCTTTTGATATCAAAATAGCAGCATCAAAAAAGCATGTTGCATTTTTCAATAAGATAACACACATCATCATAATCATTTCAACCGTAGGACGTCCACTTCTGTACATGGCCTTTCTCACAGGAAATTCCACCACACATGTGGTGGAATTTGTCTATACTCACGTTGGCAAGCACAGTTAGAGCTATCGTTGTTAAAATAGGGGACGCTGTTGCCAATCCCCTAGCTTTTTCCCCTTGGTCGCCTCTTACGACATCCACGCATATGGAGGGACCTATTCTTCAGCCACTTCGGTCTTATTCAGTAAAACTAGCTAACTCGCCAGACATTGTCAGAGTTGGCACATACCTCCACATACTCTAATCTCTATTCTTTAGTCCGGTTCAGTGTCAGGATAAACTGAGCCTCGGCTTGACGATCTTTCTCTCCTATGTATATGTAAATGCCAGTCTATTCTGTTTCCAAGTCACAACACCACACTTTTCCTTCAGAACCATCGACCCAAAGCCGTGCAATCCTCGCACGCTGCAGAAGCCGAAGCGCGGAGGCGGCTACCCCAAGGTGTTCCTCGGGGGCCTGCCTTCCAACATCACGGAGACAGACCTGAGGGTCTTCTTCGGCCGCTACGGCAAGGTCATGGAGGTCGTCATCATGTATGACCAGGAGAAGAAGAAGTCGCGAGGTAAGTTTATTTAATTAATTGTTCGTAAAAAGGATTCGAAGCTGTGTTTGCCTAGTGGGAGGTTTATGATCATCATGCAGGTATTTAATATGTTTCCATTCCATGGAGATGAAGAGTAGAGGTGTGAAAGTGGAACGAGCTAACACACTTTCTTCACATCTGCGATAATAAATAGCTAGGATTGGATTTCATTTTCTGAATAAATTGAACCGAAGCCAAGTTTGTTATAATTATAAAATAACTGTCAAACACAAAATATCCACATCCAGGCAGTGCCCTCGGCATTCTAGCTGTTGGTTCGTTCAGATGTTTGTGGGATATTAATGCAAATTAGCATATACTCGCTGTTCATGTGAACTGACGAGTCTACAAGGTTTGCGACAACCCTGTCTTATCATTGACAAAATGCTGCAACGGGATTGTTCATAGTCCATGACTGACTTTGACTCAACTAAACCTTTAGGGCTGCCTTGCTTTGGCGGTTATAGTCTTCGTTCTTCTTCGTGTCACTGATGCTTTCTTGATTATCCTGTATCAGGTCAGCGACCAGGATGAGGTATGATGGCCCTAAATAGAGCCTATGACCTTGTATAGTTACGCATTATTTACCTAAAATAACTAAAGAACTTTTAGTCCTCGAGAAGCAGGTCCTTGAAGCCGTACTGTTTATTTATGGCTCAACACTATTAAGATTGTAATCAACAATGTAGCGCTCGGTCATCAGAGTGATTTCACAATGAAGGGGGCTTAAATTGTATAATTTGTTGCAGGCTTCGGATTCTTGTCGTTTGAAGACGAGATGAGCGTTGAGCGGGTTACCCAGGAGCATTTCATCAACCTCAACGGGAAGCAGGTTAGTCAAATTTGTACTTACAATACATGATTTTAGGGTATGTTTTAGATAATCTTCAGGAAATAAAAGGTCTCGACAAGTGTAACTTGGTTGATCTGAGAACTCTATTATTTCTTTCCACATCCAGGCAGTGCCCTCAGCACGCTAGCTGTTGGTTCGTTCAGATGTTTGTGGGATATCAATGCGAATTAGCATATACTTGCTGTTCTCGTGAACTGATGAGTCTACAAGATTTGCGACATTTCAATTGTGGTATTTTAATGGGGGCTTGTATTTTTTTTCCTGAAACTTGGAAAGTATCAGATGACTTGGCTTTTCCTTGAATAAGAGGAACAGCAAGAAACTACGGGATTATTTGTCGAAATTTCTATAGGAGAACATCTAGGAATTTACTATGGTGCCTATCGCACAAGATGAAGTTCATGCTATCTTTGAAGCGATGGTTACATTGGTCACACGTGGGCCGCGTACACGTTCCATGGACGCCTCGAATCTCATACATCTTGATCTATTTCTTAGATGCACGCTACCCAACGCGCTGCTACGAACGCTATACCAGATCTCAGTCTTCTTTCGACTTAATACACGAGAGAGAATGAAATGTGTGTGTATGTTTGGGTGACTTGACTATTTCAGAAGACTGTCTCAGTGTATCTTTGAATAAACTTTTCGCTTTACATTACCAGGTGGAAATCAAACGCGCTGAACCTCGCGACGGGTCTGGCAAGCTCGGCTCGGGCGGCAGCGGCATGGGCGGCGGCATGGGCGGCGCCCCCGGCGACGGCGGACCCCAGGCCGGCCAGTGGGGGCCGCCCGCCACCGCGCCCATCAACATGATCCAGGGGCATAACGGACAGATGGGCGGACCGCCGATCAACATGCCGATGCCTGGACCTAACATCATGCAGGTAAGAGCCTCTCGACAGTTCTGATAAATTCTGGTCTTTTGGTAGCTGCTACCAGGCTTGAAAATGGGAGCCAGTAAATGCTGGTCCGATGGACCTCCAGACTGGACAGTGGGGGGCCACTAGCCACTGCACCCATCAACATGATCCAGGATCATAATAGAACCGATCAGCCTCGCTCCGGCAAAGCCAGGACTAGAAACACTATAGGGAACTGAAAAACATCATTGCCAAATACTTAGCCACATCCAGGCAGTGCCCTCGGCAATCTAGCTGTTGGTTCGTTCAGATGTTTGTGGGATATCAATGCAAATCAGCATATACTCGCTGTTCCTATGAACTGACGTGTCTACAAGGCTTGCAACATTCCCTCCATTGGTCACTGATCCAGTAAGAACCAAGAAATAACCAAGACCGAGAATAACCAAGAAATAATAAAATATTTAATATTTTAAAAGCTAACTGCATTGATCTGAAAAGTCTGACATAGTTTTAACATAATGCTATCGTCCATTGGCCTAGAACATAGGTGCGCCGCGTTGTGCAAACTCAAACTGTGTTTCTTTAAATAAAATCACTAGGATTGATTTGGGCCGCGCTGAAATGCGATTTTTCTTCTAAAACACTTGGCATTCAGCTGATATCTGTAGCAATGGAACGGACGATGTGTTGACGAATATGGTTGTAACAATCTCGTGGTATTGTTCCAGGGCTACCAAGGCTGGGGCACCTCGCCGGGGCAGACTTCGTACGCCGGGTACGGGGCGGCGGGCGCGGGCGCGGGGCCCGGCAACTACCAGGGCTGGGGCGCCCCGCCCGGCCCGCAGGCGCCGCCGCACGCGCCCGCCTGGCCCGCCTCCAACAACTACACGCAGCACACGCAGCCGCCCGCACAGGGATACACTAGCTATGGTGACTACACATTATAATAGCTTCAAGCTGTGTTTAAAAAGCGATATGTACTTGATGTATCTTATAAAATTTGTTTCAAAATGATGCAAACGAAGTCAATTTTGAGTTTGACATTTGGGAGTGTGCTATATAATATAGCTCAGCGATATTGTAAGCTCCTAAAAGTCAAACTTGTAATTAACTTTATTCGGAAGACGCAAGGACCATTTTCAAATAAATTTAGAAAATGGTACTTTCGTGTAATGAATGACATACCGCACGCCGTTTGAACACGGCTTTAGAGCGTTTTCACAACTTACAACAGAAGGGACGATACTCCAAATGGTGTTTCAAAGCTGAACGATGTCGTCGCAAACACAGAACATCTGCTCATATTTTCGGTGTCGCGTCTACCCCACACTTAGTTCTTAACTAGTACCAGGTTCGGATGTTTTTTGGTCTCACGCAAGACGCCTGTTGATTGTTGTGTTTGTGCGAGTAGGTTGTACGCTGAGCCGGCGATGGCAGATAAGAGACACAGACGCTTACACAAGTGAGATGAAGTTATAAACTTGCTAGGTTTGTGACTTATGGCAATCTTGCAGTTCATTCATTTGTTCGTTTCAACCCTGGAAATTCCACAGGTGAACATAGGCCTCCCTCAAAGATTTTCATAGAAATCGATCTTGTGCCTGCACCCAACGGCTCCCAGCAATATTGATTAGGGCGCCTTTTCAACTTTCTTATACTCTGGGCTATGTTTTCGGTGACTTTAGTTTGTCGTGTTGGTATCTTCATTGTTGCAGTATTACTACTAGATTAAATCTAGTCTTAACGAACGGCTGATTACTGGACTGAGTTGAAGCTTTAGTTCGCAGTCTTACCACATCCAGGCAGTGCCCTCAGCATTCTAGCTGTCGGTTCGTTCAGATGTTTGTGGGATATCAATGCAAATCCATACTGCTCTATGTTTTCTTGAACAGACGAGTTTACGGGCTTGCTACATAACTACATTACAGTTTGAAAGACTTATTTCTAGTTCTTACGCCCGAATACTGAAACGTCACATAAATATAAGTGGTGATCTAATTGATGTGTGAGTATAAAATTCTGAACGATAACGGCGTCTCAAATTATTGAGACCATCTCAAATAGTTAAGTGGCGTTTCAATATTTGGGCGTTAGTCTATAATTATGTAGGCTTCGAGTGGATGTTTAAAAATAAAAGTCACACAAAGGCAACGGTAGCTTCTAATGTTTTTGTTTTTTTCCGTATATTTAAATACTTTCATGTAAGGGATGATACAATCTATTTCAACTAACACCGTGAAGGCTATCTTAGTTTCGCGACATAGTTCAATCACGCCCAAACGGCCGAACGGATTTGGATGAAATTTGGTACAGAGATAGATTTTAGTCTGGAATAGCATATAGGCTACTTTTTATGTGGGTACCACGCGAGCGAAGCCGGAAGCTACATTTTTCATAATGCTCATTTCATAAAAGTGAAGTAAAGAGGAAAGTCTAGTAGATAATACTGTTGGTTGGTTGTACAGCTAACTACAGTTCGGCCGGGGCTGGCGCGGCCGCCGGCTGGACCAACTGGAACATGCCGCAGAACTCCTCGACACCCTCTGGTGAGAATCATGTATACATGGCCTCAACCAGAGTGAACGCGCGGCGGCCTAAGGCCTGCACATTAGCTACTATCGGTGTTATTATACTCGATATTGCATTGGCTCCTCACATAAACGCGGTCTGTAGAAGTTGCTCGGTTTCCTTATACTTCGGCCGAACTCGATGTAAACAAAACGCCAATATTTAACTTAAAATTCATTTGTTTGGCGTTGTTTTACAGAATGAATATCAATTTATATTGAAGGAAATAAATTCGTATTCTGTCCAAAAATCAACGCCAGCAAGTAAATTTTTGGTGAAGTTTGGGCGGTTTGTTAACAAACATTTCAGATCGAGTTTGGCTGACGTATCGTTGCTTGCGGTAGAAGCCTTCACGTCCTTACGTACAGAATTGTAGCTATATCAGCTATTTTTCTAGGGAAGGAAGTTTGCGTTGGTTGGTCGGTTCAGTACCCCATAAATATCGCACGCAATAGTAGCCAATGTGCCAGCCAAAGGTGGGCGCGGTAGAAACTAGTAGTTCTTCTGTGGTTGTTGACTTTTCATACATTTTGACAGTCGCCGCCGCGCTAGCCCCTCACTATGGCCTTGGGCCATGTCTATATTCGTAAACGTGAGAACTAGACAGTACCAAATGCATTATTAGCTGATATACTCTGTAGAAACGCTATACGCCCCGTAGCTAACGGATGTATTTAGAAATAGATGCCAGTATTTAGTTAGATTAAAGATTTGCATAGCGTTGCAAACTAGTTCAGTTTTTGCCCAATTGTGAACTCACGGTCTTACCTAACAGAAAATACTCACGGTGACGACGCGACGTTCGATGTAACGTTCATCATTTCAGCTGTAGGACGTCCACTGCTGAACATGGCCTCCTCCACAAATTTCCTTCCCATCATGTGGAGGATTTGGCCATTCTCACCACGATGGCGAGCGCAGTTAGAGCTATCGTTGTTGTAATAAGGGACACTGCTGCCCATCACCAAGATTTTTTTCCCTTCGCGCCTCTTACGACGTTCACGGGTAGTTAGATATAGGCATATTCTTTAGCCGGAGCCACCACGGCTTGTTGTTTATGTCACGTTACATTGATGGAACTATTGAACGCATAAGTAAGAGCTAGTTTTCTGATATATCTCTCTGGCGTCTAGAGACTTTATGGAATAGTATGTCCACACTTGCGTACACACACGTGCAGGCAACACTGCAGGCACGTACACGTTTGGAAGCTTCGCTCGTGCACAAGTGTTGACTCGCTTTATCAGTCCTCCAATTCTCCCGTTACTGTATTAGTGTTATAGGTGTCTACGGGTTAATAGGCGTATTTGCCTGCAACGCTATAATTGCGTTACTCATTGGCTTGGCGATTCCAGTTACTAATTTTATAAACATGTAATATGCATGAGCAATGTACATTCAACAAGCAAATCAAAACAATGAAGTTAGCCGTGTGACCGCAAAATTTACTTTGTCACCACATAAATTTAATGGTCCACCAGAAGAAAAAAAATAAAGCAAGTAGACGTCTGAATAACCGTTCGTTGTTCCAGGCTCGTACGTGCCGCTGTCGGAAGGCGGCGAGATGTACGGGCGCGGCGGCGGCGGCGGCGGCGCGGGCGGAGGCCCGGCGCTCACCGGAGCGCTCTCCTCCGCGGCGCTCTCCAAGTCCTCCTCGGCCGACTACTCCACCTACCAGCAGTACCCGCCGGCCTACCAGCAGGACCAGGTACCCTACACCAACAGTTACACGGAATAGTGCACACTAGGTACATTTGTATTGATTCTTGCCTGTTTGCTTTGGAAGCGTAAGGGCGTACTTACTTCAACTGTACCCAAAAGTACCATCAATCACTCAAACGTGCTTTTGAAATGTTTTTTTTGTAAATTTTTAAACTTTTTTCAATTAATCAGGAACTACAGTGATAAATACACCTTTGCTTTCATAGTAAACAGACGCAGGCTGCATCCTAAAGACCAATCCTTCCGTGATTTTGTAGGCCTCACCTGAACCCTTGTCTTGGTCTTTTCGTTGTGCCGCTTAATCCAGCTCTGGCGCGCATTAGTGACTGTTTTCCTTTAAAAACCAAGAGGAATTTAAAAGTTGACTGTCAACCATCTTGCATTCAATTCTCAGCTTATATCTAAAATGTAAACTGCTGTACAGTCACCAATGCGCGCGCATATTGGGCTATTCATTTATCACGAAATTATAATCTTGATATTGTTTGACCTCGTACATAGTACCATATCTATGAAGAATACTTTTTGTAAAAAAAACCTTACTGTTATCAACTTTGGCGTAATGAATCAATAGCCATTTGAAGTATAGATGCTTACACTCTTCAGTAAGGCATCGAACGCGAAGACGCATGTATAATGCATGCATCTATTTTGTTTTACTACAATTTTACCCTTTTATCTTAATTATGTAGTATTTTTGATGCATTGTTTTCGCGTTTGATTTTTTGACATTTATACAAATATTGAAGACGTTGAGACTGGTATGGCGGTCTGAAAAAAGAAAGAATAGGATGTTCCTGTGTTAACTTCAACAATTGATTTAATTTTTCATCACCTCTTTCATTTTCTTACTGCCAAATCAATCACAGTGAGTAGTTTTTGCGTATTGGATAGTTTCTGAACGATGGCGTCTTTGCTCTCACTAACTGCAAAGATAGCCTAATAAACTTTCAATTCATTATACTTATAGTTCCACCGAAAAGAGTATGAGACAGCAAATTATAAAACAATAATTGTCCATCGAAAGCTCTGACTAAAATGTATTCATAAATATATCGCTCCTAATATACTCTTTCGGTTTTACAGCTTTTCAGCAATTTCGTTATTTAGCATGGAAAATACATGCTATAAACATTTATTTAGGTTCTGAATTTTCATAGCAATATAAGATTCCACGTTTCGTTTTCGTAATATTGCCTAATTGAACGCTGTCTTTGTTTTCATTTTATATCATAAACGACTGATTTATTTCAAGCTCTTCATACGAAATATCCGCCATTTTGGTTCGACCTCTAGGCCGCCATTTTGTTTTACCTCAAGGCCACCATTTAAAAATTCTAAACAAGATTCCAAACGAAAAGTTGCAATGCAGCTGAATATAAACAAGCTTGGCACACAGTCGTCCGTTTATGAAATCTAATGGATAGTACATAATTTGGTCATTTACTCGCACTGATTCGTGTTTTAACAATGCTTAAAATGTGTCATGCACTTCCAAATGATGCCGGAATGATTATCTCAATCTAACGGACGTCGAGACAAATTTAGTAAAGCATGCGCTATTGTTGGAACGCGATCTGTGTCAGTGGGTCGCGGTGAGAATCGGTTTATCTGCTAACAATACTCTAGATCGCCGAATAACGGACCGTAAGACGAGCGCCTGCTAGCATTTATCATCGTCTGCCATAGGCGCCCAACATTTTGTATGGAAAATACAAATTGGAGCAAACTTCTAATTTAGAAGTGTTGCAAAAATGTTATTTTTCCATACAAAATGATATCGCAAACAATCTTTTTCGTTTCAAACTTATCTTGCAGCTTTATTCACACCTCATTACGATTACTAATCAATTAACATCATCATAATTTTAGGAAATTCATACACTAAAGTACAGCCAAGTTAATCATCCGATATAGGTTTGTATAATTTTTTTGCTCATCACTCCGGGGCTTGAATCCTTTCTTCCTCCCATTTTAATCACCATCGCTTTTACTTTATTATGTCCTGCATTCGATCCTGTAGTAATGACGCGTGTTTGTATGTAAGACGCATGAACGGTTCACTGTTTTACGACCAAAGCTGTGCATATTGAACGAACGGAACAGTAAAAGAGATTGAACGATTGCTATAGCTCTCCTGCATTATCCCAATTTGGTTGTACTTGCATTGATGGTTGTTTGCGATGTAAGGGGTGTGTAAGGTTTGTGACCGAGCACCGGCAGCTGTGGGCGAGTGACGTTCAGCGAAATATTAGTCCCGGCCGATCGTGTCACAGCCGAAATGCAGCATGATCCATTGATTATTTAGAGCCATTAGTGTGCCACCCTGCATCCGTGTGCCGTGTACCATGCTTGTTTGTAATCACAACGGACGCCGACAGCTTCGGGCGCCTCGCCCGTTGGCTGCATGTCTCAGTGCTGGGTCAATGTGCGATGTCTTTTTGATTTTAAGAACTATGCTGCGGTCGATCGTAACCGATACCGTGAGAATGAGATGTGACGCGACGCTGAACACGGGCCGCGTCCGGCAACCTGGCGCTTGCACCGCTATCCATAGTGAAAATCAAGGAGATTAGATTGTTATCGTGTTTCGCTGAAGGTCTCTCATCACCGGACCTCCGGTGCCCCCCTCCCTCCTCCCTCTCCTCAATCCCTTGTAACCCGACACTCTCGCTCCGGGAGTTCATTTCGCCCTTGGGGTCAGTCACGCTTTCGCCCGGTCCATCTTCACGCGCTGAGCTACTTACATAAACCTGCTTAACAGTTCGCCGAGTGGGACTTGATGTCTTGTTCTTCTTTTCCAGTTGGTCGATCAGGGCCCACAAGAGTGGCTCCTCCAGAAAGACAATTAGAGATAAGGGCGGGGATCGAACTGGGGATTGTCGCGAAACACTGGGGATTTCTCACTATGGACGGTTCGATCGTTGCGACTGTAGTGCGCCCGTCAAAAAGGCATCGCACCGCACTAGATAATAAGCGTTCTAGTTTTCTACGTTATCTTAACGCATCCCAGACTCGGGCGAGGTCGCCTGGAGATCGGCATTTAAAGTACAAGAGAAAAATTTCCTTCTAATAAAACCGTTAACATTAAGCTGTACTTTAAGTGTTCAGAGACGACCGATCCGTCTGAAATCGCACCGCGCACCCCCATGTAATCGGTAGTCTTAGATTAGTGTAGTGCGAGGGTCGCGGGGGTTTGTCGATCGGGCGGTCGGCGGCCCCCGCGCTGAGTAACGTGGCTCGTGGCACAGGGCTCGTCGTACGGCGGCGCGTCGCGCGCCTACGCCGGCGCCGAGTACCACGCCAGCGCGCCCGCGCCCGCCGCGCAGCCGCCAGGTGTGCACCACCCGCACCACGCGCCCAAACACTTCACGCCCAACGAGTTTAACAAGGAGTGGCCCACCGCCTAACCGCCCCGCATTCTCCACACCACCCCCCCCATACTCCGTCACCGCTAGGATAGGACCACCCGGGTAGACGCGACGTTTGCTGGGGTTGGATCGTTTTTTAGATTTGTTGCAAGCGTTAAGCGTTTTAGGCGCGATTCGCAGTCGCCGACGACTGCAATGACCCGGACCCACACGCGTTTTTGAGTTGCTTTTTTGAAAAGTAAATATCGTAGGTTTTGAAATAATAAGTTTATAGTTAGTGAGCGTCGTGTTTGTTTCACGTTTTGGCATCGCCACGTCTCTGAACGCTGATCATGGTTGATATTAGATATCGCGCGTCCTCTTGATATTACTCGCCGGAATATTTCGCGACCCCCCTCTTCTAAGCTGAAGGACGCTGTAATCGCGCGCACGAACTTTGCTCGTGCGCCTTTATATTGCTTTTAATATTCTCTTTGGACGTGGGCTTTCTATTTTTTTTGTAACTTTGAAAATATTTCGATTTTTATGAGTATATTTTGTCCATTTTAGAACGATTTCTTTTATAATGTCTTAGGTATAGTCGTTAGTTGTGGCATTCGCCGTCAGTAGGCGCGGACGCGTAGTGTAGGTAGGCCGCGGAGAGCCGGCGCGTTGCCTCCGAGTGAGCCACATTTGACAGACATGTAAAACAAGGCCAATTTAGGGAAATGACCTTTAAAACTTAACTTAAGCTAAACTTGTATAAATAATATCTGATATATATATCGGTATGTATATTTAATATTAGTATTTTGGTTATTTATCATCCACTAGACTTAGGAAACGGTAGAGTTGTAATGGAATAATTATGTGTTAACGAAACATATGTAGCGCATGACTGAACGTGATTATTATTATTTTTAATTATCCCATTTTTTTTTGTATGAAAGAAGGGAACGTTTCTCTTTGAATATTCGTAATATTAATTTGTTTTCTAATATGCATTTTAGTTTTTATTGCAATTATTAAGTTGATTATGATAAATACGGATTTTATTATATTTTAATCAAATAAATTGACCTGCCAAATTGTTTAGGAGCAAGCGATATTGTCGTACTATGATAAGGAGCTCAAGCATTTAGGATATGAAGCCGGCGCCGGCGTCGGCCGAGCGCACCCCTCGCGCGGACACCCTGTACATATTTATATACAACGTGTGTAAAGCATAATTTTAATCTATTCTCTCGTCACATAGTTTTAAAGTTTTAATTTATGTGATTGCCAAATATTTTTAAATCTGTATAGAGGTTTGCGAGGCCGAGAGAGACGGCCCTTAGTCGTAATGCGGGTACCGCGACCCGCTCGCCTCGGCTCCGCTGCGCCGCAAAGTGAGTTATAATTTTAAAATAACATTTATTAGATTAAATTTAATGTTAGTCTTTTACTGTACTTTATATCGCTCAATCGTTTGACCGATCGACTGATTAAAATTTTAGTGATAAGCTAAGTAATGAAATGCGCAGTGCGGGCCGGCGAGCGAGCCGCGCCTCCACCATTATTCGTTGTAATTATCTTAGAGTTTACGGACCTACTGATAGACTGCCCGCTCCCGCGACTTGTCGAGGGACGCTGTTCCTTTAATTTTAGTAAATTAATAGATCCGCGACCGCAAGCTACTTGCGCCGCGAAAGATAAGATTTGTTAGAGATGTTTTAAATAGACAAATTGTTGACATTGCATAATTTGAACGTTTAGAATAGGGTTATTTAAGATCGCTCCATAAGTATAATTTATCTATTGAGGAATAATGTGAGGAATAAGCAAATTATAAGCGACGCGGTCCGGGGCGAGGGGTGCGGTGTTCCAAATTTAAGTAAAATAATAGTAAACAAAATAATGACGCCTTCTACATTGTGATTCTCATAGATTACCGTACCCGTACATTTCACGTAGCCTTAAATATAATTACAGAATCGACTGAACGAGTACATAATGTAGGTAATCGACTTGTTAAATTCGTACCCTGTAACAAATATAAACAAATAAGTAAGTATTCGACATCGTCGGTGCCCAAATGCCAGTTAGGTTACGTATAAATAGTTCCGCTTATTTATAACTTCGTTTGCTCGCGGTTCCTATGTTAGTTAAGTTAATTCATTCCTCCTTATTGTACTATCGAGTTAGGTATTCGTTCATTTCGGTCATACTCTCTTGCCAGTCCTAACTGTTGAATCCTGTAACGCCCCCGCTCCCGCTCCCCGCTCCCGCTCCCCGCTCCGCTCGCACGAGCACATTCGCATCCCCTCCTGTATGTTCAGTTCGCATTGTATCAGTTCCATCGTTTCGGTATAATTTCAATATAGATTAAATATTCAACCACCGATGATACGAACGGAATAGTTCACAACCTGATTTAATATTAGAAAACGTCGCTTAAAAGTATATAGATTTATGTTATGTTCAGTGATAATAAATATTAGCACTAAGGTGTGTTCAAACAAGGGCCCAAGCCCAACACTCACAAACCTTTGGAACAATTAATAACTTAGTTTGTAATTAAACAATGGCAATCTTCTTAATATAAAGAGTATAATTTATTTAAAGTTAAATATCGTATGTATTAGAAATTTTAGATTTACACAACATTAAACTTAGTGCAAATTATTGTGAAAGTAAAAATCAATTGAGACTATTTATATGAGTTTTTAATTATTATTATAGGAGAAACATTAAAATATTGGATGAATTTATTAATTAAAATAGTTAGCGAAATACAAATACGGTAAGACTCGTTAGAGGCTCGTCTGTCAAATGTGGATTAACTCGTGCTCTCGGCACGCTCTCGATTTCCGCGGCGTCACGTCAGTCTCCATCTCGTCACGTCACGTCACGTCACACGCTCGCGGGCACCACCACGCGGTCCTAGCTAACACACCACACACGGACCAACGCGCAAACCCGTGAGTGACCATCTTTTGCATTTTAATATTACACTGAGTAATATCGACATAAGATATATTACCGTATCTTTATATTAAATATAATGTTTATTGAATAACATTATAATCATGGCTTAACTGTAGTACTGTTGTGTAGTTAACCTCTCGACTCTTGTTTGTATTAATTTTTTTTAGTATATACGGTTTTTATATATGTATGTTTATTTGGTAGTATAAAAGAACATGTTTAAGTGTATTTCGTATGATAACTAACTTGACTGAGATGGACGGCAATGGCCGCCTCTCGGTAACCGCTTTATATATATTATAATAATTAATATATTTATGATCGTAATTGACTAATTATACACGACAAGACCCCTAGTGTTAAAGTTAGATTAACCATTCTACTTTTTTAAGTTCACTTTTTAATCGTCACTTAATAATATTTTGCATTTAAAATAAATCGGCTGACCGACAGTCTGTAGTCTTTTGGAAAGTTATTTTAAAACCGATGCAGGTATTACTAACTATAATCGTCATATTTATACTAGAATTTAATATAAATGTAATTACGGATCCCATTATAATCTTTAAATATATCGCACGGGCTTTACAGTTAATTATAACATATTAATTAATATAAAACTTAGGGCAAGTTGTTATTTATTTCTGTTTAATTAAAATTTCGATGTTGATTATTTTTAACTATATTTTCTTAGTGGGTTAAATAAAGTACATAACGATCGATTAGTATACAAAATTGTTAGATGACCTATCGACTGATGTACAATATATAAAGTAACGTTTACTTACGGCAGTATATAAGTTTACTTAACGCCGCGTCGGCGTCGGCACGGCTCGGCGCGCTGTATTCATAACGTATTGTATTAATTTTCTAAAATGTAATTAATTGGAAGCGGCGACCGCGACCAGCCACAAATTAAGCATGTTACGATTGTAAGACTATTATCTAGATTTGTTATAGTATATTAACTATACTTAGCCCTAAAAGTGCACATTGGTGAAGCCTGGCACACGCGCCGCGAGCGTTTCAAGATGGCGGCGAGATTCGCCATCTTGCAATCCCGCGGCTACGATAAGTTTACTTTATGTTCGTTATATAAAAATGAAAATTATGATAGACGTACACGACCACGAGTGTCCTTGTTGTTTGTTTATAAACGACGATTACCTAATGATAATTAGTTAATTACGGTTTTAACTATTAATAATATTAATCGAAGCACTAAATTAAGACGAGAAGCTTGTATGCTAATTAATTTATGTAATTAAAAGTGCTATCACAGAAAATAACACACAGGTCTTTTAGTAGAAATTATGCATTATTCTTTATAGGTATTTTGGGTATGTATTTAGTGTTAGATATAACTGGTAACATATAAGTATGTAGTTTTTAATGTATTTGAAAAACAGTTTTGTCGTAGTTTCCTATTATTAAGCTTCTTCTATCTTAATGGATTAAGTAATACTACTGGTTGATTAATTAAAATTAATAATATTACAACTGCAAATATTTGAAATAATATCTTATGATGAAATATTATATCTACTTTTAAGGACATTATAAAACGTAGATAATTAAAAGAAATCAAAAAATTCAAAATAATACTGGCATTTTTAATGGTTAACCCCTCCCGTAGAATAAATTCCCGTTTAGGACAAGCGAACCGAATTCGATCATAATTTTTGTTTTTATGTGGTGGCATAAAGTGAAATCCCGTAATTATAGTCTTACTAAAATCCTAACAACTTACATTTCAATTTAAGTAATTCGTGGCATTGAGTAGTCTCGCAATTATAGTCTAACTAAAATCCTAACAACTTAAACTAAACAAAATAAAGAGTCGTTTAAAAATCGATCCCGGTCATGGTAGGAGAATACGATGCAAAACTAACTTTCTATACTTACACGTAGAAACATTCACACTCACTAACACAATACTTTTTATCATAAGGTAATATAATAATATTATAATAATTTATTAGAGAAAAATTGAAATCTATATTTATTCAAAGCTATAAGATGAACTTTACAATGTGTTCCGTAAGTATGCTATCACGAAAGAGGCTTATTCTATCAACAAAGAATTAATTTAAGAGAAAAAATTGTCTTTTTCAGAATTTTTCTCAGAACATTTTAAAATTAGCTGTTATTGGTATTTTTACCATATTTATAACTCATCAAGGCTAATGCTAACAGCTGAATAATTCAGATTGAAAGAATTTGGCCCCAAAGCACCAGAATTTTGTATATTTAGTATATTTATTTAATGAAAAATGTAGAATTTCTAAAATATATTCAGAAAACTTTGCTGCCAATTGGGTGTACAATAAAAACTTTTCGGGATAGTATACATATTATGAATCACCTTGTATATCGTCAATCAATCCCCTTACTAACCAAACACTTGTAGAAAGAAAATACTACCAAGATTCTTTGTAATAGCAACTTAATTACTCTTAGCAGTAGATAACTAGATAATTCGTAGTGTCTTCCTATTAATACCTATATTCAAAGGAATTCTTCATAAATAGAAGGTGATGGTGTGGTCAGTCACACAGGCAGTCCGAAGTACGTGATACCGCAGATGAACGAAGCTATGGGGACCCCACCGCAGGTTCTACTACTATCTACCATCGATACAGTAGGCACCTCTTGCACCACATGAATTTTCTATTCGAAAAATGTCTGTTTAGAACAGTGAAGGAAAACATCGGGAGGAGACACACACACCCTCGGCTTAGTGCCATATTCATAGCTTTAAGACCTCTGTAACACTTATTCCTGCAATGAAACATCTTGAATGTTAGTCAGCTCCACATGTATGGACCTTTGCTTTCCTGTGGGTAAGGTTGACTAGGCTGGGGGTTGTGTAGGTGCTCAAGCCTACTCCATCTTAATATGTCCCGGGCACTACAGCGTCCTGTAAGTGAGTAAACAGTTCCACCTGACGCTGTATAGATATCATAATAAATATAGAATAATAGATAGAATAAATGGAATAAGGCCTTATGTATAAATATTCCGGACATATCACACGGTAAACTGATACCAAACTAGGCATAGCCTGTACTATGGGTACCAGAGACTGATATACATAATAGATAAATATTTAACACCCAGACACAGAACAAACATCTGTGTTCATCACACAAATGTTTGTCCACTGCGGGGATCGAACCCGCGACCTCTAGCGCAGAAGGCAGAGTTATTACCAACTGAGATATGAGGCCGTAATGAAATCTCAAATATGAAGATTCAATTCATCATCAGCCTGTAGAAGTCCACTGCTGGACATAGGCCTCCCCCAACGAGTTCCACGACGAACGGTCTTGAGCCTTTTCCATCCACCGACTTCCCGCCTTCGATGTCGTCGGCCCATCGGGTGGGGAGCCTTCCAACACTGCGTCGCCCGATTCGCGGTCGCCATTCGAGAACCTTTACTCCCCAACGGTTGTCACGGTCTTAACTAAAGGTTATGATGACTGTAATTCTGCAGGTGCAAATGATGTACTGTGGTGCTATGGTGTCCCCCCAGCCTTCGTATTGTAACGTTTCGGACATGGCTTCGGTCTCAGGTTTCTAACATCCGCATCTATTCACCGTATAGCTTAGGTTATTTTAAGATTAGCTGTACCCGCGCGGTTTCACTTGCATGTAGTTATATGTAGTATGGAGAAAGGTGATACACACCTTTAGCTTTTGTTAACCAAACTTCAATATATTTTCACATCTTTAAACGTGGATATTTAGAATTCGCTGACACACGTATCTCATTAATTGTTATTAAAAATGTGTTTGCAAACTTTCAAATCAATGTTTGCATTAAAAATATTTTTTCTATCCCAGCCCCTCCCTAAATTGTTTAACAATTTAGGCCATAATCAATAACTTTGGTAAAGTTTCTTATAGATACGTCCAGTAGTTTCTGAGATTAGCCCGGACAAATATACAGACATCTTACTATCGAATCTTACTATACGAAAAAAAATATGTACATAATTTTTTGATTTACTATTTTATTATATGTATATTATGTATAGATCACATCCCATACGTAAAGTACCTACAACTTTTAGAAGACCGTATTCTGTTCATAGTTGAAACAGTTTCATATTCCATCGATTTGTAGAATTCGTAAATCGTATTTTCTTAGAAAAGGGCCTTCTTCGTAATGCCTCTTCAATCGTAAGATAGACTCCGCTATCGCTAGGTATCTTTCGCTTGTGACGAAATACATTAATAGCTCATTACTATTTGTAATATTAGAAGACTAAGATGATTAGTAATGTTTAGTTAGTTATTATAAAGTATCGTAGGTAGCCTAGGTAGTACCTCAATGGGTGAGCTCGTGAAATGGTGCGTGGTGTGGGTAAGTTTTTTTTATTTTAAATCTTTTGCTTTGATCGTTGCTATTGTAAATTCTACCTTAACTTCAGTGAATAACGTGTGGTTTCGCCTAGGTGACGATTATGAGTACACCGGCGGTTCCGGCGATGGGTACCAGCGGTCATCAAAGCGCAGCTACCACGGGTCTTCAAGCGGGTCCGCATCTGCACCATCGTACCATCCCTACCGGCGTTAGTCTGTGAGGTCGACTTGACTTGACTCGCGCTTAGCTCTTGGCGTTTGCTGATTTATTCTGAGGATCCATATTTTTTACACCTATGAACTCGGCTACGACAGCGGAGGCCTGAGGATCAGTGAGTTCTCACTGTTCACTCATCGTCAGTGAAAAGTGAATAGCTTACCGTTTTTGTATGGGGTCACGAAAGGGATATATTTCACGGTAGAAAAGTGGAGGTGAGAACACAATGACATCTCAGAATGGGGCCTCCGAGTCCATATTTGTGATTTACTCACTTGTCAACGGTGATTGGTGAAAACTGAATATCTTACCGTTAATGTATGGTGTGACGAAGAGGGTGCCTGGTTTTTATAGGCGCCCTTTTTGATTTTTTTAGACACGATACAAAAATGGTAAGTTATTCACTTTTCACGGGCGAAAACCGAGAATTGAGGACTCACTGGCATTGCCTTTGAAATATTGGGTAGCTAGAACGTAGATCGATTCATTTTTATCAGCCCTCACTGTAAATCAGCAAATCTAAAGTAATTTTCACGTATGTATGTAAAATAGTTACTCTTTTTATACAAACGCAATCATTCTAGTTTGTAAATTATTTTTATCGGAGACGAGTCGATGAGATGTATATTTATATTAAATTTATCATAACGAATGAGATCCGTAGCCTAGCTATTGAATAAAAAGATCTCGATAAACCAGTAAGATGACCTTAGAATTAAATGACATAAGTTGCTATCCCTATTGACCTATTTAGACGTATTCCTATAGATATTATTCTAGTTGATAGCATTTTAGACTCCAGTTTTGATGATAACACTTAATTTGCTAGAAATATTAATCTCAAAGACTCTTTTTCCGAACTTTAAGTTGTTAGATTATTTAGCATTTGGACATTTTTGTTATGTGAACAGACATTTCCACCGAGTCCGTTCTGTCTGAGCTCTATTTTTTACATTCACATTGAATATGATTTAGTTTACACACGCCTACTCTACACTAGGATGGAAAGTATGAATTTGATTTCATATGACTTGTATATTATGTCAAGTTTTTGGCAGGAAACGTCTTTTAGAACTAGGCCACTATGCGAAGCCGCGCCGCACAGCAATGATTTCGACGCGTAGGATTCCTCATGAGTGGCGCGTGATTCTACAAAGAACTGCGCGCCTCGATTCGATTGTTGTACCTTGTAAGACAACATGAATGTATCGATGCATAACGCCGCGTCGCAACGCATCGTGTGGCCTGGCCCTTACTATTTTTAGGAACTGAAATTATTGATGTATTCACTATACCCAACTATACAGTACCTGTTGTTAGAAGATAAGAATATTCACTGAACAATCATGTTATGAGTTACGCATTTGCAGGTTATTTGATATTGAACTCCGGAAGTATGTGGGTAGATGGCATTGTAAAATGCTAATATTGAACTTATAGTTCAGCCATTGCTAGCTGACGAATTTTTTTCCGTGTCACCTGCAAGTCTTAAATTAGCATTTTAGAAGCCAATACAAGTGAAGCCTAGTGGATACTTGTCTACACATCTACGTTCGTCCGATAGCATGTATTTTCATTATGAACAAATTCCGCATTGTTCTCGTGACGATTGTATATTTGTCTTACACTAATAAAATTACTAATTAATATAAGTTTTATTTAAATTTCACATTCACAAGGCTGCCTAGATTTCCTAAGTCATCTAGTTTCATTACTTAGCGCTCTTTCGATATTGAAAATGATAGACGGTACTATTTTTTATAAATTTTATTTTTGAATCATTTTAAAATACATTTTATAAAGCGATTAGATACATAGGCCTTGTTTAAAATATGTTAAAATAATTGTACTTTATGACATCGCGTAAGTACAATAGAGAAGATCAGAAATGTAATGTATGTAGTATGTTATTTATAAATACTAAACATGTATTATAAAGTAGAATTTATTGTACATTTATGATAGAAAATCGACAAAAGTTCATTGCGCAAATGGACAGATATACAAATAGATTTACATTAGGCTCTACAATACTAAAATTAAGACGTTTAAAAATATTTATTTCAAAGTTATTCTAGTTAACTCATTCCTTGGACCATAGAAATAATTAGCCAGCGACTCTATTCATTAAGATACATCCCTAGTTTGGCATACGTTTTTAACAATAATTATTAGCATATTTAATCATAAAATAACTATCATAGACTTACGGATTTTTCCTATGTAGCATAACATCCAAATAAATTGTGTGGAATTAATTTTCAACTTCTTTGAATTAGCTATAATTTATAATAAAATGCAATTAGATTACAAATTGTCAATCGTAGATAATTGTGTGCAGAAATTATTTCAAAATTACAATGTGCATGATTATTTTGACAAGTAGGTAATTTTGTTCAGGTTAATGGTCAATGAATGTTTATTTAAAATAACCTCCTTCTTTTTGAAGTCTCGGTTGAAAAAGAAGCAGATCAGGTAAGGCACTAGGGCAAGCAAATAAACTGACTTTGTAGAACATTTATAAAATTGGACTCGTGAAATTGACTTGTTTGTTAGGACTTATACATTTTAAAGTGAAGACTAAATCCTCTGAACAATGCAGACTATTTACATTCTAAACATTATTTGAAGGAATGTATTAATTACCGTAACTAAACAGATCCGAGGTTACTGAGGCTAAAAATAAACCCAGGAGGTACAGCGGGTCTTAGGGGGCTAGCACACCAATCGATCAATAGTAGATCGACGTCGATCGATTTGTGTGGTAGCTTTGGCTGATCGACGGGTACGGGTACGTCGAGATTAGTGTGGTAGCACCTGCCGATCGACGTCGACTGTTCCATTCTACCATCGATCGACAGTTGATCGATTTGTGTCGTAACACGCATAAGGATATTAGGTAGGTAGTTACGGCAACAGATTGCCCCGAAGACTAGATGCATCTGCAAGCTAGTAAAGAGCGAATCGATAGGGTTCTTACTATAGGTACTTAGATTGATGATCTAGCTAAAGAGATTATAAAGGATCTAGTGAAACTGTTGTCCCCAAGTAGGTTCCTCTGATAGTAGTAACATCTAGCTAGATCTATACTTAAGCAAAAATCGATGTGGATGTTCGTAAACAAACCGCCCATACTTGAATCTAGAATTAGTTTACTTGGCATTCATTTTTGGACAGAATTTGCATTGATTTGTGATCAGGATCACTCCCTTCAACATAAATTGATATCAATGAAAATCAACGTCAAGGAAGTGAATTTCAGGCTAATGTATGGGAGGTCTGCTTACAAACATTTCACTCCGAATAGTTCATGAAGATGGATCTAGTGAAACTCATGACCTCGAGTAGTTTCCTTGATAAAATAAGATCTAGAGGACTGATCTAGAGTCTAGTCAAGGTTCGGCGGAGCGGCGACGTGAGCAGTTTGCGCAAACGCAGGTGCAAGGCGCGGCCTGTTGTCGGGTCGCGTGCGCAGCGCGGTAGCAGAGCTCACGGTAACGCGCACAGCCTGTGAAACAGTAGCTAAAGGTATCAACGGTATGCCTATTTGTAGGTAAGTAAGTACATTCTGTGTTATGTACCTAGTTAATTCAACACTTTGTTCATTTTGCAAGTGTCTTTGTCAGGGGGAATTGTACGATCTATTGACACACGTACACTAACCTACAAAATGAAGAGCTTCAAGTAAAATACAAAAAGATTTTTCCAGGGCAGGCAACGCATCAGCAATGCTCCAGGCCCCCAATTCTACTAATTCAATGGCTTCAAAATTACAATGGTTCAATGGCAAAATGGCCACTTTTGGCACTTGGTATTCTGCTATCACAGTCGTATATTAATGGCAGTCATTGTGAAACCAATGAAATAAAAAAAGCGAAGGTGGCGACAATCGTAACTGAATCCTAATGGTGCGATCATTATCATGCGATTATCATTTTCAAGTCATTGAATTAGTAGAATTGGGGGCCAGGTATTGCAGATGTCAATAGGCGACGGTAACCGCTTACCATCTGGTAGGCCGTAAGCCTGTTTGCCTCCGTATAACATTAAAAAAAAACGACAGCTTGTTGGCACCTATGGCTTTTCTCACAACTGGGAGCCGCTGGCTGATTTATACTGAGAGATGAAGACACTAGCTCACATACCTTAATGCAGGATGACCAAGAAAGAACCAGTGGAACGACAAGCAGTCAAGCATTGTTTTACGCAGGTACAGCTAAAACTTACCCGTGGGAGGCAGTGCGAGTTGCGTGTCTACTTGCAGGCCGTGCTGGGCTAGCCGTTCTAGCAGCGTGGAGGCCGACCATCACCTCTCGTTGTCCGTTTCTACCACTGGAATAAATAACAATCACATACATAGTCCTGACCCCACACTAGGATTCCCTGTGTCGTGGGTATCAGAAACTACGAGTACCATGGTACCACAACACCCAGACCCGGAACAAATATTTGCAGACCATGCAAACATTAGTCCCTCAGCGGGAATCGAACCCGCATCTCATTCATCACACTGCTTCTGACCTGACTGTCGAGGAACCTCGCAAGCGCAGACCAAGGATTGTGCTAATTGGAGTACCATCAACTATGCAGGAGCAAGAGGTCCTTAAAAGTTTGTACGAGCTTAATCTGGCCGATAGCCTCCCGAATACATCAAGAGATTCATTCCTGGCATCTATCAAGCTGAGCCATAAATCAGGAAAGAAGGGAGCTGAGACCTGTAACTACGTGATAGAGGTACCTGCTACCATTCGAAAGGCCCTCATAACCCAAGACAGAGTCTTCGTAAATTGGTCTTCCTGTCATGTGAGGGACTTCACCCTGGTGACTAGATGTTTCAAGTGCCAACAATTTGGACATGCGGCCAAGACATGCAGAGCAGAGGCCTACACATGCGGACATTGCGGCGACCTTGGACACCAATCAAACGAGTGTCCAAAGAAAGCGGAGCCAGCAAAATGTGCAACGTGCCTGCGCTTCAAAAAACCGAGCAATCACAAGACGGGTGATTTAGATTGTCCTGCCAAAAAGGTGGCTGAGCTAAGGTACATTAATTCAATAGATTATGAAGGCGCCTAAGAGCGCCACCTTATAGATTAGTCTAGCCTTAATTTTGATTAGCATGACTAATAGCGTAATTAGTGACCTAGATCAATTCTCAGTTTCCGAGTCAAAGTCTTGTGATGTTGAAAACTGTAAACAATATCTCTCTCTTTCCCCGAACGGAATAACTATACTAACCCAAAATATTCGCAGCATTTACAAAAATATTAACAATTTCAGCACTTTTTTGCAACGGCTTAATGTTGACTGTGACTTAATTATACTAACCGAATGTTGGCTTGCTATACAAAATAACAACCTACCGCTAATGGACGGGTATAGAGCCCACAATACCAAGAGAAGTCACAATCAAAATGATGGAGTAGTAGTATACGCTAAAAACTCACTAATTATATCTGTCGAGGAATTGTATATTCAGGATTGCACCTGTCTGGTAGTTAAAATTGAAGCCAATTTTGCTATTTTAGCAGTATATAGATCACCCTCATTTACAAACGTAGAGCCTTTTCTGGAGTCCTTGCACACACATCTCCAAAAATTATCGTCATTTAATAATATCGCATTAGTAGGTGACATAAACATCAATATCCTCCCGGGGTGCTGTGATAGAACGGCACAGGAGTACTTAGACCGCTGCTCTTTCAACGGCCTACTTCCAGCACACACGTTACCAACTCATCAAAGTGGCTCCTGTCTGGATCACATTATGCTTAAATCTGTCCTGCCAGCAATCACCTTGGTGACAAATTCCTCAGTAACCGACCACAAAGCTGCTTTAATATCAGTTAGTCTAAAGCTACCTAGCACCAAGCTTAAACTTACATCCAAATTAGATCATAATAAACTGGAAGACGATTTACGTAATATTGACCTAAAATCTATATACGTTTCAGCCAGTGCAGAAACTTGTATGGCAAACCTAATTAACGAAATACAGCTAGCACTACAAAATAATACCAAAATCATAAAATTAAGTAGACGAAACCTGAACATTAAGCCATGGATTACCCCAGGGCTCATTCGCTGCATGAGACATCGGGATAAACTCCACATGCGTGCCAAAGCATGTCCAAATAATTTAATAATACAAATAACATACAAGAGGTATCGCAACTTCTGTAACGACCTACTCAAAAAAATAAAGACCAACTATGATAAAATGCTTTTGGAAAAGGCTGGCCAAGACAGCAAAAAAGTATGGAATGTCATAAAAAATGTCACTTTCATATCTAAACAGCGGGAATCGTCTTCTAATTTATTAAAAACCCACTCCACCCCGCTTCTGGCCGCTAATAGTACTAACGAATATTTTGTTAACATCGGTAAAACTCTAGCAGAGAAGATTCATAACCGATCATCGGGACCTAAAACAGACAACAATCAGTCACAGTCAAAATCATTTGTATTGCTGGATACCGACATTACGGAAGTTGAAAAAATAATCACAGGGTTGAGAAATGACTGTGCGACAGGCTGGGATAATATACCTACTAAAATACTCAAGATGTACAAGCATATCCTTGCCCCACATTTAACTTTAGCCTTTCAGAAATGTTTGCACGAGGGAATCTTTCCTAGATGTCTAAAAAAAGCCGTAGTTGTTCCCGTTCACAAGTCAGGAAGCAAGGCGGAAGTTAAAAATTACAGGCCAATATCTGTACTTTCTTCTATTTCTAAAGTATTTGAGAAGATAATAAACAATAGACTAGTTTATTACTTAGAAACCAAATCGCTTCTATCTAAGGCTCAATTTGGGTTTAGGTGTAAACTATCAACTTCTGATGCTGTACATTATCTCACAGATTTTATTGGGAAGGAACTTGACAAAGGCAATAAGACAATAGGTATATTTCTTGACCTTGCAAAAGCGTTCGACACGGTTTCTATTCCCATTTTACTCAACAAGTTAGAAAATATAGGCATACGGGATATTCAGCTTAAGCTCCTTACTAGCTATCTGAGCGATCGGTGCCAATGCGTAAAGATGGACAATGTTATCAGCTCTGAGATGGAAAACACCTCCTTTGGGGTCCCACAAGGAAGTATTTTGAGTACAACTTTATTTTTAATTTACATTAATGATCTTTGTAACCTTGAACTAAATCACGGTAAAATAATATCTTATGCTGATGACACTGCTCTACTTTTTTCAGCCGGCATGGATTCGCTAGTGCATGAGTATGCACAACACGGCTTTAATATTGTAAATAATTGGCTCCAAGGTCACCTACTAACCCTAAATGCTGATAAAACAAAATTCATAAAATTCACGATGCGAAAATCGCAATCAGCACTTACTAATCCACATATATTTGCACACCAATGCAGTGGCCTCAATAAATCGTGTAACTGCCCCAACATAGCAATAACTAATCATATTAAGTATCTTGGAGTCGTTTTAGATGAAACCCTGTCTTTCAATAATCACATTGAAGTTTTAAGCAATAGAATACGAAAACTGATATTTGTGTTCAAGAAATTACGTTGTATTGCAGATACAAAATTAGTTATGCAAATTTATTCTGCTCTATGTCAATCAATAATTACCTACTGTATTACGTCATGGGGTGGAGCATGTAAGACTTTTATTTTAGCCGCAGAAAGAGCACAAAGAGCAATCCTAAAAGTATCCACTTTCCGTCATTTTCTGTATCCAACTAACCTGCTGTATAAGTCTTGTAGAGTTCTAACAGTTCGGCAACTGTTTATTCTATACACAGCCTTAAGACAACACAAAGCTCTGCCCTATAATGCTGACGTTATAAGCAAAAGACGCAATGACATAATTCGTACTAACATTACCCCAGTAAAACATGTTTTCGCATCCAGATTCTTTATGTTCCTAGGGCCACACCTGTACAACAAACTTAATCGAAAATTAGGCATTTACACCATGAATTATACAAATTGTAAAAAAACCCTAAACACTGCCCTAAGAAATTTCTCTTATGACGAAACCGAGGCATTATTGAATAAGGTAATATAATTAAAGCAAATTATGTATGTCCTAGTCTAATACTTGCCCATGTATTTAAGTTAGCCCTAAATAGCATTTAAATTTAGCTTATAGGCTACAGATTTTAAGTTAATTAATTTGAATATTCATAAGTACCAACTTTAGTTATTAATGTTAGCCTTTTACCGCCTGAGATACAGGTTTTCCTAGTTCAGGCATCGTTTTATTTGTTACCCTTAATTAGATATTAATTCTCAATGTTATTCGTAGCACTAAGGTAATGAATAAAGATTTATTTATTATTTATTTATTTATCACAGTCGGGCAATGAATCAAAAATACTTATTAAAAAAAATAGGATTAGGTACCTACGATTTATCCGCAAGCATGGTTAACATCCGCTCGGACCTCCAAGCGCTCATCATCAGCCTGAAGAAGTCCACTGCTGTACATAGCCCTCCCCCAGAGTTCCACCACGAACGGTCTTGAGCCTTTTCCATCCACCGACTTCCCGCAACCTTTACAATGTGGACGGTCCATCGCGTGGCTATAATAGATATGTCTAAGGGGGTGTAGTCAGAGGCGACTCTAAATATTTGGCACATGCCCATATTTTGCAGAAGTGCCTATTCCATCTGCGACAGGTTGCAAGCCCATCGTCGCTAACGGCTCAACCGATTTCGTTGAAACTTGGAATAGGTAGATAAACTTGCACACAAAAACACACACACACAGTCACACACATTTATTTTTATATTTGTGGTATGGGCATGTCATGCGGAGGGAAGAATGCCATGTGACTAGAAGAGTGTTACATATGAATGTGGAAGGATATAAGGGGAGAGAAAGAAGACAAAGAAGAGATGGATAGATTGTGTGAAAGACGACATGAGTAACACTCGCGACACAGTTTTTATAACTACTGCGGTTGTTAATGTTTCTCTACATTTATCGTTCTCTGTTTTTTGTTCCGAAATAAAAGTTATTTTGATTTGATTTGATTTCTCACCTAGAATAGCATACAGGCTAGGTTCTTTTGATCAAGGTACCACGCGAAGCCGCGGTCGGAAGCTAATTAACAATAAAAGTGAAAGACATTTCAGGAAAATTACATGCAAATTTCGAGTCGTGTGTGAGTAGGTTATGAAACGGGTCCTATTGGGATAGCAGCATAATCAACTATCTTGAATAAAATAGGTTTGACCTACCTTCACTAGGGGCAGGCGAGCGGCTACCTGACTTATCGGCGCGAGGTGTCGTCGAACCATCAGAATGCTGTTCCTGAAAAAAGGACTTAGGTAAACACCTACATAAAAGATATCCCAGCTTCCGTAGATAGAGCTACCTACCCAGTTACCAAGTACATACCTAAGTAGTTAAGAGCCGTGTTGGCCAAGTGGGAGATACCTCGACTTTCGATCTGAAGGTCATAGGTTCGAATCCCGACCGTGCACCTGTAGACTTTTCTATTCGAAAAAATTATGTGCGCTCCAACACTTGCTCATGAAGGAAAATATCGTGTGGAAAGCCGCGGCTTGGATCCGCACGTATTGACTCTGTCTTTCCTGTGGATAAGGCCGACTAGGCTGAAAGGATGGTATAGGTGCTCAATCCTAATCCATCTTAATATGTACTAGGCACTACAGCGTCCTGTAAGAGTCATCTGATATCTAAGTAGTATAGATCTAATAAGGCCTTTTGCTACCTAAATAGTTATTAGTGAGCGTGCAAATTGGATTATTTTATCACGCGCTTCACTCGTTCATCCAGGGAATAAAATTAGTGAGGGTCCACGGAAACTCGTTACAGAGGACCCGCAGGCACTCCAATCGTGGAAAAGGTGCAGTATAACAGAAAGGTAAAGAACCAACCCACATGATGTTTAAAAATAATTTCTCGCGTCTCCGTTTTGCCTTACATTGGTGATATTTTAGTTCGCCATTATTCAAAACTATCGAAAATCAGAATCCGCTGTGTCTGAAATTGAACATTCCCTAACAGGTAGGTAAGAACCTACCTCCTAACTTATGCTACAATCCTGAAGGGAAAGTCAGAACAACGGATGTTGGTTGATTGATATCATGGCAGGAAATTGGTAATATATCTCCCTACGTATATGGTGCGACGCTAAAAGCTTTACAAAGTGACATCGACCCGGCCTTCAACCCATTACGGTTGGAAAGTACCAAAGTATAACCAATTTACGCCGCGTGCCATGGCAACATTAGGTTCATCACCTGCAAACTGCGATAACGCAATTATTCGCAAAATGGTTGTGTTCTACTGGACAAAGTTATTAGTTCCTCCGTTTAATTCTATTTGGACTGAAAGGATCTGTTGAACGTGTGGGTTCATAACTAGATTTTATCGATTGAAATGCAAAAAAGTCCACTCTTAGAAGAGTAAAAGATAAAATTAGAATTTGCAGTAGGTAATAGGTAACGGCGCCGCCGCGCCGGTACCTATGAGTTTAGCGCAAGGCCATAGCGGGCAGCTTAAGGGTGAGGCCAATGCAAGTTAGGGCTGTAGATGATGACGAACATATTGGTCTTCTAAACCAATTTCTACCTAAGAGTTGAAAACTTAGTTCCATAGCCCGTTGCGCTACTTAAAAGTTGCGCAACGGGCTATGGAGTGAGCTATGGATTTTTTTTTTTTTTATTGGAGATGGTTAGGCGTTTGACCACCATCTCACTTTTGCAAGTGAGATGTGGCCTAAGATGGAGCACGCTTTACCAGAAGGAACTTATTCACTCTAGATTTGAAGACTCCAAGATTGTACCTACTCATCCGGGAAAACAGACGCTGGCAGATCGTTCCACTCTTTGCCAGTGCTTATAATAAAGGTGGAGCAGAAACGTTTGGTGGATGAAGTTTCACTACGTGATAAAATCCCAAATGAGGAAATCCGTAGAAGAACCAAGATCACCGACATTACCTAGCTCTCAGAATAATAATTAGCAAGTTTAAGTGGCATCCGACAACCGTTGGAGAATAATAAATATTCCGGACATATCACACACGGTCAACTGATCCCAAACTAGGCATAGCCTATACTATGGGTACCAGAGAATGATATAATAATATATTTATATTTAACACCCAGACACAGAACAAACATCTGTGTTAGTCTTCTTCTTCTTCTTCTTCTCGAGTCAAAGACTCCCTCAAACTCTAGTCGACCAGTATGTGGCAACCTCAATGGCCCTATCTGTTGCATCGTTTAGATCCTCCCAAGTGCAGGTGGTCGTTCACAGTGGGCAGGAAAGCAGGTGCCGCATGACCTGTACGGGGGCTCCGCACTCGCACTGTACTCTGGACGAGTCGATTATTCCCCATTTAGCCAGAATTGTGTTAGTCACAAATGAGAGGCAGAGTTATTACGAATAATAGAATACCACGGGACTGACCTGGTGATGATCCACGTTGGTGGTGGCAGTCAGCAGATCCAGGATAGCGGAGAAGGACCCTCGGGCAGCTCGTCGGAATCCTTCAGGAGGGAATTCTGCGTTCGCCGAGCCCCCTGCTACGCTCATCGGGGACTGTGCCCACTGTAAAAAAATATGAATTAATGGTAAAGGTTATTTCCGCTTCGCTCGCGTGGTAACCGGATGAAAAGTAACCGGCCATTCTCCGGCTAGAGAGTACTGGTGGAGTAGTGGTAGTGGCCCCGCCTTCCGATCCACAGATCGGGGGTTCGAATCACGGTCGTGCATCAATGAATCCTATTCAAGATTCAAGATGTTTATTTGCAGAAATAAGTGTTACAGAGAGGTCTTAAAGCTATGAATATGGCACTTATAAACTTATTCACTCTTTTCGAGCATCGCAAATTATTGTTTTAGACGAAAGACTGTAAACTTAACACATACTATACTTAGTAAATTTTTGGGTATACTACAGAAACAGGACTCTTTGAATATAAATAATATACAAATAAGCAACATTCACTATAAAGTTAGCTATAGGAAACATTACAATAGGCACGTAATTTTTGTTAGGAGCGTTGGCGAAAAGAAATGTACAGCAGCATTTTTTATTTTTCAAGGTATTCATCAATTGAATAGAAACAGTTTTTAATTAAAAAAGATTTTAATTGTTTTATAAATAAAGTTAATTTTGGTTCATTTTTTATATTTTTAGGCAAATTGTTAAAAAAATTTACTGCCATGTAATATGGGCTTTGGTTTAACATTTTTATTCTATCTCCTACTAATGATATGACTACTATCCTACTAATGTTATAAATGAGAAAGTTTGTGAGGATGTTTGGATGTTTGTTATTCAATCACGCCGTAAAGCTCAACCGATTTCGTTGAAACTTGGAATATAAAGAGTTATTTACCTAGAATAGCATATAGGCTTTAAGTAGGTACCACGCGAGCGAAGCCGCTAGCGGAAGCTAGTTTTCCATATGTGCGCTATACTAGTGTTTTTTTTTTTTTTTTTTTTTTTTTATTATTATTCTTAGAAATTAGTTACATTATATGTTTTATACATCTAAAAAACCAAGATAGGTTTGTCTTAGATGCAAAGGACTAACATACCTCATAATAGGAATCATAATCTCAAACAGTGAAGCATTTTAATCCTTTTATTACCTACCTATAGGTACTGCTTCTTTCATCGACGGTCATAGGCCCTTTTCAGGGCCACCATACCTCAACCTGGTCACTGACCTAACCCTGACCAAGAAAGAATCAGTGACACTACAAGCAAGCATCTCTCCAGCTCTTTTACTAATCCATGCAAAAAAGGCGTCGTTCCGTTGCTCCGTTGCTGCGTGAAAGAGCTAACAAACACACTTTCGCATTTAGAATGTTATTAAGGATTGGTCGTGATGTTCTATGAGCTAGTAGAGTTAGGCATCCTCAAAAATTCACGAGGTTTCCCACCAATCATAGCAGAGAGTCTCGGGGCTGGCAATTTATTTATTTAGGTATGTCGGCCGAAAAGCCCAGTTATGCGAATAGAGGTCAACGCCCCGCTGATATTCTCTCCCAAGTGACTAGACAGGACGCAGGTGGACTAAGTAGTAGATACGTAGGTACCTATATCATCTTATGAATTAAACTAATTTCATTCATATACCTTTTCTTCTCAAAACTTGCTTTAGGGCATATGAATGATAGTTATGACTAGAGCGTAGCTCGCATCTCACATTCAAAATCTTTGGTTATGAGTATGACTTATTATTAATAAGTCACAAACCTAGTGTACTAAGTTTGAAGTTTTACTCAACCATAACGACGCCAACGTTACTCTATTCCATTGGTTCTCAACCTTATTTCACCCACCAAGAATGCGCCACCCTGGGCATGCGGGTTGGCAAGCGCAGATAAACTATAGGTACTATCTACATATCTATTTACTTTTTATTAGGTTTGACATAATGTAATTTCAATGTATTAATTGAGGATTTTTTATTGTAATTTTTTACTTATCTTGTGTATGCTATGAATTTAAATTAATCTTTTAAAATATTTGATATATATATATATAATAATAATAAAATAAGTATTTATTTGCAAAAGAAAGGTTTAAGAAAGGTTTAACAAGTTAGTGACCTAGAAAAACTTATAAAATAAGCTTATAAAGAAACAAAACAAAATACGTGCATGAGAGTTCCTTGTCTAACAAAAACCTTGTGTAAAGTCGATACTTGACTACTCGCTCTAACTAAGCATTCATCATCATCATCAGCCTGTAGAAGTCCACTGCTGGACATAGGCCTCCCCTAAATAGTTCCACGACGAACGGTCTTGAGCCTTCTCCATCCACCGACTTCCCGCAACCTTCACAATGTCGTCGGTCCATCGGGTGGGGGGCCTTCCAACACTGCGTCGCCCGGTTCGTGGTCGCCATTCGAGAACCTTTACTCCCCAACGGTTATCGGTTCTACGAGCTATATGGCCTGCCCACTGCCACTTCAACTTGCTAATTCTGAGAGCTATGTCGGTAACCTTGGTTCTTCTACGAATTTCCTCATTTCGGATCTTATCACGTAGTGAAACTCCTAGCATAGCTCTCTCCATAGCCCGTTGTGCAACTTTGAGCTTGTGTATGAGGCCAATAGTTAACGACCAAGTCTCAGTGCCATATGTCATCACTGGCAACACGCACTGATTGTAGACTTTCGTCTTGAGGCTCTGCGGTATCTCCGACGAGAAGATATGACGAAGTTTCCCAAACGCTGCCCATCCGAGTTGGATTCGTCGGTTGACCTCTTTGTCGAAGTTGGACCTACCTAGTTGAATCGTCTGACCCAAATAGACATAGTGATCTACAACTTGAATGGTATCGTTCCCAACATTTACCGGTATGGGTGCGACATGAGCATTAGACATGATATTTGTCTTGCCCATGTTCATTTTAAGACCCACCTGTTGGGAGACGGTACTGAGGTTTCTGAGCATTGCACCAAGGTCCTCCAGCGATTCTGCCATTATGACTATATCATCGGCGAATCGAAGGTGAGTGATGTATTCGCCATTGATGTTGATCCCATGTTCCACCCGCTTTCAGAAGCTCTGACGTTATTCCGTCCTCCCCCGGTGCCTTATTGTTCTTAAGCTGTTTGAGGGCCTTCCGGATCTCGTATAGGCTGACGTCCGGGATGTCTTCGGTATAGTGCCGGGTTAGACGGGCTCTTGCATCGCTTGCCGTGCTTGGAGCAGGACTTTGCGATGAGGTGTACAGTTGTCCATAGAACTTCTCGAGCTCTCCCAAAATCTCAGGCTTCGACGAGACGATATTGCCGCTATCGGTCTTCAGTTTCGTCAACTGACTTTGTCCAATAGACAGATCTTTTGCGAACACTTTTGAGCCTTTATTACGCTCTATGGCGTGTTTAATACAATCTGTATTAAAAATATTAAAAAACTAAGCATTATGCTTGTATTTAGACGCGTATATATAATAATAATAATAATTTTAATGATAATGGTACACTATTGCATTAGGTGCTCCTGTAAGAATAGTGTAACTTTTCGTAAATAAATAAATAAATAAAGCTATAATTAATAGGGAATACTGCTACCCATCCCCTTGCTTTTTTCCCTTAGTCGCCTCTAACGTAGCAGGTAGATATGGTGGGGCCTATTCTTCACTCGTGGCCACCACTTTCTTCCGGCCGTCTACCGCCCCCTGAAGGCCTTTAGCGCCCACAAACAGGGCGTGGTCGCCTACTTTGAGAAGGACTGCTCTGTTCAAACCAACACAAAGTTCCGCTATGTTGTTCCACGTTGCTTGACTTATGAATAATACCTACATCCTAAGCAAACACTTCTCCGTAGCCGCCCAAGACTGTTTGCTTTGTCTTAACTCGAATGGAACGCAAATATTTTGTGTGTGACTGATGTTTCCATACATCCATTCACCCACGGGCACGGGCACCCACTGCTGGGTACGGAATAAACATTCTTCTCTAATCATCATCATCATCAGCCTGTAGAAGTCCACTGCTGGACATAGGCCTCCCCTAAAGAGTTCCACGACGAACGGTCTTGAGCCTTCTCCATCCACCGACTTCCCGCAACCTTCACAATGTCGTCGGTCTATCGGGTGGGGGGCCTTCCAACACTGCGTCGCCCGGTTCGTGGTCGCCATTCGAGAACCTTTACTCCCCAACGGTTATCGGTTCTGCGAGCTATATGGCCTGCCCACTGCCACTTCAACTTGCTAATTCTGAGAGCTATGTCGGTAACCTTGGTTCTTCTACGAATTTCCTCATTTCGGATCTTATCAAGTAGTGAAACTCCTAGCATAGCTCTCTCCATAGATAGCCCGTTGTGCAACTTTGAGCTTGTGTATGAGGCCAATACACAAGCACCAATACAATTCTTCTCTAATACTCAACTCTCTCCGGTTCTGTGGACTGACTTCCGACCACTTGTTGGGTGTTTATACATTAGTTACAAAGTAGTTAGTAAATAAACGAACAAGATTATTTACGATTAAACGCGACACACGCGATTTATGATCAGCAAAAATGTATCTATGGGAACTTTTAAATTAGGAGGAGGTAGGGCATAGCGAGATTTCTCGTTCTGAATTGGAGCAGCCCGCCTGGGGAGGTACCTCCGCCTTACAAAAGATCGCAGCCAAATAACATTATTTGTTTCAAATAGTGTTGTGTTCCTGCGATGAGTAAGGTTGCCAGAGCTCTTTAGTGGGGGGGAGGGGGGGGGAGGGGGGGGGGGGGGGTTCGGGGTCGGCAACGCGTGCGTGATGCCGGTATTGCAAGCGCTCATAGGCTACGGTAACCGCTTACCAACAGGTGGGCCGTATGCTTGTTTGCCACTTCAGTAGTATAAAAAAAAATAAAAAAAAAATTACTCACTACACAAGGTGACCAAAAGGAACCAGTGATACGACACAAAAAACTAATGAATTTGCCATATTTCGTAGGTGCTACGTACTTGCTACGGCGTAACACGTCACATTTCTGTATGACAGTTAATCATTACTGTAATTCTCAAGCACGGAAGGCACCTCTCAGATCTTCGGGCTCTCAGATCCTTGAAGTCTAACGTCGTGCGAAGACACGTCCAAACATGAAAGTTTCAAGTTGAGAGTGAATAGGTGGAACCAAGCGTGCTCTACCTTAGGCTGCAACTTAACTGCACGGCTGAGGATTTGGGTTGAAAGTCGAAGCCAAACCCATTAGCCAGTACTACCGAACATTTTTTATGGGATTATAGTTAAGGTAATTATTGATAGATAGATAGATAGAAAATGCTTTATTGCACACCATAAAAAGTACAAACATTAACAAAAAAACAATAAAAACTAAACTATGTGATGAACAATGGGCGGCCTTATGGCTGAAGTAGCGATCTCTACCAGACAACCTTTGGATGGAGTGGACTGGATATGATTAATTATCTGACTGTAAAAAGCAATATACTAAGCAGCAGACAATTATGCCAAAAAATTCCAGGATCATATTAACCATGTTCCTGTTCTATAGAAGTTTCAAACATCCGGAGATTTCCCCAGCGGAAAGTACCACTTTCCAAACGTTTGCAACTTTAATTTTAGGTATCATCATCATCATCATCATCAGCCTGATGAAGTCCACTGCTGAACATAGGCCTCCCCCAAAGAGTTCCATGACGAACGGTCTTGAGCCTTTTCCATCCACCGACTTCCCGCAACCTTAACAATGTCGTCGGTCCATCGGGTGGGGGGCCTTCCAACACTGCGTCGTCCGGTTCGTGGTCGCCACTCGAGAACCTTTGTTCCCCAACGGTTGTCGGTTCTGCGAGCTATATGGCCGGCCCACTGCCACTTCAACCTGCTAATTCTGAAAGCTATGTCGGTAACCTTGGTTCTTCTACGGATTTCCACATTTCGGATTTTATCGCGCAGTGAAACGCCGAGCATAGCTCTCTCCATAGCCCGTTGGGCGACTTTGAGCTTGTGTATAAGGCCAATAGTTAGCGACCAAGTCTCAGTGCCATATGTCATCACTGGCAACACGCACTGATTGTAGACTTTCGTCTTGAGGCTCTGCGGTATCTGCGACGAGAAGATATGACGAAGTTTCCCAAACGCTGCCCATCCGAATTTTAGGTATGCACACGTGTATCTTTGGGGAGAACACTGGCTTGAATGGCCGCCACTTCACTAGACTGTTAGTGTTGGCGCATACAAACAAAACATTGGCCATGCATTTGAGTAGCCATGCGCCACTGTGAATGAAAACAGATTGAAATATCGTTTATTACTTATTTTGCCGTTTTATTATGAAATTAGCAGTAAACTTCCGAATGATGCGAATGATATAGAATTTTAGAATAGAATAGAATTTTATTCATACCAAACGTGTGTATATTTTACATTTTACGCTGTTATAGGTATTATTATAGTGTGTTGCATCAAAAACCACGCTAGGTTAAAAACCTGTGTTGTGGGTTTTGATACCTTCCTTCGGGTTTTCTTTTTATATGTATATCATTTTCTTTGCGTCGTCAGCGTCATACATTCGTTATCATTCGAACTCTTATCTCAAGGATTAAAAAAAAAAAAAGCGATGCGACGACGCTTCGCCGACCCTAGTCGAGTCATTCTCTCACTTTTCTTGCACGGATCGCACCTTTCTAGGACTAGAGATGTGACTTCATTCTAAAAAATGTTATATCCGATTATTTTATCGAAATATTTGGTCGATTATATAATCTAACAACCATCTTGTAAGTGTTATATTTTCTATGTTGATCGATCATCTAGCCAGGCACCCTTTAAGTAGGTACCTATAACTTTGGCCGTGGTGACCCCGGCTGAAGAATAGGCCCCTCCATATCTATCCACGGATGTCGTAAGAGGCGACTAAGGGAAAAAAGCTAGGAATGGACAGCAGCGTCCCTCATTTTAACAACGATAGCTCTAACTGCGCTCGCCAACCCGCATGCCCAGCGTGGTGAGTATGGGCAAATCCCCCCACATGATAAGGAATTTGCTCTGTCAGTGGGGGAGGCCATGTTCAGCAGTGGACGTAGAACGGCTGAAATGGTGATGATGACTTTAGGAACATTGTATTTTCAGTTATAAAACATGTAGGTACCAGGAGAGCAGAGCTCGCGTGGAGGTCGTGCCGTTTCAATAATTCAGCGAGACCTCGGCCTCTGCTACCCGATTCCGTAATCCTACTCGGTAACAATTTACGCTCGCTTATTGCCTCTTCCTCTAATGAGCTTCCAGTAACAGAGATGGGGATAACTTTATGGCATTTAAAATTTACGTTTCCAATAACTTAGATGCTTTGTAACGGGTTTCTCTTTCTACAAAGTAGGTAGGAACCTTAAATTAAATTTCTACTTCGGTTTAATAATACCTACAAGGTGATTCATAATATGCATGCTATCCCAAAATGAGCTAATTCTTCATCTGATTGGCAATACTTTTGTCCTCCACTGGCAATTCAACATTTTTCGACAAAACGAACACTGCAATAATCAGTTTGAGGTTAAATCAGTTCAAATTCTATTATTCAGCTGTTTTAAGTAGCAGTTTTGATATTTAACTTCTTTTAAAGCGGCATTAATTAATTCCTAAATAAACAGCATTGTCAGCGCATCAAAGCGTATTTTATTATTTCATTTGTCGGGGATATAGCTCAGTGGTAGAGCAATCGACTGCAGATCGATAGGCCCCCGGTTCAAACCCGGGTGTCCCCTCATGTGTTTAATTCTGTTTTTGATGTTTTTTTAAATGTTAATATACTTTAATTATGTTATTATCACCCATACATAGTCCTGACCCCACACTAGGATAGCCTGTGTCGTGGGTATCAGAAACAACGAGTACCACAACACCCAGACCCAGAACAAATATTTGCAGATCATGTAAACATTTGTCCCGCGGCGGGAATCGAACCCGCACCCCTTGCGTCTCATTCGGGCACTCGCCTGCTGCGCCACAGAGGTCGTCATGATGTCATGAGGTATGTTAGAGGAGTTAAGTTTCACAAGCGTTTAAGAGAATCAATATGGACCATTTTTTTGTATTTAAGGTGAGGGTTAAATTGTTTAATAATTTTTGAACTGTTTTTTCTCAATAACAGCAAATTGCACAGTTTTGAATTTTATGACAAAGATAACTTGAGCATTTTATTTACCTAAATCCCAGACAGAAACGCGATTGGTAAAACTTTTCTCGATAGATTTATTTTTTAAAGTTCGGTCCTCTGCAACAGTTTTTTTGAAAATACTCAGAAACAATCAATCATAAATAACTTTCGAAAAAAAAATGTGTTAGATAATAGCATTGGGTACCTTAATCCAAGACACATTTTAAAAAAATACTTAGTTAAGATAATTTTCTTATATGTCGTTTACGTCGATTACTTTAGAGCGCCTTCTAACGCTTGCTATCTCTTTCCGCATTCAATTATAGTAACGCTGTTACTTTCTTCACTTCTCATAGCGCATTCACAAGACAACATTCTAAATTAGTCAGGCTCAGGTCAGGAAGGCAAGTAATTTAATTTTCTGATTGTACCATGTCAGGTTGTGGATCGAAACACAATTTAACTTATACGCGCGAATCGCCACCATACCTCAACCTGGTCATTGAGTAACCAACCGCAGGGTGACCTTGAAAGCAATACGAAGCCCCAAATAATAGAAAGAGAGAAAGAAAACACTTTTATTTATAACCACAATATTTGTAACAGTTTGGTTCGATGGATTTTATTAAAGATGACATGAGTAAGAAAGAAGTGTGTGCGGAGATGACGGCTAACAAAAGAGAGTGAAAGAAGAAAACATGTTGTGCTGACCCCATATAATGTGGGACAAGGGCAGGAACAAGAAGAATATTTGTAACAGTTTAGGAGGAGGGAGAGAGGGAGGGCACAGCGAGATTTTCTCGTTCTGCGATGTTGAGGTACCTCCGCCTTACAGAAGATAAATAACAGCCAGCAGCCAAATAACATTATTTGTTTCAAATAGTGTTGTGTTCCTGCGATGAGTAAGGTTGCCAGAGCTCTTTAGGGGGGGAGGGGGTTCGGGCTCGGCAACGCGTGCGTGATGCCTCTGGTATTGCAAGCACTCATAGGCTAACCGCTTACCAACAGGTGGGCCGTATGGTTGTTTGCCACTTCAGTTGTAGTGTTCATAGTTACCTACTTAAGAGTATCTGGTAGGCACTAAAAAAGAGTCCAATCCGAACATGAAACTTACCTGATCTGTGAGTGTAGGATCAGCCCCGTGAGATATGAGTAACTCAACGATGTCATTCGCGTCGGCTGCGCAGGCCGCGTGGAGAGCTGAAGAACCAACCTGTGGTGCAATTGCGTAAGCGAAGATCAATGAAGATGGTAACTTTGAGGGTGATTTTAACAATCTTAGCAACATTCAAAACATGACAAGGATAATAAGACAAAGAAAAGATCTTAGCTTCTTCCTTTTCATGTTTGAAAAACTTCAGATGTCGCTAAAATTGATAAAATCAGCCTCAAAGGTATATTATCTAAGCCTGAAAGTTACGAATTTTATTACCGTTACACAATCGCACTACTGGTAGTCAAAGTCAAAGTCAAAAGGCATTTATTTCAATAAAATCACTAGGATCACTTTGAAACGTCTTAGAAACTAGGTGAAGCTATGCCTGTTCCTGCTAGTCTAACTAGTCTAAGCGTAATGGTGATAAATAAATAAATAAATATTCCAGACATACTCGTATCACACACGGTCAACTGATCCCAAACTAGGAATAGCCTGTACTATGCGTACCAGAGACTGTTATACATAATGGATAATTTTTAGGAATACACAGAACAAACATCTGTTTTAATCACACAAATGTTTGTCGAGTGCGGGGATCGAACCCGCGACCTCTAGCGCAGAAGCCAGAGTTACTACCAACTGAGCTATGAGGACAGTCAATAATGAATTTACTTTATTGAAGTTTAAATATATGGCGTATCAGAACCTCCACTCCTTCTTGGCACAATGTATTACGGAAGTATTTTTCATAATCGGCATTTCCTTTTTCTATATTATTCCGAAGCCATAATATTATGTTGACACGACCAGATGACTCATATTTTTATATTGTGATTTTTATTCCTGTGTTTCGATGAATACAAGATGTTTCATAATAAGTATGTATGCTATCCCTAAAAGGGCTTATTTTTCACCCAATTGGCAATAAAGCTTGTTCTACAACTTTCTGGAAATTCATCATTTTTCATTGAAAAAACTATACAAAAATCAGTTTTGGGGTAAAATCAGTTCAAACTCAATGAATCAAAAGACTCCGGCCCAAATGACTATTAAATGCCTGTTACGTAATTACCCATTCTTTACACTAGAATTCAAATTAATTAAAAAGAAGCAATTGTGATCACATTTCATTCCAAGCACATTTAAATATTCATGGTAAAATTAGATATACGTGTCCCTGACAGCAACGAGGACTACTTACATTGTTTTGAACGTGTACATTCGCGGCAAATGCAAGCAGATGTTCCACAATGCCTCGACAGCCTTGGGCGCAAGCCATTTGCAACCCAGTCACGCCATTCTGGAAATACGAACCGTTTTACTGTAAGATAAGCATTATTTTCGAAAAGCAAGGAGAACATTAATATTATTTCCACCCCTTGCGGTCGTAATGAGGTCTGAATGTTTTATTCATTTAATGTTATCTTTTATTGTGTTACGTTTCAGTACATTTGCAATTTTAAATTGAATCGATTCGTTCCCAGTGGCATCTAGTCGGATGGGACCAAACGGGATGCGATCATGAATCTCGTTCCGTGCCTTTTTTTATATAACTAAGGTGGTAAGCGGTTACCGTAGCCTATGAGCACTTGCAATACAGAGGCATCACGCACGCGCTGTCGACCCGCACTCCCTCCTCTAAAGAGCTCTGGCAACCTAGCTCACCGCAGGAACACAATACTATTTGAAACAAATAATGTTATGTAGCTGCGATCTTTGGTAAGGCGGAGGTACCTCTCCAGGCGGGCTGCTCCGATTTAGAGCGAGGAAATCTCGCTGTGCCCTACCTCCAATAAAACAATATACCTAGGAGTAGGGGAGTGAGGCAGATGTGAAAGACAAGGTTTGCTGTTGAGTCGATTCAAAATATGGTACTTAGTGCAAAGACACGAAGCGAGTCCCTCCTTTGTACATTTCAAGTCCAGTCTACTTCTTGTTCCTTTTCTCTGATCGGTGATCTGATCTGATGGCTCTGTGTTCGCTTTCACTGGCCATGTGGAGAATTTTTGAATGCTAGAATAGTACTCGCTACTCACGTTGAGCATGGCGTCTACCAAGGATATATCCAGTAGAGTCCTCACTGGATCTTTGTGACTTGAACAGGGTGGCTTTGAGACCGCCTTCGAACCCTATGTAACTCTCAATGTACGCTCCATATTTCCCGCTATGATGATCGCCTTTGCATTTTATGTTCAGAGCAAAAATACTTCAAATTGTCTTTATTCATGGAAATCACAGGGATTATTTTGGATCGTGATAAAACATAATTATTGAATGTGCGTTTGTTTCGCGACAGGCTTTGAAGTTCAGTCTTTTATCTTTCTACAAATTGATTGATAAACCGAGTTGAGCATTTTAGTCCCGAGATTGTTGCCATCAACATATTCAGATATAATGTACTTTACTTACATTGTCCACCGCATCTACTAGACAGCCTGCGTCGAGCAGAGTCCTCACCAGCTCCGTGTGGCGGTGCAGCGCGGCCACGTGCAACGGGGTCCGCCCGGAGTTGTCCCTGGCCTCCTTGCAGGCTCCCCGCGACATGAGTATAGTGGCTGTGCTGGTATGACCCCCTTCGCATGCCATGTGGAGAGCTGTTCGGCCTTTCTGTTGCAAAGCACATTTACATAAGCTTAGGTCATGTCCTTGAATTACCAAGGATAATATAGTAGAAAGCTATTTTGAGTTTGATATTTGGAGGAATGCTCAACGATATCGCAAGCTCCTAAAAGTCAAACTCAAAATTAACTTTATTCAAAAGATGTAAGAATCATTTTAAAATACATTTTAGGAAACATCCCCCAAGAGTATCCCGTGTAACTGTCGGATATTGACCGCATATTACGTACACTAAATAGATAAATCATTACAGTCAAATTATTTAGAAAGTCGATCGAGGATATAGCTGACAAATCTAGCGAGATTTTAAAGGCATTAACAAAAATTTTAGTGCAGGCGGAGCATCATATCAGATGTAGGATGACCACTGCTTTTTATAGGTCCTCCCATAGATTTCCCGAGATAATTCTTTAAGGAGATCTAACCACTATGTCTGCATCGTAGATAAATCCCCTCAAAGGTCAGCTAGATACATTTATTTACCGCTAAGTGCCCCGAGCAATACGAGACCTAGCTTTCAAACTATACAACTAGCTAGGAACGAGTAACACAACACCACACTAATGGATGCCAACCTCTAATGACATCCAATATAACAAGGGTTTTTTGGTGGAATTGTAGTTTTATGTTCCTTCGTCCTTGATCAGAGCCGTAGCGAGGGAGAGAACGTTAGGGCGGAAAAACTAGTGGGAAACCCGTTCCTTATGAAAATAGAAGATACCTTAGATTTTAATCAGGTACAAGTGGGGTCATTCTTTCCTAACAATCCCTAAAAGTACCAGAATTAATTCTGCTTTTCTTGCAAGGGTCAGACTGGCGTTAAACTAGTCAGTTTTTAGCACTTACTAAATCAGGTCATAGGTCGCGAGGAACAGGCATAGCTTCACCTAGTTTCTAAGACGTTTCAAAGTGATCCTAGTGATTTTATTGAAATAAAACCCTTTGAGTTTGATGCCGTTTTCTACCTGGTTTGAACTTTGCACTGGCTATAAAATTTTGAATACTCACTACTAAAGACGAAATATTTACCTATAAGATAGTTAAATATATATAATATTTAACTATCTTCCTACACATCGGGTTGTTGAGGAATGGTCGAAGTTACTCGTTATATAAAAACAAGTCTTGAGATAGCAATCACCTACCCTAGAGCTGCCCTAAACTAGCTTGGATCCTGGTCGATTACGGACGTGATCATATCCTTGTGACGCGTAGGTAGTGGTAACAGGGCGAGTGGGCGTCCAATCAACATTGTTTGCCGTTATGTGACGCCAATGGACTGACCGTGGACCGTGGCGGGATGAACGTGCTTGGGATAGGAAGGGTTTTTGATATCTTCCCACAAAGTTTTCTCCATATTAAATATTGACAAAACTTTCTCAATACACGTAAGAATCTCTTTTATAGTTAGTAGTTTAGTAGATCTATTTAGAAAGTTATAAGATGGATTTTTCTTAACTTGCTTAAGTTCCTACTAATCAATGTTTTAGGCTCGATATTCGAAAATGTTCTTGACTCTTATAACTAACTTCGGTTCAGCCGTACAACGTTCACTGCTGAACATGGCCTCCCCCACAGACAGAGCAAATTCCTTATCATGTGGGGGGGTTTTGTCCATACTCACCACGCTGGGCATGCGGGTTGGCGAGCGCAGTTAGAGCTATCGTTTTTAAAATGAGGGACGCTGCTGCCCATCCCCTAGCTTTTTTCCCTTAGTCGCCTCTTACGACATCCGCAAATAGAGATATGGAGGGGCCTATTCTTTAGCCTGGGCCACCACGGCCTGTAACCAACATAAATGCCACTAAACAAATTGGGTTAAAGAATCAAAATTAGCAATATACGTGTTCCGTAACTAGTATCCTACCTCGAAAGGGGAATTATATCAACAAAAAGAAAGAATGTTAGCGAAAAAAAATGGCTACCTATAACCAAGTTTGAATGGATTTGACCCCAAAACAGCAGATTTTAGCGTAATATTTTCGATGAATTTCCAAAAGTTGTCGCCTTTACTGCCTATTTGGTGAATAGAATAAGCCCCTTTTAGGATAGTTTATAGATTACAATCACCCTGTTTATTGAAATAATAATAAACCAATCTAATATACAGTCACAGTACAGATTATACAAAAACGTCCCTCGTAGCAAAGCTAAGCAGCGTAGCAGTGCTACGAATTCATAGCACTTCAAATATCGAGTGCACCGTAGCGCCGTAGCTGGACTTTAATTGAGAATGCTCGAGGGGCGCTTATTGGATTTCCATCTCGTCCATGTCAATAGTTTTGTTATCATTCCATTTTTGGAGGTAAAATTTCAGTTTAAATGGACTTTTCGAAGGTATTATTTATTTATTTTAATTACTTTGCATTTAATTTGATTAATGCCTTTAGTGGCGCACTTTTGTTAATTTAGTGATTTAAAATGAGGATAATGCAGTGGGCTACAATATTGCCATCATTCAGTAGGTACTTACCTACTTATTTACCATTACCTAAATCTAAGATTATATATTGTAGCTGTTTATTGTCCCTGAATAAATAAATAGAATAAATAAAATGTATTGCGTCCAAAATTATGCAAGTTTCGTACTGGATGATTCCTTGCCACTGGTTCTTTTAAAGTCATGCATTAGTTCAAAGACCATGTTTAATGGCCCGGTTGATATTGTATACAGGGTTATTTTTTTAATCACTCAAAACCTCAGAGTCCTCAGACACTTGAAGTGAAATTAGTTATTTTAATAAAGAAGTGTTTTTTTTTCGATTATTTATTCTTTCGATTCTGAACTAACTGTTTTCAGTTTAAAAAAAAAACTATGCTGCTATGAGTACTTAAACCAATAAAGATTTAGTATCTGGAATAATCTGGAATATTCCCAGAAATTTTGGCCAAATCTGAAAATCAGATCTACACGATTTCATCGTGTCGATCTGATTTTCAGATTTATTTATCATATAAGCTTAATTTCAATTTTAGGATGTTTAAAATATAGTTTAATAAGTAAGTTTAGTAGGTGATATGAGTTGGTATCACCTAATATAACTCTAATTATAAATGTTTTTTTACCTACCTAGTAACTAAAAGCTGTTAAATTAGTGATTTTTGATAATTTTATAATTAAATGTGTTCTTCTCGCCTGAAACACAGGATTACCTAGTTCAGGCTCCTATGTAATATCTACCTATATGTAAAAATGACCATTAACCTGTAAATTTTTGTGTAACTTATCAATCTTATGAATAAATTATTTATTTATTTATTATTTATTATCGTTATAATTTGCATAGTAGACCAATGATAACCATATCCGATGTTGAAGTCGATTTAAAATAGTTTACATCATTATCATGTGTAACATGCCATGGCCCATATTAATAAATACCTTACAGACTAACATACATATAATATTAATAGCTTATTATTTATTACATACAAATAACTGTAGATGATGATGATAATTACTTATTACTACTACTACTAATTCCCTACTACCCTGTCCCTTTATCCCTCCGTTATTGTACAGGCCAATTCGGAAATGTCAAGTGATTGGATGAACCCTATCGCTGGTTGGGGTACGTATCGATAAACCACTTGACTGACAGAATATTAATTGGAAAACCAATCGTACTAAGGTGTCTACGGCCGGTAGTATACCGTCGGTTTTCAGATACGGTATTATAGCTACGGATATGTGTGGAGAATAATTAAATTATGTGTAATTCGGTCTTTCTGAAATAACATATTTCTTAACCGCAAAAACGCAGTCTTGGAAGGCCCCCCACTCGATGGACCGATATTGTTTAGGTTTTTTTTTTTTTTTTTTTTTTTTATACTACTGATGTGGCAAACAGGCATACGGCCCACCCCGAACCCCCCCTCCCCCTAAAGAGCTCTGGCAACCTTACTCATCGCAGGAACACGACACTATTTGAAAACAAATAATGTTATTTAGCTGCGATCTTCTGTAAGGCGGAGGTACCTCCCCAGTCGGGCTGCTCCAATTCAGAACGAGAAAATCTCGCTGTGCCCTTCCTCCTCTAAAGGTTGCGGGAAGTCGGTGGATGGAGAAGGCTCAAGACCAGGCGTCGTGGAACTCTTTGGGGGAGGCCTATGCCAGGAGTGGACTTCTACACGCTGATGATGGTGATGATAATGATTGCAAAATCCTCTTATCCAAAATTATTTTGAAATTGTTAGGGCCCTGTTCGTGTTTCTGCCATTTTCCCTACACTTGTGAGGATGAAAAATTAATTCATCATACTACGATTAATTACGATTACGATTTGACGATCTCGGTGGCGTAGGGGTTACGGCTTCGATTCCCGCTGCGGGATAAATGTTTGCATAATATTTGTTTCGGGTCTGGTTGCTGTGCTACCATTTTACTCGTAATCTGAGACTTGGGGAATTCTCGTGTGGGGTCAGGACTATGTTGACTGTTGGGTGTTACTTATTTGTTTATTAAATATATCTACCTACTAAATAACCTTGAAATACCACGTCAATTTTCAGTCTTTCCTTACCAAGAAATAAGTGCAAAGGCATTATTTTTAACAGTAGTCGTGGCGAAGTGCAAAGGCATTAGTTCCCGAGGTCCCATTTAACACAATTAGTGTCAAGCGTGAGTCGGCGGTGCAGCCTCCCAGCGCTCATTTAATTTACTCGTTAACTTGAGAACCTTCCCACTTATCGAAGTAGCTTTACCTACCCATTTTGATAATAATAATAATAAATATTCCAGACATATCACACCCGGTCAACTGATCCCAAACTAGGCTATTAGCTATTAGATAGCTTACTACTATTTTCCCATCAAACGAAATACTACTTACGGTAATATTATAGGCAAATAAAAAGGAGCTTATATAAAATCACAAGGATCAATTTGAAAATAGGTGAAGAATGACGCGTGTTCCTCGCAACCAAGCCTAGAAGATTCTGGCAACAAACACGGCGCGCATGCCTATTTTTTTTCAATTATCCTGTTCACAAAATCGAATGTAGAGCTGTTGTGTGTGTTGTGTTGTGAATAAGGTGAGGCTCAAAAAGGAAAAATAGTATTAAGAATCTTATGATGATTGAACGCAAACAATTGAGACGAGAGACGGTTTGCAAAAAAACCACAGAATAAACTATTATTAAATTTAAGAGCTTTGCTCTTGTCTGTATCCTGATGCAATTTCCTACTTTTTGATATATCCAATGCGATCTCCTTCTTATACCTACGACATAACGGCAATCTTCTCTTTTATCTGGCTCAAATAACTTATTCTTTGTCTTCCTTCCTCCATAAAATACGTGGTCGATTTTAGTAATTTTAGTTAAAGAATTAGGTCAAACAAACCCAAACATGCCTAAAACGGATGCCTATTCTATTGAAGCGTGTTGCGTACCTACACCAATCAATCAAAACTGCCGGCGTACTATATCTATGGGTGATTGGTTGTGTTCGAGCAATATTGCTCCTAATTATCCTAATGCTACAAGTAGAATGACAACTTAGCTGTCGAGGGGCAGAGCGACATCAGGTCACGCGGTTCTATCATTAATATAATCATCTCTAGTATAGTACCTACCTACGCTTTCTTAATAGGATGTACATTCTATAATACGCTTTAAATCTTCTTAATAAGTTGTTTATTCTCTCCTATGATTCAAGAGCTTAGCTCTTGTCAGTGTAATGATGCATTAGAAGTTGGAAGTTTATTATAGAATCTTAAAATATCCCCGTAAAGAACCCATTTACTTTTTCTAGTCAATTTTGGAATGTCAGATTTATTATTGTTTCTAGTGTTAATACTATGCACATTACTTTTTTCACTTTTCCATGTGCTTATGAGTGTACAATAAGTTTTACTTAATAAATTTAAGAATGCGAGAAAAATATGTGGAACAGCTCCTGACTCCATCATTAGATCAGACTGTCACCATTATATTGTATTGACACTTGACAGGTGTTTATAGTTTCAACTCAATCGGACAACGAGAACTGTGTCAAAATTCACTCACTTTTAACCCGGAAAGACATACGCACTTATTAATAATCTAAATCATCACTCGATCATTCATCAAAACTAAGCATCCCAATCCATTAAGCAAGTATAATTGAACACATCACTCTTCGATTCCAGATTTATGTTCGGGAATGTACACCGGCATCCGAGCCGTGTGAGCAACGGAGCACGAGGGAAGAATATTAATCCTTGGCAATCCGTAGATAGTGTTGTAGATGTCCGGCGTTTTCGCCAACCGTCCCGTCTTTTTTTAGAACACTAACAAGTGAAACAAAAACAAAATGAAAAACTATGTTACTCGCAGAAGTAAAAATGCAAGCAAACCAACGCCCTCCTCCAAATTGAGAGAAGCAGGGTTCCCAAGTTACGGCTACAGAGCAAAACAACTGTAGGCTAAATAAATTAAATAAATTACTTAATCAAGCTCAGTGTCATGTGATAACTGAGCAGGATTGTCTCGTAAAATCTCAGGGCTTTTCAAGACCGAGAAAGTCATGAGTACTAATTACCCATGAATGAATCTTTTGTCGTACACAAGACATCTTATAAAACCAACCATATCTCTGACCTTTAGAAAGAAGAGTGGCGAAGCACGAAAAAAGCGCCATTACCTTTCTTATAATCATTTAGAATGTTGGTTTATATAACAAAAGTATATGGAAGGACATAATAATATGGACTTCTTCATCATTTCAGCCGTACGAAGTCCACTGCTGAACATGGCCTCCCCATGAGACAGAGCAAATTCCTTATCATGTGGGGGGATTTGCCCATACTCACCACGCTGGGCATGCGGGTTGGCGAGCGCAGTCAGAGCTGTCGTTGTTAAAATGAGGGACGCTGCTGCCCATCCCCTAGCTTTTTTCCCTTAGTCGCCTCTTACGACATCCGCGGATAGGTAGATATGGAGGGGCCTATTCTTCAGCCGGGGCCACCACGGCCATATATGGACTTCTTATTCGCTCTCAATTATTTTTCCGGCTTTTAGTATCACACCTCTGGCTCTATTCGGGGCTAATCTCCGGAGTGGCAAAGAAAAGCAGGAATAAAGCTCCTGCAAACATGTATTGTTGGGTTCGGATTAATCATTCTCGTACCTATTGCGTTACGGAGCGGTACTTGTTTTGTGTTTATGGTGTTTTGAGCTTCTCGTTTACATGCGTTTCAGGCGGGCAGTGGCCCACAATGCCAGATCCATCAAACTTTACAATTTATTTATCCACACACTTGTACATTTATTTACAGAAAATAAATAAAAACTAGTACTAGTATATATACAACTATTTTACTAAATACAAAAGGAACAGTTGAGCTTTCTAAATACCGTTGCAAACAATTTATTGATAGCTCAATTGATCAAGATCACTACCAGTCGGAAGCGTCCCCAAGATGCTGGCGGAATTGCCTCGCTGGATGGCAATGCTTTATGCATTGAAAACTTAATGATCATTTTGAATGGGACTCTTATCGAGAGATAAAGTCTGCTCGATAAGAGGGTTGCTAGTTGCTGGGTAAAGCTAGCGTGGAATGTGCACGCTCCCTAAATCTATTTGAATTTACGCTTGTCGCGACTAAGCCTAGAAGATCTAGGATATTGCTTATCAGGTTACCTTGTTCACTGCGTCGATGTATGCACCACGCTCCAAGAGCAGCTTAGCGACGGCAGCGTGGCCAGCCCTGGCTGCCATTGCCAGCGGGGCGTCGCCAGCCGCGTCACACCCCTGCACGCGAGCCCCCAGAGATATGGCATACTCGGCCACGCTCGTGGCTCCTTTGGTACACGCGCATTGGAGGATGTCATTCTGTTTCTGTTGGAACAGACAAGAGGAACGATTGAAATATCTTCTTTTCCTTTTACAAAGAACTTTTACCGGACGAGGCTTAGTGGCGCTGTAGTCGCTGCATCACCGTGTCTAGGGCAAGGTCTGGGGTTCTTGGGTTCGATTTCTGCCTGAGGCGAAAATGTTTGGGATATAAACAAATATTCTACTGATTTATTGAATTCGGTAAAGAATAACTAGGTATTTATAGTGGGAGGTCATACTCTTAGTAGGAGGTTTGTCCATGCGACAAATCATTTACTTACCTACAAAATGATGTACCCATGAGTACCCCCTCATCAGCGAGGAAAATATCACGTGTATTTAGAATTGAAATTGTAAACCTACTCATCTCGAGTGAAATTGGATAAAACAATTATTTTCCGGCGAAAAAATAAATTCGCCGGAACAGGTCACGAGGTCGAACGTAATGGAACGAGGAATTGGAGAATCTTTTTAATTTAAATACCTCCACCACATCATCATCATTATCATCAGCCTGATGAAGTCCACTGCTGAACATAGGCCTCCCCATAAAGCGCCATGACGAACGGTCTTGAGCCTTCTCCAATCACCGACTTCACGCGACCTTAACAATGTCGTCGGTCCATCGGGTGGCGGGCCTTCCAACATTGCGTCGTTCAGTTCGTGTCAGTCGCTATTCGAGAATCTATATTCATTCAGATGAAATAAAAAACTTGAACACTTTACACACTTTCAAAAATAAACTTAAAAAATATATATATTTATTAGATAACTGGTACCAATGCCACCAACTTCTATAACTAGCTGGTAACTAAGAGTTAAGTTAGTATTTAAGTTTAAACATGTAATCTCATTTTTAAGTGAACTATGTTCTTTATGAGAAATAAATTCGTTAACCATATATTCATCCTAAAGAACGTTGTTACAAAGTTTGTTCTACGTTGTACATACTATATATTCGTTTCTACACTTATTCACAAACAACAAACAGCCAAAACCAAAATAGTCTATTCGAAATAGAGTCGATATTGTTTCTGACACCGTCGTCGGTCTCCCCGCGTGAAGCCTATCTCAATTATTTAATTAATTGAAAGCTTCGTGCATTATATTGGGAACTGGTATAAATGATACCTAAATGGGGACAATGCTTTGCAGATAGCTATTCCATTTTACAATTAGTGCTGGAACAATAATTGGAAATTGTTGGTTCAATGAAGCTAATTTCAGTTGAAAATGTTTGGTGGTTAGGTAACTATGTTTCAAAAAAAGTGTTTCAAAAATTTCGACGGGAAACGAAGTCGCGACCTTCTACATACGGGTATGCACTAACTGCAGCGCTACCGAGCCCCTCCTCAACCGGCCGAAATTCTTTCGCTATTCTTACTTATTATGTATGTTCACTTCGTTGTGCAGCGTTCAGCGCACACCCGTATCTAGGAGAAGATCGCAGGTTCGATTTCCGTCTGAAACGTTTTTTTTTTAGTTACCATAATATTATTTATCTCAGACACTTCTATATAAATGAAAAAAGCGACAATAGCCAATTTAGTGATCGGCTGATTTTAAGACTATGAAAAAGGGGTAAATGTATAACTTACCTTATTAGTAGCAGCAAGACAAGCACCAGCTCTGACCAGCACCTTAACAGCCTCCAGGTGCCCGTGCCACGCCGCCATCAGCAGCGGCCGCATTCCAAACTGCACAGACAAGGATTCAAAGAAATAGAACTAGGGACCTCCGCCTTACAGAACAAAAAAATAATAAATATTCCGGACATATCACACACGGTCAACTGATCCCAAACTAGGCATAGCCTGTACTATGGGTACCAGAGACTGATATACATAATATATATATATTTAACACCCAGTCACAGAACATCTGTGTTAGTCACAAATGTTTGTCCAGTGCGGGAATCGAACCCGCAACCTCTAGCGCAGTAGGCAGAGTTACTACCAACTGAGCTATAAGGCCAGTTAAAGAAGATCACCTGAACCACTTACCAACAAGTGGGCCTTGTTTGCCACCGTATAAAAACAAAGGAAGTTACACTACTTTCTTCTTTCTTTCTTTGTCGTGTCAATGTTTCTTTCTTGGTCTGTATTAGGTCAGTGACCAGGTTGAAGTATGGTGGCCCTGAAAAGGGCCTATGACCGTCGATAAAGGAATTAAGTAAGAGTAAGGTTGCCAGAGCTCTTTAGGAAGAGGAGGGAGGGGTCGGCAACGCGTGCGTGATGCTTCTGGTATTGCAAGCGCTCATAGGCTACGGTAACCGCTTACCAACAGGTGGGCCGTATGCATGTTTGCCAATTAAGTTGTATAAAAAAAAAACACTTAGAGGCATCTTTCGTGCACATGTCACAAGTCTTCGAATTTTTAGGTTGTAGGACATGTTCTCACGATGTTTTCATTGATTATTTACCTATACCTAGGTAAATATTGATTTCTTCTTATAATCAGTATCTATATTGTTTTCATAGTAACCTTGTCAGCGGCTTCAATATCGCATTTAGCGTCGATGAGCAGGTTGATAATCTCCACGTTGCCTCGACTCGCTGCCCAGTGCACCGGGGCTCGTCCATACTATGAAAAAAAAAGTTTCAGCCGTCACTATAATATTATGCATATTATAAACATTCTTAAAAGAAAGAGACAATAACATACGCCAAACAATTTGCAGATGATACAAAAATTTGGATAGCAGCGGAAATCGAACCCGCATCTCGCCAGTGGCCGCTCTTTTATTTAATCCGAATTTCGAGCGAGAGGAAATTGACTTGTCTAAGTAAGTACTAAAGTCTCGAACAAACACAATATGGCTCCTCATTTTAGGGCCATAGTACACATTAAGCGGTAGCGATCAGCGATTTTGGGGCTGCATCGTTTTTGATGAGTTTCTGCGTACGATCGCTGTATCGAAATTGCGTGATTTAGCTATTCCCATGCCTCAGTAAACCAGCCAGGCTATTGTGTAAGCAAAATGGTAATGAAGATCGCAATTATAGGGATGATTTTATCAATTTTAGCTACATCTGAAGGTTTTCAAACATGAAAAGAAAGAAGCTAAGATCTTGAAGTTTTCCCGTGTCCAGTTTGGAATGTTTTGAATGTTGCTAAGATTGTTAAAATTACCTTCAAAGTTACGATCTTCATTGCCATTATGCTTACACAATTGCACCACTGGTACTTGAATGAGAAGAGTAGCGTTTAGTAGCTGTATCAAGGTTCCATAATTCGATCGTATCTGTCACTAACGTCTTTGATCCATCGTTCAACCTTAGTTCATCCCTAGAGCCCGTGCCCTTCCTCCTCTAGAGGAGGAAGGGCACAGCGAGATTTTCTCGTTCTGAATTGGAGCAGCCCGCCTGGGGAGGTACCTCCACCTTACAGAAGATCGCAGCCAAATAACATTATTTGTTTTCAAATAGTGTTGTGTTCCTGCGATGAGTAAGGTTGCCAGAGCTCTTTAGGGGGAGGGGGGTTCGGGGTCGGCAACGCGTGCGTGATGCCTCTGGTATTGCAAGCGCTCATAGGCTACGGTAACCGCTTACCAACAGGTGGGCCGTATGCCTGTTTGCCACCTCAGTAGTATAAAAAAAAAAAATCCCCTTTGCCGTCCTTCTTATCTTAATAGGTAAGGGTAGTCAGAGGCACGTCCAAACATTATGGCACATGCCCACATTTTGCAATAGTGTGTTTCATACGTAACAGGTTGCAAGCTTATTGCCACGTATAAGAATATATATGTTTCCTTACGATGTTTTCCTTCACCGCTTAAAGCACGTGTTGATGTGCACTTAACTTTGAACTTTTACTGAATTTTGAACCCACTACCTTCGAATTGAAAGCCGGGGGGACCTTTTACTATGCTAACACGGCTTACTAGGTTAACACGGTTTATTTAAAATCTTTCTTTTACTGTTAAAAGTAATAAGCTAAAGTAAAAAGTTCTGTAGACAAGTGTAATTGGAAATAATTGGAATTCTCCTTAGTAAGATGTTTGTTGATCCCCGGGGAGGGAGGAGGGGCCTCCCTCCCCGCTTAAGCGATGTTCTTTAGAACGGAGCTAATCCCAAAACAAACAGTAATCCAGGGAGATGTAATTATATTTTAAAAATTAAAAATTAGGTAATGAGGGTTTTTAATATCTAATTTAGACTGTTGCTAAAAATGGCTGTTCAAATAAAATGCTCTGTAAACAGCCTTATTATGAAACGATGTTAAGGCTCAGCTTAAACGTGGGTTTTTCTAGTCGGGGTCTACCTAAATAACATTGCCTTAAACCATGCTAAAAGCAGACTTTATCTCTTTTGGAACTTTGCTAAAGACTTACATTATTTCTACAGTTGACATCTGTTGGTCTCTGCAGCGCCTCCCGCACAGCATCAGGCTCGTTCTTGATGACGGCCTCGTGGAGGAGCAGGTCGTTCTGCTGGACCCTCGCCCGGACCTCGGACATCTGCAGACAACAACATACGTTGCACAAAAGTTCAACGCTTTCCGTATCTTTCATGTTTCATCGAGAAGCAAGCAGCGAACTTTAGCTTTTGAAGGAGGATGGTATGGCGAGGAAAAAAAGGAAAAAGACTTGACGACTGGTCGATGTCAGATTGGAGTGTGCACGAAAGGAGCCTCTAAGAGCCGCACCTTAATCCTTTCACTACACTTATTCTTTCACCGACGGTCATAGGCCCTTTTCAGGGACACCATACCTCAACATGGTCACTGACCTAATACAGGTGACCAATAAAGAATCAGTGAAACGACAAGAAGAAGAAGATGTCAGATTTAAAAGCTTGGTGAAAAAAATGATCGGATATTCATTCTTGGCAAAAGATTGGACGGTTCAAAATTATATTATAGTTCGAGTTCACGTCTTGTTATTAGTACGATAATAAAGTAATATAATATAATATAATTATATTATATTATATTTATTATCATTACTTTATAAGTCATAAATCTCATGGGGAGAATCGTAAATGTTCATTGCATTTCAATGCGATTATTTCATAAGTTTTTTTTTTTTTTATACAACTAATGTAGCAAACAAGCTTACGGCCCACCTGTTGGTAAGTGGTGAAAAATTGGCTTCATGAATTCTACGACATCCACGTGTAGGTAGCATAGGCCTATTCTTCAGTCGGGGCCACCACGGCAATACATACACCAATTTGGTATTACTCGAAGTGAAAAAGTTACTCCTACATTATTCAAAGTTCAGAGCAAACATGGCAAAAATAAAATATATTTTCGTCGTGTTTATTCTGTGCCCTACATCTAAAGCTAACAATAAAGTTTAGGCCTAACCAACGCGACCAACCTTCTAGACGCTGGCTAGAGAGATCATGATCATTTCAGTCGTAGGACGTCCACTGCTGAACATAGGCCTCCCGCATAGACTTCCAAAGCGACCTATCTTGCGCGGCCTGCTTCCAACGGCTTCTAGCAACCATTAGTTCGTCTACCCATCTAGTGGGGGGCCGTCATACGCTGTGTCCGGTTCATGGTCTACACTCTTGAACCTTTCTGCCCTAAAGGCCGTCGGTTCTCCGAGCTCCAAGCCCACTTCAACTCCAGTCCCAATTTTGTGATTGGGCAATTAGAGAGTTGGTCGTTTTGCGTCAAACCCCATATCAATCTTAGGATCAGTAATTTTTACATAAAAGCTACATTATTTCCTGACTTCCAAATTTGCCGAAACATTTTTTGTATTATTTATTATATTTTTATTCGAAAGTAAAGGTAATTTACCAACAGAGTCATGACATTAAATTTTGATGAAGGTCCTCAGAGATATAGAGCATAATTCTTCTGATGTCGGTTTGTGTTTGAATATTTTCAAAACTCGTATTTTTACCCTGGTATCCTTAGTTGTGAAAAGGTTTTCATACAAATCGCACTGACATTATTTATATACCTAGATATTGCTTTCAAAGATCCTTCGTGTGAAATTTCCCTACTGCGATTAGATAGGACAGGCGGCGATGTAAAGGGAATCTCCAAGAAAAAAAAATTACAATAATTTCAACACAAATAATGTCAGTCTGTTATCAGTGTCAGTGAAGTTTAAAATATTAAGCGAATTAAGCGAGCCTTGAATACTACCCTAGCACTGTGTGCCGTTAGTAAAATAGGATTTTTTAAAACAGTTAGATTCCTAATCTGTAACTTATTTTCGGAACTCGAAACAAAACAAAACATTTTTGGATCAAAAAAACTTAAAATATATTGTCACCTTTAAAAGCAGTGTATTGTTTTGACCGATTCATTTTTATTAAATAGTAAATATTTAATTTTATTTTTGTAAAAACACAATAATAGAAAAATAATGACAATAGAAAATTAAGCTAAAATAATACTAGGAATGAACTCAGTTTTCTACGACTACGACTACAAGTAGAAAAAACTTAAAAACTGAATTTTGCTCGTATTTGGGATCTTACGGCCAACGATGCTGAAGCAGAAACTTGAAACTCGACGATTAGTGCTTAGCTAGCGTCAAAAGAGGCCTTAATGAAAATGTTCCTTTTTTGCGATAGAACTAAACCGTTCTACAGTCGTTTCTATTACTTAAGTTCAGAGTAGCGTTGGTTTAAACGTAGCTTTATGTTTTATTCATACACATATTTAGCTGAATATCAAACCCTTTGGATGTTTACATTTTCCACTCTGTTTGATATTGAAAACACTGAGGCTTTTTGTACCTTTTTAATACATAAATAATTTAATAACAGACCAGACTGGCTGTGACAACCCATATACAGACTAGCTTCCGCCTGCGGCTTCGCTCGCGTGTTAGCAACATAGATAAAAAGTAGCCTATATGCTATTCTAGCTAAAGAACTCCCTCTATTCCAAGTTTTACCGAAATCGGCTGAGCCGTTACGACGTGTTTGACCCGCAAACATCTACACAATTAGCATTTATAATAATTGTAGGATACTTCCCTGGATCAGTGATCAATAAGTAACTCAACCAAACAAAAACCTAGCCAAGCGTTGGTAGTACAACATTTTGAGACAAATTGAGGCCATTATTTCCTAACGAGCGCCAAATTGTTCCCTTATTGAGGTACCTACCTTCTTCCTATGAGAAAACCGTACAATATGGCGTAGGTATAGCATCGTATCTTTAACAGACGTGAGTGGAATTTTGAGGGGAAACCTGCTTTTAGTGTCAGTGGAGTGAAAAAATACCAAGCGACGTAAGCGCCACCGGAAAGATCAAATTGTATGGAAATGTTAAACTGGTGGGATGATACGTGTCTGCTGCAAAGTTGCTAGACTTAAATTCCGCTGTCCGTATTACGTTAGCGTAAAAGAAGCGCGCGTCTACCCCAGGGATAGTCTAATTTACTAAGACTTGAAGTATTTGTTTTTCTTAATTTTTTATAGAGTTTGTTCATTAAAAGCGTTCGTAAGTACCTACTTCAGTTTGACTCAATTCGCTAGAACAACACTCAACAAAGACTTTATTCAAAATTAGACTTTTGTATTTCCCTCTATTGTTCCCGATAAACTATAAATAGCGTGGAATGTGACAGGATTCTGATTCTGTGGAGATTCCTTTCGACTATGAATAGTTCAATGGAACATTGGATGCGAAATTACAAAACGTTTTTATTGGTACTTAATAAATAAATATTCCGGACAAGTCACACACAGTCAACTGATCCCAAACTAGGCATTGCCTGTACTATGGGTACCAGAGACTGATGTACATAATATATATATATTTTAACACCCAGACACAGAACAAACATCTGTGTTAGTCACATTATCATCTAATAAGCGGAATTATTTGAGACACTATGTCAGCTCCGTAACTGACACATTTAAAATAATTATATTGGCCCTAAAGGTGCAGTAATGTTCTCCCTATAAACAACAAAAGCTTTATCTGCGCACGCCAATCCGCATACCCAGCGTGGCGAGTATGGGCAAATCCCCCCCAAATTATTGTTTCTGGAAATCTTTGGTCCCAATTCTGAACATAGGCCATGTTCAGAATAAGGGCATTCTTTTTATTTTTTTATTTTATACGGAGGCAAACAGGCTTACGGCCCACCTGATGATAAGTGGTTACCGTCACCTATTGACATCAGCAACACCTGGAGCATTGCTAATGCGTTGCCTGCCGAACCCCTCCCCCCCTCTCTAAAGAGCTCTGGTAACCTTACTCACCGTAGGAACACAACACTATTTGAAACAAATAATGTTATTTGGCTGCAATCTTCTGTAAGGCGGAGGTACCTCCAGGCGGGCTAGTCCAATTTAGAGCGAGAAAATCTCACTGTGCTCTACCTCCTCCAAAATTCTACGGCTGAAATGATGATGATAAACTAGAATAGACCTTATTATTTCATTTCATCAAGCGGGTAAAGCACGTAGAGCTACTGACTGTTACCGTCTTGGTTTTCAAGCCGTCTGATGTCAGTTTGAGTCCAGTGAAAAAATACACTCCACTTTTAAGATACTGTGTACTTTACCTTTTTTATTTTATGAACCCATCTCCCACCTAAGCTCTAATAAAAAATGCATTCTCAAGAATTTCTCGAGAGTGCTCAGAAAAATGAATTTTAAAAGCCTTTGCGTAGAGGCTTTTCAGCGAGGCATTCCGTGCAACTCTAGCCTTTATTACAACGGGACAGAGTGTTGTGGAATGTCATTGATGGTGTAAGCTGCAGGCTGTATTTACAAAGAGCTAAGCATCTTTGTAACTTTGATATGATAGAATGTGTACTTTACCAAAAACACCTTCATATATTGTACCTGTATTCAGTCAAAAACTAGAAACTATATATATATATATAACTATACTATATTCTTAAGAATTTTAATATTCGTATTCTAGAATATGGCAGGTAATTAAGCACGAATGTATTGATTTTTAGTAAAATTTAGTTTAAGAAGCTACCAATTTGTAGTTTAGTCGACTGTTTCCATACCACCATGCGCAAGCGCGCGTCCCTAGTGAACAGATTGCGGGCTAGCTCGCAAGCGAGCGACCCAGTAATCAAATTAGTTTTTAAGTCTCTTGAGTCTCTTTAAATATAAGTTTAGCTCGATTTTTTTATTGTTCAAGGGAACGATTGGAAGATTTACTCCTAGGCGAGTTTAAGAGTGCCACAATAGAATAGAAATAGAATAGAAAATTATTTATTGACCATAATTATAAAGACACAAGTTAAATGAGGACCTGTATCCTGGAAAAGCGTGAGCTGTGGCCCAGGAAACAGTTCTCTCCCAATTGACATTGGAACATTATGGTAACTTAATTTATTAGTAGCAGTTAACATTAAGGTAAGTGGTAGTAACTAAATTAATAATAATAAAAATATGAGTGAAGTCACAGGAAAAGCCAGTAGGTTTCACAGTAATGAAAGCACTGCTAGTTCCTGAAGAGGCTGGAACAACTTCAAGTAAAATCCAATCTGCCCGAGAGCTAAGCAAACTTCATAAACGAATATTAAAAAATTATAAAGATATCCGCTAGGGCTGGTGTTTTAACTGCGTTTATCTTCATATTGAGATACCAAGAGCTATTATAGAATCACCACGACCATCTCTTTTGTATCTACTATCAATGTACTCTATTTCTATTCAGATTACTATCATTTTAACGTAAGAATAGAAAATAATAGAAAAACATTTATTTTGTTACCAATACAATCAGACTTAACATTACACAATACAAAAAATGCAATTCAACATCATGGCAACATAAATGGCCACCACTCAGCATGTGCTAGGGCAGAGAGATCATACCAAAGCGCTGGTCTTCCGACAGAGCACTTGGATTTTGGATATGAGCGTGCAGTACGATAGTGTCCTAAAATTATGAATTATAAGCAAAATCAAAATAAGCAAAATCGATTGTTCAAATGTGCACATAAAAGATGTACGTTATTAAACTTTATCACTCCTACATACGAATTCTCAACTAGGTACGTACATAGCTACTTTAGAAAGTTTGGCTTATTTTAAAATAAGTAAATTATTTTAACACTTTTAAATCAGTGTTTTTGCTTTTAAGCAAAATATTTCACTGAGCCATACCTATTGTCGTATGTACCTGCACACGGAACTTGCCTACTCTAAGATACCTTGATTATTTATACCTACCTATTGTATGTACTTTAGTTTCAAATTGTTTATCTATGTTAATTGTGTGTGCTGTAGTGCCAAATAAATGTTTTATCTATCTATCTATTACAAACACATTCTTATCTATGTGCATACCTATTATTGAAAGTTTGCCGTATTTTATCCAGCCCCGCGGGGGAGGTTAGCACATAATAGTTACCGTCTGCCACCGTGGCACTAGACGCAGTGGCTGACGGTAACACATAAGGCTATCGGCCCGCACGTATGAAAAATGGGTGGCAGACGGTAAAAAATCTTGTAAAATGAGTAGGCACACAATCCGTCTCATTGCTTGTAGTATAGTCAAATCTCATCCAATATCCAATAAACAAAACATTTTTTATTAATCTGAGTCGAAACACATAATGGAATACAAATAAAAGCCTTTTTTGATGACTTCCCAATCCATTGTTCCGATAAAATGCCAATACATAAACAGATATTCGCAATAAAATGTCTCCGCGAAATGAAGAGATTTCCTCCGTGAAAATATACGAAAAAAGGAAATCAGAATACCTAAACTACGCATATAGAAATAAAAAGTTGAGTGACTGAAATGGGGAGAGTAGCTTCCATTTGTGGCCCAGTGCAGTTAGTAATAAAACTCGTGAAACTCATGCATCACCGAAACAGGTGAAACGGGAGGTTCAAATTTGTATTGAAACATCTATATGAACGATGCTGAGAAAAATATTTTTTTTTCAGTTTTTTTCCTAAAATCACCAGTTTTTATTTACTTTTTAATCAATTCCTAATAAACGAGAAGTTCGACATTAAGATTTGACTGGCCTCATAGCTCAGTTGGTAGTAACTCTGCCTTCTGCGCTAGAGGTCGCGGGTTCGATTCCCGCACTGGACAAACATTTGTGACTAACACAGATGTTTGTTCTGTGTCTGGGTGTTAAATATATATCTATTATGTATATCAGTCTCTGGTACCCATAGTACAGGCTATGCCTAGTTTGGGATCAGTTGACCGTGTGTGATATGTCCGGAATATTTAAAAAAAAAAAAAAAAAAGATAGCTACCTAAAACAACTGTATAATTGAATTAAAACAAATTTGAACAACTTAATTTTGAATAATCGTATAAAACTTAAAATCCATAAAACATCGTAGCTCTGTTATGGATTTTGGGTTGCATTTCAAATGTTGTAGGTAAATAGCTCAGTTTAAGTATGCTGATACAGTGCTTGTGAAAGGTCGACATGCCTTTATGTTTGTGACCGAAGTGAGGGTAGGGACCGTTCGCTTTTGTTACTTTCATTATCTTGTTCTTGTGAACGTATTGTATTGGTCACTAAAATAATACAGGATGACCATGAAAGAATCAGTGACACGACAAGAAGAAGAAGAACGTATTGTATTGACTGGCCTCATAGCTCAGTTGGTAGTAACTCTGCCTTCTGCGCTAGAGGTCGCGGGTTCGATCCCCGCACTGGACAAACATTTGTGTGATGAACACATATGTTTGTTCTGTGTCTGGGTGTTAAATATATATCTATTATGTTTATCAGTCTCTGGTACTCATAGTACAGGCTATGCCTAGTTTGGGATCAGTTGACCGTGTGAATATGTCCGGAATATTTATTTATATATTTATTTATCCACATATTTATTTACATATGAATCGAAAGTGTACAGCAATATGGGACCATATACATATTTTGTTCCCATATTGCTGTACATTTTCGATCCCCCTTTCGGGATGTATACATATTATTATTATTATTATTTTTATACAACAGAGGTGGCAAACAAACTTACTGCCCACCTGATGGTAAGCGGTTACCGTAGCCTATGAGCGCTTGCAATACCAGAGGCATCACGCACGCGTTGCCGACCCCGAACCCCCTTCCCCCCTAAAGAGCTCTGGCAACCCTACTCACCACAGGAACACAACACTATTTGAAACAAATAATGTTATTTGGCTTCGATCTTCTGTAAGGCGGAGGTACCACCCCAGGCGGGCTGCTCCAATTCAGAACGAGAAAATCTCGCTGTGCCCTACCTCCTCTCTATTTTATATTTAACTCTTTACTCTCAATTTTTATATAATATTATGAATCACCTTGTATAAGGTGGTTATGGAAACCGCTGCTTAAGTGTTGGTGGACGCGGCCCTTAGTGACTTGTTTACGAGTTCTTTTATGGACATTTTTGCGGTTTTTATTTTCAGCGGTAAATTTTTTGCCGTGTTTTACAAAAGCAATAAGTATTTGTACGTTTTGTTTTGCTACTCATGTTCTTGGATTTCAATTATGTTGAGCCGATTGACGCTGATAGCCTCGGCGGCGTAACAGGCAGGCAGTGCTCGTCTAAGACGCAAAGAGTGCAGGTTCGATTCCAGCGGGACAAATTTTTGCAGGTTCTGCAAATATTTGTTCCGGGTCTGGGTATGGTCGTACCATGGTACTCGTAGTTTCTGATACCAAGGACACAGAAAATCTAAATGTGGGATAGGGAAATGAATGTGCCTGTTGAGTTTTATTTATTTATTAATTGCAGCATTCTCTCAGCCATGTCAGCCTTATCCTCAAGCCAAACATGGTAAATACGTGTGGAGTTGACTGCCGTGCTATCTTTCAGTGCTTCGTAGTTTAACCTCTTTTAAAAGTTTTAACATATATACACATATACAGGACAGAACTGTTTCGTTTTTTTTTTATTCCTTCTCCGCAAGCAAGCAGTCTCTTAGCTTCTACATGCGAGGACATTTCAATGGTTACGTGTTATTATTTAAGTTTATTTATAAGGTTTATAAAACTGTTTGTTCTCCGAATACAACAAAAATAAAAAAATAAAATAAAATATCACAACAATATTTTGGTCGAAATCGATTTTTAACCACTTCTGAACAATTTGTCGTGCTCATTAAACTTTTCCAAATGAACCAATATTATTGAAACATGAACACGAAATAATATAGTTCAAAGCTTTTTATTTGCCTGGTAATGGACGCCCGCGCCGTCCATAATGACGTACCGTTACAACGACCACCCTAAATTACCTCCTAAAATACAAGGTGATTCATAATTGGACTGAGAGTTTTTGAGTTTGAATTTTAGCAAAATTGACTTTGTTCAGTACGGGTAAGGATCATTTTGGAACGAATTTTATATGACATACTAGCTTCCGCCTGAGGTTCCGCTCATGTTATGCTTTATAACTAATTACTAAACGTACGTACTAGAAGTTTGGCAACAACATTAATCCCTAAACCAGATGATTCGTTGCGTTTGAACTGATTTGACCCCAAAACAGCAGATTTTTAGAGTAGATAGATAGTTTTTTCAATGAAAAATGTCGGATTCCCAAAAGTTGTAGAACAAACTGTGTAGCTGTAACCAAATGGGGTGTGGAAAAGGCCCTTTCAGGCCCATAAATATCTTATTATGAATCACTTTGTATAATTATTATTAATTTTTTTAAGTATAAGTTATGCGTGTGACATGTGTGTGCGCGTGTGTTAGCATTTATAATATTAGTAGGATTCAATGCGAACTCATTGTACTGAAATGAAAAAACACACGATATCATTCCAAGCATTTCTCGGAATTGTTCCAATATATATTCGTTGACAGAATAAAAACATGTGGCCTGTTTTTCGAATTGATCACAGGACAGACATATTGTACCGCAACATAAACTCCAATTTATTATCATACCACTTACTTCTACCCGCGACTTCGCTCATAATACCTAACCTTTAATATGTGGGATCCGTTGCCGGCGTCTGTGTTTCCGAATACCTATAATTTGGGTATCTTCAAGACCAGAGTGAATAGGTTTCTTTTAGGCAAACGGGCTACACCGTACACCATATCGTCACTTAACACAGGTGAGCAATCAGGAGAAATTGTGGTCAAACGTTAGCCTATTTTGTATTAAAATAAAATATATACCTAGGCAAAAAGTAAGTAGCGTTAATTTTTACCCGACTGCTGTAAAGAAAGTTAATGTTTTTCGAGTATATTTATACATGCATGTATGTTCTGCTGTGCGTCAACATAACGGCTAAACGACTTGATGGATTTAGGTATATGAGGTGCCATTGGATTCGTATCAATCCGGGATATTCGGTTGATTAAGGGTGCTAGGGGATGGGATTTTAATAACGATAGCTCTAATTGCGCTCGCCAACCCGCATGCCCAGTGTGGTGAGTACAGGCGCTCTGAAAGTCTATGGGGGATTCCTGAGCATAAGCCATGTTCAATAATAGATATCCTACGGCTGAAATAATGATGATGATAGATATTTATCTGAAACTTTGTACAAATACTTATAAGTTAAATAATGAAACAAGGACATAAGAGTTTTTCAAAAACACCCCTAAAAAGGTAAAGGCGGGTGACAATTTTTTTCCATAACTGATATACATATAATACTGGCCTGTGATTGGTCGATATCCTTGAATCTGACAGGCAGTTCGACGCGCAAATTTAAAATCTATCTAATGGCATCAAAATGTCAGTACCGCTAAAAATCGACGAGCGGTGTTGTAAGATAAGAGACGATATGGATTTTTGCTAAATTGGGACGAAATGGGTTCTGGGACTAACTTCAAACCAATTAATCGACAATTGATGAATGCAACGAATGAATGACCATTTGTTCGAATCGTTAGTTACAATGGCGCATTGCTGTATATGTATATATATATATATACTATACGGTGCTGAATATTGAGTAAGAGTTTTATACAAATCATTCCAAACTGTTTGAGTTGAGGCGATGCCGTTTCGGAGCCCAGACCATATAAATAAATAAATAACACCCAATACCCGTCCTAACCAGTAGGATTCCCTGTGTCGTGGGTACCAGAAACTACGCGGACCATTGTACACCCAGACCCAGAACAAATATTTGTTCCGCAGCGGGAATCGAACCCGCATCCCAGATGGGTACTGGCCCGCTCCGCCACCGAGGTCATCGAAACAAACATATATGTATTTCAAATCGGCTAAACCGACGAATTATATTAAAAATAAACATCCAAACTTTTATATTATTAGTACTATGTATGATTAGTAGGATCCCTCCTCAATATTTGACTTCTAAAACATTGCTCTTATAATAAATCTCAAAGTAATTGGATTCAGATTATTGTTCTTACCGTGAAAATTCCTTCAAAAACAATACTACAAAAAACACAGCAGGAAATAACTATCAAGCGAATTTAACACGGAATGAATTCGCGGAACGTGATCGTGAAGGGCCGGCGCTTGCGTGGCGACCGTGCTACGGCGTAGCTCGCTACGGACTGGCAAGTAGGGACCTGTAGCTCCGACGTAGAGTAGGCTGCGTATTAGAAACGCAATTCTGAATTCTCTGTATCGAGAACCCTATACTATAATTTATGACCTTGTAGTTAAAGTAAAATACCCTGTTTATTAGACACAAACATGTGTTAACCAATTAATGACTGGCCTCATAGCTCAGTTGGTAGTAACTCTGCCTTCTGCGCTAGAGGTCGCGGGTACGATTCCCGCTCTGGACAAACATTTGTGTGATGAACACAGATGTTTGTTCTGTGTCTGGGTGTTAAATATTAATCTATTATGTATATCAGTCTCTGGTACCGATTGTACAGGCTATGCCTAGTTTGGGATCAGTTGACCGTGTGTGATATGTCCGGAATATATTAAAAAAAATAATACTGTGAAGAGATTCACCTAGTTTCTAAGACGTATCGAGCGTTTCATTTTATTGAAATAAACTCCTTTCGACTTTGACTTTGAACTGAGCTCATGGAGATATATGCCTGGTTATTTGGTCGGTTATTCTGCGGATCTATTTAGTTAAATTTTCATCTACGTGATAAAATCCGAAATAAGGAAATCCGAAGAAGAACCATGGTCACCGACATAGCTCTCAGAGATAGTAAGTTGAAGTCACTGCCACTTCATAGGGCAGGTCATATAGCTCGCAGAAACGGCAACAGTCGGGGAGTAAAGGTTCTCGAATGGCGTCCACAAACCGGGTGTTGGTGACCTACGATATTGTGATATTGTGAAGGTTGTGGCGAGTTGGTGGATGGAAATGGCTCAAGACCAAACGTCACGGCATTCTTTGGGGGAGGCTTTCGTCCAGCAGTGATCTGCTACAGGCTGATGATGATGATTAAGTTGAAATACGTTCCATACAACAAGCAAGACGGGTGGCCACTAGACCACTTTCTTAGGGTCAAGCTGCGTCGGTCCTTCAATGAGGGCTGGGCTCTAGTCACTTGCTCACACAAAGGCCTTTTATTAGTAGTTTTAGTTCTATGCAACAGCTATTATGGCTTGGCTACGAATCATAAAGGTTTGTTCCGACTGTTCTATAACTGTTATCGACATAACGGAAATGGAAATCTGAAAATAGACTTTTAGCATGAACTCCACATAGTTCTGCAGAGCTCTGAACTTTTTTGTTCATAGCTATTTAAGATTATTTCGTTTTCAAACTTAATGAAAACCGACACCAAGTTTGAGGAAGACTTTCGTTTTTTTGTAAAAGTACTTGCATAAATGAGTTATTTTTGGAGTATTTTTTTTCCAGAAAGGAGCTACATATTCTATCTCTAAAGAAAATGCACGTCAGTCATGTGCAAAGAAATTTTACAACGCTCGCATGCGAATGACCATGGTAACACATAAAAGAGAGAACACTATTAGTAAATCATCAGTAACGTTTAAAAAACCAATCTACATAAATTAGGGTACAAGAATATTGCTTGATTTTACAGTTAACACTATTTAACACCTTTTACAGTATAACGCTAATCAAATATAAATATTATACAGTTTAAAGAACAAGCTGGGACAAAGCTCCCAGCTGTGTTTTTTCGACCACGGTCCGTAAGCGAATGCCCAGCCAGAGAAAAATAACAGCTGTCGACTCCGCTCGTTCCTTCGGTCAGCTTCGGTCGCTCGCTCATCGGTGTGTTGTCGCCGAGTGGTACCGACGCCGACGTCACTTCTGCTTTCGGTCCGGAAACGGAAACGAGTGCGACAACACACACATGACACACACACTGACATGACACACTGACTGAGGATAATCTGGCATTTCATTTTGTAAACAAACAGAGCTCACTTTTTTAAGTAAAAAAAAACAGCCGTCTTGAGAACCTCCTCCTTTTTGAAGTCGGTTAATGAGTGCACGCGTTCAATTTCCATGTTTTCGATTAGCAACAGCTGGCCTGTCAGTGACAGCTGCTGAGCCCCGTAACCTAGTACGTAGCCGACGCGAATAAAGCGACCACTAAACCCAATAAATTATGGCATCGCTGAAAATTACGCTTCGGGACGTCGTCGCTAGTTATCATTAGTGCAACTGATTCTCCCGCAGAGAGGTCGCTACGGTTTGGTCATAGCTTTATTCGTGGGCTTAAGTCAAATTTTCCTAAGGGCACAATTAATTAATCTGGAGCAAAGACCCCTAATAAATCAACTAGCCTAGCTGAATACGAAAACACGGATTTGTCAGGCTTAAATCTTATTTTTTTTTATTTAATACAACAATTGAGCTTCGACACGACTCTTCTATATTACGGTAGTCAAATAATGGTCGCCTATTCTCTAAAAATCAAACGCCTGTCTCTACAAGGTGATTCATAATATGTATTCCATCCCGAAAGGTGCTTATTCTACAAACAATTGGCAATAAAGTTTGTTCTACGAAATTCGTCATTTTTCATTGAAAAAACTCTATGCGAAAATCAGCAGTTTTGGGGTCAAATCAGGTCCAACTCAATGAATCAGCGGTAGCAATCTCGATTCCGAACTTCTTTTACGTTTAGTTATTGATTTTAACGACGATAAAAATACCAGAAACAGGTAATTTGAGAAAGTTTGTTAAAAATATTAAAAAAAAATATTAAAAAATTGATGTTTTTTTCGCTAGTATTATTTCTTTTTGTTGATAGAATAACCCCCTTTCGGGATGGTATACATGTTATGAATCACCTTGTAGAGAGGTAGGATGGTACTGTGATATTCGTCTACCTATATTTACGAGTTTGCGGTGTCTTTGTGAGGAGTAAATCGCAAACTATAACTAGTTTCTTGTCCAACCGGTTTTCAGACAGTATCTTTGAATGGCACAAGATATCAACTGTTTATGGACAAAACATTATTATATTTGGAAGGTAGAGTTTCGGTTTATCCTGTCGCCTGTCCGTCCAGTTGATTTGTCTATTCTTGGGAGCTACAAGGTGATTCATTATTATATGCCGAAAGGGGCTTATTTTACACCCTATAGGTAATAAAGTTTGTTCTACGACTAAACACTATGCAAAATCCAGCTGTATGAGGTCAAATCACTTCAAACTGTAATAATCAGCTGTTTTAGGGAGTAATCTGGATGTCTAATTTCTCGTACGTTTAAGAATTCGTTACAAAGCTTCATCATCATCATCATTCCAGCCGTGGGAAGTCCACTGCTGAACATGGCCTCCCCCACAGACAGAGCGAATTCCTTATCATGTGGGGGGATTTACCCATACTCACCACGCTGGGCATGCGGGTTGGCGAGCGCAGTTAGAGCTATCGTTGTTAAAATGAGGGACGCTGCTGCCCATCAGCAGCTTTTTTTCCTTTAGTCGCCTCTTACGACATCCGCGGATAGGTAGATATGGAGGGGCCTATTCTTCAGCCGGGGCCACCACGGCCCAAAGCTTGTAGCAAGACAAAATCTGCTTATTTTAATGAGAACAGAAAAAAATCAGAGTTTAAAAAAAAAAACTTCTAATTTTTTTTAGCCTCTTTCGGGATAGTTGCGGAACACGTTATATAATATACAGTAGGTATATTCGTTTTCCAAAGACCACTCTGAACTTAGCCGTGTGAATAAAATCTTACAAACCCCATAAGTATTTTATGTACCTACAGTGTATTTTTACACTCAACTCACATGTACCTGGCATACCTAATAATCTGGTTCCTATCTTTAATTGTCTTGAGTGGATTTTTGAGGGGAAATTTTAAAAAGAGCTTCGAATTTGACAGCATTTGATAAGAAATTAATGTCCTGCGCCTGGGATTGTGAGTGGAGCGAAAACGTCTTAACGACTAAGAATACCAATTTTGGTTCTGTTTTTAATATTTGCCTCAAAATGCCTTTCACGCCCACAAAAAACCGAGCCGAAGCTTTGGTTACGTCAAAGTGAATAAAAGTCGCGATGACATTTCGTTAGGAACTGAAAAATTTGAAATGTAATCAAGGGAATGACTCTTTCACTTTAATAAAGGGTGCGCCCGAACTCAAGGTTGTAACTTAGCATCACATCACACATTCTACATTCTTCGGAGAGAGAGCATGAAAGGGAGCGGTTAATAGAGGCGACTCTATAGTTAAATGCTGAATCACTGCAAATTATTGAGTTTCAAGCAGGCACTAAAAGCGGTTAAGATATAAGGTACTAGTACTTACAGTAAAAACGTAAGTACCGCTCTATCCCATAAAAGTAATAAAAAAATAATAATAAATATTCCGGACATATTCACTCGGTCAACTGATCCCAAACTAGGCATAGCCTGTACTATGGGTACCAGAGACGGATATACATAATAGATATATATTTTGACTGGCCTCATAGCTCAGTTGGTAGTAACTCTGCCTTCTGCGCTAGAGGTCGCGGGTTCGATCCCCGCACTGGACAAACATTTGTGTGATGAACACAGATGTTTGTTCTGTGTCTGGGTGTTAAATATATATCTATTATGTATATCAGTCTCTGGTACTCATAGTACAGGCTATGCCTAGTTTGGGATTAGTTGACCGTGTGAATATGTCCGGAATATTTATTTATTTTATTTATTTATTTAACACCCAAGTATCGCCATAGTGTATTTATAAAATAGCGGTACCGAAAATATAGGTCTAGGGCCACATATTTAGTAATAGTTACTACGCCAGTTTACCAGTTACATAACAATAGCTTCCGCCTGCGGCTTGGCTTGCGTGGTACCTATGAAGATAAAAAGTGAGAAGAGAAAGAAAAAAAGCCTATATGCTATTCCAGACTATTATCTATCTCTGTGGCAAATCCGTTTGGCCGTTTGGGCGTGATGAACCACAAACATCCAAACATCCTCAGAAACTTTCGAAATATTAGCAGTTTCAATAATATCTGTAGGATAGGATAGGATAGTAGGATTAAAAATGATTAGGATGATAGTGACTGAGACTTGGTCGTGAACTATAGGCCTCATATACAAGCTCAAAGTCGCGCAACGGGATAAGATCAGAAATGAGGAAATCCGTAGAAGAACCAAGGTCACCGACATAGCTCTCAGAATTAGCAAGTTGAAGTGGCAGTGGGCAGGCCATATAGCTCGCAGAACCGACAACCGTTGGGGAGTAAAGGTTCTCGAATGGCGACCACGAACCGGGCGACGCAGTGTTGGAAGGCCCCCACCCAATGGACCGACGACATTGTGAAGGTTGCGGGAAGTCGGTGGATGGAGAAGGCTCAAGACCGTTCGTCATGGAACTCTTTGGGGGAGGCCTATGTCCAGCAGTGGAATTCTACAGGCTGATGATGATGATAGTGATAGGCTCTTTGGCTTCTCTAGACGCGCGGATATAAATCTCTGTGGTCACGTGCACACAGACGCGAGTGATTAATGGCACACTATTCATCAACCTCCTAGTGGTGTATGACGCCCTGTTACTCTGCCGGTATGTGATTGATTAGTTTCCTGATGATTGATATAGGAGTACCGGTATTGATGGTCAAAATCACAAGATCAATATTGGCACACAAATGGTTACATTGAGGCACTATTTTTAAGACAATACATGCAACACGCAGAAATCAACTTGGCACCTGCGTGAATGTGCTTCACACACATCACCGCCTACCGCTCTCGCGAGTGAGAATGAGACAAAACATTACAGCGAGGTGCCTAGTTAACTTCTGCGTGTTGTACTTACCAAATCGTTATTTGTTTTTTTTTATATAAGAATAGAATAGAAATGAGTAACAAAAAAACTGCCTTCCGCAGCGGCTTCTCTTGTGACCTGAATAAAATGTATATTTTTATGTTAGCTTGCGCACCCGGCTTCGCTCTCGTGTTACTCAGATAAAAAGTATCATATATGCTATTCTATGTAAATAACTATATCTATTCTATATATATATATAATATCTATTCCAAGCTTCATCGAAATCGGTTGAGCCGTTACGGCATGATTGAACCAGGAACACTCAAAAATCCTACTTAACATTCGCATTTATTAGGAAGTAGGATTAGAGATTAGATTATTTGGTAGGAAGTAGGATTCCAGGTCGACCAATGTCAATACAAAGCTTTATCAAAATCGGTTTGGCCGTTCAGTTTAGTACCAGCAACAAAAATAATGTAAATAATGTTCTACTTGTAAGTCTGTAGGTATAATGTGTTTCTTTTTTTCTTCATATATAAGATTATTTTTGCTTTATCACTCTGTCTGTTCACATGTTACATTGTTTTTTGTGATATATAATTGTGGAAACTTCACTGGTTTGTGTACTAACTTTGTATTTTCTATCTAAAAAATAACTATTGTACTGTTTATTTCCCAAATAAAATAAAATAAAAAAAACATCCTTCGAACTTTCGCATTTATTATACTTGTTACCTAGAAGGATTCTTCGGAAAGGCAAATAATCAATGAGATGGTTACATTTCACATTTATTTACAAAAATAAATCATTTAATCTTACAGGAATAAAAAGGCACTTTTTAATGCTTTTGTTTACAAGACCCAAAACATTAACCTATTGTATCACAATCATTCACAGTTCAGACTAACCTTACAACGCCTAATTGTAAATGCTCAGCAATGTTGCTCTAACATCATTTGCTGAAGCCAAAGACAATTAATTAGAGTAAACTCACCATTTGTAATTTTTTGTCATTTTTATATTATTTTATTTAATACCAGATTATTTTTCCTTTGAGCCTTACCTAGTTCTATAGGCACCACAGTGAACCTCTAGATTCCGTTTTGTGAAAAACGATCATCGATATAAACAATAGGCAAGTCGTGTTTGTTGCCTACTGATCCTAGTTGCTTGCTTGCTTTTCGTGTCACTGATTCTCTCTTGGACTGTATTAGCTCACTGACCAGGTTGAGGTACAGTGGCCATTTTCAGGGCCTATGACCATCGGAAAGAATCAGTGTAGTGAAAGGATTAAATTGCTCCTTTCGTTCACAGTGACGTCCCTAGTGATTTTATTGAAATAAACGCCTTTTGATTTTGAGTCTAAAGCTATGCTTTCTAAGAAGTTGTAATCGCTATGACGGAAGGTGTACAACATATTCCGTAACAAGTAGGTATACTATCCCAATTGAGTTTGCACCATACAGGTTGAATACAAATAAAAAATCGGGTTGAACTGATATGACCCCAAAACAGATTTGCATACAGTTTTTTCAATGAAAAATGTCGAACTTCCAAGTCGTAGAATAAACTTTACTGCCAGTTGAACTGCCCCTTTCGGGATAGTATACATATTTTGAATTACTTTGTAGGAAATCGTAGATTAACAATAAAAATATGTATTAAAGTAAAAAGTAAGTTATTCCAATTGAGAAATAGATCTCATCTCCAGGCACAGATCAGCAGACTCCAACCAACAATTAAATATACTCATTAGAGGCCTGATTCTGAGATGTCAGTGAGATCTCACTTCTCACTTTTCGATCTTGAATAGTGAATATATTACTGGTTTTTGTAGCCGCCCTTTTCAAGACACCATACAAAAACGGTGAAAGGTGAGTGGGAATTCCATAACATATCATAATCAGGCCTCAGATCTCTACTCTTTAATAATATACCCTAAACTCTTCATCTCCTTATCAAACTGCTCATCCCTGTACTTCTTCACCTTCTTCAGCCACATGGCAAAAGACACGGAATTCTTACAAGTTCCACCATACCGCGGCGGCAAACATTCCTTGTCAATGTGACCTTGGAGGGACTTCAAATCGCTGCCGTGGAAGAAGATAGTGTCCCAAGCCTGCTGGGGGATGAACCTCTTGAAGATAAAGAAGAAGGTGTTGAGGATCCAGGAGTAGTTGATGATGTGGCAGGATCGCAGCCGTGTCGGGTATGCTAGCTGAAAACCAATAAAAAGTTATAAAATAAACTTCTCTTTTCTTCACAAACTTTTTCGGTGTCTGTGATATCATTTATATATAATGTGATCCATAACTGTTGATTTCACTTTAAAATCAAGAAAAGAAAAAATAATTGAATAAACATATATTTCATTTCATCTGCCCAAGATGTTGGAACCAGCGTCATTCGTTCCATGACGTAGTTGGTATCGAATTGCCGAATCAAGGCGAAGATGCGGGCTCCAAACCAGCTGGTTCGAAAATTTTGGTTATTACTTGGTATTACTCAAATCATCTTAAACATCTGAAAACATATTACATTCCAATTCGTTGGGGCGTCAGTCAGAGTCACAAATATTATCTTCAAATCGGTACAAACTTTCGCATTATGAATGCCAATGAAATTTAAGTGGTTTTATTCAAAATAATTTGTTTAAAAATAATAGCTAAAGTGAGAATATTCGCCAGAGCTTACCGGCCTAAATATTAAAACACTGCCTTATCCTTTCAGGAAAAATACCTCGAGAGAGCGGTATGAAAAATTGATGAAGCTTCTAAATCTCCAAACAAAAATGAATTTATAACATAAACTTACAAAAGTCCTTGGCTTTTGGGCCCGAACCGAATAGTCAATGTTGGAATAAAAAAGGCCGGGCAAAGAGAATAACTGGGTGATTCTTCGGAAACTCAGTTTTTGTCTGACTTTCGTGGCACATTTTTTTTTGTTGAAATTACACATAATGACGAAATATTCTACAGGTAGATTTGATTACTAATTTATTGGTAGTGGAGGGAACTTTATTGGCCTAACGGTTACGAAGTTATTCAATTCTAAAATTATGGTGTCCATGGAGATCAACATTCATACCACCGAAATCAAATATACAAAATTATTGAACTTTAATGTGTTGAAATGTACGTTTTGTTTGAACTAGCCTATTACAATCATTCTAAGAAGGAATTTCGGGTAGGTTTATAATAAAAAAGGTAGTAAGCAGATAAAAATATATTAATTTTCTTAAAACTAAGGAACAAAATTAAATATTGTTATTAAATATATAAACTAAGAGAGTATTACAAAAAATCTAACATCAATTATCACGATCACATGAGATTAATCTTATAAATAATCAGTCACGTTTCTAGATACTAACGGTGGAGTTATACCTTAATTAATAGTAAAATAGGCTTATCTAATCCCTCCCATATTTATTGGTTATAAGCTATATATATTTACTTCGAGCATTGCAATTTGAGCAAACCTGGCTGAAGTTATTTTGATTGAGATAAAACAAATTATTAACAAAAATCACAATAACAATATTATCTATGTATGTTAATAAGCCCGCAAATTTGATTTTCGTGGGTTTCACTGACCTTTCGTGTACTTTTTGTCCACGAAAAACATGGAAATCAAAACCACGAAAATCAGAAAAAAGTTGAAAATCCTAAATAATTTCTTAATTTGCTGGTTTATGTTACATTGATGTCTGCAGTAGAAATTAGGAACACAAAAAGCATATATTATTAAAACAATTATAACAATAGGATTAGTATGAACGAATTTATAGTCTACATGGTAATCAGAACTTGCGGTATACCAAGCCACGGAAAGTGATTACTTACCGTAATTTCGAAGCGACGCGGAGACATGGACACGTGCTGTTCTCACCACTGATGGATCGCGACTGACAGTTTGTCTCTGTCTAACAACTATTCACATAGTTACTAAAGTACAGTTTTTATGAATGAATTAGTGCGCGCCATGGCAATCAGAGCTAAACGTCGGACGCGAAGTTATCTAGTTGTATCTTATTAACTAAAGCTAATTTTTGCGTAGTAATAGTGTCTGTTAAGCCAGTAACTATCTGGTTTATTGTGAACCTGTGTGAAATAGTGCTATTATTTATAGGAAATGAGATAAAAAATTATTAACACTAGAACATGAGGTCCGGACGCACCACAAAAATCAGTATTTCCACGGTTTTTATTTATTTTTACTTATTTAGAACAGGAAAATTAAAAAACTAAAATAGGCCCCCCCTATTACTTTTGGCTAATCTACTATCTGAAAAAGAATCATAGGGCTACGGATATTTTTTATGTGTTTTTTCGAGTCGGACACGTATTTTTGAGCCCTCTGAGAATTACCCAACTAGAGAAATGCGAGGTAGGCTGATACTTTAGTCCCGAGGGCTTTATCAAGTACTAGTGGGATCCCCCGCGACTTCGTTCGCGTGATGTTATTCTCATACAAACTTCAACTCTTGCTGCACCACTTTAGTGTACCCCTACACTAGAACAGAAAGCTTTTATCCATATTTCTTGGACTTATGGTTTAAGCTGTGCGTTGATTATCAGTCAGTAAGTCAGTCATCAGTCATTTTGAGACCGGGAGTTTTGGAACGAGGACAAGGATAAGGACTCAAGGATTCAAGGATAAGGACTTGTGAATACAAGATGATTCATATGATGTATACTATCCGGAAAAGGCTTATTTTACACCCAATTAGCAATAAAGTTCTTTGACTTTCGGGAATTTGAAATTCATAATTTCTAATTTCCGAAAGTCGAACAACAAACACCAAACAAAAATTAACAATATGTCGTCAAATCAGTTAAGGGGTTGTGGTTCGATAGATTTTAAATTTCTAAACTGACGTATGAAATTGGCCTTATGAGTTTGGAGGCCAGTATGGAGGATCGAAAAATGAAGAAAAAAAGGACTTTTTGTTCGATGTGGAAGTGTGTCGATCATTTATTTCAGACAATTAACATAGTCCATGAAGCGACGCGTGACCCGAGAGCTGGCTCTTATTTGGCCCAGCGCATTAGCATTGCCATCCAGCGTGGCAATTCCGCCAGCGTCTTGGGGACGCTTCCGACTGGTAGTGATCTGGATCAGTTGAGCTATCTATAGATCGTTTGTAACGGTCTTTAGATGGCTCAACTGTTTCTTGTGTATTTTGTAAATATTAACTTGTATTAGTTTTAAGTTTCTTTCTGTAAATAAAACCCCTTATATGTATACTAAGCCATTATGACATTATAGATTCTTAAAAATGTAACATAGTCCATATCACACATAATATTATTTATAACATAACCATAATAATACCCAACAGTCACATATATAGTTCTGACCCCACACTAGGATTACTTGTGTATCAGAATATCAGAAATTACGAGTACCATGGTACCACAACACCCATAACCGGAACAAATATTTGCAGATCATGCAAACATTTGTTTCGCAGATGGGATCGTACCCCTTGCGTCCCAGTCGGGCACTCGCCCGCGGCGCCACCGAGGTCGTCTTTTACAAAAAATTGTACACTCGTTACGAAAAACGTTATATGTCAGTTGGCTCAAAAAAATTTGGTTGATTGTCGTGGAAAAAACGTAAACTGAAATAAATAAGCGCGAGACAGGACATGGTAAAACTCGTCTTCTTACCCCCATTAAACACACAATCTGGTAAGCCACCGTAGGAGTCAATGTGGTCACGTGCCGCAGCGTGATGCCTTCCAGGTCCACGATGACGGTGCCGCCGAGGACTTGCATCTTCGGCTGCCGGATCCCGACCTCGCACATCAGCATACCAGCGCGGACCAGCTCTTCAACGGGAAACTCGCTAGGGTCCCATGTTCCTGCAGAAGACAAACTGAAAATAAGCAGTACTGCAATTTTTTTGAAAGGTTTGACGGGAGATGAGGACCGTGGTCTGGTCTTATGTTAATGTCGGAAGACGTTCAACAGTTTTCTCCAACGTATAACGTTAGGACGGTCGCAGTTACTTTACTAGCTACATTTTATTTAGGTGCTAATAATACAAGGTGATCCATTATATGTATGTTATCTAAAGTCGAAAGGGGGCTTATTCTACACCCAATTGGCAATAATGTTTGTTCTAAGACTTTTTGGAAATTCTCGTAATTTCAAAATAAAAAAAAACACAAAATAGGTTTATTTTTGAAGCAAATTAGATTATTTGCGAGCTATTTTTAAATGAAAAAACTTCATGCAAATCAGCTGCAATCTAGATGACGAGCTTCTAGTACGTTTAGTACGAATTATAAAGATGATAAAAATACGAAGAATGGAAAATAAAATATTGGTATTTTTTTACGCTAATGTTTTTCTTCCTGCTGATAGAATAAAGTCCTTTCGGGATGGTACCTATACATGTGATGAATCACCCTGTAAACAGCTTGGCTTATTCTATTCACCTCAGCCCTTGAACTAATAAATCAGCAGTAAAACCACAATTTAGTTGCAACCACGAAACCCCTCGCAGTATCTGCCAAAGGAAATTGAGCTTAGCTGCTTAAACTTTACTCGAACCTATTGATATTACAATCAACCTTACAAGGTTAAATTAATCGTTTACTAGGTAATTGAAAGATTAATTTACTAATTTAAGGATCATATTCGCCAAGCGAATACAAGATGATTCATTACATATATGCTATCCCGAAAGGGGCTTATTCTACATCTAATTTTGTACGACTTTAGTAAATTTTACAATAAATAAATAAATATTCCGGACATATTCACACGGTCAACTGATCCCAAACTAGGGTACCTGTATTATGGGTACCAGAGACATAATAGATAAATATTTGACACCCAGACACAACAAACATCTGTGTTCATCACACAAATGTTTTTCCAGTGCGGGGATCGAACCCGCGACCTCTAGCGCAGAAGGCAGAGTTACTACTGACTGAGCAATGAGACCAGTCAATGAGACAATTTTCATTGAATAAATATGAAAAGATATGAAATTTAAAATGGAAAATTCATGTACTAGTCTTTTTTTTTATTTATTTATGGTAGTATATGTCTTCAATTAAATTCAAAGAAAATCAAGCTGTACTTACCAAACCTAAAGACTGATATTCTTCCGTAGTCAGGACGGTCGTAGATGACGCCTTCGTACGCGTCCTTCACCCTGGACAGGCCCCAGAGGTCAACGTCCTTGTAGAGGTGGCTGTGCTGCTTTCTAAAATCGCAGTACCGAACTAACTGAGGATATAGAACAATAAAATTGTAATTTGGACTCAAATAATGTGGACTTGCTGATTTCAATTTGTCTAAAACTTATGAAGATTTTACAACTAATTTGGGTAACCTTACGGCTCCCCTGATGGAGTTTGAAACGTGGAGATTGAAAGGTGGTTAAAAATAACACCCCACACTTGGACTCCCTGTGTCGTGGGTATCATAAATTACAAGTGGCTTACCACATCACCACACACTCAGACTCGGAACACATTTTGCAGATCATTCAAACGTTTGTCCTGCGAGAATCGAATCCTCACCTCTTGATTCTCATCCGAGCAATTGCCCACCACGCTAGTGAGGTCGTCAAAAATATTGGTCAATTTTGTGTACCAGTTTATGAGCTCTGGCTGGGACGAAGCTCCTGGCCCTCAGGAATCGAAGAAGGTACGCGTCGTCCGTCCGCAAAGGAAAGCATTCACCTCGTTCTGGGTACAAATAATATAGATAAGTAAACTAGCCATTTTAATTCTTAAAAAGTAGCCTATATTATTTTAATAGCTCGGTGATGGCTTACGGCCTTAGATCAGGTTCTTACTAAATCATCATCATCATTTCAGCCGTACGACGTCCACTGCTGAACATGGCCTCCCCTCACAGACAGAGCGAATTCCCTATCATGTGGGGGGATTTGCCCATACTCACCACGCTGGGCATGCGGGTTGGCGAGCGCAGTTAGAGCTATCGTTGTTAAAATTAGGGACGCTGCTGCCCATCCCCTAGTTTTTTTCCCTTAGTCGCCTCTTACGACATCCGCGGATAGGTAGATATGGAGGGGCCTATTCTTTAGCTGAGGCCACCACGGCTGACAAGCTAACAGTGAATTAAAACTAACAGTTCAATAGAAAAGCAGGCTCCTAACCCACCTATCAAGTGGGTGCTAACTGGTAATACCTACTTTATGGCGAAAAGTGTCTACGCTGCAGTGGCATGGGTCAAAAAGGTCCTATCTCAGCTTATTGCTGCTCCGCCGAGGCGTAGCAGCGCTGGTTTTCCGATAGGACCTGTGGAGTAAGACCTCACGATCGCAGTGAAATTACCTACCCTAGATTCTCACTCGGGTAGGGTGTCACTCCGGTACAAGTACAAGTGTGTGTTTTTTTTAAATATAAGTTCGTTAAGCTTGGTAATGGCTGGCGACCTTAGAGCGGGTTCTTACTAAATATGGGTTTTCTAAGCTCGGTGATGGCTTACGGCCTTTGAGCAGGTTCTTACTATAAATAAGTTCTCTTAGGTCGGTGATGGCTTGCGGCCTGGTGAGTGGGTTCTCGTTACACAGCTCCTTGGCAGCCTCCAGCAGCTCGGGGCTTTCTGTAGTGTCCAGCTCAGCCTCAAATGCTATCTCGAGGAAGCTCCCGTACATTTTGAGGCCTGTAAAAACAAATGGAGTGATTTCAATTGCCTGATGATGAATAATAAAATCTCTACGGTCTCCACAATTCAAAATAAATAATTCAAAAAGGCAAAGGGCGTAAATTCAGCAAACGCTGCATTGTTTAAAGCGCTGTTTTTCAATTTACCCCCCTTGGATAGTTCTTTACCGAGTGCTTGGAAATAAGCGACTACCTCTAAATATATTTACTGTGAAAACCACATTTCGAAAGACAAGTAGTATGTTTAGAATCTTATCTTTTAATTATTATTAAATTACAAACTTTAAGTAGATCCAAATTGATTTAACTAAAAGTAGCTAGCAACAAGTCAATGACACACATATAGTGCATTCGTATGGTACACATATTGGTTTATGGTAAAATTATCGTCAGGACAGCGGACGAGAGAATCAGTTGTTGCATGACGTACGCGACAAAATTAAATGTTGTTGTGTCGACAGTTGTAAACAGCATTTTTCATATATTTGCTACCCCATAAGTTGTCGTTGTGTCATGTGTCGTAACGATAGACGTATCGTGAAGGTGTGAAAACGCTCTTAGGTACAGCGCACACGGGTCAACGGTCCACAAGGTCACCAATGATGGATACTTTCGAAGCGTGTGGCTGGTGGCGACCTGTGTGGTGAGTCCATACAAAATTTTATGACAAGTGTGGTCCGGAGCTGTTTGTCTGGCCGTCGCGAGTAACTAATGAGTGGCCTTAGCAGAGTGAAAGTAAATAAGCCGAAAATACTAAGCAAGTATAGTATTATTATTTCGTGTTCCCGTTACCTTAATGATCTAGCCTAGTCTAGTCTAGCTAGCAGCAGTTTCCAGAAGGCGGCGCCGGCGCGCTATATTTAAGTGAATCATGCATGATGAGTTACCTAGTAATTTTCGTTTTATCTCAATTCACAGGCGGTTTAGGTCCAGATTCAGGCTATAAAATACTTCCCAATAAGCAAATAGAAAAAATGAATTTCAAAATGATCCTTATCTTTACGGGATAAAGTCAATTTTGACATTTGAGGGCGTACGATATCACAAGCCCCCTTAAAAGTTAAACTCAAAATTGACTTTACTCCGTAGAGATAAGGATCATTTTGAAACACATTTAGATGAAATCGCACGCGTTCTATATTTCATCGGCTTTAGAATGGTCACGGAGAAGAACACGTGTTTTTATCGTATTAATGCCACGTCCACTTAAAATTGACGAATGACAGGTGACCTTTGAAATATTTTTAGAAATTGAAAAAATAAAATAGCAACAACCTTATTTGTTTCCAATAGTGTTGTGTTCCTGCGGTGAGTAAGGTTGCCAGAGCTCTTTAGGGGGGAAGGGAGTTCGGGGTCGGCAACGCGTGCGTGATGCCTCTGGTATTGCAAGCGCTCATAGGCTACGGTAACCGCTTACCATCAGGTGGGCCGTAAGCTTGTTTGCCACCTCTGTTGTATAAAAAAAAAATAAAAAAAAATAAAAAAAAAAAACCTATTTGTAAGTAAAGTCAAAAGTCATTTCAATTAATCGCAAGGATCTCTAGTTTGAAAGGTTAACCCGTACTAATTTTAACAAGTCGATTGTATTTTTACTCTCCGCCCTCTGACATCAGAGTGACATATTGTCATCGCAGTTATTGTTATACTTGATTATTTTATGGTTCCGTACTCATAAAAGAAACACGGAAACCTTATAAAGGATCCCTCTGTTCTTATCTGTCCGTTTATCCGTGGATCAAATCTATTTCTCTCAGAAACAAATAACGGTACGGAATCGTCATGCCACGAGTCCTACTCGCATTGACTATCTTTTTTTTTCAATTACATCTTTCTGGTAGGTAAACACTGAAACTGAACGATCTTTGTACGTACTTATTTACCCACGTATTGATGCAAAAACATTCTTCCGACTTGCGTTTTTGTAACAACATAGATTTTTTTGTTGTTTAGTTAACGGTACAAACTGCCTAATTATCTTTGCTACTGTTGTCATACTTTACCGTTTTCAAAGTAAGTATAACAAAAAAATACCTCGGGTATTTAGTTTTTAGAAAAAAAAAAAACAAATAATTCATGCTATCCTACTAATAATATAAATGCGAAAGTTTGTGAGGATGTTTGCATCTTTAGATGTTTTGATGTTTGTGGTTCAATCACGCCGTTCGGCTCAACCGGATTCGATGAAACTTGGAAAGAGTTCTTTGCCTAGAATAGCATATAGGCTACTTTACTTTACAAAATAACAACGAAAGCGACAACTTTAGCGTTATAAAATTTTGTTAGTTTAGGCAGAGACAATGTAGTAGAAGGATGTCTTATAATGCAACGAAATCTATACCATTGTTTATGATTCCTGTGCCAAGTATCTCAACGCAAGTTTAGTTTGAAACCGTTGCGACAAGTGAAAGGACGGTACAGATTTTGTAAACACTTTTGTAAATCGATTAGTCAAACAAATGTTTGTCAATCTAAGCACAAAAGACTTAAACATTTCGTTCCAACATACAGTTGCGGATTTAACCACATATTTCCCAAGGCAAATATAGGCGGTTAAATTTTTGCCGCCCCTACAATAGTAAGTTCAGTCAGCTATGAAAGTTTCTTACAATAATTGATTGAGCGATTTTTTATATCATCAATGATATCGTCGTAAGTAACGCGTTGAGTTTTTCTTGAACTAAGGTCGATCTCAAAAATGTTACCCTTCTTCTGACAAGTATAAAGATTCTCTCACCAGCAGGGCTATTTTAAAACATCGGAACGATTTATTTTACTACGGCTTTGGAAATTCTTTTTTTTTTTTTTTTTATTAGTGATACAAAATCCACAGCTCTTAGGTATATGGTACAACTTAACTAATTCACTTTAATTAAAGCCAATAAAGGATTAAAGATGTCGTAAGAGGCGACTAAGGGAAAAAAGCTAGGGGATGGGCAGCAGCGTCCCTCATTTTTTAACAACGATAGCTCTAACTGCGCTCGCCAACCCGCATGCCCAGCGTGGTGAGTATGGGCAAATCCCCCCACATGATAAGAAATTTACTCTGTCTGCGGGGGAGGCCATGTTCAGCAGTGGACGTCGTACGGCTGAAATGATGAAGATGATGAAAGGATTAATTTTTTTTAGCCAATACATTTACTAATTACGACCGTCACTGATTTGACACAAAACCAATATTATATATGTGTGTGTATGTGTTGTGTATATGTGTGTAATCATAACTGTGCCTCAACAATTATCTAAGTCAACCAACCTTTACCGGACATCGCGGGATCACATCTCAGTTCGAGGCGAGCCACTAGTATTAAGTATATAGTGAAGATAGTGATAGAAGATAGTGGCCTTGGTTGCCCCGGCTGAAGAATAGGCCCCTCCTTATCACCTACCCGTGGATGTCATAAGAGGCGACTAAGGGAAAAAAGCTAAAGGGATGGGTAGCAGCGTCCCCTATTTTCACAAAATTAGCTCTAACTGCGATCACCAAACGCGTGCCCAGCGTGGTGAGTATGGGCAAATTCCCCCCACATGATAGGAAGTCTCAGAAAACCTGTGGGGAGGCCGATGTTCAGTAGTGGACTTCAAACGGCCGGAATGATGATGATGAGTGAAGATAATGCAATGCTTATAGCACTTACGTTTTCATGGTCAATCATGAGACGACATGCTACCAGGAAAACATGAATACTCAAGAGGCTTAATTACTTAGTTACGCACGTGAGCCGCAAATATCATGTTTGAGTATGCACTTACACCTGGGTTTAGTCAGAAATATCTACTGGAAGAGCCGAATATGTCATATAAAATGTCATTGAAATGATCCTTATCTCTACTAGTTAGAGTAAATTTTGAGGGAGCTTATGAAGGAAGGAAAATACTTCTTGCATTGATTATCCTCTGCTCAGATGCTTTCTGTCACAGTTCTATATTTACGTTTTTTCTTTTCTTTTATGTTTTTATTTTATTTTATTTCTATTTTGTTTTGATGTGTGTTTTTTTTTAATGTGTGTATGATTTGTATTATCTTAAATCTATGGACTGAGATTGTCTGAAATAAAACCTTTTTATTTTTATGCTATCGTACGCCCTCAAATGTCAAACTCAAAATTGACTTTTATCCAGTTGGGAAAAGGATAATTTTGAAATACATTTTAGATGGCATATCGCAGGTCGTATGAACACGGCTTGTATACGAAAAATTAACACCTCTATGTATGTAACGAAGTAGGTAGCACTTATGAAGGTAAATGGGCAAGTATAGATACACATGCGGAATGCTTTAGTTAAAATAACTTCTGAGGTTATTGTATCGATGACCCACCACACAAACAAGATAATTTTGCAACCACCTACTTATCATATAACTATGTCGTTATTAATACCTACAATGTTAGTACTTAGCCGGGTATTTTCCCCTCGCACAGACATTATTTAGATAGATAAGATAGACAAAAAAATTATTTGGCACTACAGACACACAATTAACATAGATAAACAATTTTTTTTTTCAATTTTATTAATTATTTGAATTACAAGTGTGTTCCAGATATGATAACATTAGGTATATTAGAATACAAAGGTTTTCCGTAACTAGTTAGTACCTTACTAGCAACCTCACACTACCAATAAAGAAGGAGGTTGAAAGAAAAGAGGAAGGACTTTGCCCAGAAGCAGGGCATCTAAGGCTAACTAGATAAAATAGCAATTAGAAATAAACATACCTTGATATCGATAGAGTTAGTCCAAACAGCGCATAACTGGACAGATACACAACACAATAAAAATCGAATAAAAATGCTGCGCCAGCGCAACGACAATCGACGAATAGAAACCCGTTATTGATGTAGTCTAACAAACCGGTTGGTTCCATAGACTTACTTCATCCAATTTTAAGAGTTTGAATTGAACTGGATCGTGAGACGATAGATGGACACGCAACACACGCGGCGCAGGCGCAGCTTGACAACTAATAGAAAAATCTTTGTCTACTGCGCGCGGTGGGACCTATAGACAGTCGGCCATGCTCGCAATTAGCGTATTCGTAATACGGTAATCATTTTGCTGTGGTGATAATGTCTCACATTGACCTAACTTCACCATTATTTCAGCTGTAGGACGTCCACTGCTGAACATAAGCCTCCCCCATAGATTTCCAACGCAAAGTTCCTTGTACAGCCTACATCCAAACAATAATTTGTGGGATTTGACATGGACCTTATGTACCGAGGAAACTGATTGTGACCTTTTTGAATGGATAGGCCAAACTTATCCTTATAAACCAGTATCTACTATGACAGATTAAGAATTCAAGTATTCGTTATGAAACGGTAACCTATATACAAGGTGATTCAAAATATGTATACTAAAGGGACTGAAAGGGATTTATTCTATCATGAAAAGTAAAGAATATTAGCAAAAAAAATATTTTATTCAAGTTTGAACTGATTTAACCCCAAAACATAGAAGAGTGAGTTAGCCTGGCTGAGACGCAAGGGGTGCAGGCTCGATACCCACGATACAGAGAATCCTAGTTCAGAGTTGGGTGTTTACTATTGACCGAGCGAGCGTAGCGAGTGTTATAGTTTCAATAAATTCGTGTTCAACTAAGATATATATTAGAACGTGCTAAAGATGCAATTTTCAAAGTTTATCTCTTTTGTACAAATTTTTCCATAGGTACATCGCGAGATTTCGGATTTAGTTCGGGACGAACAACTTGTTTATTTATTTATGTTATTTCAGGTGTTTGGTAACCTCGACCGCTTTCGACAAACGAGTCGATCTTAATATGCTCAAACGTGTCTATCCCAACCGCTTAAAATGCGATCGAGCTCGTTCATTGTGCAAGTGAATCTAGTTGATATGTATATGTATGTACATCGATCGCACGGAGGCCGCATGACGCGACTCGCCTTGACTCGGACCTCTGCGCGGGCGCCACTTTGCCCATACACCGCAAGGCTGGGTTTAGAAGGTGAATAAGGCTGAGCGTATGCTGTGACGCAGGCGATGCGACAGAGCGCAGGGCAAAGCAGGTTTTGTAGTATACAGTGTGTCTCACGGTCATGCTACATGGTGGAAAAGTTAAGAAGTTTTACTTAATCGAGACTTTATTTTAAGTCTCGATTAAGTATTCGATTACTGCATTAATTTTTTTTAATTTTGCTTGTATTTGACTGTTCTCCAAACCGCTAAATGAGAGCAATTATATATAGCAAAAAATTTGTTATTGAGAAGGAACTGATCATTTTAACCTTTTGATCAGTATCATAAAAATAAAGAATGTATATTTTTCTTATTTAGCGGGTTCGCGCCCCGACTTAGGATAGCGATTTTTTTAAAATCTTTGTCTTCAATATTACTTTCTTTAAATAATAAAAGTAAAGTCTCGAAAGCTTTATAACTTTAATATTTAAATTACTTGCCCTTCATGTAGTATTGCAGTGGGACACACTGTGTATGAACAAGCACATAAGAACTTAATATTTAAAATGAATTAAATGTTGTTGCTAGCTTGTAGGTGCATTGTACAGTGTAAACGCAGCCTTATACTTCAGCTTAGAACTAAGTACTAAGTAAGTAAGTTACTAAGTAAGTAAGTTACTTACTAATAGCAAAGATAGTAGAAATGTTTTGTAATAGTTACCTACATTATTGCGTGATATAATAATTGGATCTTTATTCCTTAGACTGTAGACAGACGATTTCGGTACAAACGTTTTATTAGTTTGCTTAAAATTTAATAATCTTCTTTCATACAAAAGAGTTCAACGCGAACTGCATGGTGAATGTATATCTTTATAAGGGGCGCGAGCTCGATTGCCGCTGCAGGACAAATGTTTGCATGATCTGTAAATATTTGTTCCGGTTCTGGGTGTTGTGGTAGCATTTTATTTTATTTATTTTGTTGTATTCATGCATGGTACTAGTAGTTCCTGATACCCACGACACGGGGAATCCTAGTGTTAGGTCAGGACTTAGTATGTGACTGTTGGGTGTTATTTATTTATCTACGTTTTTAGCATGGATGTAGTTAAGAGGATACAAAAATCATAATAAATTGTCGAGTGGGCGGTGTGAAGAAAGTGACAGCGCTATGTACTGTAATTAAATGCGGAAAGAGATAGCGAGCGTTAGAAGGCGCTCGAAAGTAATCGACGTAAGCGAAATGTAAGAAAATATCGATTATCTCAAAAACTATCTATTTTTTTTTTAAAGTGTCTTGGATTTAGGTACCCAATGCATTTGTCTAACAAAATATTTTAAAAAAGTTATTTTTGAGATAAGATAGTCTCAGAGTATTTTCGAAAAAACTGTTGCAGAGGATTCAACTTTAAAAAATAAATCTATCGAGAAAAGTTTTACCAATTGCGTTTCTGTCTTGGATTTACGTAAATAAAATGCTCAAATTATCTTTGTCATAAAAATCAAAACTGTGCCTTTTGCGGTTATTGAGAATAAACAATTCAAAAATCATTAAGAGGGTTTAATATGTACAATGTACATAGGTATAACGTAGGTTATACCTATGTACATTGTACATAATACATGCATTGTGAATTCTTTCGTTGATTCCCATGAAACCGGACTACATTTCGATTCACTTTATGATGTAGTAATCTATTTATTTATTTTTTATATAACTAAGGTGGCAAACATAGCTCAGTTGGTAGTAACTCTGCTTTCTGCGTTAAAGGTCGCGGGTTCGATTCCCGCACTGGACAAACATTTGTGACTAACACAGGTATTTCTGATTCTGATCTATTCTAGATTCTGTGTCTGGGTGTTAAACATATATCTATTATGTATATCAGTCTCTGGTACCCATAGTACAGGCTATGCCTAGTTTGGGATCAGTTGACCGTGTGATATGTCCGGAATATTTATTTATTTAATATTCATTTAAACAATCTTACGGCCCACCTGTTAGTGGTTAGCAAAGCCTATGAACACTTACAATACCAGACATCATGCACGTGTTAGCGACCCCTATCCATTCCAAGTTTCATTCTCTGAGCCCTAAACTACCACTAGTATGCAAAAAAATATTAATAGATATCGATCATATCATAAACATTCTACATGATATTGCAGTTGCTTGCCATAACAATGATACGAAGCATAATTACCTACAAATTGAGTGCTAAACAAGTTAGCATTTGCCTACTTACATAAAATTCTGCTCAGCATTTTTAAAGGTTACCTACTGTGGAAGTCGATTTGTCAGAACATAACATTAAGGTTCAATTAACCGTGTTCCCAAATCAGATCAAATTGTCTAGTGCTCGTAAAAGAGCACTGATTTCATTATTTTCGGGGCCAGAGTAAACGACCTAATTTCGCTCCTAATTTTCAGAATCTGAGCAGAATCTAAACGAGTTTTTCCCTTAAATAAGTAATGTTGAGGTTTGGTTGCTGCCATACTATGACGACTGTCATTTAGCGGAGGCACGTGAGCCTTCAGTTATTGATCGAGGAAACAAACCGATTGAAGATAGAATCTAGAATCTATACCATAAAGTTTTTCGTGCGTTGCAATGTGTGGCTGGATGGCTCATTTATGTATATTATTAAATATTTTATTATTAATATATGTATAATGGCGACTGCCGCATTTTAGGAACGCAAAGCTTTGGTAACGTATATATTGTATTTAGTGCTCCTAATTGTACGAATTGTACGATACAACTGGGTAAGACTAATGATAATGAACGTGTTCAGAATAACTAACAAAAATAAATAATGGCCTTGTTACATCTATTCTAGATGATTTACTTCGTCAGGTGGAAACTTCGATAAACAAAACAGACGATACTGCGCGCCTAAGATCTATCTAGAATAAGAAACCCGTCTATCTGGTTTAGTCCTACATACAAGTTTATTAACGTAAGCCTACCTTCATAAGTGATCGAAAATGCGAGGTTAAGGTGGACTGGTCCAGTTCAGTCCCTTTGCGGATCGTTCACCTTGTTATAGAATATCGGGTGTAATAAGACAGCTCCCGAATACTGAAATTATACGTAAAACTACCTGAAGCAAAGTTAAATAAAAGGGCTTTTAGGTTGAGACTTGATAAACAGAAGATAAAAAAGTTTTTTAACGTACCTATTTGTTAGCCAGCAATGTACGTTATACATAGCGGTTTGGTCGCCTCGCCCCGCCACTAAATACAAAGATGAGCGCGGGTCATTGCCCGCGAACAGCTGATTGTTCCCTTTATAATGCGGATTTTTGCAGTTTTATGAATTTACGAGTTAAATGCTGATAATTAAGGTAATATGAAATATAAATGTTTTTCTAATGTAATGAATGACGGTACACGGGCAATTATTGGTATTTTTATATTTTTTTCCGAATCATGGTAAATACACTGTTTCAGTTTTCGGGGCTAGTTTGATTACACCCTGTAAATATAGATCGTACCTTTAATATACATTGTAGGTAATATACATTGCCTTGATGCATAGCCCTGTAGGTAGCATGCCAGGTACCTACCTACAAGCATGCTATTTTAGAGTGAGACACACTCATACCCGTTTAGGTGGCATTTCTTTTTTCACATTTTACAACAAAATTGAGATATAAAAGCCTGTAATTCTTAAATATCCTTTAGTTTTTTTATTCTTATTATTTAAAATACGATACATTTCACTTTGCCTGATAGAAAAAATTGCAATTTGAATAGAATTTTTCGTTATATTTTCTAATTTCAGCAAGGAATACCAAAAAAAGGAAAGATACGAAAGATAATCGCATTTCTAGATAATGCGATTATCTTTCGTTATCTTCTTCTCATTTTAAAAAGCGTTAATCTTTTAATACACAAATCAATTCTAATCATGCGAAATACAAGTTTGTAATATAACGTCTGCAAAGCCGTAGACCATTGCCAAATAGTAATAGTTGTCAATGGCAATACCTATTGCTAAATATTGTATCGCTTTAGTTTTCGATTGTCACTTGCCTAGTGCTAGCCAGTGGCCTTGATTTAATTTATCATACAAATATAACCAGAAATAAATAACCAGTAAAAATATAACCAGTAGAAGAACCAAGGTCAGCGATATAGTTTTCAGAATTAGCAGGTTGAAGTGGCAGTGGGCCGGCCATATAGCTCGCAGAACCGATAACCGTTGGGGAAAAAAGGTTCTCGAGTGGCGACCACGAACCGGACGACGCAGTGTTGGAAGGCCCCCCACCCGGCCCAATGAGAAGGCTCAAGACCGTTCGTCGTGGCACTCTTTGGGGGAGGCCTATGTTCAGCAGTGGACTTCATCAGGCTGATGATGATGATGATGATGAATTATAACTCTCATGAATACTACTAACATAGACTAAGAAAACTTTGTGACTAACATATTATGGACCTAAATTGTTTTGTTTTGTTGTCTGAAATAAATGAATTTTAATTTAATTTTAATTTATAACAAGAACGTAGCCGAAATTTTAACAAAATATGTCTAGAATGTAATTATAGAGTAGGAATTTTACTTGATACAAGATTATGAAGGCATTGCTATTTTAATTATGAAGGCATTGCATTCTATTTACTTTTTATTAGGCTTGACATTATGTAATTCGAATTCATTAATTGAAGATATATGTTTGTTGTTTCTTAACTTAAAATTAATTTTATTAAATGTTTGATATGTATAATAATAATAATTTAAATGATAATGGTACACTATTGCATTAGGTGCTCCTGTAAAAATAGTGTAACTTTTCGTATAAATAAAATAAAAAAAAAAATAAAAAAAAAAAAATTGAAATCTTTCATTATTTTCATGCGAGCAAAATTACGTGAAAGTGATCTAAATTATATCGAAAGGGCTAAACATTTTTATATTGCCTAACGTAAATATTTAAGCAACGGCACAAAGTGTATTGAAGCTTTTATTTTGTTAGGAGCTACACAATTTAATGTTATTTGTTTGAATTCAAGATTCCTTTAAGATGTTTGATTTTTTTACCACTAACTTCCACCCGTAGCTTCGCTCGCGTGGTACCTACATAAAAAGTAGCCTATATGCTATTCTAGGTATAGAACTCTTTATATTCCAAGTTTCAACGAAATCGGTTGAGCCGTTACGGCGTGATTGAATAATACACATCCAAACTGGCTCAGTTGGTAGTAACTCTGCCTTCTGCGCTAGAGGTCGCGGGTTCGATTCCCGCACTGGACAAACATTTGTGACTAACACAGATGTTTGTTCTGTTTCTGGGTGTTAAATATGTATCTATTATGTATATCAGTCTCTGGTACCCATAGTACAGGCTATGCCTAGTTTGGGATCAGTTGACCGTGTGTGATATGTCCGGAATATTTATTTAAACATCCTCAAACTTTCGCATTTATAATATTAGTAAGACTGTTCTCACAGGGTTGAATGACTGTGTAGGTAATGGTTCCGGCAGAATACCAGCGTCTGCTGCAAAACAGTAGGCATAATGCTGAGCCGATGCCATTTTGCTGCTGCAGCACACATCACACCATTTTTACTTTCATTACATTTCTCTTGTTTCTTTTATTATAAGTACCTAATGTTTATTGTAAAATGTTGTGCAAATGTGTGTGTTTTGGTGGCAATTAAATAAATTTCTATGTCTATGTAGACATAGCCATTAATTTAATTAGAAGAATTAATTTATTTTATTATTTATTTTATTAGAATTCTATCTTAGAAGATATGATAGTATTATTTAATAATTACACCTACTGACTATAGGTTAGGTTAGTTTCGTTATAAGTTTCATCTTCTTACAGATAATAATTGAGCGTTTTGGGCCTCATAACAATCATCATCGTCAGCCTGAAGAAGTCCACTGCCAAAGTCAAAGTCAAAAGGCATTTATTTCAATAAAATCATTAGGATCACTTTGAAACGTCTAAGAAACTAGGTGAAGCTATGCCTGTTCCTCGCGACCAAGCCTAGAAGAATCAGGCAACAAACACGGCTTGGTGCCTATCATTTTTATCGATGATCCTTTTTCACAAAATGGAATTTAAAGCTTCAGTGTGGTGCCGATCGAACTAGGTGAGGCTCAAAAGAAAAGTTATCTAATTATAATCCCTAATAAATAAGAGCTTATAAAAATGAGAATAAAAAGAAGACAAACGTGAGCGAGACAAATGATCGAAGGCAGCACACGCTACGCTTGATGAAATATGTACCTAATGCTTCTATAAAATTGAATAATACTTAAAATATGATGCAAACAAAAACTGTAAAGACACTGCAAAATGGCATTTTAGCTGTCGAGGGGCAGAGCGACTTCAGGCCATGCGGTTTTATCATTTATATAATCATTTAGTTAATAGTACGCTTTCTTAATAAGATTATTCTTTATGTACACTTTAAATCTTCAAATCCCTCTGCATTATCATCCACCGACTTCCCGTGACCTTTAAAATGTTATCGGTCCATCGGGTTGGATGCTTTCCTACACAGTCCGTTGTGCGAGTGGCTTTGCTATCGCTGCTACATGATACGCATTAGCAATTGAATAGCAAAAATCGAGCGTTATTTACTTTTGCTAGGCGTTTGAAAATTACGTGATAAGGAAGCTGGTCTCCATTTGAGAAACTTTATTTCCGAAAGGTTATCGATTTTGTGGCTGAATGGCATGCTCACTGCAACGTGCTAATTCTGAGAGCTATGTCGTTGACCTTGGTTCTTGCTCTGATAACTACAAGGTGATTCATAATATGTATGCCATCCCGAAACGGCATACATATTATGAATATTAGGGCACAGCGAGATTTTCTCGTTCTGAATTGGAGCAGCCCGCCTGGGGAGGTACCTCCGCCTTACAAAAGATCGCAGCCAAATAACATTATTTGTTTCAAATTGTGTTGTGTTCCTGCGGTGAGTAAGGTTGCCAGAGCTCTTTAGGGGGGAAGGGGGTTTAGGGTCGGCAACGCGTGCGTGATGCCTCTGGTATTGCAAGAGCTCTGGTATTGGTAGGCTACGGTAACCGCTTACCAACAGGTGGGCCGTATGCTTGTTTGCCAACCCTGTTGTATAAAACAAAACAAAAAAAAGGCTCTTATTCTACAACCAATAATTCGACATTTTACATTGAAAAACACAATGCGAAAATCAGCTGTTTTTGCCAAGAAGAGTGGGATAGCAGTGGACAGGATAAGAAAAGCGAAGGATCAAAAGGTAATAGTGGGGTGCAAGACAGATGAAGAAAGGCAGAAGGTTAAGGAAAGGCTGAAGGGAGATAAGTATTTAAAAGTTGAAGAAATGAAGAATAAGGACCCCTTGGTTGTTCTGAAAGACGTCCTTAAGTATAACACCGACGAAGACGTCCTTCATGCTCTGAAAAACCAGAACAAATGGGTTCTTAAGGAACTGACGGGTCTCAACATGGAGATAGCGTACAAGAAGCGCACGAGAAATCCCCACACCCACCATATTGTTGTGAGGGTGTCCCCCCAAATTTGGCAACAGTTGGTCGATGAAGAAACCGTCTTCATTGACCTCCAGCGGGTGAGAGTGGTGTCAAATCAGGTCAAATTCAATTAATCAGCTGTTTAAGGTAGCTATCTTGATTGCAAACTTCTTGAAAGTTTGGTTATTAGTTCTAAAGATGATAAAGTAGCTACCAAAAGGAGATAATTTGAGAAAGTTTGTAATAAAATATGAAAATACAAATTTTTTTTTCGCTACTATTATTTCTTTTTGTTGATAGACTAACCCCATTATGTTATTAATGTTTGTGAGGATCTTTGGATGTTTGTGGTTCAATCACGCATAAACAGCCGAACGGAATTGGATGAAATTTGGCACAGAGATAGATTATAGTCTGGAATAGCATATAAGGTTGTCTGGAAGAAATCGGTTATAGTGATAAAACCGCTTATACCATCGCAATTATTTCTAGTTTTAATTTATTTTTAAGATACTTTTGTTTACTGTGTGGTGTAGTACAATAAAGAGTTTTCTATATATCTATCTATCTATAAGCTATTTTTTATCTAGGTAGGCGAGCGAAGCCGCGGGCGGAAGCTGGTTCATTATTTTTTTATGAATTTGTCTAAGTGTAATACTCTTGACTGTAGTACGCCTTCGTTCACGGTGGGGTACACCTTGTATACGGTTCATTACTCTGTTGAGCAATACCATACCTTCGATTTCTGATTGCCTGGTGCATTGTCAGCCAACTCGACTGAATATGAGCGATTTTAACTTTGACACCACTTAGCCGTGTTCTAATGGCGTGCGATATGTCAATTTGAATTTATTTCAAAATGAACCTTATGTCTTAGTAGACATAAGGTTCTGTAATTCTTTATTGCACACACAAACATGATACATAAATGGTTATTTCAAAAGTCATGAACATAGGCGAGCTTAACCCTAACAAGAGTTTTCTTCCAGCAAACCTTTGGGGCTAGAGAGATTCATTTTCAAGGTTCATTTTGAAATAAATTCAAATGAAATAATTTCAATTTTATTCAGTAATAAAGTTAGTTTGAGTTTGACTTTTAGGACCTTGTGATATCGTTGAGCTATGAAGGTTGCTTTTTGTGCGGCAAATCTTGAAGTCCTACATTCATCAAAAATGCACATAGGGCACATTACACCGAAAGATCTGAAGCACACTGAAGCCTTTCACCATAGTTCTTTTATCAGCCACAAGACCTATTTGACTATGACATCATCATCATTTCAGCTGTAGGACATCCACTGCTAAACATGACCTCCCCCACAGATTTCCAGATCGAATTCTTATCATGTGGGGATTTGCCCATACTCACCACGCTGGGCACGCAATTTGGCGAGCGCAGTTAGAGCTATCTTTGAGAAAATAGGGGAGGCTGCTAGGTTTTTTCCCTTAGTTTCGTCTCTTACTTACTATGCCGAAGGGGCCTATTCTTCAGCCAGGGGCCACCACTGCCGCTGACTATCTACTATAGCTAAACCTTACCACAGAACTTACGCAGTGACCAAAAAAGTACCAGCAGCCCATCGTAATCCATCATAGTCATTACCCAACAACCTAGCAGTTGTTCGAAGTAGGTAATTAGAAAGTCTAGTGCTTAGGTTTCTAGATTGTTGATAGTAGTTCTGTACGCACCAAGTAGGCTGCGTTCAAATCGATGCGAGGCGACGTGCGACCAAGACGACCAAGACGACCAAAACGACTAAGAGAGACCAAGTGAGAGCTTTTCGATAGATTACCGACTCAAGAAGAAGTAAAGGGGTTTTTGAATTTTTCAATACAAGGTGATTAAGAGTATGTATACAATCCTAAAAAAAGAAGTCTAAAGGATCAGCTGTTTTTGGGCTTTTTGGCATTTTTATAACTAGTTATTATTATTAAACATACGTACCGTACTTTCCCGTATTTTTCGGGTTTTGGGTATATGTTATGAATCAACATGTACCTATAGCCTGTAGAACCTACAAGACCGCCGTTTCGAAAAAATCGCGTAATTGCAGGCGCGGGGCTTCAATAAAATCAGAAAACAGACGCGTTCGTTTATCGCTAGATACACTGTTTCTTCGTGTTCCATTATTATCGGCCACAAGACCTCAAACTGTTCATTGACCTCACGCAAGGTGACCAGTGACACGAAGCACCGACGTGGCGGGTCGAGTTGCATTGGTCGCATAGTTGCGCAGTAATTGTTCTACACTACAATGGGATAGAGAAAGCAAAGTGCCGCTTAGCGCTTAAGCACCGTATCTATGCGCTACACCAACAACGCCATTGTCCAAATGACGCTGGCTTCGAAAATCTTGGATAGATGAAATATTTTTAACGGTTCAGCACCGCTAGTTCCACCAACATTCTGCTCAATGTTATACTTAATATAATATATACTTAATAAAATAATATAACTTTAACTACATATGGCAGTGGCGTTTACTTTTATTATTTTCATTAATCTTCTTCTTCTTCCTGCCCTTGTCCCACATTATGTGGGGTCGGCACAACATGTTTTCTTCTTCCATTCTCTTCTGTTAGCCGTCATCTCCGCACTCACATCTTTCTTACTCATGTCATCTTTAATACAATCAATCCATCTTTTCTTCGGCCTTCCTCTAGTCTTATATCCATGCACATTCATACCTAACGCTCTTCTTATTATTTTCATTAATAGTAACAGATTTTAAGATTTTCGGCGCCAGCGTCCTTCGTTCCATGGCGTAATCGGTATCGCATTGCCGATTCAAGGCAGATGCGGGTTCGAACCTGCTGGATCAGAAATGTTGGTTATCATTTATTTTCAATACATTTATCACTAGGTTCAGAAATTCAAACCCAGAAGACGCAATATTTAATGTAAGGATGGAGTGGTGGTAGTAGCCCCGGTTGTGTGTTAAAATCTCTGTCGTACACCAATAGATTTGCGCTATACTAGTGCTCTCAAACGGCGAAGAAAAACATCTTGAGAATTGAAAACAAATTGAGCATTTCCTAGAACCTAAAAATTCGAAGACATGTGCCATGAGCACGACAGGAGACACTAAGCGCACTCTAATCCTTTCACTACACTGATTCTTTCACCGACGCTCATATGCTCTTTTCAGGGCCACCATACCTCAACCTGTGGTGCAATTGTGTAAGCGTAATGGTAATGAAGTTCGTAACTTTGAGGATGATTTTATCAATTAACGCGACATCTGATGTTTTTAAAACATGAAAAGGAAGACCTTAAGATCTTGAAGTTCTCCCTTGTCAAGTTTGGAACGTTTTGAATGTTTCTAAGATTGTTCAAATCAGCCTCAAAGTTGCGAACTCCATTGCCATACGCTTACGTTATTGCACCACTGGTCACTGACCTAATACAGGATGACCAATAAATAATCTGTGACACGACAAACAAGCAAGCAACCCAAAATCCCAACCATTGGCGATGACTTAGTGCCAGCTTTTGTGTAATGGAATATCGAATTGACAAGAAATAATGTCACCATATGTAATTATTGGTAATTGCAAAGACCTAACGCAGGATGCCAAAGAATGAACCACCAACCCGCTAAATCGGCCAAGGTTCTAGTGAATCAACGAGTGCATTGAACAATGATTGAGCACGCATCCTACTAACCAATTTAAGCGTTCATGGTGGCTTGTCAAGTTGTTCGTAAGCGCGATCATCAGATGGACGGGTGACCGCTAATGGCATTACCAACTCCGTTCTTCGGAGGCCCCGGCTGTACGTGGAGCCCTAGGGCGAGCTTGCTTGCTTGTCTTGTCACTGATTCTTTCTTGGTCATCATGTGTTAGGAAAGTGAACAGGTTGAGGAATGGTGCTCCCCCCTGTGCTCGCGAGCGAGCTTAAATTCCATCACAGAGTTGGTCAAGATATACGCTTCGGCAATCATCCTACCATCCTACTTCCTACTACAATAATAATATTATAAATGCAAAAGTTTGAGGGGATGTTATGAAAGTTCTTACTAGATACCTGCGCTATTTATTTGCCTCTCGTTTCTTTCACAGCATTAAAATTATGATCCAAGTGTTATTTTCTATGCAACGTATAGACTATTGCCTTTTCAAAAGTTAGTAGGTACGGTCAATAGCGACTGTGAAGCCGCCAACAGTACCGGATCCAGGGAGTGGGCTAAGGGGCTCAAGCCCCCACATAAACATCTGGGTCCACCGCCGACAAATCTCAAATTAATCCTTGTATTACATTAACCTACTTTCTTACTACTAAGTATAGTAGCAGATAAATAAATAAATATGCCGGACATATCACATATGGTCAACGATCCCATACTGCCTGTACTATGGGTACCAGAGACTGATATGCATAATAGATAAATATTATACACCCAGACACAGAACAAACATCAGTGTTTATTTTTTATTTTTTTATATTCCGGACATATTCACACGGTCAACTGATCCCAAACTAGGCATAACCTGTACTATGGGTACCAGAGACTGATATACATAATAGATATATATTTAACACCCAGACACAGAACAAACATCAGTGTTTATCATACAAAAGTTTGTCCAGTGCGGGAATCGAACCCGCGACCTCTAGCGCAGAAGGCAGAGTTACTACCAACTGAGCTATGAGGCCTGTAGATAGTAATCTACAGTAAAAAAATTCACTTAACCTTACTTAATCCATTTTCAACGAAATAAAAGTATCTGGCAGACTACAACCTGTCGAAGTCATTGAATAATATGCTCAATGTTACCCATGGAGACACGCTATGCGTTTATATAGTAAATAATTTTTTGTGGTTTTTTTAGTGTTTACCAAGGTGAACCAGCTGAAATAAACCCTTCCAAAACAATCCTGGATCCGTCACTGCCCATGGTACCTAGGTGTGTAACGGGCCTTTTCAAATCTTCGGTTAAGATGAGTAGGCAAGTAAGTATAATGGAACTGTCGTCGACCCCGTTATTAGCTCTCACTTCGTGACACTGGTTCTTTTTGCGTCCACCCATCGGCTTAGCCGGTTTTTTGGCCTATGTCTAGCAGTAGACTTCTGTGCCAACATTTGGATGGAACTCACAACAAACATGTCTTGACAACTTTTTTTCTAAGCTCATCTTTGGTGGCTCGTTCTTGCTAGTTTGAAAAAAGTTATTTGTTCAATCGATGGATTCTTCGCGACGTGACCGTGAAGCCTTCATCGCCGGGTAGGGCTAACACCAGTAACCTCTTTATAATACCTCTGAGGTTGTTGCAAATGTACCTTTTGATCAGGCATTAGCTATACTACGGCCGAATTTATAAACGAGTACTTAGTTATTTGTTTAAACAACAATACAAACGCATTTCCATTATCATAATGACGCGCGTTGTTTTGAATCAGGGGTCAAAGTAGTTCTTTATCATAAAATGCATAAATATTAATAATATAACTCGCTTGTGCCCGCACTCCGCTCGCGTGTTACCTAAATAAAAAGTTGCCCATATGCTGTTCTAGGTAAATAACTCTATTTATTCGAAATTTCATCGAAATGAATTAAGCCGTTAAAAAAATAAAATAAATAAATAAATATTCCGGACATATTCCGGACATATTCACACGGTCAACTGATCCCAAACTAGGCATAGCCTGTACTACGAGTACCAGAGACTGATAAACATAATAGATATATATTTAACACCCAGACACAGAACAAACATATGTGTTCAACACACAAATGTTTGTCCAGTGCGGGGATCGAACCCGCGACCTCTAGCGCAGAAGGCAGAGTTACTACCAACTGAGCTATGAGGCCAGTCAGTTAAGGCGTGATTAAGCCAATAAGTTCCAAACATTCTAACAAACTTTCGCATTTATAATAGAACTTGGTTCCGCCCGCGGCTTTGCTCGCGTGCCTACATAAAAAGTAGTTTTAGTATAATTAGACAGCGACTGACGCCAGTGAATGGCACCGATGCAGATGGCCAGAGCTCACTGCCGGACAGTCATTGTCACTGAACGTCGTCGATGCAGACGGGCGGAGCTCTCTGCCGGACAGTCACTGTTGCTGGACGTCTTCGACGCAGACGGAGCTCTCTGCCGGACAGTCATTGCCACTGAACGTCGTCGATGCAGACGGGCGGAGCTCTCTGCCGGACAGTCACTGTTGCTGGACGTCTTCGACGCAGACGGAGCTCTCTGCCGGACAGTCATTGTCACTAAACGTCGTCGATGCAGACGGGCGGAGCTCTCTGCCGGACAGTCACTGTTGCTGGACGTCTTCGATGCAGACGGAGCTCTCTGCCGGACAGTCATTGTCACTGAACGTCGTCGATGCAGACGGGCGGAGCTCTCTGCCGGACAGTCACTGTTGCTGGACGTCTTCGACGCAGACGGAGCTCTCTGCCGGACAGTCATTGTCACTGAACGTCGTCGATGCAGACGGGCGGAGCTCTCTGCCGGACAGTCACTGTTGCTGGACTTCTTCGACGCAGACGGAGCTCTCTGCCGGACAGTCATTGTCACTGAACGTCGTCGATGCAGACGGGCGGAGCTCTCTGCCGGACAGTCACTGTTGCTGGACGTCTTCGACGCAGGCGGAGCTCTCTGCCGGACAGTCACTATCGCCGGTGAACATCGATACAGGCGGACAGTCACTGTAAATAGTTCACCAACATAATTAATCACTATCTTACTTTAATACGGACAATAATCAATGAATGACGGTTTTTTTTCATAAAAGTTTTTTTTTCTTAAATGGCAATAGAAAGAAAGAAAGAAAAGACATTTATTTGTGACGACAATACAACAATGAGACATACAGACAATAGATAATAATAATAACAATAGAAATGTTGAAAAAACAAAAACAACAAAAAAGAAAAAAAACACAGGCAAATAAAAAATAAGAAAAAAGGTACAAGTTGTAAGAATGTGTGTCCTAGCACCCAGTCCACGCTTCGTCACAAATTGGAGTCCAACTCAGCATTTGTTGTGCCGTATTGGCAGCACAACGCTGGTCTTCCGTTGGAACCAAGCAGTGCGTCACGGATGTCACATTCAGATTTATACATTACAAAGAATATTTAGTTTATCGATATATACAATATAATATATGTTAAATAATAACTGTGCTTACCTAATACAATAATAATTCAAAATAAAATAAAAAACTCATCAAACAGTTGCAAATTTAGTGTCTGAGGGTAGAGGCGAATTAATACCTGGTAGAGGAATACCTGAATCCATTTAGATAACAACGTGTAATTTCTAGATGAATATTATTTTCGAGTTATTGGCAGTCTCTTCTGTTCATTTACGCTTGTTTAAACAGCTTGTGTCGATTGAATGTTATTCTGTTCAGTCTTGTTGTAGCGCAGGAGCGGTGGCCGCGTGCGCAGACAATAAATAACATTGCGTGTACAATTAAATTGAATTAATCTTTTAATTCACTTGAACCGTCTTAAAGTGCTGTATTCGTGTGAAAATGTGAAGGAATACCAGGAGTTCATAAAAAATAAGGAGAAATTTTGAAAGGTGCTAGAAATAATGAAGGTAAGCTGGAAGCTGTTCAAATATGTATATTAATACACTAGCTGGCTTGGTACTCAGATAAAAAGTAGCCTTTATGCTATTCTAGGTAAAGAACTATATTTATTACAAGTTTCATCGAAATCAGTTCAGCCGTATCGGTGTGATTGAGTAAGAAACATCCATCCATCCTAACTTTCGTATTTATTATAGTAGGTACTCGTAGCTCACTACTATAATAAAATTAATATGTACCTATAAAATATATCTTGTTATGTGTTATCATTGTATGTGTCGTAAAATTTGAAAGAAATTCCAGAGTCCAGATACTATTGCAGGAATTAGAAAGGCGTCAAAACAATGAAGGTTGGCGGTTAGGCTATTTTCGATTGCGCATTTAATACTTTGGGCAAGAAGTAGTACCGACTGGTAAGATCTAATCGAAAGTATCGTAAGTGTAGTTGGTAATGCTTAGAAACTAACATTTAGCCAACAGCTTCGTAAGTTACGGCGCGTGATAGTAAAGGAGTCCTTGTTTATCTACTTTTTAGGTTTCCGTATTCCATCAGGAACATCAGTCCGCCCAGTCTCGACTCGTAACCATATCTTACTAAATAAATGAAGTTTGGATGGATGGATGTTTGTTACTCAATCACGCATTTTGCAGTGTGATAAAATAAAATAAAAATAATAATTCCGGACATTATCACACACGGTCAACTGATCCCAAACTAGGCATAGCCTGTACTAAGGGTACCAGAGATTGATATACATAATATATATATATAGCTACTTTATATATATTGTGAGAGATTATAGTCTGGAGTTGTACATAGGCTGCTTTTTATCCCGTTAAAATGTACGGTTTCCGTGGGATAGATTTGTTTTTGTGTTTCACAGAGCAAGGTGATTTTTGTGTTCAGATCAGAGAATGACATAGGCTACTTTTTATCCCTTTATTGATTTAAAATGAACTGAAAAAAAATATTGCCACCATTTACGCGTTTTATGTTCTCGCCTCGCATCGCAACTTCTCTCCGCCACGGACCATAAAAAAACACATTCTTAAAAAGCGGCGAGCGTATTGAACCGAACGATCGGCGCCGTACGTTCCGCAGATGTGTTACACTTAGATCACGTTTTGCTGGATATCCGCTGTTGGCTTCAAGTACTCACGGAACGTTACCCCACATACAAGGCTATTTATAATAATTGTATACATCCAGAAAGGGACTTCTTCTATCAGCATTAAGATAAAATATAAGCGGAAAGTTTTTATTTTTTAGCTGTTCCCGAAAATTTTCAATTTAGCTGTATTTGGTCTTTTTTATTGATGTCGAACTTTTCCTTATCTAAAACAGCTGAATTGGATCACTTGGATCACCTTGTATGAAAACATGGAATAAGGCCGTACGTTTAGGTACCTAAGCATAACATGTTGCAATACTACTTCCGCTATATCGCAAACGTAATTATGTCAGTGACCGCTTCTTAAGAAACCGGGGCTTAAGACCATAAAAGCATCACCAAGGCAAATAAAATTGAAATCGCCATAAAGAATTAACACCTGTGTTTTGGGATTGTTAATTATCTACATTTAAGGTGAATTTGTAAAGTGATGTGAGCAGTTTTATTTATAATTACATAAACAATGTTTTCCGGATCTTAGGTTTAAAGAACTTTATTTTTATATAAACACAGGGTTTACTTATAATGAGATGCATAAAAGCGAATACGATATATCTAGTTTTTACTATATATAAACTGGTCTCTGGTACCTAATATAAATTATAACTAAATATCATCAAAAAATAAACTATTATTTATCGATCTACAAGTAGTGTAGTAAACCGAGCTTTTTTCATATATTTTACCTTGGTTGCTTGTCGTGTCTGATTCTTTCTTGGTCATCCTATAGGTAAACGGTCAGTGACCAGGTTGAGGTGTGGTGGCCCTGAAAAATGCCAATAACCGTCGGAGAAAGATTCAGTGTAGTGAACTCCTCGAGGCTCCTTTCATAATGAACATTAAACATTTCATAATGATTAATAAAAGATCCCGCAAGATACAAAATGGCGTAAGCAAAATATTAGGCAAAACCACAAGATGACCAAATTGACCAAAGCACCGTGTAATCTACAGCCGACAGCGGCATCATAGTTACTACTGCCACCAGTAGTGTTGCTTGCTTGCTTGTCGGGTCACTGATTCTTTCTTGGTCTTGGTCGGTTCCTGTATAAGGTCAGTGACCAGGATGAGGTATGGTGGCCCTGAAAAGGGCCTATGGCAGTCGGTGAAAGGATCAGTGTAGTCAAAAGGATTAAAGTGCGCCTCTCGGAGGCTACTTTCGTGCACATGTCACTTGTTGTTTGAGTCATATATTCATATTCTTTATTGTCATGCATGGTGACTAAGTACATGCGCTAGATGGCGGACGAATCGTTCTTTTTTTTGTTTTTTATTTCTACTTTTGTTTTAAGTTGTTTGTGTTTGTGGAAGTTTAGTTTTAAGTTCCGATTGAGCGGTGTGGTCGCTCAGCGACAAAGCCTTCATGCTAATATTCAATAAATAAAAAAAAAATGACTGACGAATGAAGTCGATTGTACGTCTTTTAAATGCCTGCATTGGTAACTTCACTGAGAGCAATTCTATTGCGTTTAGTGTTGTAACTATAAATTGAGTTGCTTTTTGTAAGTTTCAGTACTAACCTAACAATTGGCCGATACTTTATAGTTTTTTTACGTTCCTAATAGTTCCTATTGACTTTAATCAGTAAATGTAGGAATAATTATGAAATTTATTTTAAAAATATTTAAGACTAGTTTTCACCCGCGGTTTCGCTCGCGTGGTACCTGTGAAGATAAAAAGCATATATGCTATTCCAGACTATGATCTGTCTCAGTGTCAAATTTCATCCAAATCCGTCGGCCGTGTGGGCGTCATGAACAACAAACATCAAAACATCCTCACAAACTTTCTTATTTATAATATTACTAGCTTAGCTTCCGCCTGCGGCTTCGCTCGCGTACTTACATAAAAAGTAGCCTCTATGCTATGCTAGTTAAAGAACTTTACCTATTCCAAGTTTCAACGAAACCGGTTGAGCCGCTACGGCGTGGTTGAACAAATAATCATCGAAATACCAGCAAAAAATAAATGTGTTAAATGTTACTGTACCTCAACAAAACACACACACAGAACCTGTTCCTTTAGTATAAACAAACAAAAATGGCTGTTGATAAGAATTATGACTAACTTTGCATCTAGGTACATAAAGATGAAACGCGATTTGGCATACTGCATTGTATTAATATGTCCAACGAAACCTTCTCAAACTTAAAAAAGGGAAAGCAGCAGCATTTCCACTTGAGTAAAACTTTCCAAGTTTCAATGGGAAAATAGGCCGAGATTTTATGGGCATGTGAAGAGACCACTTAACTACTTTGCCAACCAGGCATCAGAACTGTCCTTCACCGGTATAAGATCAATCATCATCACATACAATGTAAAAGATACATAGGGAGACCGAAAACAACATAAAAAGCTAGTACAGTGTCCAATGATGATGTCAAAGATCTAACGAAGTGGAAAAAAATTATAAATAATTAAATATTCCGGACATATCTCACACGGTCAACTGATCCCAAACTAGGCCTGTACTATGGGTACCAGAGACTAACATACATAAATAAAATAAAATAAATATAAAAAGAGCTTTATTTCCTATACACTATTACAGATAGAACAATATATTTACTTAATCTAAATTCTATTAAAATTAAAAGTTTCACGTAAATTTTCTGTGTATAAATACAATATAAGTTACCTATATACTAAACAGATTTATTCCTAAGCTAGTGTATGGGACCACCAATCGTGGTAAAAGCCTCCTCCAAGTTTTTCCAATGCTCCCTGTCTCTTGCAAATCTAGGCCATATCTTTCCGGCAACTTTTACAATGTCGTCACTCCATCTTTGTAGTGGTCTTCCTCGTTTGCGCTTTTTGTCCTGTAACATACATAATAGATATATATTTAACACCCAGACACAGAACAAACATCTGTGTTAGTCACAAATGTTTGTCCAGTGCGGGAATCGAACCCGCGACCTCTAGCGCAGAAGGCAGAGTTACTACCAACTGAGCTATGAGGTCAGTCAATTATGTAGAACATGTAGTAGGTACTTTTGACTTAAAATGTCGAAAGTTCCTCAATTGCCAAAATCGTTCCCCATTTCAAATTTAAGAGGTATGGATTCCCATTCATGCGTTCTACATTACATTAGGAACCGTTGGAAGATGGTTACGAAGCTCTTACAATACTGTAAGAGCTTCGTTAGCACTCGTGGCGTCGATTTCTGTGTTCAGTACGGATATCAAATTTAAGCACACTATTAAAATGTAAAAGTCACCATGGAAGAACAGACGTCCTATACTCTCTCTCTCTCTCTTTTCCTGGCTACAAATCCCACATGATAGTTGGGTCAGCCTTTCTGCAGCTTTTGCACCACTTCACCTGATCTTTGATATCTTCACCGAACCGTATTCCTCTAGCTTTTTTCCTTAGTCACCTTTACGATATTCACGGGTAGGTTCATATGGAGGGGCCTATTTACAGCCGGGGCCGCCACGGAAAGTTTATATACTATTACTAAACATTAATAAGAGACCATTTTTCCAGACTGACAGGCAGAAATGGTCGTTCAAGGAGATAGCGTACCAGGCGGAGCTGAACCGACACGAGGACTCGGACTCCGCTGAGGTCGCGTACATGCTGTGCGATGAGGACCCTTTCACCAGAAAGCAAAGTATTGAGGATTTACGGAACATGATATACGGTGAGTTTCCGGTACCTTATAGTTTTCCCTATGATGAAATGTTATTACTCTACTAAAGGCCAGCATAGCTATTGTGTAACTTTGAAGCAAACATGAGGGGGAGAAGTTTTCTCTTGTAAATTTTTAAGCGTTTTGGATATGGTTGAAATTGTTAAAATCATCCTCAAAGTTTCGAACTTTATTCCCATTTTGCTTATACAATAGCACCCCAGGTCAAGTGTACCCTAAACCGACGCGCATGTATGAGGGATGTGACGAGAGTGAATGAAGAAAAAGAGCATGTCAGGATCGTAGCAAGTGGAAAGCCGTGGTCTTTGCCGACCCCTCTGGGAAATAGGCCGGATTTTATGTATGTATGTATTTCTAATAGGTCCTAAGTGCTAGGCTAATAGTTGAGAAAATGACATCTAGATTAGGTACCCACATTACATAGAAGCGACTATAGTCGTTATTGATTTTTAGCAACAAAATTGCAGCGGAATCACTGTTATAAGTAGTTGAGGTTTTGCATGTTTGATAAAATAATCACCTCAGTCAGTGGACCCAGACCGACTAAGTACCGTTTTTACTTTTTGTCCCTTCACGGTGATGCCCTCCTCAAAAAACCTTCCCTCTGGCAACGACTCAAATCTCGTTGCCCGAACAAAATTTTTCTTTGGCCGCAGCTGTCCTGCGCTCGCTGCAGCAAGCTACCCTTCACATCCATAAATTAATTTGAAAATGTTAATTTTTTCAGACAGAGGTGAATGCCACCCTCCGCGGTCAGATGACGCCTTCTTGCTGCGGTTTCTCAGAGCCAGGAAGTCGATACCAGCTCGAGCACATAGACTGGTAGTCACCTGTTTATTCTGTTTGTGTTTCAGTATTCATTTATTCATTATACCTACTTACCTACCTATATACTTTTACTTCTACTTCTAGTTCTACTTATTCTTATTTTATTTATTTTTGATCTACCATTCCTACCTACCTACCGACATCGACTGAAGAACGCGAGCAATGAAGCATTCTGCGATCGTGAGGTCGCCGTAAAGGGTTCCATCTGAAAACTTCGTGTGCGGCATCAAAGCTGAGATGGAACCTTTTTTGGCTCACGCATGCATCGGCACGGACTAATGAATACCCTAGTTTTGTTACTTCCTACCTACTTTTGTTTTCTTTCCTCCCTACCTTTTGTATTGTAACCTGTACCTTGTGTCTTTTTTTTTTTTTTATTAGTTTGTGCTGTGCTTGTGTGTCCAACATAAATGTTTTTTCTTTCTTTTCTTTCTTTCTTTCATTGAAACCGCATGGATTATTTTTAAACGTCTTAAATCTAGTTTAATTCGCGTTAATTTAATACCACTCATACTAGTAGTAGTAGAGTATTTAAATATATTAGCAAGATCGATTTTTCACGTTAGGCTTAGGTCTCGGTTTTTTTCTAAAGACCGGTCGGTATATAGCCATAAGACACTCGCCAAGGTTATTTCAAGTTCTTATGTTCTTGACTTTTGAAGTAGTTTGGCCTTAAAATTCATAAGGGCGATCGAACATTACCAAAAATATTCGGTCAGACCAAAAGCAATTTACAAATACAAATACAAATGTTTTTATTTCGTTCACAAAGTTCATATTATCTTATACAATATTTCGGAGCCTCCTTTTAAGTATATAATACTTGTAATAGGGAGGCCTCGCTCTTCCTTAGTTACTTTAGGCCATAATTAAAACAAGGCCTATTGACAATTAAAACATTAGGGCAATACAGATAAAAATAAAATAGTGAAAGATAAATTAAAAGATGAGGGTAGATTTATATTGAATGCCTTGAGTTGAATTGCTTGAGTGCTCGACGTGGTGTGGTCTAAGTTAAAAACTCAAAGTGTTCAATGACATTTTTAAAACTAGTTATAATATTAAATTAAGTAATTTTTAAAATTAATTTATTAATCTACAATCCTTATGTTCTGTGAGTGTCTTATTCATATGTTTTTATGTGGGTTCATGTGTGTAAGTTACCAGTGTGTGTTGTGCGTATGTGTGTGTGAGTGTGTGGTGCTCTTGAGGACACCGGGCTCTTAAGAGTCCTAAGAGTCTTATTTAACACGTTAACACCATATGTTACATAATCGTACACAGCGATTTTTGTATTACCAAGGGCAAATGTAGTAAACGAGCTTTCTGTGTTTCTGAGCATGTTTAAATTTTGTTTCAGTTAGTTCGATACTGCACCTTTAGAGATCAGAACCCGCACCTGTGGCGGGATATCGACTGGTTCAGCATGACCAGAATGGGCAACATCTTCGAAGGAGTGCTCTATGATAGGCCTGATGTTGGCAGACTGATTGTTTGCAGGCTTGGTATGCAAATGTAAAATGTATTTCTTTTTTATTGCTATACAACTAAGGTGAAGACGAGACAACAATTTTATTGCTATACAACGAGAAAAGATGGATGGACTGTGTAAAAGTGGATATGGTGAAGAAAGGAGTGAGTGTTGAGATGACGACTGATAGAGGGAAATGGAAGAAGAATACATGTTGTGCCGACCCCACATGACGTGGGGTAAGGGCAGGAAGATGATGACAACTAAGGTGGTAATCAAGTTTACGGCCCACTTATTGGTACCGTGGTTACCGTAGCTTATGAACTATTGGAAACTATTTGTTTCAAAATGATCTTTACACCTACACGTTAAAGTCTATTTTAAATTTTGAAATTTGAGGGCTTGGTGTACATATGTATATCGCAAGCCTGTAAAAGTAAAACTCTAAAAAAAGAATGAAATTGGACTGCTTTTTCTATGAAATTATTTGATATACCAGTAGAGTGGAGGAATTAGCGAAATACTTCGTGTCAACATATAAACACTCTAAATTAAAATGGCCAACTGTTCCAGGAAAATGGGAGCCAAGCGAGATCCCAGTAGAAGACCTCATCAGGGCCTGTCTTCTCCTCCTGGAGGTCGGCATCATGCAGCCGAAGCTCCAGATCCTGGGCGGAACCGCTATACTGGACTGCGAAGGTCTCACTATGAGGCACATGCGACAACTGTCTCCGACCATTGCTGTTCACGCGATGAATGTTATGGGGGTATGTCATACTTGTGTCATACTATGTGTATTAAGAAGGCCCCGGCTGAAGAATAGGCCCCTCTACATCTACTTATCTGCGGATTTCGTAAGAGGCGACTAAGGGAAAAAAGCTAGGGGATGGGCAGCAGCGTCCCTCATTTTAACAACGATAGCTTTAACTTCGCTCGCCAACCATGCGGCCCAGCGTGGTGAGTATGGGCAAATCCCCACATGATAAGAAATTTGCTGTGGGGGAGGCCAAGTTCAGCAGTCGAACGGCTGAAATGATGATGATGATGACTAAGTGTATTTTATAAACATTTACTTATTTCGCGCCATAAGTGCGGGCAGAGGGGTGGTTCAAGCTGGAGTTCTGTGGGGTAGGGAGGGGGTGATAGAACGAGGATAGTTACCTATGCTGAGATGGGACCTATTTGGCGTACAACCACGCTGAAGGGACAACGGTACCTACCTATCTGCGTAGTGCTTACCTTCTTTGTTTGTTTGTTATATATACTTAGTTAGGTGCATACTTAATTCTAAGGTTGTGTTTCTTGTGACTATCTGTGTGTTTTCATGTGTGTCAAATAAATAATATTTTTCAACACACTCATAAAGTGGCTCTAATTTCACCGCAATTAGGCACATAATGATACCTGTAAACAAACTGTGACTTTTTCATTGCTGTTATTCACTAGTGAGATAAAAAAAGTTTTATTTTATTTAATTGGTTGAGTTGCTTTGTTCTTTAAAAAGTTTCGATACAAAAAGATCGTGCTCACTAGTACAAAAAAAAGAAACCTGATTCTTTTAGTCTATGGCCGATCGCCATTGTTAGATGCGGGCGCATAGAAAAACTAATGAATTTTTCCCGCCTTAGCGAAAAAAAATTCACAACTCGTTTTCACAGTTGCAGTTATTTTTAGTATTATTTTCTTCACAAGTGTGTTGAAAAAACGTATGATGATAACCGTCCTCGGCTTTTTCAATGGCGCCTCAGCAGTAATCACCAACATTACACACTTGTACCATAATGTACTATTATTCTATAGTGGCGTAGACGTCACATTATATATTTGTTTCTCATTACAGTATGCATTTCCGATTCACCAGCGCGGCATCCACATAATCAATTGTTCGCGGTTCTTTGAGACTCTGTTCCCTCTGTTCAAGCGGTTTGCGCCTGCTGATGACTTGTGGAAAAAGGTGCACTTCCACGGGTACGACTTCTCTTCTTTACACAGGTGAAGATTCACAGTTTTATCAGCTTTTATTCAACGTGGAGGAGGAAGGGCATAGCTAGATTTTCTCGTTCTAAATTGGAGCAGCCCGGCTGGGGAGGTACCTCGCGGAGAAGATCGCAGCCAAATAACATTATTTGGTTGCAAATAGTGTTGTGTTCCTGCGGTGAGTAAGGTTGCAAGAGCTCTTTAGGGGGAGGGGGGAGGGGTCGGCAACGCGTGCATGATGCCTCTGGTATTGCAAGCGCTCATAGGGCTACGGAAACCTACCAACAGGTGGGCCGTATGCTTGTTTGCCACCTCAGTTGTATAAAAAAAAGCTTCCAAGTTCGCTTTGCGAGCTGTGGAGACGGCTATGCTTGGTGTTTCTCTGCGAGATCCAATCAGAAATGAGGAGATCTGTAGACCAACGTAGCCCGAAGAACTGACGGCCGTTGGGGTAGCTTGCGTTCTTCTTCGGTCAGTGACCAGGTTGGTATTGGTGTTACTGAAAAGGGACCTATAAAACTGATGGTTTATGGTCGTTGCACATACCGTGGTATTGCTAGTCGTTAAATATTTCTCACTCACACTCACTCGGACAGTGAGCTGTTCTTATAATGATATTGGAAGAAACAGCGGATCTCTTCGATAGACGAGTACATAAACATATTTTATTTTTCAGATTCGTAGACCCAGAATGCCTCCCCCGAAGGTACGGTGGCTTCCAAGATGAAACCTCCCTTGAAATGTGGCTTACAAAGATCAGGCATTACAAAAACAAGGAGTTTGACGAAGATATGAGGACACTGGGCTATTATGCCGACTGATAAAGTAAAGCTAGTGAAACCTTCAGCGCAGTCACCTAATGGACCGCTCATGGCATTTACAGCTGAGCGCTTGTGCGGTTCTCTGTCGTGGCTAAAAAATCCATGACAGAGGCCTTTTGATGGCGTAAAAATTATATGTACCTATTCATCGTGTTGGTCACTTGAACGAACCTAATTATAGGTACAATTGAAATGCAGAAAATGCTCAGTGGTAACCTTTTTTTCATAACATCCTGTCCTACTCATCATCTTCCTGCCCTTATCCCACATCATGTGGGGTCGGCACAACATGTATTCTTCTTCCATTTCCCTCTATCAGTCGTCATCTCAACACTCACTCCTTTCTTCACCATATCCACTTTCACACAGTCCATCCATCCTGTCCTACTAATATTATTAATGCGAAAGTTTGTGAGGATGTTTGAACGTAACGGCTTAATCGATTGCGATGAAACTTGGAATAGATAGAGTTCTTTGTCTAGAATAGAGCTTATAGGCTACTTTTATCTATGTACCACGGGAACGAAGCCGTGGGTGCAAGCTACTTTTTTACATTATGTAACGAGAAATAAATTTATTTTAAATGTACCTATACAAATGTCGCCAGCGTCTTGGGGACGCTTCCGACTGGTAGTGATCTGGATCAGTTGAGCTATCTATAGATCGTTTGTAACGGTCTTTAGATGGCTCAACTGTTTCTTGTGTATTTTGTAAATATTAACTTGTATTAGTTTTAAGTTTCTTTCTGTAAATAAAATTTATTTACCTATACAAAGCTTGGTTTCCATTTATTAATAAAAACCTTTTACGCACTTCACTGGCATTTTTTTTTTACAATCTATAAAATGCAAATTCTTCAATCAAAGAAAGAACCAGCAGCCTCATAATTTTGTCAATATTGTCTGCAAGCATATACACATTAAGGTTGAACTTGTTTTTATCAATTTTGCATACAAAAGACATCAACGCTTTCACCTTGACCTAATTTACGAAGATAGCAATCTACCGGAGTGAATCTGCGTAACATTATGTAGTAGTAAAAGTGCTTAGAAGCGACATCTGTGTTCTATCAGTTGTAATACTTTGTGAAGCGTTTGTCAACTTTTGGAAAATGTCTTATTGAAAGTGCATTCGTTATGCATGTGAATGTAGAGCTTCTAGCATAAAGCGGTAGATGGCACTCTTATAAAACTACCAGTTCTGGTGTGATTGAGTTACACACATCCATCCATCCATCCAAACTTTCGCATTTATAACAGTAGTAAGATTATTATTATAAATGCATTATTATTATTAGCATTTATAATAGTAATTTTCATATTTTTTCTTCACGAGTACCAATTTACTCAGTAAATCAGACATATCTATGCAATGTAATAAGGGTGAAATAAATAAAAATGAATATACGAAAAAAAAAATGCAAGTTTGGTCAAATAATGTTTATTATCATAAAATGTGTTGTCAGAAATTCCATAAAAGTTGAAACAAGACAACGTTGTGAACATGTTGTGAAATTTGTGACCCATTATCTCCCTATTCACTATAAATACCCACTACGAGGTCAACATTCCATTTATTGTCATGCGTGTGAGCAGTGCATGTCAAAATATCGAAGTTTCTTGGCAACATTTGTGTTCATGATTCTAATGAATTTGACGACCGCAGAAGCGCAGCGGGCGAGTGCCCGTCTGAGACGCAAGGAGTGTGGGTTCGATTCATGGCAAATGTTTGCATGATCTGCAAATATTTGTTCCAGGTCTAGACCTAGAACAAATATTACATGGTAGTCGTAGTTTCTGATTACCACGACACAGGGAATTCTAGTGTGGGGTCTGGACTATGTATATGGTTTTTATTTATTATTTATTTGTCGTAAACCTGAATAAACCTGATCAGTAAAAGTAAAAATTAAAAGTAGAGGTCCTCACAAACATTACGTGCTACATAATTATACATCGAAATATACCTAAAAGTATATATATGTAAATCATCATCATCATCAGCCTGTAGAAGTCCACTGCTGGACATAGGCCTCCCCCAAAGAGTTCCATGACGAACGGTCTTGAGCCTTCTCCATCCACCGACTTCACGCAACCTTCACATCGGGTCCATCATGTCGTCGGTCCATCGGGTGGGGGGCCTTCCAACACTGCGTCGCCCGGTTCGTGGTCGCCATTCGAGAACCTTTACTCCCCAACGGTTGTCGGTTCTGCGAGCTATTAGCCTGCCCACTGCCACTTCAACTTGCTAATTCTGAGAGCTATGTCGGTGACCTTAGTTCTTCTACGGATTTCCCCATTTCGGATCTTATCACGCAGTGAAACTCTAAGCATAGCTCTCTCCATAGCCCGTTGCGCGACTTTGAGCTTGTATATGAGGCCTATAGTTAACGACCAATACCGACAATGGTGACGGTCGGCCGTGGTGGCACCGGCTAAAATAGAATAAAGAATAGGCCCCTCCATATCTCTATCCGCGGATGTCGTAAGAGGCGACTAAGGGAAAAAAGCTAGGGGATGGGCAGCAGCGTCCCTCATTTTAAAAACGATAGCTCTAACTGCGCTCGCCAACCCGCATGTCCAGCGTGCTGAGTATGGGCAAAACCCCCCACATGATAAGGAATTTGCTCTGTCTGTGGGGGAGGCCATGTTCAGCAGTGAACGTCGTACAGCTAAAATGATGACCGACGATATATGTAAATATATTGAAGATTCATTTAAGTACACAAAGGTGATTATTAGGTACACGTATAACATAGACCAGTAATAAAATAAAAATAAATAAAAAGAGCTTTATTTCCACACAAAAATGTACATTACTAAAGATAAAAGATAAAATAATTATAAATTGATTTTTAATATGGACCGCCTTCGGCGGTATAAGCCTCCTCCAAGGATCTCCAAACCTCCCTATCACGTGCCGTTATTGGCCACATTTTCCCAGCCACTTGGATGATCTCTTCGTTCCATCTTTTGAACGGTATTCCTCTTTTCCTTTTTAAGTTTAAGGGTACCCAGTTGGTGACGATGTGGGGCCATCTATTTGGCTTCAATCTTTGTATATGACCTGCCCATTTCCACTTTAAGCCCATTATTCTTTTTATTACATTCTTGTTTTGTCTCTTATTGCAGTATTTTTGACACGATCTCTGAGCTTGATGTTTAAAAAACTCCTCTCCATTCCTCTCTGGCATGTTCTGAGTCTCTCCAGCATCTTCTTTGTTGTTGGCCAAGTTTGACAGGCATGGCAGGTTAGGCCATCAAAGAAATCTTCAAGAGCAATCTACCCATAAAAACTGAAAAGCAAAGCCATGGATATCTGTTTAACATAGACCAGTAGGTAGTTGTTATTATAGACCTCTAAACTAGTTGTGCATTGAGCTCCTCGTACGTATCGTTTACTGATCAACCTGATTTATTATCTTTGATATATTTAGTACCTAGTGAAAGCATTGTTGGAGTTGTGGTAGTGGTCCCGCCTTCTAATCACAGGTCATGGGTTCGAACCCAGTCGTGCACTTATGGATTTTCCATTCGGAAAGTTCTTGTGCGCTATAGGTAGGTACTAGTGCCTTCAAACGGTGAAGGAAAACATCGTGAGGAAACCGGCATGTCCTAGTACCTAAAAATTCGAAGACGAGGGTTAGAGCAAAAAAACCCGCCCATTTATTGATTTTGTAAATTAACTTGTTCATTATTTATATATATTACTAGCTGGTGCCCGCGACATCGTCTGCGCAGGGTTAGTATAATATACTTACTTGAAGTTTATCGTCATATTTTGGACAATTCACACAATATCTTTATAAATTGTAGCCTATGTGTTATTCTGATGTATAAGCTATATTATTGTGAAATTTCATTAAAATCCATTCAGTAGTTTTACGTGAAAGAGTAACAAACATCCATCCATCCATACTTACAACGAAAGTTTGTAAGTATGGATACGTTTATAATAACAAATAAAAAAAATTAAAAAAAAAAATCCGGACATATCACACATTGTCAACTGATCCCAAACTAGGCATAGCCTGTACTATGGGCACCAGAGACTGATATACATAATAGATATATATTTAACACCCAGACACAGAACAAACATCTGTGTTAGTCACAAATGTTTGTCCAGTGCGGGAATCGAACCCGCGACCTCTAGCGCAGAAGGCAGAGTTACTACCAACTGAGCTATGAAGTCAGATAATATTAGTAGGATTATCAAAGAACTATGATATATAAAATGTTACTAAAATTTATTAATTATTTATTCGTTGCTATCGCGTATGCTACGAGGCTAGGTCAAAGTCACGCAACTGGCAGTCAGTGAGCATGCTATAGGCTCGCAGAACAGACAACCGGAGAATAAAGCTTCTCAAATGGTGAACATGAACCGGATGCGCCTAAGAGGATATAGGTAAGACAGTACGACTGTCACCAAAGAGGATCTATGACACTACGACTGTCACCAAAGAGGATATAAGACACTACAACTATCACTTGACCAGATATAGAGTAGGTTTTTGCGCCGCCATTAAAGTTTCATCATATTTCATACATTTTGTTCTTGTATGGATGTTTCGCCTGGACGACGCAGTGAAGCGAGGCCCCCTTCTAATGGGCGATGACATTTTGAAGGTCGCGGGCAGTCTGTGGAACGGTAAAGCCAAAGACAATATAGTAGTAAAAATATTATTGTCTTTGGTAGAGCTCGTTTATCATGGCTCTTTGGAAGAGGTCTAAGTCCAGCACTTCTTCAGCCTGATGATGATGAAGCAGACAATTAACTAGACGGAATCCGAATCGAAATAGCAGGCCCCACGAGTTTATTGTAGTAGTAGACAAAGATAGAGCGACAACATAAAATTTCCACTTACATTAAAGCATCGCCACAGATGATGCAAACTCAGTACAAGCTGATTCATAATATGTTTACCATCCCGAAAGGAACTTATTCTACCACAAAATAGGGAAGCAGAAAAATATACAAAATAAGTAATCAAATATTGTCACATTTTCCCCCGAACTTTTTCAAACTAACTATTTATGTATCTTTTCGTTAACTATTTATGTAATTCAAAAAAAGCGAGCCACAAAAAAAAACAAAAAAAAATTTAGTTTGAACTGAGAAAGATCGCAATTGATGTTTGTGATTTTAGCATAGTGTTTTTTCAATAAAGTCATAGAACTAACTTTATTGATTACTCGCTTCCGCTCACGGCTTCGCTCGCGTGGTACATATGAAGATAAAAAGTAGCCTATATGCTATCCCAGTCTATAATCTATCTCTGTGCCCAATTTCATCCAAATCCGTTAGGCCGTAAAACATCACAAACAGGCCTCTTAGCTCAGTAGGTAGTAAGTCTACCTTCTGAGCTTGAGGTAGCGGGTTCGATTCCCGCACTGGACAAACATTTGTGTGATGAATACAGATGTTTGTTCTGTGTCTGGGTGTTAGATATTTACCTATTATGTATATCAGTCTCTGGTACCCATAGAACAGGCTATGCCTAGTTTGGGATCAGTTGACCGTGTTTGATAGGTCCGGAATATTAAAAAAAAAAAAAAAAACATCCAAACATCAAAACGTCCTCACAAACTTTTGCATTTTTAATATTAGTAGGATAGGGTATAGATTCAGGGTTTCGGGATAGCATGCATACTATGAATCACGTTGTACAGCATCACAGAATACCCAGCAATTACTCGTAGTAGGTACAGGTTATCAACCTGATTCGAGCATGCTGTACTGTAATTATGGTGAATGGAGACTTTAACTTTACACACGGTCGCACAGACAGACGCACGTCTACCAAAAAGTTTAGAGAGATTTAAAAAAAGAATTTTACACTTCACCACCACAAAAAACTTAGAAAGTTCTGAAGCGATAGTTTTATACCTGTGTTCCGCAAATATTGTTTCGTATTGATAATTGACAAGTGATTGCAATATGGATTGAAATGTGAACGTTTGACATAGTGTAAGTAATATTATCTTCTTGGTTTACTACCGGTATATGCTTTTACTGAGTGTGGATTATGTAAATAGCTAATAAGTAGGTAGAATCTAGTGGACACTTCAGTTTCTCTCACGACTCTCGAGTATTTATCAAAGAAAGTAGGTATACTTAGATATGTCTTAAGTATAAGTCGTGCTCAAACAGCATGCGATATCTCGTTGATATCCTACTTCCTACTAATAATAAAAATACGAAAGTTTGTGAGGATGTTTGGATGTTTAGATGTTTGTTAATCAATCACGCCGTAACGGCTCAACCGATTTCGTTGAAACGTTGGAATATTAATAGTTCTAGTCTACCTAGAATAGCATATAGGCTCTATGTGGGTACCACACGAGCAAAGCCGCGGACAGAAGCTAGTCAGTTATAATAATAGTAAAGTTTGCAATTGACCAGGTCATCGTCAATTTCGACTTTTAATCTTAGGTGTAAGCCTAACTGAAACGACGTCTGGTTACGCGGCGCTGGCGTCTCAAGTTCATCCGTAATTCTACAGAAATAAAGTGCAATTTAAAACACACTGAATGCACAGAATGGCTTTTCAGACGGCTAAAGGTCGCCATGTATATATATTTTGTACGAAATACAATATAACATGACAAGACGCCCGAAATTGCGTCTGCGTCCGATGCCATTTCTGTGTGGTTTGGCCCGTATAGTTATCTTAGTTTCAATGTTATTCATACAATGACCTAAAGATACGATAGCCTTCAAGACAGCTATATTATGCAGACAGATGAAGACTGTAATTTATTGCCGGCGTTTGTGTTTCATAATACGCATAATTTGGGTGTCTTCACAAACAGAGTGAACAGGTATCTTCTAGGCAAAGAGATTGCGGTCAAACGTTTGCCTTTTAAGTATGTATGAAATTAATTATTAATTAAAAACACATAGAGTTATAAACATTACAGAGGTAGGCATCTAAAGCCGTATTCGAACGGCATACGATATGTCATTAAAAAGTATTTTAAAAAGATCGTCTTCTAAAATGATGTCTTTTAATTAAAGCTAATTTTGAGTTTGACTTTTAGGAGTTTGCGATATCGTTGAGCTATATCGCACACACTCAAAAGTCAAACTCAAAATTGACTTTATCCTGTAGAGGTAAATATATTTTTGAAATGATTTTTATATGGCATGCCGTTTGAAGACGTCAAAAAGCGTTAAATCTATTACAATATCTACACCGTAATATGCGTCTGCGCTGTGTGGACAGAACAGACGTTTCATATCACTTTCTTGATTATGAAAGTTGTAATCATAAAGAAAAAGTAAGTACATCTGACGTTTCTCCGACAAAAAAGGAACGCAACGCTTTATTTTCTCCATTAAAATGTAGGTCAGCGCAACCGGTTTTTTATCTCGATAAAATAATTTTAAATTTAAATGTAGGTATGTTTGCTAATGCCTTGCGTTTGCATAAGTTGATAATTTCAAAAATACAAGTTATTTTTAAAATAGGATTGTATCTAATGTTTACCTAGCACAGCGATACTAATAGGTGCCTTCATAATTATTTTAGTTACAACCTACCAGTAAAGCCGTGTTCAAACGGCATGCGATATGTCCTTTAAATGTCATACAAAATTAGTTTGAAAATTATCCTTACCTCTTACTGAACTGAACAAAGTAAATTTTGAGCTTGAAATGTCAAGCTCAAAATTGACTTAGAGGACTTGTAGTAGCTCAACGATATCGCAAGCTCCTAAAAGTCAAACTCAAAATTAACTTTAGTAAGAAGACATCATTTTAAAATATATTTTATCGCAAGTCGTTTGTACATGGCTTAACTGTTGGTATTGCTCTCAAATCTGTAGACACTGCAAAAGAACCTGACACTCCACAAACATTTTAATGAAGAAATCTCGAGACCAAAACCCGAAAACATCAGAGATCTTTTGAGATGAATGATGTCATTCATAGAAATTGCCTTCCAAGCTGAGGTGAGTAGGTATGAAGATCCGGAGTTTGAAGAGTATGCGAAGAAGAACTGCAATGAATTTTTCGATACCAGACACAAGGTTATTGAGGAGCTGCGCCAGATGATAATTGGTAAGCATATTTATAGGTTTATCATCGACACCAACAGCCTAGAAGTGCATTGCTGGAAAAAGGCCGCCCCCAAAGAGTGCCATGATGATCGGCCTAAAACCTTTTCCATCCATCGAATTTCCACGACCTTCACAATGCTTTAGTCCATGGGCCTTCCAATACTGCGCCCGGTTCCTGTTTCGATTTAAGTGTTATCAAACCGAAAATGCTGTCATAATATTTATCCGCCATGCTGAAGACCAATCAACTGTGGGGGTTATTAAGTGGAGAACTCCTTCCTTGTAAGGTAGAAAGGTAGACCAATGTTACGAGAAGCGGCGGCGGGCAAAAAGTTCAAAGTCAGAAGGTGTTTATTTCAAAAAAATCACATTGAAACGTCTTAGCCCCTTCGTCCACGGAGGGACTCAAAAGGAACGCGACTGAAACTGTAGTCACTTATGAGTAGCCTGACTGCGATAGCACTAGTATTTCAATGCGCGTCCGTCCACGACGCTACTCAAAAGGAACGCGTTTGTAACTAGTAACCTGGCGACTCGACATGCTGGTCGCCAGGCGACTGGTTTCGAGAAACTGTGTGAAAAATGAACGAATAGACAGTAATTATAAGTGATTCTGACGTCTATGTGACTGGAGAAGTAATAATTCCGTGTCATCGCTCGAATTATCACGAGTCATGTTAATTATTTTCGTTTTCAAAACTTTGTTTACATAAAATCGTGTACTGAGTGACTGAGTTTCAGGAAATTCCAGTAGCGCCGTGGACGAGTCAGAGTTTCCAATCAGTCCGCAACTCTAGTTTCTAATGAGTTCCGTCACTTTTGCGTAGCGTCATGGACGAAGGGGCTTAGAAACAAGGTGAAGCTACACCGGTATGTCAGCTTGTCAGTGTCTGGCATGTGTAAAGACCTAGTGCTTTTCAGATAGAGGTGAATGCAGCCCTCGTCGCATGGATGATGAGTATCTTATTAAGTTCCTGAGATGTAGAAGATTCATTCCAGCACTGGCACATAAATTGGTGAGTTAAAACTTATTTATTTGTTTTGGTAACCGAACAAGTAATTCGAACCCAAGACCTGTGGATCGGCAGTCTCCGACTGGAACATAGCTAGTAGCGGTGAGAACATATATGTATATGTATATGTATATTCCGGACACATCACACACGGTCATCTGATCCCAAACTAGGCATAGCCTGTACTATGGGTACCAGAGACTGATATACATAATAGATATATATTTAACACCCAGACACAGAACAAACATCTGTGTTAGTCACAAATGTTTGTCCAGAGCGGGAATCGAACCCGCTACCTCTAGCGCAGCAGGCAGAGTTACTACCAACTGAGCTATGAGGCCAGTCGTGACCAGCCAGACATAACTATGCAAGTTTATAAGTCCTATGTAAAAGTCGCTAGCGGTATGTTATCCCCAGTCACTTGAACTGAACCGTTATCTTTTGGTGTGTATGTCTACAGCTTACACATAACGAATTTCTGAATTCTGAGTATGCAAATATTTAGTGCATAATTGGTGCAATCTGAAAATCCAATTCAAAATTTAGGTGCCAAAGAGGTTTCTGAGATATGAGCCAAAAACTATGTGTCAGCTGGAGACCCGGGTCTACAGCTTGCACATCCAGTACTGCCAAACGGCTGACGCGAGAGCTATGAAAACTAGCCAGATATTTAGTGCCAAATTAGTGCCAAAGGTACTAAAAATTTCAGGCCTGTAGCTTAAAAGGTTTCAGAGATATGAGCCAAAAACTATGTGTCAGCTGGAGACCCGGGTCTACAGCTTGCACATCCAGTACTGCCAAACGGCTGACGCGAGAGCTATGAAAACTAGCCAGATATTTAGTGCCAAATTAGTGACTAAGGTACCAAAATTTTCAGGCCTGTAGCTAAAAAGGTTTCAGAGATATAAGCAAAAAACTATGTGTAAGCTGTAGACCCGGGTCCCCAGCTGACACATTTCGTTACGCCAAACCGCTGATCAGAGGGCAATAAACTTTAGGCAGGATTTTAGCTTATAATTAGTGCCTAAGGTACCAAAAATTTCAGGCCTGTAGCTGAAAAGGTTTCAGAGATATAAGCAAAAACAGTTTTCCCGCCAAAAAATTCAAATAAAGTTATTGAAAATCGCCTCATTGCGACGTTGCCACTTCGCTTAAAAAGATTGTCAAACGACTTTAAACTTTATTTACATGTCACGAAGATTGATTTTGGTATTTGATCATTAAAAAAGTTAATTTGGTTTGTTGAGTTTAGTCTAGGAGCTCGGAGGATAAAATAGTTTTCAGCCAAAACATACCCAGTGCTGCCATCGATGTACCTTGTGTGTCGTACCTCGAAAAAGAGAGATTTATCTTTTACTTCAGTGAACTAGTGTATGTATACAAAATGTTCCGGAATTAGTATATACACATCAACGATAAGTTGAATGACCTCCCTTTTGGATACTTACCTATTAGAGGACATGTATCACAAAAATATTTTTTCATTTTGCAGAAGGCCACTGCTGAACATAGGCCTCCCATAAAGAGTGCCACGACGAACGGTCTTGAGCCATTTCCATTCAGTGAATTACAGTAACCTTCGCAATGTCGTCGGTCCATAGGGTGCGGGGCCTTTCAACACTGCGTCATTCGGTGTGTGGTCGCCGTTCGTAACTTTTTGGTGCTGGCAACGCGCACTGACTGTAGGCTTTCGTCTTGAGGGTCTCTGTGGTAGGTATATAATATGCGACGAAGATGAAGTTTTCCAAACGCTGGCTATGGATAGAATTGGCTGGATATAGATAAAACAGAATCGAAACTATTATGTAGGAGGTATCTTTAACCTATTGAAGTCCACTGGACATACTGTACCTACCTCTAATGTAGGTAAGTTACTAACATTTGTTAGTTACTAGCATAATTTTTGTGATACCTACACAGCTTCTTATTAGGTAGTATCTTCATCTTCTGAATTTGTTGTACTTCTAACCTAGCCGTTATCTCATATGTAAGATAGGTGTCGATCGATCTAGATAAAATAAAAATATATTGTAAGTAATTGGTTAGTACCTACCTACATAATTTGTTACTTCGGTTGAAGTTCCATAGATTTTCAATTTCGAAACTGACGTATGAAATTGGCCTCCATTGTAGCCATCATCATCATCAGCCCACACTAGTCCACTGCTGGATATAGGTCAACCCTAATACGCGCCACTGAGCCCTATGTCCGGCCATTCTCATACACTTTCTGCCCGCGCCACCGCCCCGCATTTCATAGATCATTGCTCCGCCTAGCCACACACTAAAACAGAAATAAAAGTCTGTCAGAAGAAGTCAGGTAAGGTATTTAGGTTAATCAAGATACCTTGGTAGGTAGGTAGGGAGCACATATGAAAGTTGGATATGCAGGTATCTATTAGGTACTACCGTGACGTATTTGCTCATTTTGTTCATATCTAAGTTGGCTAGTAAATTATAGATGGTAGTTACCTAGTACCTAGGTACTAGTTATTTACCTATTTATAGTTTTTTGAAGTGTTTTATTACGCATTTAGGCAATTTAGTTCTACCTAAGTTTGGTTAGCTCTAGGTACTAGGAAGCCATCTATTACTTTCGTGACGTGTTTGCATAATATTATACAATCCTACGTACTTTATGTAAGGTACTTACTTATGTAGGTCTACCTAGGTATAGGTTACTAGGTACCAAGTATTTATTATACCTAGGTACTACGTACCTACACTTTGTACCTAGACCTACAAAACATAGGGAAGTAGGTAGGTACCTCACATAAGGTAGGTAGATGTGAACCACTTATAAACCACGTCACGAAAGGAATAGATGAGTAGGTTCCTATGTGACATGATGAGTTGGTTCCTATGTGACATGATGAGATATATGACTCCGCCGTCTAAAGCTAGGTGGCTTCGTATTATTGGAAAAATTATTGCAATAAAATGCTGTGAATGCGCACCCCAACGCGGGAAGTCAGTGCAGATCTTATTCCCCCATTTAGAATTAGATGCTGTGAATATGGCTGGCTGTACATTATCAGAGTGTCCACGTCCTTACAGGCTGCCCGATATTGTACAGGCGCGTAACATTATCGTGTCATTCTTTCGTTCTTGAAGTTTGCATTTTTTTATGCTTTTCCCTTTCGGGCTGGCTGTGGCATCTTATTCCTGCCGCCAAGTCTTTTGCTCTCAAATCGAGAGGCTTATGTATGTTTAAAGTATATATCATGTAGGTTAAAGAATTCAGAAGCTTAGATAGGATAAGATGATGAAGTATCACTAAAATTATGCTGGTAACTAAAAAAGAAAAGGCGTCATAATCTAAAAATAAACAAAAATTTTGTAGTTATAATATTATAATAATACCTACTATAGTTTTTATTTGGTACATCAAAGTTTCTAAGTGGTAGTGGTGGGTAACTCACTCAAAATACCTGAGCTGCAAATCAGCTCGCAGCATGCGCTCTTGAACCGCGCAAGTAGATCTATGAATGATTTCAGATGAATCAGGTAAAGTGAAGCAAACAATGCAATAAGGTACTAGCAATCAGTTCATCAAACGGGTCAGCTTTTCTAATATGGACTTAATAGTGTTGAAAATAATACAAATTGTTATCGTATGAAATCGTTTCTAATCAGGGTCAGGGTCGCATGAATCGCAGATGAAGTAGAACTACTTTGAGCCGTTGAGCTGCTTCAGCTGCTTGGGAGCGACGTGATCCATTTACCTGCGGCTCAGTACCCTGTGATTCGATCTGGATGCGTGTTCTGACTCGAGTTCATCATCATCATTCCAGCCGTTTGAAGTCCACTGCTGAACAGCGGCCTCCCCCACAGATTTCCGGAGTGACTTCCTGTCATGGGGGTGGGGGGAATTTGAAAATCTTTTTGAAAATAGGAGAAGCTGCTGCCCATCCCTTACTCGCCTGCCTAGTACGACATCCACGGGTAGGAGGTTAGGAGGGGCCTATTCTTCAGCCGGGGCCGCCACGGTCACTGACTCGAGTTATCCACCTCTAATTAGTGGTAGGTACACTATGTACAGCAGTGGACTCAAATAGGTGATGATGATGATACTTACACAATGGTTTCGATTCTGTTTTATCTAATGGCCAGCGTTTGGAAAACTTCATCTTCATCCCTTAAAATATACCGCAGAGCGCCACAAGCAAAAATTTAGCGCGATCGGGGCCCAGATTTGTGGCATTGTATTGTTTCCTATTAACACGTAAGTACTCGTAGTGTGCGATCTGACTATACCTCTGGTTTCTTCATGATGTTTACCTTAAACCATTTTGGCGATCTACTCTCAAAAATTATAACAACCAAAATAACGAACGCGTCACAATATTATACGTAAGTGCCTCGTTATAATGACTAAATAAAAGTTTTTTATCAATAAGTCATATTGAACTAAAAAGCTAATGAGGGTGTGCAAAAAAGTGTAATGACGGTCGATTTTTTTATTACAACGATCTGCGACTCTAAGAAATAGTTCTTTCAACCTCTACACTTATTTCGTCGCTGCAAGTAAAGTACCGCTGGCATAGCGGTCGAGGCGGTGGACTCAATAATCGTCAGTAACGACGTGCCCTGGATCGAATCTCTTCATCCGAATCGACTTTTTGCGTTTTCTGATCGTTCCAGAATGCCCCAAACAAGAAACCATGTTGCCGTAGAATTAGAAAATTGACCGCTGAAATACAAAAAGCACAAAACTTGAATTTGAAGCTTCTAAAGGAACAAGACGACTGCGCGAAGGATTATAAAATCTCTTGGCGCAAAATGGGTCACTCAAAGTAGCATTTGCAGAACAAGTAATAAAATTACAAGAGACTGAAACGGAAAGAAATAAGCTAAAAGAGATGATTGAGCGACGAACTGCAGATCTCAATGAATATGAAGAAGCATTAAACGTAATACGTATGCACGAAAATAATGCAGCGCTGTTCGAACCACTACAAAAAACGCTCCAGTTGGAAACCAATGAGAACACCCAAATACTTAATGAAGAATTGGACAATTTAATAAGCCAAATAATTGAGCTCCAAAGTGAAAACATAAAATTAAAAAATTCTAGACACACCGTAGATATTAAAACTGCAGCAAAGACCAAGAACTTAAGTAAAAATATTATAACATTGAATAAACAAGTGAAACATGATAAAGACTAACAGAATAGAAAGAAAAATACAAAAAAAATTAGTAGCGAAAAAAGAGAAGACAAAAACAATTAAAACGAGTGAATCAATAGCAACAAAACAGGTCGTGACAATAAAGAATAAAGAAGACAACGGGATTACTACGAGAATAGGACTTCGATCCGTAGAGAAGCTAACGACAGAGGAGAACACTGGAAACCAAACGAATAACAGTACCCAAAACCATGAACCCAGACTTATAGCTGAGGATACCGCCGTAATTTCACAAAATAGACCTAAGAAAATGCTAATATTGTGCGATACATACGGAAAATCTCTTGGAGAATTTATACACTTACATAATAATGACTACCAATCTGTTCTATTCATTTGTAAGCCAGGTGCTCCTATCAGAGAGATTATAAATAACTTGCCGACACTGACAAAGAATTTGACTCAGGGCGATGATGTCGTCGTGATTGCCTCTGACTTCCATCATCAATCAAGACGTAAGTCTACGAGATACGATTACATCGATGGCAACACGGTATGTTTTGGCTGAAAACTATTTTATCCTCCGAGCTCCTAGACTAAACTCAACAAACCAAATTAACTTTTTTAATGATCAAATACCAAAATCAATCTTCGTGACATGTAAATAAAGTTTAAAGTCGTTTGACAATCTTTTTAAGCGAAGTGGCAACGTCGCAATGAGGCGATTTTCAATAACTTTATTTGAATTTTTTGGCGGGAAAACTGTTTTTGCTTATATCTCTGAAACCTTTTCAGCTACAGGCCTGAAATTTTTGGTACCTTAGGCACTAATTATAAGCTAAAATCCTGCCTAAAGTTTATAGCCCTCTGATCAGCGGTTTGGCGTAACGAAATGTGTCAGCTGGGGACCCGGGTCTACAGCTTACACATAGTTTTTTGCTTATATCTCTGAAACCTTTTTAGCTACAGGCCTGAAAATTTTGGTACCTTAGTCACTAATTTGGCACTAAATATCTGGCTAGTTTTCATAGCTCTCGCGTCAGCCGTTTGGCAGTACTGGATGTGCAAGCTGTAGACCCGGGTCTCCAGCTGACACATAGTTTTTGGCTCATATCTCTGAAACCTTTTAAGCTACAGGCCTGAAATTTTTAGTACCTTTGGCACTAATTTGGCACTAAATATCTGGCTAGTTTTCATAGCTCTCGCGTCAGCCGTTTGGCAGTACTGGATGTGCAAGCTGTAGACCCGGGTCTCCAGCTGACACATAGTTTTTGGCTCATATCTCAGAAACCTCTTTGGCACCTAAATTTTGAATTGGATTTTCAGATTGCACCAATTATGCACTAAATATTTGCATACTCAGAATTCAGAAATTCGTTATGTGTAAGCTGTAGACATACACACTATCTTTTGATCTTCAGATGGTGCGCTACGAAGACTTTCGCCGCAAGAACGCTTATCTTTACGACTGCGAAGCCTTTGCGCTGCAGAAGGTGAAGCATGTTTATGGAGGAGTGCTGCCAGAAAGCCCTGACAATGGAAGGATCATACTCATGAGATTTGGTAAGTGTGAAAGTCCCAACCCTTTATAAGAATCCGCGGCGACTTAATGATTTGTATAAAAAATGTTTTGGTATTATCATGGATTATCCTCTTAAGGTGAGGGTTTAATTTTTTTATGATTTTTGAATTGTTTTTTCTCAATAACCGCAAAACGCACAGTTTTGATTTATATGACAAAGATAACTTGAGCATTTTATTTACGTAAATCCAAGACAGAAACGCGATTGGTAAAACTTTTCTCTATAGATTTATTTTTTAAAGATGGGTCCTCTGCAACAGTTTTTTCGAAAATACTCTGAGACTATCTAACAAAAATAACTTTTTTTTTAAATATTGTGTTAGACAATAGCATTGGGTACCTAAATCCAAGACACTTTTTTTAAAAAATAGATAGTTTTTAAGATAATCGATATTTTCTCATATATCGCTTACGTCTATTACTCTCGAGCGCCTTCTAACGCTTGCTATCTCTTTCCGCATTCATTTATAGTACATAGCGCTGTCACTTTCTTTACTCCGCCCACTCGACAATTTATTATGATTTTTGTATCCTCTTAACAACAATAGCTTTATCTGCGCTCGCCAACCCGCATGCCCAACGTGCCGAGTATGGGCAAATCCCCCCAAATTATTGTTTCTCAAAACGAGGTCTGTGTTTAGTAGCCAGAACGGTCTTGAGCCTTTTCCATCCACCGACTTCCCGCAACCTTCAAATTTTCATCGGTCCATCGGATGCCTTCCAATACTGCATCGTGCGGTTCGTGGTGGCCATTTGAGAACCTTTATTCCCCAACGGTTTTCGGTTCTGCGAGCTTTAGAGCCTGCCCATTGCCACTTCAACATGCTTATTCTGTTCTAATAATTGTACAGATTAATTACATGGAGGGGGCTATAACTAGTGCTAGCTAAGTCAAGCAAAATACCTCTTATGGTGTTTGATTGATAAGGTTCTATCTAGGTAGTTCCGACCATTGTCTTGTGAAGTCCGTGTCATCCCATTCCCCTCCCGACTCCAGCCTCAAAGGCAGCCGTCGTGTGTGGAGATATAGGTCAGCCAATTGGGACGAAATGCGCCACTTTTTTGCATCATATCCCTGGCAACCCGTATGTTTTACCTCTAGTGACTCTTCATCTTGTGCAAATGCCATTGTTGAAGTGCTGCATCTAGGTATGGAATATTTCATACCTTTTTCTGACAAACCACTGGCAACTAGAGTAGACACCTGGTTCGATGATGATTGCCGACGCGCTGACGCGCTAAAGCATGAAGCCTATCTAGCCTGGGTGTCAGCTCGTAAGAACAAGACTGCAGATTTAGAGTCTAAGAAGAAGGAATACAACAGGGTTGCAAAATCATGCAAAAAGGTGCTCAGGAGGGCTAGGTTCAACCATATAAGCAAGATTGGAACCAAGCTGGCAGCGCTCCCACCTGGGAGCAAAGCCTTTTGGTCCTTAGCTAAGTCGGTTGAATCCAATTTCTGTCGCCCTTCTCTACCTCCGCTGCTGAAACCAGACGGGTCGCTGGCCCACACTGCTGAAGAGAAAGCGAACTTGTTTGCTTCTCTCTTTGCAGAATCTTCACGTCTAGATACTACTACTGAGTTACCGCCTACACTTCCAAGCTATGGTTCAATGATGCCAGAACTTCGCATCAAGCAAAAGGAGGTACTCAGAGTATTGCTTTCACTGGACGTGAACAAAGCCAGTGGTCCTGATGGAATCCCGGCGATAGTATTGAAGAGGTGCGCACCCGAGCTGTCTCCGATTCTAACTCGCTTGTTCCGCCTGTCTCTAGACACAGGCAAGGTACCATCATCATGGAAGTTTGCAAATGTTCAACCTGTTCCCAAAAAAGGTAGCAGTACTGACCCCTCCAATTACCGACCAATCTCTATCATCTCCATTCTCTGTAAGTCAATGGAGCGTGTACTCAACTATAAACTCCTAGCATACCTGGAGAATAATGAACTCCTCAGTGATCGTCAATACGGCTTTCGTCGAAAACGATCAACAGGGGATCTTCTAGCGTATGCCACGCACATCTGGAGTGAAGCCATGGAAAAACACGGAGAGGCTTTAGCGGTTTCCCTGGATATTTCCAAGGCTTTTGATAGAGTTTGGCACAAAAGTCTCATAAGCAAGCTTCCCTCATACGGATTACCATCCAATCCAACGGAGTGGATTGCTGACTTCTTGAGGGAACGATCGATTCGAGTCGTCATTAGTGGCTGCTCTTCCGATCTATTGGCTATTAATGCCGGGGTACCTCAAGGGTCTGTTCTATCAGCAACCTTATTCCTGCTGCACATTAATGATCTGCTAAAACCGGATATTTTTGGTTATGCAGATGACAGCACAGTTGTTGATAGATACTTTGCCGGCCCGCGTGTTAGTGCGGATGAGATTCACAAACTCCGTAATGAGATGGTGGGTCGTTTGAACAATAAACTTAGGTTGGTGTCTGAGTGGGGTGACGCTAACCTTGTGAAGTTCAACGCATCCAAGACCCAGGCATGTGTGTTTTCGGCGAAAAAGACCGTGTTTAATCCTGCGATCACTTTCTGTGGTACTTCTCTTGAGATCACTGACAGTCTGAGCCTATTAGGTGTTGAGCTCTCCTCAAATCTAAACTTTGGCTCACACATCGAATCGAAAGCCAAATTTGCTGCCATGAAGCTGGGCATCCTAGCGAAGGTTCGGCGGTACTTCTCACCGGGACAGCTTCTCAATCTCTACAAAGCACAGGTCCGATCTTGCATGGAGTACTGCTGCCATCTATGGGATGGCTCGGCTAAATACCAGCTTGAAGCCCTCGATTCAATTGAGCGACGCGCTGTTAGGCTCATAGGAGATGACTCGCTTGTGGAGTCCAATCTACAAAGCCTTGAACACAGACGGCGTGTGGCCAGACTGTCAGTGTTCTACAAGTACCACTTTGGTGACTGTGCGCAGGATTTGCATGACCTCATCCCTCCTTCCCCCTTCTACTACCGGACAAGCAGACGCACAGGTAATTACCACCCTTACCTGGTCGACATACCACAGTGTCGAACCAAACGTTTCTGCTCCACCTTTATTATAAGCACTGGCAAAGAGTGGAACGATCTGCCAGCGTCTGTTTTCCCGGACGAGTACAATCTAGGAGTCTTCAAATCTAGAGTGAATAAGTTCCTTCTGGTAAAGCGTGCTCCATCTTAGGCCACATCTCACTTGCAAAAGTGAGCTGGTGTTCAAACGCCTAACCATCTCCAATAAAAAAAAAAAAAAAAACAAACTTATAAGTTAAAAGTCATAAGCATTTATTGGTAAAGATCATTTACAGGTCTACAGAAAATTGCTTGCAATTAAATTTATATCGACAACTGTTTCAAATTCCAGGCAGGTGGGACACAGAAGCAGTGCCAATCGAAGACGTAGTCCGAAGCGCGTTGCTTATGGACGAGATAGCGTCGATGCAGCCGAAGCTTCAGATTCTGGGGGTCACCATCGTGGTGGACCTGGAGGGGCTAAATATCAATCACGTCAGCCAGCTAACCCCAACGGTTGCTAGTCAGATCGTCACCTTGATGGGGGTATGTTGTTTGGAACATAAAAATGTAGGTAATATGCAGAATAGTAAATAGGTAGGTAGGTAAACTTTTTACCAATCAAAAACGTTTGCAATCTATGTCCAATACGACTAGAAAAGATGTTTGAGTTTTCGGTTAGGGAACAAATCGGATCCAGTATATAAGGTGATTCATAATGTATACCATCTCGAAAGGGGCTAGTCAAGAATTTTACAAAATAATAGCGAAAATAAAAACCAAATACTTATTAATTTTTTTCCAGGATTTTCTTTCTAATCTTTTTACATTAGCTGTTTTTGGTCTTTTTATCATCTTTACACTTGTAAAGATGATAAAAAGACCAACCTAATTATTAAAAGTACGTGAAGTTCGACTTAAAGATTCAGTCTGATATCTGGGGGAATGAACAATTTAAAATTATGTAGTAAAACTACAGGTATAACAGTAGAGTTCGCGATTGCATTACATATTTTAGAATTGAGCATTGTTCGTAGTAGGCAAATCCTCGAGTCACTCGTCGATTGTCCTTTTAACTAATCAATTTGTTCCCTAGGTGGGCTTCCCCCTAACAATGCACGGCCTCCACATCATCAACTACAGCTGGATCCTCAACTCCATCTTCTACCTCTTCAAGCAGTTCATCCCAGCCGCTGTCTTCAAGCGTATGTACTTCCACGGATCAGACATGGCGTCCCTCCACCAGCACATACACCCGGAGTACTTGCCGAAGGAGTACGGAGGGTGGTGTAGACATTTTATATCGACAGAGAAGTGGATTTCGAAGATTGATGAGTACAAGGATGATTTTATTGTGAAGGAGCTTAGGGACTTAGGGTTTACTGTGAAAGGATAATGAACTTTCTTGGTAGTATTATGGGACCAGAAACAACCAGATTGAAAGTAGTCTTTGTGTTACATCAAGCGTGTGCTGCCCTTAAAACATTTGCTAAAGGTCACCGTTCGTCTTTTTTTCACATTGTAAAAGAAAATATTAGCCAATGAAATAGGCGACGCTTGAAATCGTTTAATTTGATTGGCTAATATTTGACATTTACTACCATATCATAGGTATAGCGATATTGTGAATAATTTGGGTCACAGAAGGCTACTAGAATAGGCTAGGTGTGACTAATTTGTCTATCGAAATGTATGAAGCTGATGGCCGAAGTCAATGTCACCCTACTACCCTACTTATAAAAGTCTGAAGCCATGTTCAAACGACATTGATATGTCATATAAAATTAGTTTCAAAATGATCCTTAACTTAACTGAATAAAGTCAATATGAGCCACATGAGGTAAAGAAGCTTTGAATTTTGATTTTCACAGACTGACAATTCAATTCACAACGAATATACCTACTGTAGGTATTGTACAAGTGATTATTGTATACCTACTGATTGTCGTTACCACATCAGAATCTTCAAATCGCAAACGTCACTCACTCTACCTACCTGGGCCCCGATCGCGCTAATTTCAAACGCATGGCTTGCATCTGCGTTTCCTCTCAGATGCAATTGTGGCTACAATTCAAAAATAGCAGAATTCGGTATTGCGCTAAAGTTCAAACGCTAAAAAATTGCATTTGGATGGGTAATGACGTTTGCGATTTGAAGATTTAGCAGTATGAAAAAGACCTATTTTGAATACTTTTATTGATATGTCCGTAATCTATGTTTACAACGAAGGTACATAATATGTAGGTATCTTATGTATTTAAATAAATAAATATTTCTTTATACATTTACAAATAAGTACTTATTTATATTCGTTTTAAAAACTGGAGATCATTTTCTTCTATAATTACCTACTTCAATTCTGCTCCACGTGATAATAAGCTAGAAAAGCAATGGAATAATACAAACACCGCAATTAATCTAACTAAACACTCACCACTGCTCGGTGCATCTTTATCGGTTCGGATGCATAATAAGCAATTCTTAAGTTGACCAATCTCATCTACGCGAAAAGTCCAATTCAAAGTATGAACTATACGCATAATGACGTCACCGAGTTGATCTGATAATGGAGTCACGAGGGAATTCCTCACCAAAGCAATAAGAAATAGAATCTTCTATTTCTTTGATTTAAGATATTAGTGGATATACAAGTTGAGTCATAAATAACGTATACTAAACTGCACCAGTGCAGAGCAGTAAAACGGTTGGTAGCTCCTGAACTATACAATGGACAAAAAAAATACATAAGATTCTTCCAGAGCTTTGTCTCACTCTTGTAGAGTGATGATTTTGAAAATACTTTCGAGATACTGATGATACTGAGGAGTATAAATCTCCACAACATTTTTTCATTCCGGATTCAATTCTCTTAGCCCCTTCGTCCATGACGCTACGCAAAAGTGACGGAACTCATTAGAAACTAGAGTTGCGGACTGATTGGAAACTCTGACTCGTCCACGGCGCTACTGGAATTTCCTGAAACTCAGTCACTAATACACGATTTTATGTAAACAAAGTTTTGAAAACGAAAATATTTAACATGACTAGTGATAATTCGAGCGATGACACGGAATTATTACTTCTCCAGTCACATAGACGTCAGAATCACTTATAATTACTGTTTATTCGTTCATTTTTCACACAGTTTCTCGAAACCAGTCGCCTGGCGACCAGCATGTCGAGTCGCCAGGAGACTAGTTACAAACGCGTTCCTTTTGAGTAGCGCCGTGGACGGACGCGCATTGAAATACTAGTGCTATCGCAGTCAGGCAACTCATAAGTGACTACAGTTTCAGTCGCGTTCCTTTTGAGTCGCGCCGTGGACGAAGGGGTTGTTGATGTTGCAGGACATTTTTTTTGCGTTTACACATCTTTGTGTGTGTTGTTCAGTTGCAGATTATGTTTTTTTACGAATGCATTATTTTGAGGTTTAGTCGACATACTGATACTTAAGTACACGGATCACATAGGGCGAAACAAATAATAATTAAAGGTCATGTCAGAAATTCCACTAATCAACATGGTGGTGGAAATGGACCCTGGGTTCCTAGTCTAGACACCAATTAATGAAAGATCGTTGTTCCTGTGATTCATCCTTTGTAACTCGTTCTCCACCTCAGTGAGCACAGGGTCTTCATACTCCTCTTCCTCTACCCAGTAGCTCGTGGTGTCTTTGGACAATCTGGATCCGGACATGTGGGCCGGCATTTCTGCCGTCCCGTGCACAACTAGGCTGGTGGGACCTACTGTACCGGCGTTTTCTTCGTCAGTCTGTAACAAGCATTCATTTTAGGATTGAAGTCATTTTTAACCGACTTCAAAACGGAGGAGGTTCTCAAGACGGCTTTCTTTTTCTTTTTTTTTGTGTGTATGTTACTCGATATCTCCACCAATACTAAACCGATTTTGATAATTCTTTCACTGGTGTATAGAGTATGATCCCGGGGTGGTCCCATGTTAATTTAATTCCTGTGGGATTGCTACTTGTCCCGTAAATTTAAAAAAAACGTCATCATCTCTTGGAATCATGACTTGCCAAATTTGTTTTTTATTCGACGTTGGTATGGTATCGTTATCCCCGCGACTTCGTTTGGTTGCTGCTATTTTTACATAAACTTTAAACTACTCTTAACTCTTAAACTACCTTAAACTACTTAGGGGTTGTGTGTCGGGAATATCTTTCTGTGTACACATACGTTACAACAGAAAGCTTCCCTGCAAACTTCATACTCTTAGTAGGCGCTGCGTTGATTTTCAAAGAGAATAAAACCACTACGTTTGATTGACAGTCAGTCAGTCAGTACCCTAAGAGTTAATATTGATGATGAATGGATGTCATAGGTACTTACTTTTGTTTTTTATCCGAAAGTGTAGGTGGCCAGTGTCATCCTCAGTAGGTAAGCAAAACGCAAAGAGGTTGATAACAAAAAAAGAGGTTGATATGAATCTTGTAAATATTCAGGAATTTGAAGTCGGGTAGTCTTTTTAATTTTTGTAAATAATATCTTATTAGAACATGTTTGTTTCAATGGTGGATTATTTTCGCTCACGGTTTTTGTGCGCAATTTGCTCTCAGACAATGAAGGAAAACATATCGGTAGGATCTAAAGTCATGACATGACAAAGAACTAAGTAACTAACCATATCCTGAACGGTAAGGATCCAGATGCCCCTAGGGTTCTCGCCCCAAGTGGCTACCGACATCAAGGGCCAGTTCACGAAGCCAGCCATCGACGTGTCTCTCGGCCGGGCGCTCAGCATTTGAACTCTTGTTCCTGTAAATAAATTGCTCATATTCACCATCATCATCATCATTTCAGCCGTACGACGTCCACTGCTGAACATGGCCTCCCCCACAGACAGAGCGAATTCCTTATCATGTGGGGGGATTTGCCCATACTCACCACGCTGGGCTTGCATTGCTCATATTAAAGACAAACAAATAGAAGTACTATTTCGCTAATCTATTCAACAAGCAAATTAAATAAATAATAATAAACACCCATCAGTCGAAATGTTGGAACAACCTAAGAACTATAATCCGTTTGCTCATTGGAATCACAGCAGTCGTTCTAGGCCTCAAGCTCTTTTGAGCTAGTTTATGTGAATATACTTTGTTTTCAAACCATTTATAAAGGAACCATTTATAGTTTATGGTTAATTACATACATAAAATCACGCCTATTTCCCAGAGGGGTAGGCAGAGACCACGGCCTTCCACTTGCTACGATCCTGACATACCTCTTTCGCTTCATTCACTCTCATCACATTCCTCATACATGCTCGTCGGTTTAGGGTACTCTTGACTTGGCCTTTGTCCAAAACGTCACCGATTTGGTCGCTAAACGTACGCCTAGGTCTTCCTCTTCCAATGGTTCCATTCACACTCACCTTATACACCTGTTTCGTCAATCTTCTTTCGTTCATCCTCTCTACATGACCAAACCATCTCAGCATACCTTTCTCAATCCTCATCACTACATCTTCTTTCACTCCGCAATGTTCTCTTATCACACCGTTCCTCTATCTTTCAAAGTTACTCCACATATATAAATATATATGATACATATATATGGTTTATATATGGTTTTCCACATATATATGGTTATTTATTGTTAAAATACAGATTTGCAAGCCCAGTTAATAGGAATGTGTATAGTAGTTTAATAATTTTAGGACACTAGCGCAATAGTACTGCACGCTCATATCCAAGTGCGACCACGGAAGACCAGCGCTTTGGTATGAACTGCTCTGCCCTAGCACATGCAGAGTGGTGGCCATTTTTGTCACCATGACGTTGAATTGCATTTTGTTTATGTTGTGTTATATTAAGTCTGATTGTATTGGTAACAAAATAAAAGTTTTTCTATTTTATTCTATACAGACATAGGACCACCACCGATATAGCTTTCAGAATTAGCAGGTTGAAGTGGCAGTGGGCTGGCCATATAGCTCGCAGAACCGATAACCGTTGGGGAACAAAGGTTCTCGAGTGGCGACCACGAACCGGACGACGCAGTGTTGGAAGGCCCCCCACCCGATAGACCGACGACATTGTGAGGGTTGCGGGAAGTCGGTGGATGGAGAAGGCTCAAGACCGTTCGTCGTGGCACTCTTTGGGGGAGGCCTATGTTCAGCAGTGGACTTCATCAGGCTGATGATGATGATGATGATGATGATGATGATGACATAGGACTATTCCTGACCCCATACTATTCCCTGTGTCGTGGGTATCAGAAACTACGAGAACATGATACCAAATTCGCGTTGAGCACTGGTTCTGTTTAAAATGAACAATACCTAAAGAGGAGGTAGGGCACAGCCAGATTTTCTCGTTCTGAATTGGAGCAGCCCGCCTGGTACCTCCGCCTTACAGAAGATCGCAGCCAAATAACATTATTTGTTTCAAATAGTGTTGTGTTCCTGCGGTGAGTAAGGTTGCCAGAGCTCTTTAGGGGGGAAGGGGGTTCGGGGTCGGCAACGCGTGCGTGATGCCTCTGGTATTGCAAGCGCTCATAGGCTACGGTAACCGCTTACCATCAGGTGGGCCGTAAGCTTGTTTGCAACCTCGGTTGTATAAAAAAAAAAAACCTAGTTATGGGTTTTGCTGTTTATAATGAAGTACCTATGTATTACCTTGAGGAGAAGTCAAATGGATTTCCAACGCGCCCCTGCGGCTGTGCCTCACGTTGACGATGGCTTCCACGTGCTCAAGGTAGTTGACTGCGCACCCGTCCACGGCTATTTCAACGTCCACGCTGTCTTTCGAAGTGAACCGGCCTTCAAAGCTGGAATATACGAAATCAAATTCGAAGAGAGCTCATAGAAAATAAAAATGGTTCCTACTCTTCACTAAATTAGAAAGATCAAAAAAAAATTGTTCAGAATAATGGCACAGAATTGAAGCGATGAAAAGCGTACGAATTGAAGAACAGTCTTGAACATATCCAATACAATAAGGACCTTGTTAACTAAAGCATTTCGAGTACAGCAAAACCGGTCATTTTGTTTATTAAAAACACTCAAGATCGCCCTCATGTTTGAGTGCGATGAATACGGGGGGGCCTTAAATAAAGCTTGACCTAGGATAACTTTTATCCGCGCCGCGGCGCCCGTGCTGCCGACGACTGATCCAATGTGCCCCGCACGTTACATGCGTTGTACTAGGCGAACATGAAATGCAAGGAAGTGGCCCTACACTGGGGCTGAGACAAGGATAAGGGCAAGGACGTAGGGTCGAAATATTATCTTTGCTGACAAGCCCCAAGCTGGCAAGCTCACACCGTTGAAAATGCGATTTGAGACGGATAGGAGGAAGTAGGATAGGATAGGATTAGTACTCCTATCATATCCTACTTCCTCCTAAGACTAACACTAATATTATAAAGAAGCGAAGGTAATGTGAGTGGGGAAGGGTTGGAACTCGTTCAATAAGGCTATGATAACTAGAAAAAGCAAGACGAAAAAGACGAAAAAAAAGCAAGAAAGAAGGATTTATGCCGTGTTTTTGTAACCAGGGTGCATTTAAGGGGCTGTACCGGGTAAACATGGCTCTACATTACAGGTCAAACTTTGCGAAGCGCACGTCGGTACCATAGAATAAAAGTCTGAATCTGAAAATATGAAAAAATGAAAATGAAGAATGGCGGATGTGACGTTGCGAATCAGCCTAAATATGGGTCGAATTCAGATGTTCACGAATAAAAGAATAGTACCGTAGTCACCCTAGTACAGAAAAACACTGAACATTCTGAACATGTACCCCCATTCATAATCACTCACTAATTTAATCAGCTAGATAAAAGTATGTCCGCCTCTTTCTTTTGCTTACTGTTAGAAAAGGACAAAGCGAGAGTTATCGAACCGACAAAGTTAGTGACTAAAACGAATGAGGGTTAATTTATATTCACTTTTCAGTGCTTCACAGTTCACATAACTGAGATAAAAGTAACTGAGGAATACAAAATCTCAGCGCGCCATTGGTATCGAAAGGCGAGTTTCGAAACATAAAACCAGGGTATCATGATCTATTAGGAGTTAACACGAGTGAACAAGCATTACCAATAATAGGTAAGTATAGTAGAAAAAAAGTCTTTACCGATCACAAAATCTGTGTTTTGTGGTGTTTTACCTATAGTGTTTGAAGATTTTGATGAAAGCTGTCACAGAACTAATTAAAGATCATTTTAGTCAGGGTATTTTCAATTACCAGTAAATCGCCCACGTTGCTTCCAAAATGTGCTTGAACTATTAATTATTCTGTGACCTAGCGTTGTTGGTTGTCGTAGTATTGGGTAAGGGTTAGTTTGGTTAGATCATGAGTCCATGAAACAAGCACGCTATTCTTCCATACAACAAACGGGCACGGGGCGCGTCGACGTTTTTTCGAGGACAAATATTTTGCTTCTCACTCGCACACCTTGACTTTTTATCTCACTCATATACCAGCTCAGTTTCACATCTCGCTTGCACACATTGCTCTGAATTGCATCGCTATTTTTAGCTTGCGTTTCTCAATCACGGGCCACACGGGCATAGAGAATACGGAATTTAACTAACCAGCATAATCGGAGCGCAACTGCCAAGCATTAGAAGGAAAGAAAAGCTCTCATTATAATGTTTCGTGATTGCAGCAGCCGGTATTTCGTGACATTGACGTCCCGTTAGCAGTAAGTTAACAAACGATTCACTAGGAGCACATAGGAAGGAAGGATGTAATACTACAGATTCGGCGGGGATAGTGACTGTTGTTTATTCTCTGTTGCGGTGTGGTTGAACCCGTGTGGTTGAATGAACCGCAAAAGAGCCGGTCACGGGTGGCGGATGTGCCACAGTAGTACCAGGAGCGCATACTCACGATGGAGATTCGAACCGGCAAGTGTGTTTGTTGGGAACGGTCGTCCAATTCAGCGCAGCTGTGACGAGGCTGCCTGCGTTTAGGAGTCCAAAACCGAAGCGAATATCGAAATGAAGACCGATGCTGAAAGTAAAATGGTTAATTTTTTTTCCCGTAAAAATAATAGTAAAAGATTAAAAAGTGATAGGAATTAAAAAAAAATACCCGTTGATCTGCCATCCTGGGTTCAAGGATAGCGGTCCATAGTCCGATGTCCACACGATTAGGTGCTGGATGTCCCGCCAAGTGAGGTTTTGGCTGAAATCACAAAGTCAACTTCGAATTGGCTGTCTTATCAAGTTATTACAAACCCTACCTATAAGGAGCCCGAAGCTCAGAGGCCCGAGCGAGACTTTAATCCTCTCAGATCTTCAGCTGAATCCGCGGTGACTTTCAAATTTCGTATTCTGTAGAACTCGAAAACGCCTCACTGACGCGACCTTCGAACACTTCGAAGTGAGTTCTGTCACTTGAGTGTATTCGAGTTCAAGCTCGAATTTTTACAGCTATACAATTTTTTAAAGCTTAGCTGTGGATGATTATGGTGTTGAATAGACTTACTTCGCCTGAAGAGCCAGTGCCAGGATGCCAGCAGCCAGCGGCGCGGCGGCAGATGTCCCAGTGTGCTTCAGGGTACACGAGTCTCCTGTGTCTGTTGTTGCCTGGGAAAAGGAAACTTGATACAAAGATATATTTTTTGCTTTATAGGCTTTTTACTTTTTATCCTGGCTTTAACAGTCGCAATCAGTCGCAATCAGTCAGCCTTGTCTTAGACAAGGCTTTGCGACCGGGACCATGCTATGACCAGGTGTCCGTCACACTGTCTGGCATCTGGCTCAGTAAACGAACTTCTTGGTAGAACTGTAATGACTTACAATTTTCTGATCCTTGTAAGCCCCAGAGGAGTAAGCCACGGCCAGGGTGGAGGAGCAGATCTCCCCGTACCACGGGAACTTGCCGTGCTGGGATGCAGAGCCGATGGACACTGTGTATATGCTGGAGGAGTACCTAGACAGATGGAACAAACCACGTGAACATATAGAGCCTTCTAACTCCTATAGAAACGACATTTAGAATGTCAATGTCTTATCAGGAATGTCCGTAGGGGAGCGGGGCCCTCCTGTTCCAATTTAAGCTATCTACGCAAGCAAGGCGTAAATGCGTACGATCACTTCACGCAAAATACACCCTGAGGGTAGCGGGACTTTTGGTGATAGGACACAAATCAGTATGAGACCACGATAGGTGTATCTCAACTTCAGCCAAATTCGATGTGTAGATGTTTGTATGTTTGCAGTTCAATCATGCCGCAACGGCTTAACCGATTTCTTTAAAACTTGGAACAGAAAGAGTTCTTTACCTAGAATAGCATATAGGCTACACTAGATACCATGCGCGCGAAGCCGCGGGCGAGCTAGTAGATAATACGATTCATCCACATACATGACGCATGTATGTTACATACCCATCACAATTGCAGTTGTCTTCATGACCACCGCCATTGCCGTTGGCCCACACATAGATTGCACCCTTTCCACCACGCCCCTGATAGAAAGCAATGAATTAGTTCGTCTTGTCTTGTCACCAAGAAAGAACGAGCGGGCTCTTTGTGCTGAGTCCGTCCGGGGAAATACCATTCATATTAATAGTTGTAAAGACATAATTTAAAAAAAATTACCAAGCCGTGGTTTCTTACCTGGATTCTTTAAGCTTGGTCGCGAAGAACAGGTGTAGATTCAACTATATTTAAGACGTTTCAAAATAATCCATGCGATATTAATGAATAAATGAATATTTAAGTTGACTTACAATGGTGACCCCCTTCTTGAAGGCCTCTAGGGCCAGTCGGCCGGGGCCCTCGACCGTGCGTCCGTCGTCGTTAGGCCCCCACGAGGCGCTGTAGATGTCCACTTTATCAGCAGCATAAGCTGGTAACAAATGGGGTCTTTTATCCACTCTCTCTGTCTCTCTATCTGCTTGATCTTCATTAAATTTAGTATGGTGATAGTGTGCACCATGAGGAAGGACAAAACTATTTTACGAGCTGATCTGATGATTGAGTCAGGAGCTGTTCCACGGAACTCCTCAGCAAATTGTCGATTTATTCATATTATAACCCAAATGACACTAACTTTTTTTGGAAATTCACCTTTAAACCCCGACGCGACTGCCAAATGGAAGGAGATTGTTAGAAAAATCTGCTTTTTTCAAAACAGTTCAAACTATTTCAAACTTAAATTATTCAGCTGTTTTAATTAGAAATCTTGATACTTCTTCTTGTACGCTTAATAATTAATTATGTGTGTGTAGTCTTATTGTTTTCCCCTCATATTTATAATCACACATTTATCGGCTCGATAATTCTCGCACATTTCTTTTAAACAAAAGAAAGCGGCGGAAATTCTTTAAGTAAGCAGACAAAGTTAGTGAGTGATTTATATATATATATTTTTTTTTACCCATATGGGGTGTCTATCTATCTAGTAGCGTAATTGTCGCGTCTGTGTCCCAACCGGAATTCGGTCTAGCCGATCTCGACATACCGGTGATATTACCAGGAGCACACGAAGTACCAAGAGGTCAGCTTGCGCGCCCACCACGTGCGGCAGCGAACGTGGGCGGGCACGGCGAAGACGTAACATTATTTTTAACCGACTTTTTTTATTTATCAGATAAAGCGTTCTATGGTGAACACATTGGTGTACGTTAAACGTACTTAACATTTCTATGACAGTCTAACGATAGTGTTTGGTTTTTTGACTAGTCATGAATTTGTCAGCCGTTCTACTCGTAGAATAATTTATACTGAAATTACATGTAAAATTATCACAGTTAAGTAGGCTTTACTACTTTATGAGTCAGAGTCGGGTTTTTTTGTAATCGCTTCAATAAAGCCCCAACAATAATGTTAATTAATTATTTCTGACCATCACAACTAGATCATAAAATGTCGATAAATTAGATATTCCGACCTATCTAAGCAGACTGACTTCGGAAGTCTTCACTGTGCGTGTTCGGTAAGACACGCGCTTGGCCAATTTTTTTGTTCTGGATGAAGACAACCGACTGAGGAGCTGAGGAGCTTCCAGGATGTGATGTGTTAGTAGTAGCTAGTAGTAGCTAAGCAAAAGTTATGACGAGCGGTTTAGGACTATTTTTCTTTTAGGTATTTTATCTTTCTTTCTTTGAATGCAAAACCGCCTTGTAAAATTATTTAGTGCGAGGTCTCGATCAAAAAAATATCATTTGGGTGTGCGATTTCATTGCTCTCAATCAACTTGGCGGTGCAACTACCAGGCGCACATAAAGCGCGGAGAAGTGGCAGTAGCTAACAGAAACGACCGACGACACGTACCGATCGCCTCTCCTTCCACGCGATCCGTGATTCGTCCGTCTAGCATCCGGACACCGCCCACTTTAGCTCCCCACGCGACTCCCACTCCACACTTCAGGTTGTTGGCAGTCATTGCTATCTGTAAAATAAATTGTAAGTTGTGATAGATAAGGTTGCTTATTATTTGCGATTATTTATTACGCTTTTATTCATTCAATAGAAAATATCAATGAAATGTGTGTAGTTGTACCTAGGTTGCGCGCAATGAGTTGGTATTGTACGCGCGTCGTTTTTTTAGGAATCCGTACCTCTTTTGGAAAAAACTGAACCTTATATGATCACTTTTGTCCGTCTGTCTGACTGTCTGTCTATCTGTCAAGACCCCTTTTTTTCAGGAACGGCTTAACGGATAGTATAAGTTTGTTACTTCGTAATGTGTGCGACCACACATACGAGATAGATTATATCCTGGGATAGACAAAGGCTATCTTTTGTTTCAAAAATAATCTTGAAGGGGTGAAATATGGGTTGAAAGTTTGTATGGGCAATCCATAACTCCTCAAGTTAGGGATCTGAAAATTCATATTTACTCTTTTGGTAAGAAATAAAATACGTGTTTCAGCAATTTCGCAAAATCATCGTTATGGGGGGCAAAGTAGGGAAAATTATTTTGAATGCGGACGGAGTCACGGGTAACAGCTAGTAATAATAAAATATGTGATATTCCTTACCTCTCCGGCACACCTGGTTCCATGTGAATTGGTCATGATTTCAGCGTATCTCGGGGAAGGATCAGGATCTCCATCATTGCTGTCCCAGCTGATCTCAGCATCCTGAACAAAACTTGTGCGTTTAGATGACGGGTGTAGGTACACTACCTACCCCCCCGATTCTCCTGAAATGTATTGCAGGATCCAAATGCAGCACTAAATGTTCTAGCTGCTTTTATTATACACACGCGGAGCAGATGTGAGGTACGCCTGTTTTGGTTTCCCCATACCATTTCGAAGATGTACGCATAATATTATTAAAGTTACAAAGTGGTACCTAGAGATGGCCCGTCCGCTTACATTTCCGACGAATCGTATTATTTGGTACATCCGCCATCGAAACGCATACAACAATGTTCTGAAACTTTTATGAATGAATACTGGTAGTAGTATGAAACACGCGCATGCCCTGTGTTCGGTGACCTCAATGATGACCTCGTAATGTCGCGGAGACGTCATATGGGCCGCGAAGCTACCAGGCTTCCAGAAGCGCCAAGAGTTCTCAATGTTTTGACGCCGCGCGCTTACACACAGCACAGGCAACAATCAGCAAGGCAGATAGGGCTGTTTACTTCGGAAAGTGACAACTAACGTCTTCGTTACTACCAGGTTTTCATAACATCGTGGGTAGTGATAAATTGCTCAAATAGAATTTATTAGCATTAATACAATTTTTTTTTGTACTATTTATTGTATCATCTAGCCGTATACGGTACTACGCGCCGCCCGCACCGCGCCCCGGGCGCGGCGACGTCGTTGCCGGTCGTCCGTTTCGTAAAGATCAATTTTCCAAAGCATTGCTACCAGGATAACATACTCTCGCGGCAGTCGATGCTACTTAGCCGAATATTATTTTCGTAGTTTCGGTTTATTCAGTGGTGGGTCTTCTTACGATACGGAATAGTAAAGACGTAAATAATAGTACGGACGGAACGAATTAATTGTCATAAGTTCATAACATAATAAATTCTTACTAACAATAACTGTGATTCAACCACGCCGTAATTTCGATGAAGCTAAATAAATCCATCGTTTTTTAACTAGATTAATACAACTCGCATTGGAAAGATCAGAATGTAAAGTTTCATCTAGGCTCTTTTTAAGAATAATAGCATAAAATTATGCAACTATTTAACTAACGAGACGACAGAAAGCAAGCGAAGCAACCTGAGCAAGCAAAGCAAGTAGCAACCTCAGCAAGCAAAGAGCCGTCGGAAATCCGAATACGAACGCTCCTCGCGCGTTGCCCGTGATTTATTTCTACCAGGCATGCATAAACTGATGAAGATAGTTGTTTACGTTTCGTGAGAACATCTGATAACAGCATTGATAACAGTACATAGAGGAGTGCATACTGTAGGTAGATTAAATACTTAAGTGTGGGTGGATATATTGTGTATTGGTATTTAATTTATTTATTAAAGTGCGGCCACGCTTAAAAGCCATTTTTGACGGGCATTTGACACTTCATCAAAATAAACTTGTAACTGCGGCGGCCACACAATATTATTTATTTTCTCAATATTATAACGGCACAATTGGACGAATTTTCTCAGATATTAAATATATATTTATTAGGATAATAAGAAGGAATATCTAAATCCATTAATTTCAAGATTTTCTTTTAACTAATAAACCTTTTTAAATTATAAAAAGAAAAATTTTAAATAAACCGAACGTCGTTACAAGTTTACGTCAGTATACTCGTGTCAAGTCGTGTCACTAAGGATGTAACCCAAAAAATTGAAAGATTTCATTCGATTTTTTGTTCGGATCGACAAGTTGAATACATTGAATAGGCTATCGAGTTTTTTTGTGCACAAATAAAAGATCATGCAGTGCATAACAATACTGAGCTACCCTTCAGCACTGGAAAAATGCTGGTACTGCAACAAACTGGAGAAAAGTCGTCGAGAAAACATAGAAAATAATTTTACATGAATTTGAACAAGATGTGAATTGACAATATTGTTGAAAATGAGTGAGTACCTACAGAGTGATGACGATGACAAAACGATTATTTCAACTGGATAAATGCAACTTATTTGGTTCAACTATGTACCTACTTACATGTTTTTTTTTTCTTAAAATGACGATCTATTTTAATAATGGGACAGGGATTGTAATGGGATTCAATCAAATAAAGTTACTCCACATAAGCAATAAGTGATTTTTAAAGAATTGATGCTATTTTATTTTTTCACAATAACTGCATTCGATTCACTGATGTTTGAAAACCATATCGATTCATTCAGTTTATCGATAATTTTAAGCAGGTCACGGTGACCTGCTTAAAACCTGTTTTTTTTACCAGCTACCCAAAAATAATCGCTAAAACACATTGGTAAAAAAAGAGAGACAGATTCAAAAAACATTGACCAATAAAAAAACCTTTTTTTGCTCATTCGAGTTTGTGTCGTTGTTGTCGCAAATTCATCAATCGTTTCTTCGATAATACTAGGAGAATATGAATGTATGGTGGTGATAGGCGGTACAATATGGGTACTTTGCCGCGTGGTGGGACTATATTAAGTTAAGAACCTATAGAGTACAGCGGATGTTTTAGAAAGTAGACGAATAAATGTGGCTTGTTTGCAAGAAACGAAATGGAAGGGATCGAAAGCAAGAGAAATTGGGGTGGGTTATACATTTTACTATTGTGGAAGCGATGCATGGTAAGAGGAATGGTGTAGGAGTTGTGCTAGATAGTGAGTTGAAAAAATGTGTGTCGGATGTTAAGAGAATTAATGATAGAGTGATAGTTGTGAAGTTATTATTAGGAGATGTAGTTTTAAACATAGTAAGTGTGTACGATGTAGTGCAAGATAAGTTTTGGGAGGATCTTAATTCAATGATAATGGGTATAACGGAGAGTGAGGAACCCTCTCATATCCTCCATTAATGCTTCCCACATGCCCATTAAAATCCCCTCCAATGTAGAGACATTGGAGGGGATTTTAATGGGCATGTGGGAAGCATTAATGGAGGATATGAGAGGGTACACGGTGGCTGGGGCTTTGGAAGCAGGAACCAAGATGGAGAAGCATTGCTCCATGCTGCTTCTGCGTTTGACTTTGCTATAGCCAATACATTGTTCAAAAAGAAAGTCCCTCCAATTTCATACAGATTGCCTTAAATGGTGTATCCCTACCAGTCTGCTCCAATTTTAGGTACCTCTGTTCAGTAGTACAGATTGACAGAGATGTGAGGAACAGAATAAATGCAGGATGGATCAAATGGCGACAGGTCACCGCAACCACAAGTGATCGGCGAATGCCCCTTAAACTTAAGGGGAAAATTTACAAAACGGTCATAAGACCTGTGACCTGTAGTGTTGGGCTGCCAAAGGGTCGGATGAAATAAGATTGCAAGCAGCGGAGATGCGAATGTTAATATGGATGTGTGGAGTGACTAGAATGGATAAGATAAGGAATGAGTATGTAGGAGGAAGTTTGAAAGTGGCACCAGTGACGGAAAAGCTGAGGAGTAATCGGTTAGCTTGGTATGGGCATGTCATGAGGAGGGAAGAATGTCATGTGACAAGAAGAGTGCTAGATATGAATGTGGATGGATGTAGGAGTAGAGGTAGGCCAAAGAAAAGATGGATGGACTGTGTGAAAGTGGATATGGTGAAGAAAGGAGTGAGTACTGAGATGACGACTGATAGCCGACCCCACATGATGTGGGATAAGGGCAGGAAGATGATGAGAGTACAAGGCACACATTCACCTGGCCCCGAATTCTACTAATTCAATGGTTTCAAAATGATAATGGTTCAATGGCAAAATGACCACTTTTGACACTTTAGGTAATTTGCTATCACAATCGTATTTAAAAGGCAGTCATTGGCCACCAATGGCCCAATGAAATCAAAGAAACGAAGGTGGCGACAATCGTAACTGAATGATTTATGGTGCGATCATTATCATGCGATTATCATTTTCAAGTCATTGAATAGGTAGAATTGGGGGCCTGAATGGCAGAATAGGCATACTGTATAACACAGGCTAAAAGAAATGTCCATCGAGGGTTGCGAGTTGAGCTAATTGTTTTCTCATTTCGAGTTGTGTCGTTGTTGTCGCAAATTCATGAATCGTTTCTTCAATCATACCAGGAGAACATAAATGTATGGTGGTGATAGGAAGTTAGACTTGGGGCTTTAACTTTTTAGGTACAAATTCACATTTATTTTCTTATGACAGAATAGGCATAACGACACCTTGACAAGGCAATGTCAGCTTGATGTAAACTTGCTTGATATATATATAAGTTATATAAAGCGTTCTTGCGTGTTCAGCGAACACTGCTCGCTCCCCAAAGTTTTCTTGTGTTTGTGCGAATTCTAGATAATGGTTCTCATTCTTGCTCGTTGATATATTGGTGTAACGTTTGGCTAACCCACCTGCTTACGATACGATAGAAAATGCCAAATAATAACTAATCGAAAATAAAAGATTTCAACAATCAATTACACTTTTCACGGACGAAAAGGGAAAAGTGAACAAACAACACACGAGGGCCTCTGACCGTACTTGATGGAATTCTGGTGGTTTTTAAAGTGAGTCCTCGAGTTCGAGAACCTCGCATCCTCTAATGTAGCTGGGTGTCAGGTGGTAGCAGATTTTCCATACGTAAAAAAGTAATCTTTGTGGACTGTGAAATCCGAGGAATTTTCGCGACGAAGTCAATGGCTCGGAAGCATTGGAAGCTTGGAACGTCAACCTCATAGTGCTCCATCACCAGGAGTACAGAAACGAACGGAGTTTGCTAATAGCCAGGAATTCTAGTCGTCACGAGGAGAGAACAAAATTTGGCCACGCGCGCCCCTCTGACTTGCTAGGAACGTCATATTCGCGAACTGTTGTGACTGGGAGAACATAATTTAGACTGAATAGAGAAACGACTTGTTATTCATAAAAGTAATTAGCATAAACTTTAAATAATAGCGATTTTCAATATTAAAGCCTAGTCGGAGGTTCCCCGACTTCGATCCCAAGGTTGTGGGTTCGAACCCGATAGAGTACCGATGAGTTTTTCTATTCCAAAAAACCTAAGAGCGCTTTAACACGTGCAGGAAACCAGTAAGTATTCATTTACCAAGTATCAAGTATTTGTTCTAGGTCTGGGTGTTGTTGGTCACTTTTTTGTGGTACATGGTACTCGTAGTTTCTGATACCCACACGACCGACGACGACACAGGGAAATCTCCTCCTTGGTTTGAGTTGAGTCGTTTTTGTTGCAAATCATGAATCGTTGCTTGGAGTACCACCAGGAGAACATACATCAAAAGAAGATTTGCTTATGCGCGTACATCGAATTCTTCACAGAACAGCCGAACTTTTAATTCGGAATAGTAAGGTAGAATAGAAACCAGTTATTTTGGAAGTGAATAAGTAACTAAACTTCATCCAAATTCGATGTGGAATGTCTGTTTGTGATGTGATGTCTGTTTGGTTGCCTTCCTGTACCACTGAATACTTTTAAAACAATTGCATTAGCGAAAACTCAGAGTAAGTTTGACAACAAGTCTGTGGTGGAAAAGTTGATGAATGATTAAGTTAGCGTGGTATGGGCAATGGGCATAGCATAGGGAGGAAGGTAAGTCAAGTAAAATGAAGAGTGTGAGATATGAATGTGGATGGATATAAGAGAAGAGTAAGGCCAAAGAAAAGATGAAGGGACTGTATGATAAACAATGAAGTTAGTGCGGCTAACAGAAGAGAGTGGAAGCTGAAAACATGTTGTAAACTCACATAGTTGGCTCTCAGATCAGTATGGTTGTGCTCGATGCCATCATCCAGCACAGAGACTCTGACGCCGCTGCCGTTGTAGCCCATCCGATAAACCGACAGCACTTTCAGGTCAAGGCGAGGCAGGTTACGTGCTGTTCGGGTGTCTTGCTGTTCGAAAAAGAGTCGTTACAAAATCTGTTGTGTGTGGCTGACAGACCCTGAAAAGGGCATTGAGAACGGTGTAACTACTAGTGAAGGTTCGAAGACCGGACACACACCAAGGGATTTTATGTTCGAAAATGTATCTATACGAAACCGGCATGTCTAACAGCCTAAAAATTCCACGACATGTGAACGAAAGGAGCACTTTTCTGTCATCACAGTGGTTCTTTCACCAACGTCCATTGGCTCTTTTCAGGACCGCGCCACCTCAACTGACCTGACCTTGAGTGTGGGATGTCGAAGAAAGAGCCAGTAGTGACACTGAGCCAGAGAGGTTCTTTGAACTTACCAAATACCACTCATGCCCCCACAGCTCATCATTGAAGAGAGGCTTTCTCAAGTAGTTAGTCCCTTCAAAGATAATGTTCGCTCTTTTCTCCTCCAGCCGTTTCACTCGATGCAGCTCTTGTTCGGAATCCGGCAAAGGGGACCTTTTGACCCTGGATTTTGCAAAAAGCTGTTCTGCCCACAGCACCTAGAAATTTACCAGGTTTTTGGCGAAAGCGCAAGTGGCGACGTCATTCAGGGAACTTTTGTTACTGATACCAGGCGAACAGAGCAATAAAGGAGCTGTAGACAAAAGTGAACTCGCAACTACGCCATCACTGGAGATTCTGCCCGAGTATGATATATAATATATACAGGGCGTCCCAAACTTATGGGACATGAAGGGGAAGTACCTTAAATATCGTAGATAGGGTATTTTGCTGAAAGAAGACTTTATGTTACTTTTAAAAGTTAGTAATTCTGCATTCATAGATTTTCTATAAAATACTTGCTTCGTCTGGGAATCGAACCGACTTAAATGTAAAAAAAAAATCATCCTACTTCTATGATGCCAATCGAAAGAATAGCTAAAAAATAATAACTTTGCTTAAGTAACATAGTATTTTTAAAAAAAGGAACAACATGAAAGATTCAAGAAGAACTTCCATTAGATCAAAACTTACTTGATATGCCATGTTCGCAATAAATTAACACAAAAGTTGTGTATGTGAATTATTAAGACTAAACAGATCAATCCAAAAACAAACGCTCGCACACACTGTTCCATTTTCAAATTTAAGAACAACATTTAAAAATATTAGTTCTTTTTAAAAATATTAAAGTATGCATTCAAACAAACGCTCTCATAAACTGTTCCATTTTCAAATTTAACAACAACATTGGTGTCGATTCTGTTGTTTTAGGATTCCTAACATAAATTTTAAGATTTCTTAATTTTCTAAGTTAAGTGGACCTAAACATTATGGTATTCTCTTTACATATCCTAAAAAATCCTAAATAAAACGTGTTTGAAAAATTTTACTCAATCATTTTACGTTGTTCCTTTCTTTTAAAATACTATGTTACTTAAGCAAAGTTATTATTTTTTAGCTATTCTTTCGATTGGCATCATAGAAGTAGGATGATTTTTTTTTGACATTTAAGTCGGTTCGATTCCCAGACGAAGCAAGTATTTTTTAGAAAATCTATGAATGCAGAATTACTAACTTTTAAAAGTAACATAAAGTCTTCTTCCAGCAAAATACCCTATCTACGATATTTAAGGTACTTCCCCTTCATGTCCCATAAGTTTGGGACGCCCTGTATATATCGTTGCGTCGGCAACTCGGCAAGTGTAGAAGGATTAATATTATATTAAATAAAATATACGTGGTAGCAGGGGCTACTTCTCGTCTGTGTTTACAAAACAGACCACAGTGAACCACGGTTGAATGAAATTACTGATTGTGGCAGTGTGGCTATATTGTGTCTGTAGTTTTCGGAATGGAAACTTGGAAACAATCGTGTTTCGTCACCGTAGTGGAGCCATTCCGCGACCAACCAATGGATCGAACCCCGAATCTACCAGGGTAGCAGAACATTACAGGAGCTGTGGTTTAGTGTAGCTTACACAGACATTGGATACTGGTTGCCGCTGCTGGCTGCCTACGCTACGCTACGCCACGACTTCGTAAGGACACGGTTCCAAAATACCTAACAAAAATACCTACCGCAGAGAAATACTTTATATACAGTACAATACTTTAATATGTAGGTACTTAGTCATACTCATGAACTTTATCGGTTCGATGACAATTGCTCTGGTTCTTTTATTACATTATAAAGTAGGTATATAGTAATTGTATGTATTATTTTATTGTATTTTTGTAGGTATTTATTGATGTTAGTGTGATAAGGTTCTACTACTATTACTAGTCCTACAAATCAAATTGGTTGATTGTACCAACTACATAGATACCAATTTGTGCGTGCATGCACTTACCCTTCTGTCTTTGATAAGTGTGTATGTGTGCGCGCTAGGGTTACGCCGCTGTTTTTCGTGTTCGTATTTCAAAAATCTGTACATGTGGGGGAAGCTGGCCACCTGTGAACAAAATGTTATAGCGAAAATATTAACACAATAACAAAAAAATATTGATTCACTTATCATTCATTGGAAAACTACACTGTGTATCCAATTTTTCGTCAGTTTTGAATCTAATTTTTGTTATGTACTTTTTTGTATGCACCCTCATATCCTCAAAAGTCCAGAACCATCTCCTGCTGGCTTATTCTACCCTAGTATATTTCGTCTTAAACAATGGGACGTAGGCGGAGCGCTTTTGGTCGGATGCGATTAGGGCGGATTTTCACTTTCGTCATTCTAATAGGCTAGGACCGCCTCAGCGGCTTCGCTCGCATGTTAGCTCCCGTAGTATAGTATTATGTTATCTGTGCTCCCGTCCCGGATAAAAAGTAGCATAGTAATGTTTTTCAATGCGTTCAGTGGCTACAGTCACAGATAACATAATACTATACTACTACAGTGAAGCCTGTTCCTCGCGGTCAAGCCTAGAAGAATCAGGCAACAACAACAAACACGGCTTTGGTGCCTATAATTATGGAATGTAAGCTTCAGTGTAGTGCCGATCGAACGAGGAACATTTATAATACTAGCTTCCACCAGCGACTTTGCTCGCATGGTGCCCGGATAAAAAGTAGCCTACCTAAATGTTATTTCAGGCTATTTACTACATACATGCCAAATATTTTAATCCGTTCAGTGGTTGCGAGCGGCTACGTGAAGGAATCACAAACATGTTCTCATTTCTAACTTCCTCACATCTTTTCAAACTTTCGCTTTATAATATGTAGGTAGGATGTTTAATGAAGGATCGTCATAAAAATGTATCATCATCATCTATCTCCCTGCTCTTATCCCATGTCTTCATGTGGGTCGGCACAACATGTTTTTCTCTTCCACTATTAACTCAGTAAGCCGTCATGTCAGTACTCAGTATTAACTCCTTTCGCTCCTCACTCATGTCGTCTTTCACATCGTCCATTTATTTCCTTAGTCTACCTCTTCATTTATTTTTTATTTGTTGCCATGTATATCAAAAAAATAGGGGTTTTATGCGCTTTTAAGATTTTGGAAGTCCGTGCTTCTGAAATATCAATCCAAACTTGCAGCGTAGTAGTAGGTAGGTTTTTTATATTTAAGATCTTTATTAAACGAAGTAATACAAAATATACCTATACACAGTCTAGAGTACATTATAACATAACATTTTGATTAAGTAACTCGACAGGCTGCACAACGCCTTTATGAGTTTTCTGACAAAATATATATTTATGAAAGTGCTACTTAATATGTATCTATAAATCTAACGTAAAAGTTGCTTTTATTGTTTATTAGCATTATTTAAAATTTAGGAAGTATGTGCTCTTTGTAAGCGCGCATTTTTATAGGTGTACATAGTTTATTTTTAATTATCAAGCAGTAGGTAGGTACTTATTCTTATATCTCTTATATCTTGTACCCATAGTCCATACTTGTCTTGTCCATACAGTTTCCGTCCGTCCATTGTCCATATTGTCAAACCTGTCAAGTCCGCCGTGATCATGTGAGTTTTTGGTGGCACATTTGTACCAGGCGAGCAGAAGCATACAGGAAGTGTTCACATGTGAGCGCCACGTGTGTGAGTAAGGCAGGGGCTGTGTAGGGGCAAACGTGATGTACGTCTCATTATAGAAAGCTGTGGCCCACCCCATTGCAGCTTTTATACAGATGGGCAAAAATATGTGACATGCAGTGAAGTTTAGGTGGGTAGTTCTTCTGTTAAAAATAAAGAACTGCATTTTTGGATGTCTCTAAAAGAAGAAATATAAATTTACTTTAAAAATAAATCCAGATATTATAAAACTAATATTGTAAATGCGAAACTTTGTAAAGATGGGACTCATAATACTCGTATGTACTGACTAGCCTGGAAAAGCATTTATGTATGCTACTTTTTATCGCGGTGACACGCGAACGAAGCCGCTGGCGGGAACTAGTCGACTATATTAAACTACTTAATTATATTTTTATCAAGAAATGATGAGATACGGGTCCCACTCAGCGATTTCTAAACAAGTACCTAATAGTACCTATACACACGTTTCGTCATCATCATCATCATCAGCCCGTTGAATTGCATTGCTGGACATAGGCCTCCCCCAAGAGTTCCACGACAAACGGTCTTGACCGGTCTTTCCATCCTCCGACTTCCCGCAACCTTCACAATGTCGTCGGTCCACCGGGTGGGGGGACTTCCAGCCAGTTCGTGGTCGTCATTAGTGAACCTTTACTCCACAACTGTTGTCGGTTCTGCGAGCCGCCTACTTATCCACTTATAGATATTTATTTATGAAAATTGAAGTTTGAATTCAGAACAAAAGTTTTAATATAAAGGCGATCTCCTTCCACCTTACATTCATAGAGTAATTTTGTAAATGTGTAGTAAAACCGCACGGGTACAGCTAGTTACATTCATAACTTCAGAAATAGCCGCCCCCACGTCACGAGCGAGGGGATGGATTTCAGCTCATCGACTGAAAACGTTATCCTAACGCTTTCTGTTCACCTGGTACTAAGGACGCTGAAACAATAGTTAGCATCGGCGCCGCCTGAAATTCAGTAGACCTATTTATTTCGTTCGATGACAGCGCGTGACTGTTCATACAAGACATACAGAATCACAACTCCTACTAATTAAATGAGTAAGTTTGGAGGATGTAGAGATGTTTGTTACTCTTTCACACCGCAACCACTGAATAGGTTGGAATGTAATCGGGCATTATCTATGTAGTACGTATTATGTTATCTGTGGTAGAACATAAATACTTAGCCTGGAATAACAATATAGGCTTCTTTTTATATTATACGGGGAGCCACGCGAGCGAAGTCAACGGCGTAAGTGTATTCAAAATAAAGTTTATTTACAAATCACTTGCAAAAGTAACAAAAATAAGAAAAAGTTACAAGCTGCTAAATATTGCATGGTTTCGAAAACTGAAAAAATTAAGTCGCTGAATGTACGTAGGTAGGTACATCAAACTAGAATTATTTATGAAAATTGTAAAGTAGGTACTTATGTAAGGTACTCGGTATACCAAATCATCCATACCTACATATTTACTAACTACACAGTGCTAATTTTGATTATTTTTGTTTGAGTAAATAATTGGGTAGCTAAGGTAGGTAGATAAAATGTGCATAGATATTAGAATATTATTTTTTATAGCATTAAAACTTTTTTGCTGTTATGACGAATAAAAGAAAAACGTTTATAAAATAATCAAACAAACACTGCACATCAGCCGGACTCAATTATATTTTGAAGTCAACTTAGCGCCATCTATTAGATATGATTAGAACAAGTTTAAAATTTTTCGTGCGTTTTCACGATACCAACCAATGTTATCATCTCCCGTGAGATGGCGCTATAATGAACTCTGTATTTAGGTAATTATTTTCTTTGTAGGCTTGTAGGTTGATTTTTGATGACATTTTTACTGGTCTTAGCTTTGGTAACGTGGAACATGTGTAGCTTCACCTAGTGAGTTGAGTAATCCTAGTGATTTTATTGAACTTACCAAGTTTTAGCTACAGAACTAGTCGCTGGATGGAAAAGGCTCAAGACCGTTCGTCATAGAACTCTGGGGGAGTCCTAGGCAGTGAACTTCTAGAGGCTAATGATGATGCTAATGAACCAAGTTTTCACTTTCACTTTATTATTTTATCTTTGGTAGTATGTTACCTAACTTCATCCCCTTGCGTCACAAAATAGTCGTAAATAACTTTTCATAATAAAACCAAATAACCAACAATTACAATGCTGTGACCTATGGCTGTGGCGTAATTACACACCACAGAGTAGACCAACCGAGTTGATAGGTACCTAGGTCTACTATTCTGTGGTAGGTACACACACACCCATTCTGCTTTCAAGTAAGTACAAAAAAAAAGTATACCTGTTTTATTGGAGAAAAGTTCTTTTTTAATGCCTGAGTAGATTTTACCGTTGGCTTTAGATTCAGCTAACATGGAACGACAGGGAATGCAGGGTAGTTTTTATTTACTAAGATACTTGTTAGATAGGTACCTACTTCTGTTAGTTTCTATAAATTTATTCCTTCTTATGAATAGAAAAATTGGAAAAAATCCCATTTTTCTTTTTCCCTTAAAAACTGTTCATCATCATCACCATATCCTGCCCTTATCCCACATCATGTGGGGTCGGCACAACATGTATTCTTCTTCCATTTCCCTCTATCAGTCGTCATCTCAGCACTCACTCCTTTCTTCACCATATCCACTTTCATACAGTCCATCCATCTTTTCTCCCATCCGTCCCTTTGGCAGCCCGACACTCAGATCCATACAATACGACAGGTCTTATGATGGTTTTGTAAATTTTCCCCTTAAGTTTAAGAGGCATTCGCCGATCACATGTGGTTGGTGAGACCTGTCGCCATTTCATCCATCCTGCATTTATTCTGTTCCTCACATCCCTGTCAATCTCACCATCATTCTGTACTACTGAACCGAGGTACCTAAAATCGGAGCAGACTGGTACAAACTGTTCCTAGCTGTAAAATTTATCATTTCAGTCAATAAATATTGACGTCAAAAATCACTCACTATGCCAGCTAGATAACATTAGGATTTTGATTTTGAAGACGCCATACTTTGAATGAAGCCAAAGTTTTAATTTTTAAATAAAGACGGTAAAGTGCGATTAGGGCTCGCTCTCTGAGGCTTCCGTACACACCTCAAGTGTACGAACGAAGTGACAAGAGTCAAGGAAGGAAGCTAATTGAACACGCGGACGACGTTGTGGGCTAGCTAGTAGTACCTAGGTAATTACACTGATTTGACTTGACTATGTACGCATGCCGATTATTGCGGATAAGGAGTCGATTTAAGAAAAATTGTATCCAAAAAAAAAAAGTTCATCTACCTACATTTAGTATGACGTCAAAATGCATGCTAACTCACGCGTAACAAATAAACGATTAGCGTCGCAAACTAAGACAAATGGTTTCGTATAATTCCAGAACATTTGTCAGTGTTAGTCGATAGGTGGGACGGGCGGGACATGGCTTGATTAGCTAATCAATAGACTTCTAAATAAAGTTCGTATATGCTAGATAGTGATCCAACACTGGTGAAGCGGTGTTTTACGCAAAGTTCGTATGAGCTAGATAGTGGGCCAACTCTGGTGATGGTGACGGTGTTAGGCTAAACAAAGTTCGTATGAGCTAGATAGTGGGCCAACTCTGGTGATGGTGACGGTGTTAGGCTAAACAAAGGTGGCATGAGCTAGATAGTGGTCCAACTATGGTGGTGGTGACTGTGTTAGGCTAAACAAAGTTCGTATAAGCTAGATAGTAGACCAACTCTGGTGATGGTGACGGTGTTAGGCTAAAAAAAGGTGGCATGAGCTAGATAGTGGTCCAACTATGGTGGTGGTGACGGTGTTAGGCAAACAAAGTTTCTTATGAGCTAGATAGTGAACCAAATCTGGTGACGGTGACGGTTTTTTTAGGCTAAACAAAGTTCGTATGAACTAGATAGTTTTGGATAATACAATCTTAGACGCTGAACTTTCTCGTTAGATAAGACGATCTCTACTATCGACTTGCTCTAATCCTCTCGATGCAGCCTTCACAGCTATAAAACTCTAGAGGAATAGAGCTCTCACTGAGCTTATTAATTACAAAATCCCGCATATCTACAGATATAGGAGTAGATAGGTGTATATCTATCAGAATGGCAATAATGCTGGCTGCGTTATCTCGAGGGCCACTCGACTCGGGCGTCATCGCTTTGATTTACTTATCTAGCGTAAATAACACACAAAAGTTCATTATGTGAAATTTCTGGGTGTAGACTATATTAACTTTGTAGTTTGACGATCCTACTTCCTAATAAATACAAAAGTTTGTGAGGATGTTTGGATGTTTGTTGTTCAATCACGCCGTAAGTGATCAACCAATTTCGTTGAAAATTGGAACAGATAAAGTTTTTTACCTGGAATAGCATACCTACCTATAGGCTTTTTATGAAGGTACCACGCGAGCGAAACCTCGAGTGGAAGCTAGTATTATATACTTAGGTTTAAGGTGATTCATAACATGTATGCCATCCCGAAAAGGGTTATTCTATCAACAAAAAGAAAGATTAATAGCGGAAAAACAAATGTTTCAATTTCTTTGAAACTTTCTCAACTTAGTTGCCAATGCCTATGTAGTTTAGGTTAATTACCTACCTACTAACCTTAGATAATATACATAATTATCTAAGCTACTAACAAAGCTAAGGTAGGTACTTAGGCTGTTTAATAATTTTCATCACGAAATTGAGAAACAAACAAAAATCAGTAACAGGTTTTCAGGCTTTTAATTAAAATTAAGCAGAGAGTGATCAGTTCGGAGCTTACTCGAAATTAAAATAGATTCATTGATATTTTCCAGGCTGTCAGTGTAAAAATAACAGACTTTAGGAAACTTGGGCATTCATCATCATCATCATTTCAGCCGTTAGACGTCCACTGCTGAACATAGCCTCCCCCACAGACAAAGCAAATCATGTGGGGGGATTAGCCCATACTCACCACGCTGGGCATGCGGGTCGGCGAGCGCAGTTAGAGCTATCGTTGTTAAAATGAGGGACGCTGCTGCCCATCCCCTAGCTTTTTTCCTTAGTCGTTTCTTACGACATCCGCGGATAGGTAGATAAGGAGGGGCCTATTCTTCAGCCGGGGCCACCACGGCAACTTGGGCATTAAAATGAACTAATAAAATATTTTACACGAATGCTTACCGATCTACGCAAAAACTAACACCATTATAGACGTGTTCATACGGCGTGCGATGACCCTTACCTACTGGATAAAGTCAATTTTGAATTTGACATTTGAGGGCGTACGATATCGCAAGCCCCCATAAAAGTCAAACTCAAAATTGACTTTATCCGGTAGTGGAGATACGAGTAAGAATCATTTTGATTAAATATCGCACTATTTCAATCCAAGCATCCTCTTATCTAGTCCCCTAGATCCCCTGATTGCGGGTTCAAATCCTGTCTGAGTAGAACATTTTTTAAATATTATGAAAAGCATTGCTATTTTTTTTTGGTATATAAATTAAGAATAGAATAACAAAAATATATACATACCTACGTAAATTAGGTACCTACCTAACTATATTTTGTATTGTATTTGTTATTGTTCTGTATGAAATAAGGAAGAGTTTCTACTTAAATAAAATGTTTGCATTGATTTCCACTAATTAGTAAATAACAGAAAATCTTTGAAGTAGGAAGTAAATACTTACCCAAATACTTTAGCTAAGTACCTACTTCTATGTAGGTTTTTACCTAAACTCGGCGTAACTCGGCTCCGAAATCTTACGAGTAGGTATTGCATATTATTAATACAGGCCTCATAGCTCAGTTGGTAGTAACTCTGCCTTCTGCGCTAGAGGTCGCGGGTTCGATTTCCACGCTGTACAAACATTTGTGTAATGAACACAGATGTTTGTTCTGTGTCTGGGTGTTAAATATATATCTATTATGTATATCAGTCTCTGGTACCCATAGTACAGGCTATGCCTAGTTTGGGATCAGTTGACCGTGTGTGATATGTCCGGAATATTTATTTATTTATATTTAATATACAAGGTGATTCAAACCATGTATGCTATCCCGAAAGAGGCTTATTCTACACCCAATTGGCAATAAAGTTTATTCAACGACTTCGGTAAAATCGATTTTTAAGGTTCCGTACCTCATTTGGAAAAACGGAACCCTTATAGGATCACTTTGTTGTCCGTCTGTCTGTCTTTCTGTCTCTCTGTCAAATCATTTTTTTTATTGAAAAACTCTAGGTAGAAATCAGCTGTTTAGGGTCAAATTAGTTCCAACTCCGAACTTCCAACTTTCCCAAAATTTCTCAAACTAGTTATATTGAAAATGCAATTAAGGTTTTTTTTTTTTTATGTTTTTCCCCTTTCGGGATGGCTATGGCAACTAGGCCTTACCGCCAAGTCTTACGTTTATTTTTCCTTGTTATTTTTATTCATTCGTCTTTATTTTTCGTCGTTTGATTCCCGCTGTGGAATTCATTTCATCGTTTCATTTCACTGTTGGATGATTTTTAAAGCTTTTTTTGCACTTTTTGGAGCTGTATTTAAAGAGTACTAAATACTCCCAAAAATATTGTGTCCGGTAAGTTTTCGAATTCTTCGAGATCCTTGGAAAGCCGACATCAATCCATCTAGCTTGGCTCTTTGATAAATTATGTGGAGAAAACATGGCGAAAATATTATTTATGACGTAGTAAGCTTTCAGTGGTAGATACGTTTCCGGCTACTAGGCTTAGTTCCATCATCATCATCATCATCATCATGGTAGCCTCTTCGATATCCAATCTTGGATATAGGCCTCTTCCCTTCTTCTCCATTCCTGGCGATCTTGTGCCCGTCTCATCCAGCAACCTTCTGGCAACCTTTCTCACCGCAGGAACACAACACTATTTGAAACAAATAATGTTATTTGGCTGCGATCTTCTGCAAGGCGGAGGTACCTCTCCAGGCGGGCTGCTCCAATTCAGAACGAGAAAATCTCGCTATGCCCTACGTACTCCTAATACATAATGAATTTACTTTACTGCCGACTTTATACATATATATCGAAATCAGAAACGACGAAATCTGTTCGAAGCTGCATGTCTACTGTAGTAAGTAGTAATAAGTCTATAGAGCAGCCTTTTAAACATTAAGGTACTTTGCATTTGATTTATTTCTTGCTATCATCAGTGATTTTTTTTGTCACGATTTGCCGCCCCTTATATCTTGCCGCCCTAGGCCCTGACCTGCTGGGCCTTAGGGCAAATCCGCCACTGATTCCGTGGCGTCTGATGTCGTCTACCCAGCAGCGGTTAGGCGGTCTGCCTGGTCCCCGGGTATCTGCTCTCGGTCTCCATTCCAGGGTTCTTCTGGTCCAGCGGGTCGCGTCCATTCTAGCAATGTGCCCCGCCCGAAATAAAATGCCCGTGCATTTTATTTCGCTATAGCCTCTAACACATCACTCATTTTAGTGGTTTCCCGAATCCAGTCAATGCGTTTTCGACCAAATTAGCGTTTTGCTTAGTTTCATAGATAGTATGTATTAGAAAAACATCACGTCCTTCATTAGATTGGGATTTATGATATTATTTTAATTAGATTGATGACTTCAGTGGGGTGCCTGCCTAAGACGCAAGGGCTGCGGGTTCGATTCCGGCAACGGGACAAATGTTTGCATGATGTGCAAATAATTAATTGTTCTGGGTATTTGTGTTGTGGATGTGGGTACCATGCTCCTCGTTTCTGATACCCAGGACACAGGGAATCTTAATGTAGGTCAGGACTATGAATGTGGTGGCTATTGGGTGGGTGTCAATGACTTGCTTAAACAATAAGCGGTAGAAAAGTAAGTCAGTTGGAATGACACTGCCCTCGGTTGTGGGGTTCGATCCCCGCAACGACGGGACAAATGTTTGCATGACTACAGTAGTCAACCTACCCGTACCTAGGTTCTTATACCTACGACATAAGGAATCAATTTGTGGGGTCATCATTTCAGCCGTAGGATATCTTCTGCTAAACATAGGCCACAGATTAACTAAGCGTCTTCCTATCATGTGGCGGGGAATTTGACCTTATTCACCACGCTTGGCAAGCAGGTTGGAGAGCGCAGTTAGTAGAGATATCGTTGTAGAAATAGGGGATGTTGCTGGCCATCCCCTAGCATTATTCCCTAAGTCGCCTCTTACGACATCCACGGGTAGGAAGATATAGAGGGGCCCATATCTGCCTACTAAATTCCATGCAGATTGGGTTGACAGTTGGAATGTTAATATATATATGAAACATATATATAAAAAATCATGATTCATCCCAGTTGTTTGAGGATCTTCACTCGCTCGATCCGAAATTTCCATAGTAGGTACCTACCTACTACATTATTATGAAATGAAATAAAACTTTAATAAGGACCTTTAAAAAGAAAACACAGTTTATACAAAATAGCTTATAAGCCTATGATAAGGTCCTACAATCGGCGGTCTTATCGCGGTTTCCGATTTCTACCAGACCACCTTTGAAATTATATACATAGACATACATTTATTATAGGTAGACCGTACATAACAAATTAATAACAGAACTCCAGAATACCCCCTTGTATAATTAATAGGATATATGAGAAAGTACTTAAGGTTGGTTAAGTCAATAAATATTTATTAACTACTCGTAGAAAGAACATACTTTTCTCATTAGTCTTCTACATCTAGGTACCTACTAGTACTATAAAGTTTCTACGATACTTTTTAGTTTCTTAGAAGTGGAGGTAAATGTAATTTATTTGGGTTTCATAGATAAAATATTATAACTAAAATAGTTTTTGACATGAAAAACGCACAACACAAAAAAAAAATAAGTGCAATGATTGGTTGTTACAATACAAAGTCATCATAACGAAATGAGTTTCTTTACTCCTAAACTTTTTTTATACATACTATAAAATTTATATTATCAAATAATTACAAAATAAAATAGAAACTAAATAAACAAATAATTTTGGTCTTGCGGCAAGGTGCCAAGAGCACTGGCTGCATTCCCGAAAAAAAAAACTAAGTATAAAATAACTTGTGTTTTAAGAGAGTGTTCCCGCTAAAGGTATCATGCATCTCAGAAAAAGTTAAGCTAAATGGTAAGTAATTATTATTAAAGATATCGTTTAAAATCTGTTAGGAAACAAATCAAACTAAAATAATATTCAGAATTAGTGTCAAATTAAAATAATTACAAAACGAACATTAACAATATAAAGAAAAAATCTTATAAAGAAGAATTAGTAATATTTGTGTTGTGAGTGTGTTGTGTTTCATCATCATCATAATCATCAGCCTGAAGAAGTCCACTGCTGGACATAGGCCTCCCCCAAAGAGTTCCATGACGAACGGTCTTGAGCCTTCTCCATCCACCGACTTCACGCAACCTTCACAATGTCTTCGGTCCATCGGGGGGCCTTCCAATACTGCGAACTTAGTTTGCGTTTAAAAGCGATAAAATGAGATTAAACATACCCGTCCTCCATAAATGTAACCGAGCTCCAAAGCCACCAGTTGCGCTACCTCTTCTGTACCATCCACTTCCACCGTCCACTCGTTCATAAAGTTCTTTGCGTGTTCTCTCCCGTTGTGGACTGGGTACTCGTCTCCTAGTTCCATACCAGGTAAGTCAACGGAACTGCTGGCCTGTCCTCTATTCAGAACGCTCGGGTACTCAAACTCCCCTGTTCGTGGTATCCAGTCCATAATGCCATCGTGAGCTGTGAACTCTTTGGGCTTTTCCCTGCTATAACCTTCTGGAGCCCCATAGTCCGAGCTTGCCTGTTCCTTGTGAACTCCTGGGTACTCATCATCCCCTGGTGCCCAAAGCCCGGACGCGATCACAACCGAACAGAAACTTAACAAAATCAATAATTGAAACATATTAAACGCAATCAAATAAAATGAAGTTATTTTAATTTATTTTCAAGCATTTATCAATGAAATATTTAATTTTTCGTCAATTTTATTTATTTGTTAGTATAAGGGTATGGACAGTCGTGTCCGGTGTCCGAACAAACACTAACTGAATGGAAAAGTGGAAAACAAGGGAACTTGCGATTTCCCCGTGACGTTATTGTTGTGACAATAAGCTCGAGAATCGCTTGATAAAACGTTTTTCAAAACGCGAGTTCACGAATCTGGTGATTTGTTTTGTGCCGGTAAAAATGCTAATCGCCTACTTTGGAGATGGTAAAGTTGATGTGCGTAAAATCCAAAGATTATCAGTGGGGATTCCTGGGTTGAACAAACAGTATCCTCATCGATAACCATAACCAAAGATACTACCAGTACCTACATACCTATACCTAAATAATACAAGGTGATTCATAATGTGTATGCTATCCCAAAAGGGGCTTATTCTACAACCAATTGGCAATGGAGTTTGTTCTACGACTTTTTCTTCTAAGAAAAAATCTGCTCTTTTTGGATCAAAACAGTTGAAACTCAAAAACAGCGAACTAAAAATAGTTAGGGGATAAAAACAACTATCTTTTTGTTGATTGGATAATCCTCTTTCGGGATCGTATTCAATTACATTCAATATTCATTTATTCATTGAGATTGCATCGAGATTTAGATTTTCTTTATTAGTTACATGTTATGAATTACCTTGTATAGGTAACGTGTAGGAATGAAATTGTCTCTGCCAATGGGTAATGGTAATAAGTCTCATCTTTTGCGAAACTGATTGCAAATGATCTGCCTGTCGTCGGTTATTTACATAGCACTCTGTAGCCTCTTGTGCTCTATTTTTTACATTCTGTGAATCACTGAACATGCCACAGATAACATAATACTATACTAGAACATACTTAACAATTCAAAATAATTTTGAATTTAGTTTGTTCGAGCTTTTCTCTCGATTGCTCGATCGGTTGACCCTACCACAGATAACATAATACTATACTAGAACATGCTTAACAATTCAAAATTATTTTGAACTTAGTTTGTTCGAGCTTTTCTCTCGATTGGTCGATCGGTTGACCCTACCTACAGGTTTTAGGTACTATCAAGATTTGCTGGTAAGAATATGATTCAAATCGGGGTAAAAAAACATACTTAAAAAAGTGGGTTGTTAGGAAAAGCTTTGTTCAGGTATAAAGATTATATTATTTATTCTAGTTTTTGAGATACGACGACAATAGAAAACTATTTGGTAGTTCAGGAATGAGTAATTATGTAAGAACATCTATCTAAAGATATATTTAGGCTCGCATAACAAGGTAAGGAAGGCATAAATCAGTATGCATATATTAAATTATGAATAACTAGCTGGTGCCCGCGACTTCGTCTGCGCAGGATTAGTATTTCGATTAGTCAAATTTTGGACAATTCACACAATATCTTTATAAATTGTAGCCTTTGTGTTATTCTGATGTATACGCTATATTATTATGATACTATATTTCATTAAAATCCATTCAGTAGTTTTTACGTGAAAGAGTAACAAACATCCATACTAACATAGTATTATGTTATCTGTGATACTAACAAACTTTCGCATTTATAGTATTATAGTGAGATTCCAGTGCCAATAAAAACCAATAAACCACAGTCAGCGAGCTGATCCAGTGATACAGTCAGAAGCTGTTCCGTAAAATTCGTAAAACACATAAATATTGCACAGGAAATAGTGTCAGTAGAGCGATATGCCGCGACCGTGAATCGTAGCAACGTAAACAAACCTTCTCAATACAGATTACTAGTAACACCATGACTAAATTACAAGAAAATGATCATTAAAATCGAACTGGAGATGTGGACTCAGGACCACGAAGTCTGGAAGGTAAGACCTTTGCTTAGAAGTGGAATCATCATCATCTTCCATTCCTTGACATTTCGCTACCGGTCGCAGGAGTCCGCCTTACAGAAGATCGCAGCCAAATAACATTATTTGTTTCAAATAGTGTTGTGTTCCTGCGGTGAGTAAGGTTGCCAGAGCTCTTTAGGGGGTCGGGGTCGGCAACGCGTGCGTGATGCCTCTGGTATTGCAAGCGCTCATAGGCTAACCGCTTACCAACAGTTGGGCCGTATGCTTGTTTGTCACCTCGTATAAAAAAAATGATAAAAATCCACACTGCTATCCTACCAAATTTAGAAAAATTCCATGTCGGCACAACACCTAGGCTCTGAAAAAGAGCAGAATATTCAAAAAATATCCCGCAGCGGAAATCGAACCCGCCTCGCCATTTCAGCCCAATAAATCATATATCTTCCTCCTCTCATCATGGTGTTACGATCTCAATCAATCTTCGCCTATCTTAAACGTGTGGCCACAGTGTTTTAGGCAAACACAAATGTCCCTGACGGTCAAGAAGCATTACCCTAAAAACGGTGCCATTCGGTTATTTCGGGACTAATCCTAGCCAATACCAGCATTTTTCAAACTTTAAAGACCGTGCCACGAAGAAACATTATCATTGCAAAATTGTATGGCACAAGGTGTCAGCTCCTAGGGACTTGAATGCTGGACCTTAAGTTTTTTGTAATGTAAGCGAACTATTTCTTAAGCACTCAGCTAGTATAGGTCAGCCAATTGCCTAGAAAATTGCTACTTAGTTGTCTTGAAAAGTGCCATATGATAGTGAAACAGACTGTGCGGTGAAAGGGTTGTGCCTATCAGCAGCGCACACGACAGCTTTATATTTCATCATAGTATAGAAGTAGAGTGTACAAGAAAGTAGGTAGCTCTTAGAGTTTTACTTCAGCTTTTCAGCAACTATAAGCTCAAAAGAACCTTCTTAAACCTTATTAGAAACTAGATATGTTTTGGAACTTTAAAAGATACCTACTGACCTACCAACTCTTAGATAAGTATTAAAGTAATGTTATCTCTAAAAATCGTTGTCCAAGGTGTTGACCACGGCCAAAAATATATACCTAAAACACATCATAAACCCAGTAAAACATCAAAGCTGCAACTGAGATCTATAATTTTACATCACCACACAAACATAGCTAGCTACAAAAGTTTGGATGTATGTGGGCGCGTGCGTGCATCAGTGTAGGGTCAGTCGCGATGCGTGCGCCTCCCGGCTCCACGCTCTGTGGGCTACTTCTCCTGGCTTCTGCTGCCCTGGTACTCTGCCAGGACAATGGGTACCAGCCAGAGGACATCTACAACCCGGAAGAGGTGATTGACGTGTGAGTGAAGTGGTATTTATATCCCGGAAGTGTTTTTTATTTAGACATTCTTCAGTGAGCGTTGTGCAATTTTTACAGTCAGTAAAAATGCTACTAATATTATAAATGCGAAAGTTTGTGAGGATGTTCGAATGTTTGTGGTTCAATGACGCCCAAACGGTTGAACGGATTTGGATGAAATGTGGCACAGAGATAGATTATAGTCTGGAATAGCATATAGGCATTTTTTATCTTCACGCGAGCTAAGCTGCGTAAGCTAGTAGTTCATAAAATGCAGTTATTTTTACAAGCTTTTTCCAACTCTTATTTATTATACATGCGAAAGTGAAGATGTGATGTGTAGATGTTTGTTAGTCTTTCACGCCACAACAAATTAACGGATTGTTATGAAATTTGACATGTAGTTATGTAGTAAATAGCCGGGAAAAACATATACATGTGCTAATTTTTTATCAGGGTACCTCGCGAGCGAAGCCAAAGGCGGAAGGTACATTAGGCAGTTACTTTTGAAATCAATACCTACACACTCTTTACATAAAAAAATAAAAACAATAATGCAGAAGGGTCATTGACTGCATCGTACAATGCACTTCTGAAGTAACTATACACATTTATAAATAGGGCGTTAGCATACTAACTGTTCATTAATCTGTGTTATTTCGCTTAGTAACTATGACTGAAGCTGTGGTGTTCCAGCACAGATTGCTATTCCATCTGTGGCGTTACACAGAAATCCCTTTGAAGCCGATTCTCGGAATGCGGCTCTGATAATTGATTTGATGGTTCAGTACTTGAACATGTCAAACGGTGCGATGACCAAAGCTATTCTACGAAGAATAAGTATCTACCAGACACAAGTGTTCTGCGTGAAGATCATGAGTACCTAAGTACTGTCGTGAAGGTTGGGTACTCTGCGGCTGCGTTGGTAGGATGATTTTCCCGGAAAACCCTGTAATCTACATCATCACATTCTCTGAATCATTTTTGTCTGTGAACATCTAGCATATTTACTACATGTTAATAAAACACTGTTTTGTCATCATCATCATCAGCCTGTAGAAGTCCACTGCTGGACATAGGCCTCCCCTAAAGAGTTCCACGACGAACGGTCTTGAGCCTTCTCCATCCACCGACTTCCCGCAACCTTCACAATGTCGTCGGTCCATCGGGTGGGGGGCCTTCCAACACTGCGTCACCCGGTTCGTGGTCGCCATTCGAGAATCTTTACTCCCCAACGGTTATCGGTTCTGCGAGCTATATGGCCTGCCTACTGCCACTTCAACTTGCTAATTCTGAGAGCTATGTCGGTGACCTTGGTTCTTCTACGAATTTCCTTATTTCGGATCTTATCACGTAGTGAAACTCCTAGCATAGCTCTCTCCATAGCCCGTTGTGCAACTTTGAGCTTGTGTATGAGGCCAATAGTTAACGACCAAGTCTCAGTGCCATGTTTTGTACTATTTGTTAATCTATTACAGTGTATTATATAATATATTCGTATATAAATATAATGTTATTATAGTATAATCTTTAGTTAAGTTAAACAATCTGTCGCACGCCAACCTCCTGCCTTGGCATTAAGCCCACCTTTTGTACACTTTTGTTTTATGTGCAATAAAGATTAAATAAATAAATAATAAATAATCTAAGGCTTTCGCGGCCAAGGGTCCGTTCAGAGAGAGCGAGTACCCTTAGCACATAATCAGACTCCGACCGATCGAAATTTTGTTCCTAGGATCAGCTGGTATGTGGTCTGCTGGCTGTACATACAGTGTGCATCAAGGTATCACCATCATCAGTCTGTCTACCGTCTATTATAGCCAATGACAGTGGTTTTCCACTGATAATATAATATTTAGAACTGACGATCTCTACAGATCAGATACGTTCATCATAATCATTAACCTGGGGAAGTCCAGTGCTGGACATAGGCCTCTCAAAGAGTTCCATGACGAACAATCTTGAGCCTTTTCCATCCACCGACTTCGCGGAACTTCAAAAATTTCGGCCTTCCAGCACTGCGTCCCGGTTAGTGGTCGCCTTAGAGAACCTTAATTTCCCAACGGTTCTCGGTACTGCGAGCTATATGGCCTGCCCACTGCTAGTTCAAATTGCTAATCCTTAGAGCTATGTCGGTGACCTTGATTCTTCTACAGATACCTTAGGCACATCAAATACTTTAGATAATGAGTGATGAGACTTGTATAAGAAGCTCATAGGAGTTAGAACAGGCGAATCATTATCAAACTAGGCCACTATTGCGATAAAGATGACGCATCTATCTAAAATGCCCGCGTAGTGTAGTAAGAGTTCCTTATAGCAAGTTATTTGCTCAATGGAGCATGTTCAACAGATGCGTGCCTTATCAAAGGGCGACATACCTACTTAGTATAGTATATCAGTACATTAGTGTCGGTATCTCTATATGATAGCACAAACTCGAATGGTGGAGTCCCATTTATTAACGCTAGTAGTTCGCCCCGAACTGACATCTGGCGATCGTAAAAGGTGATTCGATGATCGTTGAGCCACAAATAAGATAAACTTTGAAAATCGCAACTTTAGCATGTTCGATCTTACCTGAACTAAGAAGTCATTGAAATTTTACCAAATGGGACGTTCACGTTATATTGGTTTTCTAATGTTAGTAGGTACTATTTTCGTTGTAGGTACCTATTTATTTCAAAAATCATACGGCCTAAAATAAAAATCGCTTTGGAATGTATAATTACAAATGAGAGCTTATTCTATGGTCTTGGTAAGTCACTAAGCTACGACGAAGGTATTCAGGTCTCAGAAAGGCCTTTGGACTCCGCACCCTACCCTAGCTAGTCACTAGCTAAAAAAACTTTTACTAGTCACCAATGCTTTCTTCCAGATCGGATATGGACAGCGTCTGTCCAACAGAGCATTTGCTGCGCACTCGGGAGCTGTGCCATCTGGATGGAGCCGATATGCAGTGCCTACGGCTGCACTGCTGTGATACCCACATCTTCATCGCTGGCAAGTTAGTACTCTGACTAAATAGATGCTCAATTGCTGATAATGGTTGTAGAATTAGGATAGCGCTTGAAGATGAACTTTTCAATCCCATCAATTTATCTACGATCAAGGCATTCCGAGACGTTACCCAGAATTATGTATAAAATATATCCAACGTGCTCATTGTTCTCAGGGAAATAGATTGGTTTACAGCGAGTCCCTTTAAATCTTTGGTTTTTAAAACTATGCAACTAAACACTGTAAGTTGGTGTAAGAGGGAAGCCGTCCATAACTAAGTATTGAAACGTTCAAGGTGTATCCCAAAGATAGTGGACCCATGCAGCCTGCAGCTCTGCGAGCAAGCGTGTGAGGTTCGGGACCAGAGGATCTGGTGCACCTGCCACAGCGGGTTCCAGTTCCAACAGGACAGCTTTAGGAGAAAGACGCAGCCATATTGTATTGGTAAGTATTTTATCTAACAGGCTGGCTCTAGGTTAGTGCTGTTCACTGATATAGCTCTTTCTCTTTTCTGAACCAGCAATTGTTCTTTAGGGCTATCCATAGTTTTTTTAAGTGTTTGTCAATTCACAGATATAGACGAGTGTGCGACCAACAATGGCGGCTGTGAGCAACGCTGCGTGAACGACCCTGGCGGCTACCACTGCGAGTGTGACCACCCACTGTACATCACCACTGATGGCAAGCATTGTGAGCGTCAAGTGCCCGTGCCTCTGCCTATAGCTATACCGGTAATTGATACTTCTAGTTGTCTCGTATGCCTCCGGCGTCGAATGGCGGCTGCCCGATTGAAAAACCAATCGTTTACAAGATCCTTTTAGGGCCACCATACCCGCATGGGTCGCTGAAGGGTGACCAATAAAGAACATCTCTCAAGTACCTACCATTGCCACTGATCCGCTTCCCCTAAAACCAGAGCCTCTTGGTTCCAGCAACCACTGCCTCTGGTCCGTGCATCCTCCCGCTGCTACGCGCCTTGCGACACCGTGACCTGGCTGTCGCGGAAGGTTAAGCAACTAAACGACCAACTGCACACTACGCAGGCGGCGCTTAAGAAGCTAATGGACACCTCGGTGATGAAAGGAGATGGTAAGACTTTTAAGAAACTCCTTGGTTGCCACATATCCGATCGTTGCTGAAGAAGATGATGGAAAATAGGGATGGACCGAATATTCGTATTGTATTTGTTATTCGGCCGAATACAATGCAGATTCGGCTGTAATCGTCGGCGTGAAAATATAGTTGGTCCAAAGTCAAAGTGCGTTTATTTAAATAAAATCACTATGATCACTTTGAAACGTCTTAGAAACTAGGTGAAGCTATGCCTGTTCACGATTCCGCATCAAGAGTAAACAAGTTAAAATGGTCATAATAAACTTATTTAAGGTACTTCCTTACGTAGCCTTCTTGGCGCAAATAAAGAAAAATACAAAGAAAATACTTTGTTATCCCTGAAAAAACATTTTTATTGTCCTGTTTCCAGGTGCAGAGCAATTTGCTGACGGAACCTACACAAATAGGGTGCTCGATGCAACAGCGCCTTTAGAAGGTGGTTACTGTCGTTGCGAGAGAGGCCCAAGAGTAAGTATTCAGAGTTCAGGTAACTTAGAATAAAAGGAACGAAAGTGAGGGTACTAGATACCAGAACACATGGAACGAAAGTAAGGATAGTACATATGTAGATGCCTAACCAATTCATACACAGTCTTACTGATAAATTCTTAATGACTCTGCGTTAGATTAGCGGTCAGGTTGAAATATAATGGTCTATCGTACCTCGGCTCATCAGCAGACTGACTTCACTGAAATTCAGCTTGATCTTTACTACTTAACTTTCCAGGGTCCTGCAGGCCCGCCCGGCATGGAAGGGCCTAAAGGCGACTCGGGGGCCAGAGGTCCGCGGGGTGCCAGAGGCCCTAAGGGCTCCCTAGACCTCATGCTGCTCATGATTGCTGACATTCGCTATGACATCCAGAATATCGAGTCCAGAGTTTATAAAGAAGGAGAGAAGTAAGTAACATACGTAGCTGGCATTTCAAAACCACCACAGCCGCCACGTTGGAACCAAAACGTGGTGACGAACCACTGGGGTATCACTGAGAGCACTGGTGGAGGGGTGGTAGTGGCCCCGCCTTCCGATCCATAGGTCGTGAGTTCGAAACCTGTCGCGCACCAATGGATTTTCCATCCGGAAAATTTATGTGCGCTATGCTAGTGCTCTCTAACGGTGAAGGAAAACATCGTCAGGAAACCGGCATGTCCTAGAACCTAAAAATTCGAAGACATGTGACATGCGCACGAAAGGACCCTCTAAGAGGCCCTTTTCAGTGCCACCATATCTCAACCTGGTCACTGACCAAAGACAGGATGACCAAGAAAGAATCAGTGACACGACAAGAAGACTGGGGTATCTATGGTGCGTGAAGCGCTTATGACGTAGCTTCCCCTAACAGATTTAGGTACTGGGAAATACGGTTTAGCTTTCAAGAATAATAATAGCATATGGTGTCAGTGAACGACGACGCTAAGACCAGGAAAGGAGGAGTCGGTAGCGAAGTTGGTTAGCGCATTTAACAGGCTTCGGAGCTAGTTTTTTTTTTTTTTTTTATGTTTTTCGGTGGCAAACAGGCTTACGGCCCACCTGCTGGTAAGCGGTTACCGTCGCCTATTGACATCTGCAACACGTGGAGCATTGCTAATGCGTTGCCTGCCCTGGAGAAATCTTTTTGTATTTTTCTTAAAGCTCTTCATGTTGTAGGTTAGCGGGAAAACCTCGGAAGGAAGCTCATTCCACAATTTGCAATTTCCTAGTGTGAGTTTAGTGTGTTCTCACATTTTTACCGCGAAAAGTGTAAAGATTACCGTTTTTGTATGGAGTCAGGAAAAGGGAATCTCACTTTTCACGGTCGAAAAGTTCCGAATTTGTCAATGAGAGCACTTGGTGGAGGGGTGGTAGTGGCCCCGCCTTACGATCCACAGGTCGTGAGTTCGAAACCTGTCGTGCACCAATACATTTTCCATTCGGAAAATACACAGGCTTATTTAATTTCAAATAAATGATGTAATTTTTCAGGCCAGAACGATTCAATCTGCAGAAGGCATGGCGCCGGCACCGCAAGCAGGAAATATTGGACCGCGAGAGCAGAACTGAGCAGGAGTTAGAAGCGTACACCGCGCCACCTATCCAGAGTTCTGTGGAAGTGTCTCCGAATGGTATGTCGAAAACGGAACCCCTATAGGATAATGATAATGTCTTGACAGGCATTCCTGATATCTCATTATTATTATTAAAGACTTATTAATCCATTGGAAATTAATATAAGTATAGATTTATGATAATTTACTTTTTATGCATTCTTTTAATTTTTTTTTTATTAAATTAAATTAATTTTCATTCTATGTACTATCTATCAGTAGGTATCTATTTTCATTCAAGGATCTCTATCCGAGTAAAGGCCTATATCCTATAAGCCATTGCTAAAGATATTAACTTGATTTAAACCAAATATAAAGGTCAGTATCATCATATCATATCATATTTAACCATTGGTACACTATGGAACACTTAGTTACGTCAATCATTTGAACATTAACCTTATACATATTAATTAATATTGATAGAAACAGACAGGTATCAGTGAGCTTATGGTGCCATGCCGTAAAAAACCAAACTTCGAACTCAATGCAGTAAGATATAGCAATGTATGCCAAAAGAGACGTTTCATCAATATATGGAGCCTGGGCCTGCACTGTGTACACTACTCTAAAATATGGCTAAGCAATAAAGTAAACGTATTTAATTGATCATTTTATATAAATTGACTTCTTTCTAAGGTACATTAAGATTTTATTCGACAAAGAGAGCAACACACAGTGCTACAAAAATATGGCGGATGGACGTGCGTGAAATGTCATTTTGACAACCTACATTTATCTGACAAAAAAAAAACATCAAATCAAACAACATGACATGAAAAATATGTCAATGTCATGTCAAACGCCAATTATAAACCAACATGGCGGCCTTCAAATAGTGTTCACATATTAAAAAACTTACCAGAAGAACTGTTCTTGTACCATCGCATTGGTCTTAAAATTAATCAAATTGTATTTTTCTTTTAATCTCCTATTTTTCCTATTTTTTTATGTAGTGTACATGGACCAGGCCCAGAATGAAATGGCTCCTTTGTCCATGGGAAAAATGAAAAACCTTTAGGGTTATTCATTCCCTAGCTGTTTTCGATACTAGATACGTGATATATGGCCTGCCCAGTGCCACTTTTATGAGACAAAAATCATCTACATTCAAAGTGACTTCCCATTTTTATCCGAGAGCAAAAAAGGAGGAGGTTATGAAAATATATAATAGAATAAGTTTATTTGACATAGGTATGCCCGAATACTGAAACGTCACTTAACTATTTGAGATGGTCTTAATTATTTGAGACGCCGTTATCGTTCAGAATCTTATACCTACTCAAACATAAATTAGATCACAACTTATATTTTAGTGACGTTTCAGTATTCGGGCGATAGGTACACACAAAAACACAGAACAGACATGGAACATAGGTACATGCAATTCTGTAACTGTGTATGTTTTCTTTAATTCCACAGGTAAATCCGGCAAGATACTCCGTGAATCGACAACAGACTCCAGCGAATGGTCGACCACACGTGACAACACACCGGCCGGGTCTACCACACGTGACTCCAACACACTCTTGCCCGGGCTAATGCACGCTGCCGAAGCATTGGAAAAGCTGCGGCAGTATCACTTGCTGAATGAAACAATTGAAGAGGATGTTGATAATGATTATGATTATAGCTTCTACTGATGAAATGTAGTTTTTTAAAACACCCAAATAAGGCATTATGGCATTTATACCATTTGATTTGGATAAACCTAGCGCCATCTATGACGCAAATAGTGCAACATTGTATCAGGCACAATTATGTTAAGCTTTGAGCTCAATTATAAATCGCATCTTTAGAATGTTCTAATAAATATCCAATTCTACATGAACTACGAGGTAATTGAAAGTTTACAAAATGGGAGTTCACGATATATTGGTTTTTATATGTAGTAGATAGAGTGAGGAACAGTGTTATAAGAGAGTGTTGTGGAGTGAAAGAAGATGTAGTGATGAGGATTGAGAAAGGTATGCTGCCATGGTTTGGTCATGTAGAGAGGATGAAAGAAAGAAGATTGACGAAACAGGTGTATAAGGGGAGTGTGAATGGGACCGTTGGAAGAACCTAGGCGTACGTTTAGTGACCAAATCGGTGACGTTTTGGAAATAGACCAGGTCAAGAGTACCCTAAACCGACGAGCGTGTATGAGGAATGTGATGAGAGTGAATGAAGCAAAAGAGGTATGCTAGGATCGTAGCAAGTGGAAAGCCGTGGTCTCTGCCTACCCCTCTGGAAAATAGGCGTGATTTTATGTATGTATGTATGTATATGTAGTAACATACATTTTCATATATCAAGAACCATATGGCCTATTATGAAAGCTAATCAATAAATAAATATAAATAAATATTCCGGACATATTCACACGGTCAACTGATCCCAAACTAGGCATAGCCTGTACTATGGGTACCAGAGACCGATATATATAATAGATAAATATTTAACACCCAGACACAGAACAAACATCAGTGTTTATCACCCAAATGTTTGTCCAGTGCGGGGATCGAACCCCGCGACCTCTAGCGCAGAAGGCAGAGTTACTACTAACTGAGCTATGAGGCCAGTCATATGACATACCTTTCGTAATTCTTTCGTAAATCAAAAGGGAATCTATAAGAAAAATCCGGGTTACATAGATATAGGATATAATCTTGAATACTTAATAAAGAATTTCAACCTTGCGCCCTTCACATAGGGTCTAACTTGCGACAGACGGCTGGTACTGGGCGGCAAGGCGCTTGAACTCGTTGGTTTTGGCGTGGTACTCCTTGGTGAATGGGTGGTCGGGGTGACTGTCGGTCAGCTGGGCGAGATAGCGAGCAGATACCTGGAGGAAAAAGAACGAGTGCGATGAATTTAAGTGCTAAGACCCCATCCCGCACTGTACCATTTAATGGTTTGGTGCAGCTTATGCTGAGATAGGACCTTTTTGGCCCTGCGCAACACCTCACTGACATGATCTGCAAACATTTGGTCCGGGTCTGGGTGTTGTGGTACCATGGTACTCGTAGTTTCTGATACCCACGACGACACATGGAATCCTTGTATGTGGTAAGGACTATGTATAAGACTATTGAGTGTTATTTATTAATTTATTTTCTTAATGTTGGTATGTATGAATAGAATAGAATAGAATCATTTATTAACAAAGATGTGATTTTTTTATGATTTTTGAATTGTTTTTTTCTCAATAACCGCAAAACGCACAGTTTTGATTTTTATGACAAAGATAACTTGAGCATTTTATTTACCTAAATCCAAGACAGAAACACGATTGGTAAAACTTTTATCGATAGATTTATTTTTTAAAGTTGGGTCCTCTGCAACAGTTTTTTCGAAAATACTCTGAGACTATCTAACTAAAACAACTTTTTTTTAAATATTCTGTTAGACAATAGCATTGGGTACCTAAATCCAAGACACTTTTTTAAAAAAATATATAGTTTTTAAGATAATCGATATTTTCTCATATGTCGCTTACGTCGATTACTTTCGAGCGCCTTCTAACGCTTGCTATCTCTTTCCGCATTCAATTATAGTATATAGCGCTGTCACTTTCTTTACTCCGCCCACTCGACAATTTAATATGATTTTTGTATCCTCTTAACACTGGATAATACTAATATTATGTGAACAAACTCTGTTTCGTCATACATACAATCAATAGAAATAGGTACCATGTCAGTTAAATCTACGCTGTAAATGACAATGTCATAATTTTACCAACTATTCCAACTCCAAGTGAGCGTTGTCATTATCTAAATACTCTTTTATGGTGTACAATAAGTATCACATATCAACATTAAAAATGATATAGATATATGGATAACATTTAATTGAAATGGTAAATAAATTATTTTAATTTGATTTATTGTGCATTCAAATTTAATTGCTTAGTGAATTAATACTTCGGCGTAATTGATTCCACGTTGTAGATATCGCATTGCCGTTTCAAAATTTTGAACCAATGCCTTGGTTCAAAGTTTTTGTTGAATTAAGGGAGTGTAATAAACAAACTTCATCCGATGAAAGTACGCCTTAAATGATGATAATGAGGAAATTGTATGCAGATTCCATTCACTGCAAAAAAAATCCTTCCTAGATAATAATAATTGTTTTTTTTTTGTTTGTGTAAAATTTAGATGTTAAAGTATAGAAGTATTGTTTATTAAAGTTTAATTTAATGTTATCTTTTATTACCTTATGGCTGTCATAAACATGTTGTTTAAAAGCCTCTTTAAATAAATGAATTAAAAAAAAAATTACCTCGGGCGCCTTCCCGCTGTGCGTGGACGTGACAGCGAGCCCTTTTATAAATTTAAATGATACCCAAAATTTTCGAACCAGCAGCGGGTCTCGAACCCGCATCTTCGCCTTCACAATGCGATAACCAACTACGCCATGGTACGAATGACGCTGGTGCCAAAAATATTGGATAGATGGAATATTTCTATCGGTTAAACACCGCTAGCTCCACCTACAGAAGTTTCAATCAGAAACGATTCCTGCTCAATGCCTACTACCAAGTATATCATTGAGAGAGGTGGCGCTTATTGCTATATTTTTATTAAACTATTTTTCTTTCATCAAATATATATAATCTGAACCGCTTTATTGTCTGGTCTTTATTGGTGCTGCTGGGCCCGACTGTGGCGTCGATCGGTGAAATGCTGAGAGTGTGCGAGTCCTATGCAGCATCACACGGACTCACATACAATGTGAAGAAATGTGAGTACATAGTCTTTAAGGCCGCCGGTAGGTGCCCCGAAAATATACCTGAAATGACCTTAAACGGTTTGACTAAAAAGAGGGTTTTTGAATTTAAATATCTTGGGCGTTACCTCACCGACGACCTTAAAGATAATGTAGACATTGAGAGGGAGCGCATGGCACTGGCGGTCAGCGGGAATATGTTGGCCCGTAGGTTTGCGCGCTGTACTGACGACGAAGTAAAACTTTTCAAAGCGTTCTGTCAGATGTTCTACACGGGTAATCTATGGGTCTGCTATACCAAAAAATCGCTAGATGTCCTGCGCGTCCAATACAATAATACTTTTAGGATGCTGTTGAGGCTTCCACGATTTTGTAGTGCCTCAGAGATGTTCGCACAGACCAGGACGGATGGCTTTCATGCCATCATCAGACCCTGCTCATCAGACCGCATCTCTGATGAGCAGGGTTCGAGGCAGCGACAACAGCATCCTAAAAACAGTTGCAGAGCGGTGTACCTCTCCTATTTGGAGTCATTTTGTGCGGAGGGTGACCAACCTGTGAACCTTCTAGCGCAAAATGACTCAAATTTTTCAAATTTTTACTCTCATTCCCACTAACAATAGCTCTAAGTAATTACCTACTAACAAAATGGATTGTACCTATTGTCCGAATAAAAAAATTTTGATTTGATTTGATTGTCTGCAGATGATTGTTTTGCGACAGGACTGTCCGATCCAGGCGAAGTGGATGTAATGCTGGGGTCGTCATAATATCTTCGTCAAGTAGGTTTTAAGCATTTTTTTTATTCTATTGTGTTATTGCTTTTATTTGATATGTTTTTATTTGATTTTATTTTTGTGCAATGTAATTAATTAATAATTATTATTTTTAACTTTAGTATGGACATGGTCTGAAATAAATAATAATAATTGTCTGAAGGCTTAATGCTAAAATGATGATGACGATATTTACCTCGGGCGCCTTCCCGCCGTGCGTGGCTGTGACGGCGAGCCCGAGCAGCAGGTCGGGCTGCTGCGGCGCGCGCGCCTGCGCCTCCGTCAGCATCTGCTCAGCCTCCTCCCACATGCCTACAAAAAATTATTAAAGTAAGTACTAGCGGCTGCCAGCGGCTTTGCACAAACTTTTCCTGGATAAAAGTAGGCTTCTTATAACACCAGCTATCTGCCAGTAAAAGTCCCGTCAAAATAGGTCCAGCCGTTTCGGAGATCAGCCGGAACAAACAGACATACAAAAATCAAAAAAACTGTTTTTTTTTATACTTGTCGTACATACTTTCATTTGCACTTAAAACACAAACAGACACTTATATTTTATTGAATTGTATACATTGTATACTCTTTGGGAGAGGCCTTTGTTCCCATGTTGATGATGATGATACATAGATATACGCCATAGGCCATTGTAACTTCTGTACCCCATGAGTCCATATCACTAAAGTTCCTTAGACAGGGGCGCTGGCTGTAGTCTTCTTCTAAAATAATTTTGCTACTTATCTTTTTAGTTCTGCTAACTGCCACGGGAATTCATATTTTAAAAAGGTCACTTAAATGGTGATAAGTACGGTCCTTACCTCTGGAAGCGGCAGCGGCAGCCCCAACAGCCGCGGGGCCAGCGCCCAGGGCTCCAAGCCGCTCGGACAGCTCCATGATGCTGTAGTGGGCATCCTGCACTCCTGGACCACCCTGGAATTCAATATCATATCATCAATATGTATAAAAATCTTATGTTACAGACTGACATACTAACTGAATATCAGAAAACCTAGTAGGTAGTATGGGAGGGTAGCGTTCTGTTCCTGTGAAGGGGAGAACTAAGATATCCCATTCACACTCGCGTGCGAGTCGCGAGACGAGCCACGAGACAGGAGTGTGAACAGACGCTCGCGGCTGTGAATTAAACCATCATAAGTCAAGCATTTATTGGTAAAGATCATTTACAGGTCTAAAGTTGGCAATATAAACCTACCTAGCTTAGAAACAAATTTTATCTCGAAGATACAAGGAAATAGAAATAGAAATAGAAATACTTTATTAAGCCAATTATAAAAACCATGTAAACTTTAAACTATATTAAGGTAAGTAGGTAGGTAGGGACATTGAAAAAAACAGAACTTTTACAAAAAAAAAAAAACATACCATCGATTTGTTGTATACGCAAATTTGCGGTAGGTTAGAAATTGTTTAAGCATACAAGTTAAAGAGTCTTTACCACCCGCGCTAGTGAAACACTGTGTTACGGCGTAGTAGCGATTCTCGTCCCTTGCATTAAGGCTCGTTTTAGAATGCCCATTCTGCAGCTCACTCGTTATCGCTTCGATTAACGAAGTTGTAAACATGTAGTACAGGATGACAATACAGACAAATCACTTAAGGTATGCTAAGACCTATAAAGATAGTGTGTTATTATATTACAATGTATATAGAATATAATCCAGAATCGAGATCTTAAACTTACATTAAACTTACATTAAGGAAGAATAATTAATCACATAAAATAATAATAATTTTCAAATTAATAAATAATACAAGTCAGAAATATTCAAAATTAAAAATACGAAAACCAATTAAATTACTATGTACCTAGGTACCTATAGATTCAATTAGCTTGCAACAAATTCATTGAGAAACTGTAGAAAGTCTGCTCGACCAGCCATCGTTTTACTCTGGCTTTGAACCCTGGTAAACTGTCAGCAGATTTGACACTTTCTGGAAGTTTGTTCATCACCTGTACAAGACAGGGGCTACTGACAGCGGATTATGTTGGGGCTGCTTACAGGGAGAAGAAACAGTATAGCACGTAATTTTGCACTGTGCCGCCACGGAAGAGGCCAGGACCACATCGGGTCTGCGGTGATCGGAAGCGGCTCCCAGACACCGCCGCATACAGGGATACTGAGAGAATGTTACCAACGACCCAAAGTCCTGCTTCGCTATTTTAAGGAGCTGGGCTGGCTGGGGTAGGGTTAGCATAGGGGGACAATGCACAAAACACCCCATAGCGGGAAGTCAGTGCAGGTGTAACCACCTCCGATTAGAATTAGACGCTCGCGACTCGTCTCGACACTAACAACGCTCGCGTCCGAAGCGGTTTTTTGGACCTCGCGACAAATGCAACAAGATAACTGAACTCACCACGAGAGTGGTGAACAGGAAGCTCATTTACCATTGGTCACGCGAGGTGCGGATCGAGACACGAGACGAACCACGAGGCGCGAATGTAAACATACTAAGAAAATAATTCCCGAAATTCAACCCCTCAACGTTATCTCGCCTACATCCATCCACATTCATATCTAAAGCTCTTCTCATCACATGACATTCTTCCCTCCTCATGAAACACATGTGGTCCCGTAAAAACATGAATACAACACGCAGAAATCAACTTGGCACCTGTGTGGAATGTGCTTCCCCCCCCACCACACCCCACCGCATATAAAAATAAAAATAAAATAAAATAAATTTTCCGGACATATCACACATTGTCAACTGATCCCAAACTAGGCATAGCCTGTACTATGGGTACCAGAGACTGATATACATAATAGATATATATTTAAAACCCAGACACAGAACAAACATCTGTGTTAGTCACAAATGTTTGTCCAGTGCGGGAATCGAACCCGCGACCTCTAGCGCAGAAGGCAGAGTTAATACCAACTGAGCTATGAGGCTAGTCGAATATCGCTCTCGCAAGTGAGAATGAGACAAACATTACAGCGAGATACCTAGTTAACTTCTGCGTGTTGTAAATATAATTACCTGGGACAAGTTGAGCCAAGCTTGGGCAAGTTGAGTCAAAGTGCCATCATCCTCAATATCCTGGAGCAGTTTCAGTTGCTTTCGCGCTAGATCAGGCCGGTTCATGGCCAGAAGACATTGCAGGGTCAACGCTCTGAGCTCCAAAGACTCTGCGTTGTGTAGGATCCTGAAAATTAATGAAATTAAAATGAATTTACTTTGATAGGTCTAATCTGAGCACTGATAGAGGTAAAGCCACGTCTCTCAATAAAAATATAGTGGTAACACAGAATCAAAATACACACAGGATCTAAAAAAAAAACTTTTGGTTATTTTAACAAGTCTATGAATGGGCATGAACCACTCTAAGTTACTTATAAAAGCCTTTGATAAACAGTACACCAACCGTATCCTTGCGCTAAATAAGACCAAACTTCGCGTTATTGTTAGAGCCTTAACTGGACACTGTTGTCTTAATAAGCACATGTTCAAACTAAGGCTATGCAACACACAAACCTGCAGGCTATGCAAGGAGGCGGACGAAACGCCTCTACACCTGCTAGGTGAGTGCAGAGCACTTATGCTCAAATGTAGCATCCATTTGGGAAAGCACATCCTCAGCCAAATGGAGCTACAGCAACTCACCCCAAAGAAAATCCTTCAGCTTTTAACAGCTGCTGGGCTTTGCGGTGAACTTTAAAGGCCCTGTAAAAGGGCTCCACAAATAAAGTGGTGATCACAATAGGCCAGTTGTGGCCGCAGTGACACCATAGCCGCAAAAAGTAAATAAATAATAAGTCTATGAATCTATGAAGAGCAAGGTTTCACTTTAAACAAGATTATGAAGAACTAGCTTCCGCCGGCAGCTTCGCTCGAGTGGAACCTACATTATAAGTAGACTATAATGCACAGACTATTCTAGGTAAATAACTATAACTATTCCAAGTTTCAACCGTTACGGCGTGATTAAACAAGAAACATCCAAACATCCTCACAAACTTTCGCATTTATAATATTAGTTGGATATAAGGATTGAAGCAAGTTACAGGAAACTCCATGCTGATCAAAATAAGTGCTCTGAAAGAGACTCTAAAACTTTAAAGACATGTGATGTGTACATCTGTAATACTTTCACCACACTAGTTCTGTCACCAACAGACATTGTCAATTTTCAGAGACATCATACCTGCTATGCCAAGCAAGGATACTGCCATAGGAATGTACTTACTTCAAAGCAGCTTCATAGTTTTCTTCATGATAGTAGATTGTTGCTGCGACAATGAGGAATATTTCGTTCACGAGCTCAGTGCCTTTCGCAACCTGGAATAAATTTCTACATAGTATAAAACAAAATCTTCCACCAGATCCTGTCCATGCACAATTATTTCCATTACTGCTGAACGGATTTCATTCCGGTGTTCACCATGAAAAAGTAGCCTATAATGCTAATCTAGGTAAAACCTATCTATTCCAGATTTCATGAGAATCGAGCCGTTAGACCGAGCTAGTAAGTTACTACTTTAGTGGAATTCTCACCCTAGCATCAATATCAGCAACAATAGCCGGCTTGTTAGCGCCTGTAGCCAGGTAGTCAACCAGAGTCCTCAGCGGCTGAAGGGTAGGATCAGCAGTCTTCAACTCCTGAAGCACTATCCGCGAGTTGCCCTGAGCGATGTATGCACGGTAGAGAAGTGCATCACGCTGCAGTGCGATCTGTGGTGATGATGGCTGGAGAGTAAGATTAACAGGGCGGGTTGAGTAAGGCGGTAACTATATTTCCTAGGAACTACAACCGTCGGGGAATAAATGTTCATGAATGGCAACAACGAACTGGAAAACACAGTGTAAAAAGGCCTCCCACCTGATATGAACCGAAGACATTGTGAAAGCCTAAGAACACTGTGGAACTCTTTGCAGAAGGCTATATCCAGCAGTGTAGTTCCATAAGATGATTATGATGATGATGGTGTCCAAGGACAATAGATACGTTGGTTGTGCAGTAGTGAGACGGGCAGACAATATAGCAGTTATAATTAGTGGCTGAAAAACAGTTTTATAGCTTTCTCACTAAGGTTTGATTCCAGAAAACCAAGTGGCTCTATTGCGGTCCAACAAAATTGTTTGATAAAATATAGCCCTACTGCCGATGATGATGGGACATTATTTAGACATTCAACGTGAAGCAAATATTATGCTCAGACACGGTCAGCATCGGTGTAATTTCATCAGAAAATACGAAAACATGAATGTACCTAATGGCACCGCGCAAAACAATGGTCGAAAACTTGATGAATTGATGGTTTTCTGGTCCAATGATAAGCTGAAATCATTACTTACAGATACACTTTGGGCCTCGTTGATAGCTTGCTGGTAATTTCCAACGTAAAATGCATTTTTCACATCGAAAAGTTCATCAACATCCTGCTGCTGACGTGCCATTTTGACAATTTGTTAATTTGTATTTGTTTTTTTTTCTTTGGTTCTCGCCTGTCAGGATAATGCTTCCAGCAACCGTGACATGAATTCCCAATTTAAAAACAAATTACCATGTTAGCTCGTAGTAAAAAAAAATGAAAGAGTGATGAAGATTTACTAGGTCTCGAGAGGAAACATTTAAATACTTTAATAAGTAGTTACACGTCTGATCGGATAGTTGGATTATTGTAATCAGTCTAAATCAGCGCCATAACGCACGGAACGACTTAGTCGTGTTGCAATAAATCGGACACAATGGAAAAAACACCGCAATTAATAACTAAGCCAAGAACTGCCGCAGTGTGTGATTATAAAGACAGATTATCATTACCTTCCAAAATTACAAAATTACAAATTAACAGATCAGGAACACACCATTAAGTCCATTCAAATCCTACTAATATTAAAAATGCGAAAGTTTGTGAGAATGTTTGGATTTTTAGATTGGATTGGATGTTTGTTATTCAATCACGCCGTAACGGGTTAACCGATTCGTTGAAACTTGGAATACAATTCAATACAAATAAATAAACATTTGAATTATATTGCATTGAAGTGCACTTCAAAACCAAATTACCCACCAACTCAAAAGTTGGTAGCACTAACTTTTGCTAGAAACACTAAACCAATGTTACAAGAGTAAAAATAAATGACTTATCCAAAGAAGTTAAATGACGCACTGCTTATTTAAACCTGCATGCTTATATAATTTATATTTAGCTGTTTTTTTAGAGATACGTATTGTTGTGTGGAAGAAGAATACATGTTGTGCCGACCCCACATGATGTGGGATAAGGGCAGGAAGATGATGATGACGTATTGTTGTGTACTTGGGTAGAAAACAATATCATTTTTTTTTTGGGAATTTATCAGCGCTATCTAGCGGTGAACCCAGAATACGCCATCAAAAGATCATCTAGTACAAATAGACCCGCTAGATGGCAGCAGTTAAGTAAACAGGGAGCGCCCCCGCACGCCAGTGCTGCGCTTGGAATCGCAGGTTCTATTCCAACAAAATGAACATTGTAGTCAAGTCAAACAAGACACTTCTTGAAGTCCTAAACTGAGAGAACTCGAAGCCGAACGGGTCGCTAGCAGTGGCGGATTTGCCCTAAGGCCCAGTAGGCCCGGGCCTAAGGCGGCCAGATATTATGGGCGGCAAATCATGACCAAAAATTTGTAGAAATTGTCGTAGAAAATCTCATCATCTCGGAATATATTTACAAATGAGTATCTATTATAGTTAATTAAATTTCTGAATTAGATAAATGTGGCAATAAAGTAAATTCATTATGTACCAAGTCTAATGATGGGTACTGATAAAGGGGCGGCACATGGCTTGGGGCCTAGAGCGGCCAAGACTGCAAATCCGCCACTGGTCGCTAGTACCTACCTCATCATCATTCCAGCCGCTTGAAGCCCACTGCCTCTGCCACAGATTTCCGGATTTACTTCCTATCATGTGGGGTATTTGCCCATATACTCACCACGCTCGGCACGCGGGTTGGCGAGCGCAGTTAGAGCTATCCTTGTGAAAATAGGGGACGCTGCTGCCCATCCCCTACATGCTTTTTTTCCCTAAGTCACTTCTTACGACATCCACGGGTAGGAGATAATGGAGGTGCCTATTCTTCAGCTGGGGCCGCCAAGCTAGTGCCTACAAGCTTAAAAATAATTTAAAATAACGCTTGGTCACAGATAACATAATACTATACTTGGTAACTTATAAAAGTACCTACGTAAATACAAAAATATAAAAGGAAGGGCCCAGGTAAGTTTGTGCGTGCAAGACAGAACAATGAATTTAAAGAAATCGGTCTTATTTGTTGGTACCGTCTCAGGTAAGTAGGCCGAAGGGTACGACAGACGTACGATCAAACTGCTTGTTACTGTGCAACTTCATCAAGATTGGTTATAAGCCCTACCTATTGGTTACCCCTTATAAATTTCATCAATGCTTAAAACTATCCCTTTCAATGTTTATTATTTATATCACCTACCGCTTCCGCCTGCGGCTTCGCTCGCGTGATAGTTACCTCGATCGGCTGAGCTGCACAAAAACCAAACATTCTCATAAACTGTGCGAATAAGAACATTCAAACGACTGAATGCGAATGAGAGCATTTATTCGGTGGAATGGTGGTAGTGGCCCCGCCTTCCAATCCACAGGTCGTGGGCTCAACTCCCGTCGTGCACCAATGGATTTGGAAAATGTTTGTGCGTTAAACTAATGCTCTCAAACGGCGAAGGAAAACATCGTGAGGTAACCTAAAAAATCGAAGACATGTGCACAAAAGGAGCCTCACAGACGCGCACTAATTCTTTCAGACGATCATAGGCCCTTTTCAGGGCCTATGACCGTATACCGCATACCGCATACCTTTGAAATGAACTGACCCAATACAGGCTGACCAAGAAAAAATCAGTGACACGACAAGCAAGCAACCAAGCGCGAATGTTTGAAGAGTCTACCGTGTGGCACACTCCTAACTATTATGCTAGTCTGTGGTCCATGTAACACCTGGGGCCTGACGAAAGAACATCCTTATTTGACTGATAAGCTATCAATAAATGCTCCATATCTGTTGATGTGTTCCTGTTGTGTAAGTAGGTTAGGGATAAATAGGGGCAGGCCGAGTCATGCCTGCATACTCCAATCCATCGTAGAAAATACCGATTTTTTTATAAACAACTTATGTTGCAAACAAGCAAACCTACGGCCCAACTGTTGGTAAGTAGTTCCCTTAGCCTATGAACGCTTGCAATGGCAGGCACCACGCACGCGTTTCTACTATTTGAAACAAATAGTGTTATTTGGCTGCGATCTTCTATACCTCCCCAGGCGGACTCCTTTCGTCACAGTATTAATTTTTTTTCGGAGGCACTATGCCGTGTATGCATGGCCTAGGCATACACGGCCTATACCCGCCGAGCGAGGGGACCTTGATTAACTTTTTTTTTATATACCTATATTAAATTTGTGTTTGTTGCCTGATTCTTCTAGGCGTCGTCGCGGGTAACAGCCTTAGCTTCGCTTAGTTTCTAAGACGTTTAAACTTGAAACATCTTTATTCAATTCACTAATCGTATTTCAATAAATATGGGCCATGGCATATTACACATGTTAGTGTAATATGTCAAGTAGCTTGAAATAAAGATAATAATAATAATAATATCACTTTGAAACTTTAAAAGTTATTTTATTGAAATAAACAGCTTTTATCTTTACTTCACGCTGTACAAAGAGCCCTCCTGCTTCTAAGTTTGCACCAATCTCGTTTCCTTCCTAGGTTACCAAGAAAGTGCTAAGGTGTGTTCTAGCTCAGCTTAGACACAGTACTCACCCGTAACCGGGAGAGCATGATTGATGAAGAGTAATGACCACAATTCTATTAAATACAATGCTGAGGGCCACATATATGATAAATTGATAAATTGGCTCAAAAATTTTTAAAAGCACCGACTCAGAAACGTAACGTAGAGGGAACTGCCTTAAGAATAGAATGTGAACAAACAAATAGGCATTTCAGGGTTCTCTTAAGAAGTAGGTGTCGAAGGCTTTGTGGGGTTGGTTGAAGTAAATTCAAACTTGCTTCACTGTAATATCCATTTATTGGCTGTAAGCTGTGTTCTGTGCTAATAAGTAGGTATATCAATCTCTGGTAGCCATAGTACAGGCTATATAGCTAGTTTGGGATCAGTTGACCGTGTACCTATGATATGTCCGGAATATTGTTATTTTTATTTTAATGTTACTTTTTACAATGTAGGTAAATGTGACTTTTCCAAGCGTACATATTGTACCTATCAAATAGGAATAAAAAATCATTGATTTGATCCAAAACATTCCCAAGCGATTCCCAAACTGCTCCAAATATATTAACCGTCAAAATATCTGTCGTAAAGAGTATTGTGTTTCGGGCAGCTGCTGACTGAGGTCCTGAGAAAGGGCCCAAACAAAGCCGCGTGCCACAGCCAGTGTAGCAGTCACTACACCCTGCGCCACAGATAATAGAGTAGGCACTGGGGTCAATGCAACTGCCTTGCAGAAATCTTGAAAGAATTATGGGGTGCATTCTGGATCCCGTGCGAATTTCGTCGTTGATTTTGATTTATGCTTTGTAATGGAAATTAATAAGTAAGACTACCTACCTAATTACCTGGGGTGAGTGTAGGGTTCTTACCTAAAATAATTTAGTGTTAAAATGTAGGTACGTGAGTAAAGTACGTGTACCTACTTTAGTTTTATGGAAACCAAAAAGTTCCCTATTAAATCTGATAAAAATAATAATTATTATTTTTCTCTAATATTCTTTAGTATATTTAAAACATATCAATTACTTATATTGATTTTAATAATTAAATTTAGTCAAAATCCCGATGTTTTGAAATTAAGTCCAGATATTTAGGTTTTCCGATCTGGCAGCCCTTATAGGTAAATAACGAACCTCCTTCCCATTATAATTTCCCAATACTTTTACCCGAAGGTAAACAAGGGAAATGTAGAAATTAGCACAAAGGTCGTTGAACTCCGGCAGCTGCCTGTGCCGATGCCGGGCCAAGGGTCGAGACCCTTCAGATGTGAAACCGCCCTTAGAGGTATCCTCGATTCAAGAATCCATTTTCATTGGATGTTTGGCAAATTCTCATTGGATTTTGAGCTTTTGATCCTGAAATGAGTACTACCTGTGCTATTGGGAATTGGTTATCCTACTTCCTTCTATTATAATAAATGCGAAAGTTTGTGAGGATGTTTAAGGATAGTGGTTCTATCACGCACGAACGGTCGGATTTGGATGAAGGTTGGCACAGAAATAGATATTAGTCAAAGTCAAAGTCAAAAGGCATTTATTTCAATAAAATCACTAGGATCACTTTGAAACGTCTTAGAAACTAGGTGAAGCTATGTCCTGTTCCTCGCGACCAAGCCTAGAAGAATCAGGCAACAAACACGGCTTGGTGCCTATAATTTTTTTCGATGATCCTTTTTCACAAGTTGCAGTCTGGAATAGCATTAGGCTACTTTTTATTTCCATACCACGCTGCGGGTGGAAGCTAGTTTTATAATCAGAAGTTATTAAAATATGAAAATAAATAGGCTCACGACTTTTATCTCACGAATACGAATTCTAAAATGAGCCTTAATGCAAGGGACGAGAATCGCTACTACGCCGTAACACAGTGTTTCACTAGCACGCGTGGTAAAGACTCTTTAACTTGTATGCTTAAACTATTTCTAACCTACCGCAAATTTGCGTATACAACAAATTGATGGAATGTTTTTTTTTTGTAAAAGTTTTTTTTTTTCAATGTACCTACCTACCTACTTTAATATAGTTCTAAGTATACATGGTTTCTATTTCTAATACAAAAACTCATTTGTGCACGTCACACGAGCTTGTTTTAATCCACGATCTTCGGATAGATTCTCAATTTCGAAACCGACGTATGAAATTGGCCTCATGAATTTCGAAACTGGATGTAGGATCAAAAAAATAAAACTTTTTGTTCGATGTGGAAGTGTATTTAATAAAAAAAGGTACATATTTAAAAAAAAAAATCTTAGTCCGGAAAACGCACAAAGGCAAAATTTGGTTTTAAATGTACTATTTAATAGATTTCACTTCATTTTCATACCTAGCAGTTTCGAAATTTCGAAACTAGAAGCGTCAATGTCGAAATTGAAGAACATGTCAAAATGGTTCGAAATTTGGAAACTATGAAACTTCGAAATTTCGGAATGCACCCCCTATTTTACACCCAATAGGCAATCAAGTTTGACAATATAGGGAAATTCGAAGTTTTTCATTGATGAATCACTGGGTAAAAATGTGCTGTTTTGTTTGTTAAATCAGTTCAAACGACGGGCCTCATAGCTCAGTTAGTAGTAACTCTGCCTTCTGAGCTAGAGGTCGCGGGTTCGATCCACGCACTGGACAAAGATTTGTGTGATAAACACGTGTTGTATGTCTGGGTGTTAAATATTTATCTATTATGTTTATCAGTCTCTGGTACCCAGAAGCGATGGGTTTTTTGGGGAGTACGGCAGTAGAGCGAGGCACTACTTTACGGTGACATACACTTTGGACGGCATGCCACACTCAATAGGATACCAGTCGTGGAGACTGCGGGGACGCCCGAACCCCCCCGGAAGTGGCCACCTGGTCCTCTCATCCGGTCGCCAACCGGCACGATAGAGCACTCCGGGATTTTTCGCGAGGCGGCGGGGCAGCCTTTCACGTGTGGCTGGCACGCTACTTGGGCCCCCTACAACCTGCGGTCGGCCAGCGGAGAACCGTGCTTCGGATCCCGCTACCCTCCACGACTGATCGCCTGGTGTAGCAACGACTTCTTCAGGTCATAACTTCACCGACCAAGATGTGCAAAAAACTGCCCTGACCCGTACTCGCTGATTTTGTTCTTGGCTTCACCAAACTACGTACCGGAACACGACTGTGGGTCGTTTGGCGGCACGGCTTAGTTCGATGGGTGGTGACAAGCCACGGCCGAAGCCTACCACCAGAGCTACTCTATTTAGCACCACCCGGGGGACACATGCAGGCTGACTAAGGGTTATTACCTACGGACGTGAGTAGCAAAGCCCCCCATAGTGAGTAGCATACTACAGGCTAAGCCTAGTTTGGGATCAGTTGACCGTGTGTATATGTCCGGAATATTTATTTATATTTATATAACTCAATAACCTGTTTGAGCCTGAAAAAGGTTATTGAGTTTGAACTGAATGCTACCTGAAACGTTCAGGTAGCAATCATGATGTTTATCTTCTTGTACTTTAAATAATCCAAAATTTCAAACTAATATTATAAATGCGTAAGTAATTCGGTCTGTATTCGGTTTTTTCCGGTGTCCTGTAGCACAGGTTTTTTAAACCTATTTCAGGCACCGGTCTCTCACAAAACAGGTTAACTTAACTACCTACAATACTTATATTCTGCTGTATCCCATCCATTACTGTTAACCTTTGTTGAGAGAAATAAATACATATTCTATTCTATTCTGTTACGTTTTCTCGCCTAAACCGCTGAACCAATTTTGATGAAGGACATCTTCTTCTGTGATTTAAGAGCTTAGCAGCAGCTCTTGTCGGTATAAAGATGAAGGACATAGGATAATTTTATCCTTTCCGGCGAGTGAAGCCGAGTGGGCAGCCACAAGTTAGTTATAAAGATGTTGTAAAGACCCTAAAAGAGAAAGTAATTTGAAAAAAATAATGGAGAAAAAACGGATTTTTTTATTTGATTTGTTTTTAGAATAAGGCCCTTCCAGGATAGTATCGAAGTTACGAAGCACGCTGTAGGTGCTAGGAATACGTGCTACCTATAGGAAAATCGTATTCTGCAGGTAGATATAATAGTGATTTTATAACAGTTATATCCATCTCACATCTATCAATATAATTTGGCAATAAAAAAGCCATAACACATTGTGCTTGCAAAATACTAACTAAGCAAAACGTGTTGAAGACGTTTCCGGCGTGACATAGGCAGGCAACCTACCTATATGTAATTTGTAGTAAAGTTTCTTAAGTTTAGTCTAGCGTCTTAATACGACCGTAATTATTTTGTAAGTACTCATAGAAGTGACGGCAATTTATTTTTTTATGCGTCGTTTATATTATTATGGTGTCCCCGTCATCGTTAGAGAAAATACTAACTTACGAACGCGGCTTTGCTCGCGTGGTACCTACCGAAATAAAAAGTAACCTATATGGTATTCTAAGTAAAGAGCTTCCTATGCGGACCACAGAAGAGAGGGGACTCTTCTAACACAGGTTATTGCAACTTAAAAGAAGAGTTCCCAAACCATGTAACACAGCACCTTGTTTGGAACAATAAACAATATTTTGATTTTTTTTTTGATTTTTTTTTTCTTTATCCTTTCCAAGTTTTATAGAAATCGGTTGAGCTGTTAAGGCGTGATCGGTACTCGTACTACAAACATCCAAACATTCTTACAAACTTTCCCATTTACAATTATTATTTTTTTAGTAGAATTAGTGGGATAGGATATGAGTAGGGTAGGTATTCGGAAGTAGGATATAATATAAATACAGTAGGATTAGTAGGAAGTAGGATCATTGCACTTTTTTTTGGAAACGCCTTCTTTACCAAACCACGAGGTCAAGGCAGGACATGTTCATTGATAGATTAGGCGCAGATTAGGAAATAATAAGTATGACAGCTCAGCCACAGAATAAATAATACCTAGTACTGGCTCATACTCATATTAAATGTATCCCGACTGGGGCTAAATCAGCTGTTTTTGGGTCAAATCAGTTCATACTCAATTATTAAACTGTTTTAGGTAGTAATCTTGTCGTATTTAAAAAGATGATGAAAACCAAAAAATTGCTGATTTGAAAAAGTTCGGGGAAAAAATCAATAATGAACATTTTGATTTAAGAATCTAGATTGCACCTAAAAAAACTGAGTTTTGCATACATTTTAATGCCAATTGGGTGTAGAATACACCCCTTTCGGTATAGCATACATATTATAAATCACCTTGTGTTACGGAACACGTTGTATTGTTTTCTCGAGGCTACAACGAATCCTAACGGCTAATAGTTATGAGAAAATGTTCTAAGGAGTCACGAAGGTGTTCTAAGGACTCGGTTTTGATAAGAGTTTAAAAATTAAAATGTTGAAAAAAAAATTTTTTTTTAAATGTTTGGTATTCGCTTAGGTATAGCTTGGGGAACCGACGGACATTGGGGTAGAAAGGTTCTACAGTGAGAACGCACGCATTATAAAGGCATCTTAAAAATGATAGGCACCAAGCCGTGTTTGTTGCCTGATTCTTCTAGGCTTGGTCACGAGGAACAGGCATAGCTTCACCTAGTGATCCTAGTGATTTTATTGAAATAAATGCCTTTTGACTTTGACTTTAGGGCGGCCTCACACTAGCTATATAGAAAGTTAACCTAATGGAAATAGCTGGAAGCCGTACGATTGATCTAGCAATAAGTGAATACGAAGAATCCAGTAACAACAGTAACAGCACAATTTTTTTTTTTTATTACAACTGAGGTGGAAAACAAGCATACGGCCCACCTGTTGGTAAGTGGTTACCGTAGCCTATGAGCGATTGCAATACCAGAGGCATCACGCACGCGTTGCCGACCCCGAACCCCCTCCCCCCCTAAAGAGCTCTGGCAACCTTACTCATCGCAGGAACACAACACTATTTGAAACAAATAATGTTATTTGGCTGCGATCTTCTGTAAGGCGGAGGATATTTTCTCGTTCTGAATTAGAGCAGCCCGCCCGGGCTGCTCTAATTCAGAACGAGAAAATATCGCTGTGCCCTACCTCCTCCTACAATGCTGAGCGAAGACCATGTTTTCCAAGAGAGCTCTGCTGCGCACAATATTTTTATCATTTAGCATTTAAACTCTTTTATTTTATTTTATGTGTAGTATTCTTAAGGGAAATAAAAATCTTTTTTTCTTTTTTTTTTTTTTTTAACAATATGCCTAGATCGATCTTCATGAGTTTCCAGGTACAGGAGCTTTAGATAAATTGAAGGATGCATGGTTGCGTGCGTTTCTCTTTTGTGAGCGATGTGCACATTGCACACTGCAGACGCTAGACGGTAGGGTAACCATGGGACGAAATATATATGGACAGCTTGTAAGCAAAGGAGCCATTTCATTCTGGGCCTGGTCCATGTACACTATATAGAAAAATTGGGAAATAATAAGAGATTACAAGAAAAATACAATTTCATTAATTTGAACACAAATGTGATGGTACAAGAATAGTTCTTCTGGTAAGTTTTTTACTATGTGAACACTATTTGAAGGCCACCATGTTGGTTTATAATTGGCGTTTGACATGACATTGACATATTTTCATGTCATGTTGTTTGATTTGATGTTTTTGTTTTGTCAGATAAATGTAGGTTGTCAAAACGACATTTCACGCACGTCCATCCGCCATATTTTTGTAGCGCTGTTTGTTGCTCTCTTTGTCGAAGAAAATCTTAATGTACCTTATAACGAAGTCAATTTAAATAAAATAACCAATTAAATACGTTTACTTTATTGCTTAGCTATATTTTAGAGTAATGTACACAGTGCAGGCCCAGGCTCCATATATTGATGAAACGTCTCTTTTACCAGCAGGCTTAGTAGGTTTGAACCTATTAAGACCAATTAAGGTGTCAGGAGCAAAGCCGCGAGCGACAGCTATCTTCTTAGCTGAGAACCAAATAAATAAAAATAAAAATCTTACAAATACGTACTAAAAATACCCATTCGGTACCTACATAGCGAGGTTAAGTTACCCCAATTACCTCCTAGGTACCGCCTTAGGCACACTAATAAAAAAGCTCAAAGCAAACTATCCGCCGCTTTATAGCCCCATTGTCACACCAGCAAGTACCTAAGTACGTCTCAAGTTCAAGAAGTGAGGTACAATGGAGTCTCAGGTAAAGATTTTTTCAACCACCATCTGCTTGGGGCAGATGTACCATTGTACTTGGCCTTTTGTCTGAGCCGAAATTGTCTCAAGCGCAGGCGGATACACAAGTTCCTTCATGCTTGACAAGCCTGCCTTAGTGCTGAGTCTTGGATCGGTGGATCTGTGAAAATAAGAAACCAACGTGAAGTATGTTAGTTAGCTAGCTTCAGTTTTGTCTAGAAGCGGAACTGGAACGCCAGAAACGTTTCGAAAAGGCCTCATGACAGCAGACCCGGAAGGTGCAGGTAGTAGGCATGACTGGGATTTGAATTGACGGCCCAAGGCCTTAGCATCGAATGGTTAGATCTTCATCCACTACGCCAGCGCCGCCGGCGCCGCTGCTCTCATTTCGAATAAGCGCATTTTAAATGTAGGAGTACCTAGCTATCGGGGTTCGATTACCGTGGTGCGAAACAAATATTTGCATGACCTGCCAATATATATTATGGATGTTGTGGTGTCGTAGCATAATACAAAGTGAAAAATTATACTTTATTTATTGTTATATTACAATCCTAACTACTTACTAATGTCGATCTTCATGCTGTATGAACGAGTTCGATCTTTGCAAAAAAATCATCGGGCGCTCAAGCTTGCGCAAAACGGTTGTGCATGCAGGCTTGTCAATCTCGAAGTTACGTGTGTAGGTAGCCTCTTTAGTCTCAACGGATGCTGCATGAGGATTTGTGAATCGCGAGTTGTTTCCGGGCCTGTTTCCTGTTTCTTTCTTATTTCTGATTGGACGTTATCTTTCAATGTTTTTGGAAGCGATTGATACGCCTTTGGCGGGATACCTTATCAGCTTCTTAGAATTTGGGCAACTGTGATGTGAGTGACTAATTAAATCAATAATAGGTACTACAATATTTAAGTTACGTACTTAAATAGCCGTGTTGGCCTAGTGGGAGGTTCCCCGACTTTCAGAAGAAGCAACAATAACATTTTATTTTCCAAAAATTTAAGTGCACGTTAAAACTTGTAGGAAAATATCGTGGGGAAACCAGTAAGTATTCTTACAGCGGCGATGGGCTTGTAACCTGTCACGTATGGAATACTCACCGCTGCAAAATGTGGGCATTTGCCAAATATTTGGACATGCCTCTGACTACTCCGGATTTGATCGCCTGGAGATCTGAGAGGATGTCTACCATTTTTGGGGATAAATTAGAAAGAAAGAAAGAAGAAAGAAAGAAAATACATTTATTTTGGACACATAAGCACAGCACAAACTAATAAAATAAAAAATAAAGACACAAGGTACAGGTTACAATACAAAAGGTAGGGAGGAAACAAAACAAAAGTACGTAGGAAGTAACAAAACTAGGGTATTCATTAGTCCGTTAAATTAGTTACACCTATCAACATTAATTTATTTTATTTTATTTATTTGTTTAGGAACAACAAACAATTACATTATATATGTAAGATACAGTGAGTAGAAGGTAGATAATTTCATATGCAACAAATTATTAATAATGTAGTCCACAACGTTATCCACAACTTATATAAGAGTAACAAAAAAGGCCAGCTAGAAGGCCCGTCATAAAAAAACGTATTTAAAATACAACCATTTGGAATGAGAGCAGCGGCGTAGTAGATGAAGTGGGACGTCAGTTCAAATCCTAGTTATACCAAATAAAAGAAAATTTTATGCAGTAGGTACCAAGATATAGAAAAATAGATTCGACTGTAAACACCTAGAGTAGGAACATAGTCAGTTTGTGTTGGTTGCGGTAACGGAAACCACGATCTACCATATGTAGGTATATACCTACCTAGTTACTTTGATAAGACTATCAAAACAGGGAATGTATGTACCTACATACTTAAAAACCTACAACGAAGAATAAATATGAATCAACTTTTATCGGCTGCTTTGTTGTTCTCTATCTACCTACTTAATGGAGTTAATTACTACCTATTGCTATGTGGTGTGGTGTAGGAAGAATTCTTAAAAATAATGATGCAACGGCGGAGATGAGGTCAAATACACTAACCTAGGTAGGAGTAGGTAGTTCCGAAACCGAATTCGGAGTAACACCTCCGATAAAAATGCAACTGAGACCCTTGTCCGTGTCAGGAACACTTACTCTGTTACTCACTTGTCACAGTGAGACGTGAAAAGTGAATGAAAAGCGCCCATACAAAGCTTAGACGATGTCGGTGGCGTACGGGCGAGTGTGTCTGAGACGCAAGGGGAGCGGGTTAGATTACCGTTGCACAATTTTTTAAAATTTTAGGTACATATTGAGTACCTAAGAATAGTCTTCAAAGCCTAAGATTTTCCATAAATCATGCTGTAGTAGTTTACCTACGGTCGATACAGATACCGGTGATAACAGTATCACCGGTCGATGCACACCATAAACGCGAGCTTGAAATTAGCTAGGTATGACCTGAGGATATTCGAGTAGCGAGGTGTGCTGGGCGCAGTGGGCTGGGCGGGCGGGATGCGACGCAGCTTCCGCCCGCCCGGCGACGCGGCCGGCACCCGGCTCGGGCTGCAGCCGGCCCCCCTCCGCCCGCCCCGCCGGCCCCCACCCCCCGGCGCGGCTCCAAGCGCGTGCGCGAGCCGGCCGGCCGGCACATCAGTTCACCGCCGCGCCGCGACTCGAACACACGCGCGCACTTGCTACAAAATCGCGCTCGATCTATCGAACGCACCCCATTACATTACATACACACGCTACCAGTGACCGAGAGGGAGACCTCTCATAACCGACAAGATAGCTTCGCAAGTGGAAATGCCGTCGAGTAGCCTGTTCGCGGATCTGAGCGGAGGGGGGAGCCTGGTGGAGGACCAGCGCGCGTTTCAGCTGGCGCTCGAGCTGAGCATGCTGAGCCTGGGAGAGCCGATGCCGGCTGGCCCACTGGGCAGCCCGCTGGGCTTCGCGCCGCCGCAGGACGACCGCGCCAAGAAGAGCCAGAACATGACGGAGTGCGTGCCGGTGCCTTCCTCGGAGCACGTCGCAGAGATCGTCGGCAGACAAGGTTCGTCACTGTTCCTCTGTTATTAACGAGAAGGCGATGAGGGTAGTGTTATGTCACATCGCCAGTGTCGCGCCACGAGCCGCCTCCAACTCGCAACCCTCGTGGTTCGAAGCTAAGATCAGCTGTAAAGGTTATTCGGTGTCAGACGTTGGTCGGGGCTAGTTAGCCTCAGCGCTACCCTTATGTAAGGGCGCACGTGCCAGTTTTAGGTTATGTTCGATCAGAACCGCCTCGGAGACGGAATTCTGTCGAAAACGCCAAGAATTTGCTGTTTTGTGTATTTTGTTTACCCTCAATCGCCGCTTGCTGAGCCTCGTAGCACCACAGATAGTGAGGCAGTTACTACGCGTTTCGTAGACTCGTAGGTTTGTAGCTGCGTAGTTACCTGTCTGTAGATTTGATATGGATTTTCAGAAAGTTCTGTCTAGTTAGTCTGCCCTTAATTCGTCAGTGAAAATACCTAGTAAATGAGAAGGTCAGATTTGGGGTACTGTGGGTTGGTAGAATTTTAGGGATTCAGAAGTATTTTGTAACAGTCATAGGTAGTATAAGCCCGATATCAGTGTTGGTCAGTCACTGGAATCATTGTTTATAATTAGAGTGGTTATGTATCTATCTACCTAGGCTAGTAAAGTAGAATAAACAGTTATAATATACCCAGGTGGTTCTTACACTTTAGACCTGCCTGCCAATTGTTTAGGTAGGTACTAGTTACAAAAAAAGAAGTTTCGACCGATCATCCTGTGGCGTCTTATTTACCTAGATTCTGTACTTATTATAGTATGTTTTTGTACTTGTTCCATGGTTTCAACACCTTTTGTTACCATAGTACTTGATAGTACCCACCCATATACTATGGTAACAAATAGGTGGTAGGTAGGTACTGGATAAAATGTAGTTAGGTATCTACCTACATAGCTTAGAGAGCTTCGTTGGTGAGTGAAAGAAAGAAAAACCAACCCACAAACTTTTGCATTTGTAATATTAGGTAGTTAGGGTTTAAAATGCTGCTCATGATTTGTATACCAAAAACTTCTGATAGACACGTTTGTCTTCACCAATTTGGTTGTCTATAATGCGTTTCAATCTGTTTTCATTCATCCTCTACATGACCAAAACCTCAAGCAAACCTTTCTCAATCTTCATCACTGCATCTTCTTTCACTCCACAACACTCTATTATCATACTGTTCCACTCTATCTTTCAAAGTTGCTCCACACATAGGTACTTCCAAATGGATACCTAAAAAGCTTCCAAATGGAGACTCTTAGAACTATCCGACGTTCTAATTAAAAGGTACCTACCTTCTTCGGCAAAAAAATGCCCAAGGGATGGTTTTTTCCCCGAATAGGGTAAAAAAAGTACCGACAAAGTAGTTCGCGGTAGACCCTATCTGGGTCTAATTCATTTCGGCGCCGAAGTGAATCGATTATCTATGATAGTATCTTGCGATTCATTTGATGCACATAAATAAAGACGGTCAAGTGCGAGGGGCACTGAATCCTGAGGCTTCCGTACCATTATCACGGAGTCGGAAAATCAATCTGAATGATACTAAACATAAGTTTGTCTCACAAAAATTCTACACGAGATTTGAAATAAATGGTTTTCGGGTTTTTCACCCAAGGTTTTTCAAGATTTCATGCCAAATTTCAAGACTGTATGTCACCGAGAAGTACCTTATAGGTTCCAATAACGGGACTTTTAGTATTAAAAACTTGGAAAGGGCCGTATCATTTCATTTCGTTAAGCTAGAAACTTGATATTTTACAAAAGTATGAGGTCATAAACCTTATTACCTATTAGATAAAAATTTCAAGTTCATACGAACAGACGGACAGCAAAGATGATGATCCTCTAAGCCTTAGAGAATCGTCTTAGAGTCCGAGGGTACCGTATTTTCCAAGTGATGTACGGAACCCTACAATGTTACAGAAATTTTCGTAATGCAGTCGACTTGGCATTATGGAACATTATAGCGTACAAAAAAACCTTAAAATGACCACATTCCACCATCATCCCATGGTTTAAGATTGCCTACGGGTCTTATTTATTAGTATCAGATGTTTGGCAAATTAGTTCAATTTTGTTGTTTTGTTGTTGGTACCTACTAAAATCATTGGTTTACCTAAAAACTGCCACTTAAAATTTGTTTGCTACGTATTTAAAACCTTGTCGACATCCATCCAAGACTTTCAGACCTACTTTCCACCTTAACCTGCTACTGAACGAACCGCAACCAATAAGGGTTTTTATAGACGACAGGCAGTCCGGCGGACTTTTGGCCGACAAAATAAATTGCAATTTAATTTAATAACAACAGTCAAACTAGAATTCCCTGCGTCGTGGGTAACAGAAACTACTGTAAATTTGTAGATTTTGTTACCCATGGTACCCCAACACCCAGACAGGAAACAAGTATTTGAGGATCATGCAAACATTAGTCCCGCGCCCGCCGCGATCTTACAAAGATAAATAGGTACCTAGGTACTTAACTTACTCTTCAGAGTCTTAGTAGAGGTGGTCGCACACCACAAGAATGAAGAACTTACTATTAAAAGCTTTGAACCTAATACCCCATTGCTGCGACCTGTTTTACTCAAAACCTTTCCCATAGCCAGCAAACAAAACAATACTTAACTAAAGGTACTATACATCTGTATACATATACGTAGTCCCTTGCATTTCCAGACAGGGCAACTGGTAAAACGGGAGCAAAAAAGCACAGCTGCCCCTTGCAACCTTGTCAAACTCCCGTCCGCGCATTCCCTCAGCCGGGCTGACTGCGACGACCTGATCGTTACTGCAACAAGGTGGCAGCGCAGGTTGCTCGTATTGTTGTTATATTTAGGCCGTTTCGGTCTGTTTCCTTGGCTTTCTGATGTTTTATGTAGTGATAGCTTTATTTGTTAACTTGTAGGTAATGATTGGGTAAAGTTACCGACTTCCTTTGATAGGTACAACTGTACCTTGCCTTGCCTTACCTGCTTGCACTAAAATGTAAACATTTAAGTGGTAATAACTTTTGAGGTTTTGTTTTTCTGTGTACAACTTTATATTTTGTACTGTGGTATCAATTTGAAAATTATGAAATGTGTGGAGGTGACTGTACTGTAGTACATACCTTTATCGATCATGGTGTTATTTTTTTTAAGCTATTAATGTTGGCTTCAGCATCCTTCCCTACCATTATTTCTTTGCAGATTAATTAAAAAAAAAAGTCCTTGAATGATTGCAAACTTTTGGGATGAAACGATTGTAAAAAGCGTGTTATTTTTTGCAACATACACAATACCCCATACTTTAACATAAAAACCTATCTACTGTACACAAATAAAGTACTAACAAAACTCGGTACCTAAGCATGAAATCGTCCCAAGAACATTAAAATCTTCTCAAATTCATTCTTATTATTCTATTTACCAACAATATGATCACACAAAAGCAGAGAAATTCAATACAGACATAGCATTTGTTCAAAGGGACCTTTGGTGCAGTGTATTGAAGCTTTTTTTGCGAACAGTACCTACTTACCTGAGAGTTGTACCTGTTTATTTTTCATGGGGTAGGCTGAATGGGGTTATAAGACTAGTTATTCGACACGGCTTCGCAGAAATATTCCATCAAAAGCTTTATCTAAGATTAATATTTGTGAATGGCCAAAAACAACAAGGTTTTTCAATAAAAATCTATTCAATAAAACCACCCGTTATACAATTTAAAAAAATATTTGATACATTTTCCGAACAATTTGACGACCTCAGTGGCGCTGCGGGTGAGTGCCCGTCTGAGACGCAAGGGGTGCGGGTTCGATGACCGCTGCGCAACAAATGTTTGCATGATTTGATCTGCAAATATTTGTTTTTTTGGATTGGATTTTTTACCCTCTATTAAAAACTAGCTTACGCCCGCGGCTTCGATCGCATAGTACCTAGATAAAAAGTAGCCTATATGCTATTCTAGGTACATAACATACCTACCTAAAGAACTATATATCGGCTCAGGCGAAAAAATACTCTGGATATTTTTTGGAAAAATTAGAAAAATAAATCTTCCCATTGTCTTTTATCCAAAGCTTTAAGTTTGCAAAACTAAATCATGTTTAATAAATGTTAAATTCACAAAAGAACCTGAATAAACAGATTCCGAGAATTCAAATATATTGTATGTATTTATCCACTTCTACATAAACTATTGCTTATTGTAAATTCTTGTCAAAACTTATGAACGACCTTTTAACAACGCACTTTCAATGATCTGAATATTAAGTGTAGTTTAAAAAAAGTTTGCAAAGTCGACCTTATGTCTATCGTTATATGGGCTTTGGGATTGAGTCGTCTTTGTTTGACATGTTGACATCTGTTAGGACGCAATTCGCTAAAAGGAGGTTGTTTAAAATTCTCTCGTTTACGCACAGTCGGTGACGTCATGTCCGGTGTGTAGGGTTGCCAGTCGTCCGGTCTTCATCAAACTTTGCAAAACATCGGTCAACTTTCGAACAATTATACCACAAGACAAGCGGAGTTTTCAAGAAAGTTGGTAATTATTTTGTTTCAATGAACAATTAAATCTGTTTGTTACCTGTGTCAACTACCTACCTTGAGTAGCAAATACAATATAGAAGTAATAATACTAGTGTAACCCAGGTGTACGAAGTCATTTATAAGTTTAAAATTTCTAAATTGTTTAAAAAGTTAGACCGGACTAGCTGATAAACACACAGGCTAAAATAAAGTCACTATCGTGCCTACCCTACCTCATCGACTGTCGATAAAACTTGTCGATGATCGGCAGATCCTGTCGGCCTGTTTGTTGTTTTGATTTGTAGCGACGCGCCACACTGTTTTTGCAGTTGATATCGATGTATTTTAGTGTTGTCCATCTAAAAGCTGGATTCTTTTAAAGAACTTGTGAGTTTCTTAAATACTTTTAGGTCAACCTACTGTTTACGAGGATACTCACTTGTCACCGTGAGACGAGAAAAATTAAGAGAAGAGCTTAAAGTACCCTTTTTGTATGGTGTCGGGAAAAGTGCCCTTTACAAAAACCGTCAAGCCATTCACTTTTCAAGATCATTACGGACTTGGGCTTTGGATATTAGGTTTAATAACGTAACAATTATGGAATTGTTTCGTTATTTTTTGCACGTTGATTGGGTTATTGATAATGATGACGCTTCTGATAAATTTCAACTGATCCATTTCATTTATGAAACCGATGGATTCTACAAAAAGCCAAGCTTTTAAGCATTGTCATAACTGTAGAATATTAATAGAATAAGCTCAATTCCTTTATGGTAGCGTGAAGCATCCCAACTATGTCCCGATCCCGACTGTTACAAAGTTCCCAGCGTTTCGGTAATTCATCCCCGTCCGTCAACCGGTCCTACAACCGGTTCCACATCAATGACTGCCAACCCTCGGACGCTTCTACCAACAATAACTCCTGATGATTCTCGTTTTGGGAAGGCCACACTATCCGATTTTAATAAGCCGTATTGACTTGTCTCGCTTTAATGACGGCAAAAATAGCTCACAAGGAAACTAAGGATCCTCATTAAGCGTAATCGACGCAATTTTTGTACCTACATAAAACGAAAGATAAAACAATCAGCAATTGCACACGTGTGAGTGGAATGCACCCGGGCCGCAGCACCTCGCGCAAGTGGACGTGAACGAAACGAGTGAGATTCGCACCGGCTCGGCGTACGTTGCGGTCGACGCCACCGCGCTCAGGGTCAAGGCTTCGCTCCTGCTGCTCGCCTGGTGGACGCGGACGCTTCGCGCTCTCTCGCTGCAGCGGAAACGGCCCGCTAAAAGCGAAACCGATAGCCACTGACTTATGCTATTTCCCACGGCTGCTACTAGTGCCGACAACGTAAACAAACGCTCTATCTAACACTTGTCTAGGTTATCGCTCCGTCGACTCCTCATAAAAGTTCCGTTTAGACTCTGATGGCAATAAACGTCGTCACCAAATTGAAAGTGTTTTAACGATCGCTAAATTGAGCCCAAATCTAGCCGCTGTTACGGTAACAAGATTACACAAATCTCCTGTTCGTTGACAATCTTTGAATGAAACTACTCTGGCGGTAAAAAAAATAAACGAGCACATGTCTCGAGCTGAGGCGTCCCGAAATTCCGGAGCCTCGTTTTTTGTGCGCCTTGACAGATGCATTCTGGGACGCCGCAACCGCATCTTGCGTCCTTATCGCGCTTCGGAAATTAGATCTTAAGCCGAGTCCGGGCAGCGTCTACTAAGACGAATTCGAGGGTTATTTCGAGGTGCATTTCCCCGTCCTTGTCGCTCACCGTGGCGCCACCGCCCCTGGAAGAGAAGGCACTCCTGTTTGTACTGCGCACGTCGTAACAGCATTCTTAAACGCTACTACTTTTTGTTTTACTTCAACGCTCAACTTAAGTGAAGCGTTCTGTAATAATTTCCAATCATAGTCGGCGGCGAAAGGAGCACCAGAACAGCACCCTGCGTCTGCGAAACTTAGGGTCCGTAATGAATGACTTCCTAATTGCCGCCGCACCACGACAAGCCGTAATCCGGCGAAAACCTCGCCGTTTAATTGTGGACCTTGAGTCGTTTCGTTCCTGAGCATCAAATCGAATGTCAAACGTCTCGCGACATATCACCGTCCGGGCTTGAGAACCTACGGGTTCGACGCCAGAATTATGAAAAGAGTTCTTATTCTGATACGATTGGTGCTAATTCGGTCTGATCGAGAAGGGAGTTGCGTCGTTTCTGCCCCGCGCTGGCATTTGTTGCTTTATAGAGCGACAATTCGATATGCTCCCGCACTAATGTTGACAACAATCCATCTCGGGCTGTCACCCTGGGCGCCGCGAATTAGACTCTATCCCATTTCGATTTACTCCTCATCCAGCTCAGGTAATAAGTGGTAATTCCACAGACGAGCTTCATTATTCCTACGTAACTACTCTAGAGTACTCTGGACAGACTGATAGCAATTTCTCGAAGATTTATATATCAAGGACTACATTATTGTGTAGAAAAAATCATGTGTTCGTTTTTGTGAGGGTTTAATGACAGGATATTGTAATGTGGAGTCAGAGCTACGCAGATGTGCGAGGCGCTGTCGCCATGAAGAATTGTTCCGATCTACCTCTGAAATGGCAACACGTGTTTCTGAACATCGCATTTGTTATCCATCGACCTAGTAAGCCTATTGAATTCAGTCACACTTTTAGATTGCTACCAATTTGGTTCCTTTACATTCTTTATGCCAATTTTACACGGTGCTATCAACACCTGTTATAACCATGGTGTAAATACTAGAAACAAAGATAATCTCGCTGTTCCCACGATTAGGGTCAGTAGGGTTAGTAAATCCTTTAAAGGGCTATGTGTACGCTTCTATAACAAGGGCCCAAGCGATGTGCTAAAGTTATCAAATAGAAAATTTAAACACTTTCGTAGCAAAAACTCTGTAAACAAACCTTATTACAAAATAGACGACTAATTCGAATAGATGACAAAAAAGTTGAGGACAAATTATGCTCCATGAAGGATCATTAAAAAATAACCAAGCCGCGTTTTGTTGCATGTATAACAGGCATGAATTCTCAGCTAGATTTAAGACGTTTCAAAATGATCCATGCGATTTCAATGAATAGATGACTATTGAAGTTTCAGTTTGACCTCAACGGTCAAAATAACCGCTGTTTCGAACTCAATTACAACATAATAAAATGAAAAGTTATAGGTACTTAAAAAGCACCATCTGCTTGTAACCGCCGCTGAAGTGGTAGCAAGTAGCAATGTCTGCACACCTGCCAACGGTCCCCAACCGCCTTACCCTCGACACTAACTTATTCCCGTGTTAAGTTTCCTTTAGAAACTCTTGCGCAGACTGAATAATCCTTGTTGAAAGGTCGCTCTGGGGGTCCGGCTTTTAAATAACGTCTACTTACCCTAACGGTTTCAACACAATACAACACCAAGCTTACTGGTTCTTTTCTTGTGAATTTACAAGTCCTGGGGCCCTGCCATGACGTGTTATTGCCATTCAAATGCGAGCGTGTCAACACTACTTCACATGAATTTGAACATCCTTGAGACTTTTATTATATTTATGGTCTTTATTATAATAAAAAAAATAAAAAAACAACTTACAAGGATTTCGAAATCAAGATTGCTACCTAAAACAGCTTTGAACTGATTTGACCCTAAAACAGCTGATTTTTGTATTGTTTTTCCAACGAAAAATGACGTATTTCCGGTAGACGTAAACCAAATTTATTGTCAATCGGGTGTAGATATGGTAAAAACATTATGAATCACCTAGTATAACAAAAAAAAACTACTATATTATCTTTGTTATAACTTATCGCGTCAAAACATTCATAATATCAATTCGTTTCACACCCCTAATCCTTAATAATCTCTCAATAACACGTCATACGACGTGATCGAGTCGCGGGCGCGTCTCGCTCCGGAGTCCCGTCTCGAGTTAGCCTCGTTATCTAATCGAGTTTGCCTCGCTTCAATCGAGAGGGCCGGGCGGGCGACATCTGCGCTTTCCGTTGGCCGTCAACGGTCAGCAGGTCGGCTGGCTTCTGGTCTACTGGTTGCTACACACATTTACGTGTTCCCGTAGTACCCTAGTTTGCGTTTTTAGCTTATTTTTGTTGTCCATTGTGATCCGATGTTAAAATTTTCGCTGAAAACTCCGCTCGCGAGAGTAGAGTAGCTATTTTTTGACTTGACACGAAAAAACTGTATCATTTTTTATCCGATCCACAGATCGTCGGTTCGAATTCCGGTCGTGCACCAATGAATTCTTCATCCGGAGAATTGGAAGACACCGGAACGTTACCCGCATTTCCTAGAAACTAAAAATTTTAAGACGTAACGTCATGTGCACGAGAGCAGCGCACTTTAATTCTTTCAACGACGGTCATATGCCCTTTTCAGGGCCTCAACCTGGTCACTGACCATACAGGATGACCAAAAAAGAATCAGTGATACGAAAAGCAATGACATTCGCGATACGAAATGTGCGTAACATTCGCTACATCTGTTAGTACGCAATTGACTTCCTATGAATCACTTTGTGCTAGTACGGAGTTTATTACCGACGCCACAGAACTGCTAGTAGTGCGGAAGACGTGGAGGTTATCGCTCGGATATCAACTTAAACGGAAACTTATAAACGTTGGTAGGAGAGGAAATATCGCTCATCTGCAAATCTAGTTGACAGATTTTGATAGGGTTCCAAATTAATGAAAGCTTACAAAAAAAAGATCATGCTAGCTAATGAGCTTAATGATTAATTTATCCATCTACTATTATCTATTGATAATAGTGGATGGATATTACATGGTGATATTACAATTTTCTAAACTTATTAAAATCACTAGTGACTTCGTGTAATAGAAGACTATGCCATTCTCAAGATTAAGACTCCATTACACAAATTTAATCAATATCAGTTCGTCCTGATAAGGTAAGAAATAAATAAAATAAATAAATAAATAAATATTCCGGACATATTCACACGGTCAACTGATCCCAAACTAGGCATAGCGTGTACTATGGGTACCAGAGACTGATATACATAATAGATATATATTTAACACCCAGACTCAGAACAAACATCTATGTTAGTCACAAATGTTTGTCCAGTGCGGGAATCGAACCCTAAAGACCTCTAGCGCAGAAGGCAGAGTTACTACCAACTGAGCTATGAGGCCAGTCAGAAACAGACAGAAAGTTAATTTCGTTACAAGGTGATTATGCTATTTGGTTTGTATAATAATGCTTTCAATGAATGACTTCTGGCGGAACATTTTCAATGTTAACTTTTTGAATGACTGTCTTGTACTTGTTATCGGGAAGGTAATTATTTATTTATAGATATAGACCATTGTTATGAGCTTTGGGCTTTACAAAACTTAAGTTTTACAACCCAGATGAAATGAATGCATCACAAAACCAGTGTTTAACAATAGGTACGCATTGTTTACAACTGGCGATTCTGACGCTCGAGCCGATGCAATTCCGTTTTCAATGCTATCTCAAGAATAATTCTTTTAACACTTGCAACAAAGCTGAGCTGAGAATATAACTGTACCTTTAGAAATTCCCAAAAAAGGACCAACCTCCTTTAAGTCACGGTTTCGAGAATCTACCTGCTATTCTACCTGCTTGCTAATCAAACGATAAATTAAATAAGAGTTGAGATAGTTTTAAGTTTTAGGAAGGATTTATGTGGTCGCAAGTTCATTATTTTTCGACTAGCGCACGCTTTGTTGCGGAAGAATGGAGTCCATCAGATAAGTTTTTTTTTAATATCCAACTATCACGTACTTACATAGTCCTGACCCCACACTAGGATTCCCTGTGTCGTAGGTGTCAGAAACTGGGTGTACCATGGTACTCATGTTAAACAAATATTTGCAAAAAAAATTTCGCCTAGAATCGTCAATGTGATACGTTAATAAAAATTGTGTACTTACATGATTGCGTGTCTAGGCTTCTTTTGAACTTATTAGGTTACAGACACTAGTTGCGTACTGCCTGCGTGTTTTTAATATTAGCGTTGTACAAGATAAGTCTAGCAAGATATAATTTTATTGCGTATAGATTATATTTTGTTTAAAAAAATTGACTCACAACTTTTATCCCCTTATCCCCAAGCATGGTAGACAACCTCTCAGATCTCCAGGCAATAATATCCTTGAATTGTCTAAGGGGGGTAGTCAGAGGAACGTCCAAACATCATGGTATATGCCCCCATTTTGCATTAGTGTTCCATACGTGACACTTTGCAAACCTATCGCCGCTTGTAAGAATACTTCTCTTTCCTCACGACATTATCTTTCACCGTTTTATAATGAACTTTTCACGATCGGGTTCGAACCCACGACCTTAGGGGTGAATCAAAAGTCGGGGTAGTTCCCACTAGGCCGACAGGGCTTTTATTTTGTTCTGGCATATAAAAATATTTACCTACTCGTAAGTAGGAACATAACCCGTTGAATGCTGGGTTTGAAACTTTTCAAGTACCAGGCCCGCATAAGACGGACGGATATCTATGTAGCTTTCAATGCGTAGTGGGTGGCGAGTACAAGTACCCGTGTAAGCCGATATTTCCCTCATGAAAATACGCTCAATACCGGTGTCGTGTTCCAATGCGTGTGGAACCTTTAGATTTTCGTCTCGCATGCCGGTACATTATTTCGCGTCGTTAATTATTGTGTGGTTTTTATAAAGGCTTGCATATGCCACCTGTCGGCTGGCGTAATTAAAGATAGCGCTTAAGTTCGAAGGAAGCCCTCAGATCTTCAGGTTCACCTTCGTTCGCAATGACAGTACATATTTATGGGACTTTTTTGTTTAACAAATGAATGCGGTTAAAGTTGTCTCGTTTATAAGGCGGTTTTGCTCGGAGCTCCGTTCCGCCAGCGAGGGCAGCTGGCGGAAGAGCGCCATCTGTCGGGCGGCGCTGCGCCCCGGAAACGCACTTTCGTTTTGTTTTCGCCGATTTGACGCACATTATTATCGACAGTTGTTTTATAACGAGTGTAATAAGGTCGAAAATAAAGGATTGGAGACATTACGACTGTCCAAACCCAAGTTGTATGATAATTGTGGATAGAGGGTCGCGCAATTCAGTCACACTCCAGCACAGAACGAGAACCGATACAAACAAGCTTTTAATTAAAATAAAATTGCTTGTAAAGAACGGTTTAATTTGTACGAGAATGGGACCAAAAAAAGGAGATTGGCATTTTTAAATAACTCTTAATTTTCTCAACGAAAAGTCATTCCACATCCGCTGCTAGCACCTGCCTCTGCCAAGGTTTTTTCCACCGCTCTACAATTTAAAAATAATAAACAACCCACTGTTAGCATCGATGGAACAAAAGATAGTCCCTACTCCATTTAGAATCCCTTCCGAGAACAACTTTCGCCTACAAAAAGTTTCTACTTTTGTTGCGAAAAGTTTAAATGAATACTCGAAAAGGATAATTTAGCCGACCGAATACATACAAGAGTCTCTTTAAAGTCATTTACATTGCAATTGACACCCGGGGCTGAAGAGCTTTGTCTCCAATGCACGCTCCTTGACGCACGTCAGCCGACCTGTAATTTCAAATGAACCTGGCCATAATTGAAAAATGTCTCCGTTGAAGCACTGATTGCCCGATTTAACACATTCCATATTGATCATTTGCGATACACTCACGCGATCATCGACACTGTGTCATCCCTAAAGAATTTATATTCAGAACATTGCTGTGTAAGAATCGAATTTGAAGAATCGAATTAAATCGGATTGTATCGTGAGACAGCGATGTATTCAAAAGCGAGAGCTGTGGGGCGACATTCCGCGGTAATATTCCTCGAACATGGTCCAGAGATGTGACGCATCGAATCGATTTAACGATAATCGAACTTGCTTCAATTGTTTGATAACGATTTTCATAAAATCAAATGGCTATGGCTACCGGCTACCCAGTACCTATGCTCGTCACTCTGACACAATAATTGGCATTTTCCTTCCAAAAGCTTTTTTAAGAAACTGACGTTTAATATCCGTTTGCAATTTTGGAAAGTGATTGTAAACCGATAATCTAGATTTATTTCTTGTCCACGGCTAATATGCTAAATTGCTAACCTTTCCGGCGGCTGTATTGAACAACAATTTTATTATAATTGGCACCGCGGTCATCGCTTCTTGGAAATTGGCTTTTTTCTCTTCTTTGTTTCCAACATTTAAGCGATCTTGTTTTTGCGCTGGAACCACTCGAATGGACCTTTGTTCTCCGCCATATTGTTTTAATGTCGAACATTGCCAGGGGAACAACGAAAGTGAGTGAAAGTTACGCAATGTTATCCATCATTAATCGATTAGTGAGGAGATAGAAATAGATCAATGAAGTTACAAAAGAAATAGATTCTAAGTAGAATTCCAAAGGATTTAGAACGCCTCTGACTAAAAAAATCTAATAAGAGCTTTGAGCGCCAAATCATTTTGAATTGGGAATTGTTCGGGGCGTCGTCGAATGTTTTTTTAGTAGTGTTGACACAGAAACACACTCGCCGTAATTAGGGGTAACTGGGCGAGGTGCGAGCCCGAGGGAACCGGCCGGTTCACGGTCCCGCTCGGTCCCGGACGGGTGCATACGCGTCAGCTGACGCGGACGCACCCGACCGTGAACCGGGACCATTCAAATAGCAAATTTATTCTGCGTAATCAATACAAAACACAATAAATCCATTATTATATTCACATATTATTCTCGTAAATCTTAATTAGGTACTTTATAAAATGTTACCGATTTTTTTTCCAACGAAAAAAATAATGATTCCGACCCGACGACATTCGTAAATCAAGTTTTTAATTATATCTTCTACATTTTTGCAACCGTTTTAGATATTTCGTTTCAAACACAAAAGCAATAAATAACTAATAAGATATTTGAGGTATGTCCTACGTCCGAAACAATAATTTGAATGCCGACGACATATTTTAACGACATCCTATCGGATTCTGCTAATTCTATATTCCAGCAGTATCTCACGATTTTGGACAAATCGGGTCGTTCGATGGCCAGGCTAGGTTGACCCTCCCCGCTCTCCAAGTCCGCTCATGTCGCGGGCGCGTGTGAGGCATTGTGTTTTGTATTTAGAGGTCACATTTGGGCGGTATCTGCGGACTGTTGAGTAGCTCGGAGCTTTTGAAGTGGCCGGTGTTGCGTCGCACGATTTATTTCACACAACATCGGCTCAGACAAAGCGATTCACAATTCATTTAGATTTTATCGTTTTAAGAAGAAAAACTAATAACTAACGACAGCTGGTTAGGCATATAATGACTAACTATTATGAATTTAAATGAGAACAGTTTTTTTGGCTAATCTAATCACTCAACAGATCGTCACAAATTTTGAACACATGCGTGGTCCTTGGATTATAACGTAATGTTCTGATTAAAGTGTCATAACTTGTAAGAATCATGCCTAAATTATTTTGTCTAAATATTCTTATTAAAAATGCAGAAACGTAATTGTGACGACCGTTGGGAAATAAAGGTTCTCGAATGACGTCTGCGACCTGGAGGAAGTATTAGAAGGCAGGGGGCCCGATGGACCGACGACACTGTGAAGCTTACGGGAAGTCGTTGGATGGAGAAGGCTCAAGACCGTTCGTCGTGAGCCCTATGAACTTTATCAGGCTGCTGATGATGAACGTAATTGCTTGATAACATCTCAAATAAGTCTGTTTTTTAGCTCGTTTTTTCTGCTTAGCATTGAATCTGTCTGCTGGATCGTGCAAAAGCCCGCCTTAGATCAAAGTGCCCGCCGTTGACAGATATTGTGATATTTCGCAGATTGCTTTAATAATATGCATGGATGGCTTACCCGAAGCTAGGTGGCCTTTTTTCAACAAAGTGACTAATAAGTGATTTTTGTTCGATCGCCGAGGTGGTCTCGACCCACCTGGTGGCCGGCGCGAACGAACCCGGAAAGTGAAATGTCAATTTGCTCTCTGCACCAATTAGTTTACATACATAATATTTACTGTAAAAACTTTGGAGCGTAGCAGCTCCCTAATCTATGGTAAATACTTTAGGACATTTGCAAGATGGCCATGGATACTTTATTTAATTATCGAACTAATCAGATGTTCGAAATTCAAACTCCTGCGTTCGGGGTCACGTGGCAAATTCCAAATCCGAATTATGATTGCTGCGGGTCGATTACGATCTGCGAATATCGTTGCGCCCTCCGCTGAGCGCTGGGCTGCCAACCTCAAACGGTCAGTTCGCAGTACATTGCACCCTGTTACAAAATAACTTAATGTCTTCGTCATTGGATGGGACTTTTTGTAATGTTTTGTCACAATTAAATGTGCATTTCGGGCCGACATCGACAGCCACACTTTTATCATACAGTTAATTAAATTTTAAAACGGATCCTTTTAGCGGTTTTTGTTTTATTAGTTGTTCCAAATATGTTAGACTAATTTATGTTGTTTGCGAAACAAATTTTTTGGTCATTAACAAATCGCTCGAAAGTAAAAGAACCTAGATTCAATATGTTATGATTTCAACATCGTTCTTTGTATTATTTTATGGGAGCGTCGTATGGGTGACTTCGGTGACCTAAAGACGACCTGAAGCAAAAAATAAAGCTCATTCACGATCAAGCACGACACATCCTTGAACTAGTTAAATCGTACGGGAATTAGACGGACATGGCAACATTGACGCGTCGGAAAAAATCGCGTTTCGTGGTACCTAACCCAAACGTATTATTATCCTATTATTTTAGCCTATTATAATAATATTCATGGCATGCGTTTTAAATTACATCGATGTATACCTATATAACATTCAAGGTCCTGACTGACTGACATATAGACAACTCAGCCTAAATCGGTCATAGACACTTGAAATTTTGAGGGTGTTTTCTTATATGTAGGTGTGTAAGGAATTTTGGAAACTCCTATGGAGATTTCGTCTAAAAATTGTCTTCATTTCGGGTTCTTGTAACACGTGAGCGAAGTCGCGGATGTAAGCTAGTACGATATTAGTAGCATATGAGTATGTTATTAGAAGGATATTAGAAAGATATTAGTAGGTCGCTTGCTGCGTGGAAAACGCGTTGAAGTCTTACTTCAGCATTAGCGTATCAGTGAAATCCTGTCAGCACTTGAAAGTTGAAGCACAACGCTTAATAATAATAAATAATTAAATATAAACATTTTAATATTATTTTAATTTAAAATAATCTTTATTTACAGAAAGAAACTTAAAACTAATACAAGTTAATATTTACAAAATACACATGAAACAGTTGAGCCATCTAAAGACCGTTACAAACGATCTATAGATAGCTCAACTGATCCAGATCACTACCAGTCGGAAGCGTCCCCAAGACACTGGCGGAATTGCCACGCTGGATGGCAATGCTAATTCGCTGGGCCAAATAAGAGCCAGCTCTCGGGTCACGCGTCGCTTCGATCAGACGTCCTGATATTTGAAACAACGGATTAGCATTGCCATCCAGCGTGGCAATTCCGCCAGCGTCTTGGGGAAGCTTCCAAATTTTAGTGATCTGGATCAATTGAGCTATCTATAGGTCGTTTGTATCGTTCTTTCGCACGAAAGGAGCCTCTAAGAGGCGCACTTTAATCATTTCACTACACTGATTCTTTCATCAGCGGTCATAGGCCCTTTTCAGGGAACCATACCTCAACCTGGTCACTGACCTGATACAGGATGACTAAGAAAGAATCAGTGACACGACAAGCAAGTAAGCATAGTCCTTTAGATATCTCAACTGTTCCTTATGTATTTTTTAAATATACACAAGAAACTTAAATTGTATTTGTTTCTGTATCTAACTCTTGAAACAGGTACTCACTCATATTTATAACTAAAAGTTATTTTAATTACCTAGTAGACACAATGTAATAGATCCTTCAGTCTTTCCAGCCAGACGTATGATTAACCGTTTTTTAACATATCACGATGGATTGATCGAGTTAACCGTTGTTATTTGTTCCCACATTGCGTCATGGTGCACCGCGATGCACGAGAGGTCACACGCGAGACATTTGATGGAGGTCCTAATCGCCACAAATCATAAACATCAACCGGCGAAAAAATAAAGCATTAATCTTAATACCGCATCGCCATAATTCTAATTTTTTATCACCGCAAACTGTGAGAAACGGTCCGATGAAATATAGCGATGTAATAAGGCCGTTTTTTGTCCCAGCTAATTTTCCAATCGATAAATAAATACCCAAATTGGGATACGAGCCGTCGTAGGTAGGTATCGGTACCGCGAATATAAATAAGTAGTTATTTGAACAACATAATGACAGGTTCGGTGATTGACTATCCATCGTATTGTAATTACGAATCGTAAACAAAGACCTTAAAGTTTGGAAAAAAAACTGCTAAAAACTAATCTGCTGGCAATTAACCTATCATGCGTTATTTAGTGCTGAAGGTCGGGTGTAATAAATGGGTGCCGATCACAGACATGTTGCGATACATTTCCTATCTGCCAGTCTTGTTTTAATTCAATTCATTTAATATCAGACCATTTTGGTAGTCATCACCATCATCATCATTTCAGCCGTAGGACGTCCACTGCTTAACATTGGCCTTCCCCACAGATTTCCAGAGCGACCGACCTTGTAGGTCCAAACAATCATTTGGGGGGATTTGCCATACTCGCCACGCTGGGCATGCGGGCGAGGCTGGCGAGCGCAGATAAAGCTATTGTTAATAGGGATATAGTCTATCTCCTTGCCAAATTTCATTACGATCCGTTCAACCGTTTAGTCGTGATGAGCCAACGAACAAACTGTACTTTCGCATTTATAATATTACTAGCTCCCGCCCGCAGCTTCGCTCGCATATTATCTACATAAAAAGTAGCCTATATGCTATTCTAGGTAAAGAAATCAATATATTCCAAGTTTCAACGAAATTGGTTTAGCCGTTACGGCGTGATTGAACAACAAACATCTAAACATCCTCACAAACTTTCGCATTCAGTAGGAATGGATAGTATGGATATGGATGCATAAAAAAATAAAAAAATCATTAAGTGACCAACTATGCGACTGGCTGGTGTTTTTTTTAAAGTGGCCTATGATGCTGGAACCATAGCTAAAACTATCTGCCACAACGGCCAGCATGCTGTTGCTATCGCAGCCCATTAGGGTCGCAATTCTTTTGCGAATGATTGCGTAGAAGTCAGCGTCAGCAAACATACCGTATCTAGAGCATCAGCGCTACAGTACCTCGGCAGTCCCAACAGCACCCATAAACTGCTGTTGTACTGGACTCGTAGAGCGTTCTAGAATTCAGAGGGTTCCCGACCCACGTAATATCGTTGGTATCATTAGCTTGGTTCATTGAAGCGAGATCGCGATTTGCAATAGACATTGAGCTTGGTTTCGCAGTCTGCAGACGGTTGAACCTGATAGGTGCCAGACAACAGGGTTCACGGTCCCGTATACTCATAAAATCTAGTTTATTATTCAAGCTGCAACAACATTTCTTGGGTTAGTTTTTGCAAAGTAAAATTCTTTGCAAAAACTACAAGAAAATCGCGTGATTTTGAATGCAGCTGAGTATCGATCAATGAAATAAAAGGAACGCACCCATTTATTTATTTTTAAATTGCTAGTGCTGCCACTGAACAAAAGGTTTTGGCAAAGCGACACCTTTAAAAGCCTTTACCGGCAATTGTAATTTTAAACGAATATTATTGCATGCCTTTATTACCAGCACGCGGTTTTCTTATACAAAAGATACTTATTTTACGAAACTTTTTGTAACAATAACACTCATAATACGTTATTGAAGCGTTTAAGATAATTTATTTTTTGCCATTACATGTAATTTTAAAGCATGTATGAGGCTAATGAGTGAATTATGCTGCATCTCGCTCGATAAATAAACGATATTTTCCCCTATAGAAAGATTTTAAAAGCAGTTGGCTATTTTTTCGATGACTAGGACAGCATAAAGTGCAAGTAGGTGCATCGGAACGTCTCGGTAAACATAGACAAACCAGTTCTGCACTACACGCTCCCACACATAGAAGGCTTCCCCGCACGAGGCCTGCGGTAACGACCCTCTGATAGATCGCTTCATCCGATACTCCGATGACCATCTCGTGATTATGCATTCCTAGTCTCACCGCTTTGTGGTGATCTGTGCACCATCAAGTTTTGATATCGTATAAGTCAGCTCATTTCTTAGTCATCATATTTTAAGAGCTTGAACTTTTATTTGAGCCTCAATATTGCCACAAAACCAAAGGAAATTAATGATTACACTGCGGTTTCCTTTCCATCGCAATATTACGAAAGCTCACAAAAGAATCGTGGTTAGCGGCTGCTACATACGGCCCTTATTACATAACTTCATTTTGTCGGAATAATGTTCTCACAGCTGACATCCCTTCAAGAAGATTTGGACTTCTAAATAAGAAATATTGCATGTTATTTTTTTAAAACGCCTTTCCATAAATTTGAACCGTAGTTAGCCTTCCTTAACTAGAATACTTTAAAAAAACAGAATTTTTGCCTAACTTTTACAATTCAACTGTTTTTTGTCTTTTTCATAACTAATTCTTCAATATCAAGATTGTTATTGAACACAGCTGAATAATTGAATTCGAACTGAATGCCCCAAAACAGCAGATTTTTGCATAGTGTTCAATGATAAACGAAACGTAGAATAAAATTTATTGCCAATTGTGCGTAGGATAAGCACCTTTCGGGATAGTGTATCTTCACATATTTTTTTTTATTAATTCATTTTTCATTTGTCTCCAATAGGAAAGTACATAGAAATCAAAGGCAAAAGTGCTTCACACATGGCCACGCGCGCAGACGGACACGCAAAGCAATATCATCACGTTGCCGGCATCCGCTCTGCCATGCATTGTCCGCCGGATGTCTTGCGGTCACACGCAATTTCACAAACTCCACTGCACTCATGACTCCCTAGTATAATCTACATGAATACTAGAGGAAATAAACAAAGAAATAGAAGAGCGATAAGTATATTAAATAAGTTTGCTTATGTACGGAATTTACAGCCTCACACTACTCATGTCGCTCTATTACATTTCATCTGTGCAATGCTAGAATAAACCAGACGTACGTTCACTCATGATTGCCTGGTAGGTGTGATTTGTAGCACAGCTTTGAGTATGTAACTAGTAGTGCGAAGCGGTAGTGCCTAAGAAAAGAAAGGAGTAAAAGAATATTTTTCTTTTAATTTTTTGGTGCTTGCTTATATAACCATTGGCCATGTTACGAAATTTAATAAGAACAAGGTCAAGGTATAAAGCTCAACTGTTTCTTGTGTATTTTGTAAATATGTACTTATATTAGTTTTAATTTTCTTTCTGTAATTAAAGGTTTTTTTATTTTATATAAAATTGATACCAGAGTTGATTCTCGCCTCGCCGGCCGTTTAACGTGTCATAAAAAGCAACGAACCTCCGCTTCATTACCCGAAAGACATAATTCAACGTTCCACTCACGGTTAAATTAAAAACGCGTAAATGCCGGTGGGCGACCTACCGATTCCTTCGTCTTCAATTAGATTTCGCGAAAGGCGAACAATAAGAAATAAAATCTGCTCTTTTACGATCCGTCTGTCAGCCTGAGCCTCGGTCAGATGCTCGTAAAATCGTAAATACGGGAATGCAACGGGGCCGATTGCCAATGTTGCCAAAAAGACCAAAAGTTTGCTGGAGTTAACCCGAAACTGGCGAGACTGATGGGAGGTTTATGGCGTCGGAAGTGGGTCACCCGGGCACAAAGCCCTGCCGATTTTACTGCAATTGCGTCATGAAATAAAGGTGCAACGCCACAATCCTGGCGAACAACAATACTAATCGTGTCTTACCCAAGCTTATTCAGCAAAAGCCAACGCGTAAATCGATGTTGTTTTCCCGTCCCGAAAGAACAATTTAAATATGAAACGCATTGAAGAATCCATATAGGCCCTTCTTACTTCATCCTTACCTCTAAGCTCGTTGAATCATGCGCCTCGATTGATTTAGTGCAAATTATAAAAGTCTGAAGCCTTCGCACTCAGAACCCTTGGAATGCAAAGCGGTATTTCGCCAGGTCTTTGTTGCAGATTCCCAGACGGCGGCGGTCTGTAAAACGCGGTCATATTTACAGCCACAAAGGAGGTTAGGCATAAACTGGCAAAGCGCCGCTATAGATTATGTGACATACGATTGGAAAAAAGCTCTTTACTCTAGTCTTTTCTTACTTGTGGCTACACTATTGCCATATAATACTTCACACGACAGACAGCAGCACCATACAAACCTTCACCAAATCTCGATGTCACCCCAGCTTTCAAACAATCGGAACAAATCTTAACTACGGGAAAAATACTATAACAACATGCCAACCATAAAGTTTTACTCTAATATTAAGCTCACAACTTTTTTCTTCCATTACAAATTATTTAGCTACCATAATAACAAATAATCAGCTTACAGAGCCCTTTCGACTGGTGTGTAACACATTTCTAGACTGGGATTTTAAGTAGGGCCCGCGGTGCCCCATCTCCTTTAAAACTCAGGGGTTATTAGTTGTTGAAATGATTCGGCTGTACCGTTACAGAACCTAGACCTTTAAAAACTAAGGGCGATTCGGTCACGGATCCTGTTTTCCACTTTTATTTTGCCACTAAAGTCGATCGAGACAATGCCTGGGGCGGGCTCTTAAATTAGAAGAGAATTTAGAGCTCAGATTATGCGATAAACAATACAGACAATTTGATCGTCGAATCGCAAACTAATATAATTACCTACATATTCTGGAAGTTATGGCATTTTATTCGCTTTTTGGAATTTCCCTCAAAATTACTCTAACGACGATTTTCCTACTCATGCAAGCCTGAGAATACCATTTACCCCTTATTTACTATTGTTTCTGTATAGTCTGTGTCATCACATGACGTTTTATTTCCATTCAAATGCAAGCACTCATCATCATCATCATCATCAGCCTGTAGAAGTCCACTGCTGGACAGGCCTCCCCCAAAGAGTTCCACGACGAACGGTCTTGCGCCTTTTCCATCCACCGACTACCGCCTTTTCCAGTCAGCACTGTATTATACGAATTAATAAATAAATAATTAATAAAACCTTAAATTTAAACGAATTTGAACCTTAAATCGGACAATACCGTTAAGTTGATGTACGGGGGTAAGTAAGTATAATTAATCTAAACGGAATCTCGAGACATAAATTGTATGGACATTGTTATCTTGTCACATATTGACCTATTGGAAGCAATAAGTCAACGCTCCCGATTGAAACGAAAGAAACAGATGATTGTTATGCTGGACGTCAATGTGTACTTTATCACCCGTAAAGCCGTGTTCAAACGGCAAGCGATATATCATATAATTAAAAAAAAAACAGTATTTTCTTTGTTCTACCTCTTCCTTTATATCCTTCCACATTCATATTTACCATTCTTCTAGTCACATGACATTCTTCCCTCCGCATGATATGCCCAATGCCCATACCACGCTAACCTTTTGATCCTCAACTTCTAAGTCACTGGCGGTACTTTCAAACTTCTCTGATGTACTCATTCCGTTTCTTGTCCATTCTATTCACTCCACACAACCATCTCAACATTCTCGTTTCCGTATAAATATAGCTTCGAAAAAAGGCAGTCAAAAGCTAGTGAATTTATCAACGTGGGTGATTGATATAAAACTATAAACAAATGAGTTCGATTGTTTGTTCATTAATTTGATTGATTGGATCACGTAATGATAACCCCATTTATAAATTCACATTAATATCCAAGGTCACTCCCACGCATAACGTCGAGGTAGGTCGGGATATCAACAAACCCAAAATAATCATAAGAACGCCTCTCTTTTTGTTTGAGTCGGTGAACTAGACTTTTTGAATCGCCTAGTCACTCATGATTGCCTAGTACTTCTGTCATCCATTCACCCATGCAGACCCGTGCATTACGAAGCATCGGTCAAAATAAAATGAAAAATCACTGATATACCTAAGTACAATGATGATAAGTAATGATGTCAGTGAACTGGTGACTTGCGAATTCAATCACCCATAGACTCATGAATGCCTGGTACTTCGTGTCATTCATTCACCCATAGATGCGTATTTCGTAAAGCAACTTTTTGAAACGCTGTTAAAATAAATTGAAAAATCACTGCAAAAAACATAGCTGATTGATGTACGATTAAAATTATCGCACTGCGCGATTATTCGCTATTTTTGGGACATTTTAGTAAGCGATAGTTGTTTTAATCCGTCATAATGCGTTTTAAATCGGCACAAAAAGATCGTGGAATTTTTGCATTGAGTCGAACATTTATGGTTCAAATTCGTGTAAAGTATTGCTGACACGCTCGCATTTGAGTGGCAATAAGACTTCATGGTGGCTTAAGCAAGCTTTTTAGATAAAGAGCGAAGCCGGACCTCCGAAAACTTAGTTTGTAGGTATGTAAAGTTATCTCATTGATATTCGGTTAAAAATAGCTTGTACGTCGGATTACTTGCCCACTAAATTAAGACCTTCCTGACTAAAAATATGTCGATGTATTGACGGTTGCATGCTTTATGCCTAAATGCTCCCTTCAAAAGTCCTGTTTTGGTAATTTTATCTTCCCTACATTTACCAAGATGCGGTTTGTCCACATTGCAATGGATACGTTCGATATATTGGCTTATTAATTTCAATAATTGAACGCAAATGACTACTGGAATGAAAAATAAATGATTGCAATATTATCTACTGCAGAAGCTCCGAAACTTTAATACGCCTACAACCTGTCCACAACGATGAAGGTTTGCATTAAAAATATATTGCTTCTATAGGTACATAATCTCAAAAATATAATCTTGTTGCAATTCATAACATGATTGTTTTTATTTTTACCATTCGCATTGGCAATGGCGTCTTAGATCTTACGTAGGTAGATAAAAAGATAGATAGATAAAGATAAACAATTTTAAACTAAAGTACTAAGGACGCTCTTTATTACTGTTATTTTAATAATATTATAATGTTTCTTATTCTACTTACATTTGTAAGTCATGGTCAATTCATAGTCAAGTTCATTAAAATTTTAGTAAGTTATGATGGGCTATTTTACCAAAACTTCGAGGGAACTTTTTAATGCCAACCCGAAAAGTCACGAGACACTTCGCTTCACTTGTGCGCTTTACTCATACAATACGTAAAACACCACCATAGTGACACAATATTATTCAATTGAATATTTGTCTTTTGAAATAAATTGAGAGCACAACATCACTCAACAAGTTCAGACAAAAAGTCCATAATAGTTCCATTTTCAAACATCAATAATACAAAAAAGTTGCCAGCCTCTTCACTCTAAAAAAAACTACAACCTAATCGTGTTCCAAACTCAAATTCCAAGCAATTATTCACTTCCGTTTACACACAAACAGACAGGATCAACAAGTGTTAAATGTCCAGTCTACTATACAGTACAATTTAGTGCTTAGACGCTGACCCGTGGCCACGGAATACACGTAGTAGCATCATAAAGTGAGTCATTTCAAATTCTCAATGCGTAGGCCTGCGCCACTATCGGAAACGCAAACGGTCTACGTATTCAAATAGGCTTTTAGGCTTTATGTAGCTGTAGCTCGCTTGCAGAGACCGAGCTTTGAGTGGTGGAGAAAAACTATTGAGTTTAGCTTTATTATTTGATTCCAACACATTAAATAAATAAAATAAATTAAATTATGTATACCATTTAGATAAGTATTTATGTCTCGCACATGAGATTTTCCGTTTAAATTGCACCTAAACCCTAGATATAAAATCTAGATATAATGAATATGCTGCGATTTTCATTAAAAAAAAGGGAAGTCGGTGCATGGAGAAGGCTCAAGACCGTTCGTTCGTCTTTGGCCATGTCCAGCAGTATTCTGGCCATCCAGCAGTGGACTCCCTCAGGCTGATTATTATGGTGATGAATTATAATTAAACACTTATCTACCTACTCAAATGTACTTACTTTCCGCACTACTGCGCGCGTGACACACGGAGTACAAAGATGGACGCGTTGCGGTTATTCCGCGCAATCGGTTGTGTAGTTTGTGTACTCATCTCGGGCGCTGTTTATCGAATTTCCGACATTTTTCTCGAAACGAAGATTGTAACAACCCATTGTTACCGAAATGTTGATGTGATGACGTCAATTACGTTTTATGTTTTAAGACTTGATTTTCTTTCGACATTACGATCACCGGATTCGTGATGAGACGGTACGCAAAGCTGGTTCGACTCAGTATAGGGACAAGTGTACTAACTTTTTTCAATACGATTATTGGTCCAACTTGTTCAACTAATAGTTCTATGGAATTCTATTAACAAAAGGAAATAATGTTAACGAAAAATATGAAAATTTTAATTAGGTATATTTTTTTCAGATTGTTTGCCCGAACTTTTTCTGGATTTATTCTGGAGCTGGTTTTATTTCGCTAATATACCCGTATATGCTTTCTTTTTGTTGACGGAATAACCCCCTTTCGGGATGGAATACATTTTATGAATCACCTTGTAGAAACATAAGTCGGTTAAACCACAGGTTAATCCAAATCCTAATATCCTCCTATAATATTAGAAACGCGAAAGATTGTGAGGAACTTTAGATGTTTGTTGTTCAATAACGCCGTAACGGCTTAGCCGCTTTCGATGAAACTTGAAATAGAATAACATTATTTGTTTTCAAATAGTGGTGTGTTCCTGCGATGAGTAAGGTTGCCAGAGCTCTTTAGGGGGAGGGGGGTTCGGGGTCGGCAACGCGTGCGTGATGCCTCTGGTATTGCAAGCGCTCATGCCGGTGGGCCGTATGCTTGTTTGCCACCTAAGTAGTATAAAAAAAAAAAAAAAAAAAATAGGTAGAGTTCTTAAATAGGATACTTTTTGTTAAAGCAGGTACCGCGCGAGCCGCAAGGTAGTCTGATATAAGTCTCAATTGACTGTGATATAGTGATGTGCAAGATACTCTGTTTACAATGCCGGATAAATTAAATCTCCGTTTCGCGTCCCCCGCTGCGCGCTGAGCGTATTGCGCTCTGCATTGCGCGTAAAACCATAACTCCTATCTGGACTGGCCTCATAGCTCAGTTGGTAGTAACTCTGCCTTCTGCGCTAGAGGTCGCGGGTTCGATTCCCGCACTGGACAAACATTTGTGACTAATACAGATGTTTGTTCTGTGTCTGGGTGTTAAATATATATCTATTATGTATATCAGTCTCTGGTACCCATAGTACAGGCTATGCCTAGTTTGGGATCACTTGACAATGTGTGATATGTCCGGAATATTTATTATTATTATTATTATTATCTGACACTACATACCGGCTCATCTTCAGGCCCCCAATTCTACTAATTCAATGACGTTAAAGTGATAATTGCATGATAATGATCGCACCATTATAATTCAGTTACGATTGTCGCCACCTTCGTTTCTTTGATTTCATTAGTTCATTGGTTTCACAATGACTGCCATTGATATACGACTGTGGTAGCAGAATACCAAAAGAGTCAAAAGTGGCGTTTGCCATTGAATCATTGTCATTTTGAAGCCATTGAATAAGTGGAATTTGGCCCCAGAACTATGGTGCTATCGTGTAAGCAAAATGACAATGAAGTTCGTAACTTTAAGGCTCATTTTAACTTTCTTATCAATATCTAAAGCGTTTAAAACTTGACAAGGGTAAACTTAACGGTTCTAGGCTTCCTGATTTTTTAGTTTGAAATATTTCGAATGTCGCTGAGATTGATGAAATAATCCTCAAAATTTCGAAGTTCATTCCCATTTCGCTTATGCAATAGCACTGCTGATGGAGGTTTAAGCTGAGATATTCTGCATTTTTGTAAGCATTTGTTGCATACAAATTCTTTTAAATTACAGCTTATTCATAGAAATCAAACAAGTCTACTACATTCTGAATATTTTGTATCCAAAGACCGTCTTGATTCCAAGCTTGAAGCTTGTGTTCTAACGGCATGATTATGTCCTTACTATGTCATATAAAATTTAGAGTTTGACATTTTAGGGTACCAATTAGTTGTAGAATAACCCCTTTTCGGGATGGTATACTGTTATAAATAACATTGTGTTTTTCTTGGCCCTAAAATTAAAATTATCAACGCGCAGATACGATCGATGTGTTAATATTTTTTTTTCTTTCAGGTAAATACTCGATCCGGTCATCAACTGCCGTCAATTAGGTATTTTACTAACACACACAGACCACATTTAGGTAAGTTTATATATAGATAGTTGGTGTGTAAGGTGTTCCAAGCAACACCGATCGGAACCCAAGCCAACTTCACCGGCCCGTGGTACACCCTACCGATCACCGAAGGATGCTCTGGTGGTCCACCCACCAACCCCCCCGTCGGTTGTGTCTACTTTCCAATTTATAATATAAGTATTGATATGGATAGATAAGACATAGGATACAGATTTATCTTAAGCATATCTTATTTATTATGTTCAAATTAAATAATCGCCCGCCATTGTGGTGGTTGGCAGTGACAATTAATTTGTTTATCGCAGACTATCGTGCTGTTGGAGGTCGACTGCTTTCGTATACATCTGCCGTTTTGGAAACCACTCGGGAAGCAGCTTTTGTTGTTACTCCATAAACATAATAAAAATACAATAAAATAGTTACTTAAACAATTCATAATTACTAATAGAGATAATAAATGGACCAAATACGGCTACTTTGAGAAAGTTTGGGTTGGGTTACCTACCTACAAATCTTCATTTTTTATATCTAGTTTTTTTTTCACGCTAATATTATTTCTTTTTGTTGATCAAATAAGCCCCTCGATATAGTATAAATATTATAAATCACCTTGTATTTTAACTGTTGAGTTCTGAATCCAATGAGTTGATCTTTGAGTAATAGAAAAAAATCTACTCTAATAACTTTGGTAATAGTCAAATGGCGATGTAGTCGATGCCGCCGTAGCGGCTCCTTAATCTATGGTCGATTCAGGTACAGCTGAATACAAGTGCAGCGAACTGACCTAGCCCAAGCGACGTCAAGCACTTTCTTCTAAACTCAAAATGTAACACTAACTATGAAGCGGACAATCGTTTCCGGCGCCCGTGACGTCACGCCCGTCTCGCCGGTCGCCGCCCCTACTACGTAACCTTGGCGGCGCGATGCTCGCTCGCGCTCACTCGCCGCGCAGTCTTCGCTTTCGTTTTCGATATTCTTTTTTTTTCAAAATTATTTATACCTAGCTGTACCCGCGTGGTTTCATTCGCGTAGAGTCACGGTATGGAAAAAGATGACATACGCTTTTAACTTTTGTTCTATAGAGTTAGAACAAAAGTTAAAAGATCTAACACGTTTTAAGATCTAACACGTTTTTGAATAAAAAAATAACATAATTTTTGGATTTACTGTTTTATAATGTGTTATCTCATTTTCGAAAATAGCTCGATAAACCCTCTGAAAGAACAGTCCAGTAACCGTTCGGTTCGGAGGTTTCCGCCGCTTAGACGCTTATGCGCACAAAAATTACGGATATCGAATGGCATTTAGGTATATTGCGAAATAAGAGCAAAAGTTGGGTAATTTTTCACACGATCCACGAGAGAATAGTTGCCCTAAGCGCGGCGTGCCCGGGGTGAGCGAACTCGCAACCTGTAATTTCGGACCGCAAAAGGAGCAAAACGCATCCAGATCGGTGATTAAAAACCTTTGTCGGTTCTACTAATATTTATATTATTTTCGCAACGCGGCCGACATCTAATTGGCGCTCGTATATTTGATGTAGGTACGAGGACACACCGCGGCGCCGACCACCGACGCTTCATTAGTTTTCCTGGTATCGGAACCATAAACTGCTCAATTTTTACGTCCACTCGTTTATGTCAAAACGTGACCCTAGCGCAGACCGACAATTCCGCTTTTAGCCGACAAAGGCTTGTAGAAAAATCCATTTTTATTTACTTTTCACGTGCAGTGTTTAAAACTTAGCAATATATAATGTCTTTTCTATCATTCTTAAGGCACCTCTAAGAGAGCCGTGACGTGATTATTATGGCCGCCGCTGAAAACCAGCGCTGGGTGCACACATCAGTGTGTATTCAGCATAATGCTCAGCAAAGGCCAAGTTTTCCTTGAGCTCTGCTACGCACAACATTTTAATTTTAACTATTTTTACTTAGCTTAATTTATTGTGTATGAGGGAATTTAAATATTTCATTCATTCACTCATTCATTAATTTCCTAAGAACCTCACGCTTTAAAGATTTTCGTTACATGGCCATAATACACACAAATTGATACCAGTTTCGATCCATCAGTAAGGTGCTAAAAATAATGGGCATATTATAAATTATTGCTGGTGGTAGGTATGAGTAACTAGTTTCAACTGGCCATTGGTACTCTCGATCGGCCCAAGGTCTGGGATATTGAACTTGGCTCGGAGCAACAGCACGACAAGGCTTGCCGCGAAAGAGACGGATGCACTATCACTCATTGTTATGGGGGAAATGTCGCAGGCGGCCACACGCACAGCTTTTCGATTGATTTTCTTCAATGACTAAACCTTAGATTCCCAATCTGTTATACAGTGCTATGCAAAGCAGCTGATGGAGGTCGATGCGATCCCGTAAGCACGAGGCGCACTTCCTTAAACAATGTAGTGTGGCGGGAACGAGACAGCGGATGGACGAGTGCAGCTCATCTGCAGGCTAGAGGGAGACGGCATTACCGTGACAAGTGCATTTGCCGAAGCGACAGAGACGGTAGAAGTGCATTGCGCTGACGCATCACGACAGTCTGCTTGCTTTCTTGTCTTTTTGTAAACGTTACCTTACCCTCGTGGTTTCAAATCCTTGCTTGCTTGAATACGGCAATGGAGTTTCTACGACTGTCTTTATGCCAATGATAATCAGCAATGCGTAATTAAATCTGCCGGTCTGACCGGTCGCTAAGCGTGGCATTTATACATTTATGTTCCCACGCGTTGATGTCATTTTTATTATGAATGGCGGCCTTCACGGGATTCCTGTAATGTGAGGGTATGTTCCCGGGGTCCAGTGACCCAGTGCCGGCTTCTCGTAGCCGATAAATGGTTTTCGCTTCGTCAGCGTCCGAGCCCGTTCGCCGGCTGCGCTCTCACTTGAATGAATATCAATAATCAATATCGTTCACAAATAAAGCTTCACAAGTGTGACTGAAGCAGGAAGGCGGTTAGATGCAAATCGAAGGTAAACGGGCTAAGCGTTCATTGGCATCACCTATACATATAATAAAACAGTAAATCCAAAAATACTATACATGATGTTTTTTCTCCAAAACATTATGTATAGTGTTAGGAGATCATAATGAATACGTTGAAAAAAAAATTATCGAAAGATTTCGTTTGTCTGTTTATTTGTCCGGCCTCAATCTCAGAAACTACTGGACGGATCATTATGAAACTTTACAAAGTTATTGATTATGGTCTAAATTATAACTTCAGCTATATTATTTTGCTCTACACCCTCTTGAGATAGAGCGGTTGGAATTTTGTATGAATCTTTAGTGCAAATTTTGATTTGAAACTTTAGGAACATATTTTTAATAACAATTAATGAGATACGTAGGCCTATGTCCAGCAGTGGACTTCTACAGGCTGATGATGAATGAGATACGTGTGTCGGCGATTTATAAACATCCACGTTTAAAGATGGGCAAAAAGTTATTGAAGTCATAAGAAAAGTTAAAGGCGTGTATCTCTTTCCTCTATACTGTGACTGCACGCGAGTGAAACCGCGGTACAGCTAGTTCGAAATAATATTGTTTTGGAATGTTAGTCAGCGCGTCATCTCGCCCTCCCGCCGAGATCGCGTGAACTCTTTATCGGTCGCCTGCATGGCTCTGACCGCACTTGCTAAGGAACAAAAAAATGCCCTTTGGAATTCGCACACACCGATCTTGACAAGGAAATGACGAACGCCTCTTATCACAGTTGTTACGATATGTTACGAAACAGGAACAGCATACTGAAGTACATAGGACAGAATGATACTCAAAGAACTTCGATTATCACGTGTCACACTATCATACAAATTATCATTCATAAATCATAATACAAGGTGATATGTAACATGTAAGCTATACCGAAAGGGGTTTATTCTACATCCAATTGGCAATAAAGTTTGTTCTACGACTATCAACAAATTAGACATATTTTATTTAAAAAACTCGTTGCAAAAATGAACTGTTTTGGGTTCAAATCAGTTCAAACTCAATGAATCAGCTGTGTTAGGGAGCAATCTTGATGCTGAACTTCTTGTAAGTTTAGTAACTTCTCTTTCGGGGTTGTATACATATAATGAATCACTTTATCGAGGGCTAGTAGTTCTCAAGACGACGCCATGACCATGCATGTTCACTCACACCCATAAACACCGTGCGCGGTATCGACCGACTGTTTCGATCGCATTGCTGGGCCGATGCTTATTTATACTCGGCAAACATTCTTCATGATAAGCCGTGAACGGCAAGACTGTGCTTCCCACATCTGCCGCGACCTTGGCTCCTTCAGCCCGTTGTGTAACCTCCTTATCAGTCACGCTTCCCTGGTACCACTCGCTCGACACACCGGCAAATCTTACCCTGTTTTCCGGTTTCGATAACTTATCGGAATTTATCAAGCAGATGTGTTCCAGTGAGGAAAGGATATCACAATACCTGTGAGACGCGTGCGGTACTGACGGAGCACTGGTGGAGCACTGGTGGTGTGGTGGTAGTAACCTCGCCTTTCGAACCACAGGTCGTGCACCAATGGACTTTCCATCCGGAAATTGTACGTGCGCTATACTAGTGTAGTGCTACTAATTCGAAGACATGTGACATGTGCACGAAAGGAGCCTCTAAGAGGCGCACTTTTATCCTTTCACTACACTGTTTCTTTCACCGACGGTCATATGCCCTTTTCAGGGTTACCGTACCTCAACCTTTCAGCCGTACGACGTCCACTGCTGAACATTGCCTCATATACATAATGAAATGACATAATATAGGTGACCAAGAAAGAATCAGCGATATCACAAGCAAGCAACCAACACCTATTAAAGAAGCTATTAAAGAATCTTTCACTATCGTTTGGTTTACTATCTCGATAAAAACCCAGCCAGTAACAGTCGCGTGGGTCTGTCTCGTCTTGTTATCATAATTACGGAGTTTTCGTCTTTCCGAAGTGTTCGAACCGGTTTCGGCATCCAGACTCTTGTGCTTTTTATCACTGCTCTAAATCAACGTTAGCTTTTGTGCGAAACCGAAAGTTGGTCAGAATTTAGATGGTACGAACTTATCGAATTCCACCTCTGTTCCGGTCGATGATGACTCAAAACTGATCGAAGCTAAACTGAATCCAGAGGGAAGGATCAGTTTGTAGATATCTTAGTTATGACTTATAAGCGATGTGGGTTGTTCAGGACCTCGGAACCCTGGGCGACGCGGCGGTCCTTACGTGAGCTTTTATTATTCCGGTTATAAATTAAACTGTACTCGTTAATCGGCCCTTTTAATCCGTCTGGGCGTTGACTCCGCGCTGGCTCGCGCGCCTGATGAATGGTCCACTTTATCTTGGAAACAAGACGTCATCAAGAGTTATAAAATCAGAGTAGTGAATATATTTGAGACGTTTACGTGTGAAGAGCCTACAATGGTGGCTCAGCGCGGCGAGTCATCGTCGAGGAATGTGGTTGCATCTCTGGACAGCCTCCATTATAAAATGCAGCAAACTATCTCACTTGGTTCACTGGTTCTTATAGTCTCAACAGTATGAGACGCGGCGCACGTTATTTGCTGGCCACCAGATATCGACGTGATATAATTTGATCCGAAGGATTTTTTGTACGTTATTGTTAGCCTCGAATGATACACTGCTTGAATATTTAGCTATATCCGCTGACTTCACCGCTTATAAAAAATGGCGAATAATTAGTCAATAAAAATTCCGTCGATTATAGTCGTAGTTGTTACACGGGTGTTACGTAATTGGAGTAAATGACCTAAGAGCTGGTGGTCTGAACGAAGGTCTCCGCTACCACGTGGCGGCAATATGGGATGTCGGAGAGCACTCGATTGGATTATTATTTCTTTGTGTGCAAACGTGACTCCAAAGTAGGAAGGAGTTTATTCAAATCGTGTGATTAAATTTAAATGAAGCCGTTAAACAAAGGCCTCAAGTTTGTTGCCCTATCGTCGCCCTGTGGAATAGTCTGGAGATCCATGACGTTGCATCTGTGTTAACATGAAACTTCGGCATTTGTAAACAATAACAAGGCTGGGTGCAGCGAACGTTACTATCGTATTGTTACCGTAATCATCGCGTTTCGAGTGGGTAATGTAATAATTTGGGCGCGTTTCAGGCGGGCGATGGACGGCGTCCTTGACCGCAAGCGTCGCGGCGCGGGCATACGCGATGAGTCCGAGTAAACAAATTGAATGAATCGCGTACGCTCACGTATGTGGCCATTCATGTGTGCGCGCCGTTAACACACGATAACTCAAGAGCTGTTTGGCTAACAAGATATACGCACTGCCGCCGATACCGTATCTGCAGTTACTAGGCTTGGAACGAAATGCTCCTTGGTTTGTTAAATATTGGTACTATATAAAATTTAAAATTAAGGATTTTAGTTTATTTGGGCACACAATACAGGATAAATTCAATTAAAGATTAACATTATAGAACGTTCGTTTTGAGCTAGATATGTAATTTCCAAACTATCGTGAGTTGTGCTATTAGATATTTTGTAAACGGGGTTTACTCAAGTGTATACAATGTCGATTAAAACACAAAGATGATATAGAGATAGATGTATAATGGAGATAGTACTCTAAAACATGCATGTGTTTGTGTATGTGTAGTGCGAACACAGCATGCTAAGCCAAAAATAAAAATAGATTAGCATAAGATGGACAAAAAAAATTACATTCATTAAAGTTAATTTATAATTAGGTTCGGTAGGTACCTAACACTCTTCGAGCGTAAACTCGTAATGTACTTTTCTTGGAAATACAAGAATTTTAGAGATAACTTACTATACTAAACTAAATCTATAAAACCAATCAAAATAGAAGACCATCAATTATTACCAATATTTTCAAAGGCATAATAGAAAAACAGGAGTAGAAATACAGAGATTTATAAATGTAGATAACATTTTCTCCGCCAGCACACTAGCTTTATATTATTATAAAGAATGTACAAATAACTTTATTTATAGAAATAAATTAAAAATAATACAAGTAAATATTTACAAAATACTGAAAATGATTGTTTTCCAAACTAAGCGACCGTGTGTCGCGCGGCCAACGGAAACGTCAAGTCACGGCTGGCAAGCGCCCCCTTGAAAGACACCAATTTGTGCTCTCCCTGTACTTCTAGATATTATACACCTTACTTTGTAGAAATTTGTATAAAGAAAATAAAATACATTTACTTTGGACACAAGCACAGCCGAAACTAATCACAGAAGACACTACAGGATTCAAAGAGGTAGGTAAGAAACAAACAAAAGTGGGTAGTCAGGAACAAAACGAGTCATTAGTCCGTGCCGAGGTGCATGCGTGAGCCAAAAAAGGTTCTATCTCAGCATTAATGCCGCACACGAAGTGTAGCGGCGCTGGTACTCATAATACTCTGTGGTTCGGACAAGACCAAACAAACGGTTGAAATCGATCCGCGAGGGCTGAGGACACAGTTCCGTCTCATTTGCGGCTATTTCCGCTTGTTTGCTGATTGCTTCAGCGCCTGTAAACATTGCCTGGAGGCTGCACGGATGAGATGAGGCGCTGAATATATTGAAAATCTGTTGACAAGAAAAAAATTAGGGAAATGCTATTCAAGATGATTCATAACACGTATATCGTCCTCAAAGGGGGTTATTCTATCAACAAAAAAAAGAATATTAGCGAATTTTTTTTTTCTTCCCAAATTTTCTCAGATTACCTATTTTTGGATTTTTATCATCTTTATTACGAACTCCTAAACATACGAGAATTTCGGCATCAAGATTACTACCCAAACAGCTGATTCAATGAGTTTGAACTGTTGTTGAGTTTCTCAATGAAAAATGCCGAATTGCCAAAAGTCCTAGAACAAACTTTATTGCCAAATGGGTATAGAATAAGCCCCTTTTGGGGCATATATTGAATAACTATTGACAATTAAAACACAAGCAAAAAAGGGTAAACGTTAACGGCCCAAGTCAACGGCCACCAAATGATAGGCACCAAGCCGTGTTTGTTGTCTGACTCTTCTAGGCTTGGTCGCGAGGAACAGGCATAGCTTCACCTAGTTTCTAAGACGTTTCAAAGTAATCCTAGTGATTTTATTGAAATAAACGCCTTTTGACTTTGACTTTGGTCGACATTAAAAATTCTGCTCTTTATGGTATGATGTCGGCGGCGCACCTATAATTAACATCCGTTTACTAATATTAGTAATTTTTTGATCTGATCATGGTCTACAAAACTGTTGGTTTACACTTCGAAGACATCATTTCATTTCAATACCTAGTGGAATATTAAAATACACAGACTTCCATTTTACTAAAAACAATAACAAAATAGTATGAAATTTTAGTAGCTAAAGGAATTTCCTATCGATGCGAGTACCTACTTTAATACTCTAGCGCTGAACGATCTCGTCCGCCTCCCAAGTTGACGTTAGTGATGTGCAGTGTGCTTAATATTTCGATATCGATATCGATATGTGTTAGGTGTTTACTTATCGAAAAAAAAATCAGCAAGAAAAAAATTGAAGATGTTAAAAATAGTTTCTCTGGTGTCTCTATGAAATTGTTCAAGAACATTACTTGGGCAAAACGTGTAGCGTAAAAGTAAAATGAACTAAGCAGAATCGATGAAAACATTCCGTCCAATTTTATTATGATTGAAAGATCTGGATGTGCTTAAACCGGGTAATACAATAATCATGTGCAATAATCGAGCATCTCTAGCCGGCAGGAGGTGCGGCGCGGCGCGGGTCGACGATCGCCCGCGCGACCCATCGAAGGTCAAGGCTATCGACGGCCGATCGAGATCCTACTCGCAACACTAGTGCGCAACGAAAGAAAAAGTGACAGCCCAAACCTGAATAGAATGCGAGGACGAATAAAAATGAAAGCACTGTTTATCTTGCGCCCCCACTAGGCCAGTGTTACGTATTCAAATTACGAACCTGTCGATGAATTGATCATCGCTGTTGGACGTTTCTGAATTTTAAAATAAGATCTTATTCCGTTCTATCCCAGCAGTTTGCAAGCGGTCGGCGAACTCCGATTAGTCAGGCCCGTACTATGTCAATTAACCCATTTTGTTCTTTTGCGGCTGAATTTGATACCTCGGTAAACGTCAAAACGTTTGTGTGGCCGAAAGGTTGACTTAATCGCCGTACGCGACGGACTGGAAAGAGGCATTTGGTAAAAAAATTGTTTCTGCGAAGCTCAGCGGCGGCCGCGCGACCGGTCGCGAGAACTTTTGTACTTATTAGGTACTCACATCGTGAAATGTATCGTATTCCGTCTCCTAATTAAAATGTTCGGTATTGGATCGCTGCGGCTGTGTTTACGATCAGTATCACTTTTGTTTAATGAGTTATTTCGCCAGCCGCGGTGCTGCTGGTAATGGTTGTATTGGCCGGTCATCGTGATCTGCGCCGTGCGTGCCCCTCATAAACTGCACCTCTTTAGTGCTTCTCATTAGCAATATTAAATATTCAGTGTTGTGAGGGTATGCCTTTTGGTCGTTTTAGCAGCAAATACCTGTTTTTAATTCATCTAAATAATTAGTTTCATAACTAAACAGCTTGATCCTAATCTGTAAATGATTTTAGGAGCGTTACCAGGATATAGACGGCCGGTGATTACTCGACATCTGTTGGCAATAAACTCAATTGCCTATGAACGTTTTTTGTACGCATTATACACGTTTAGACGTCAAAATCTAAATATGTGGCAACGAACGTGCGTGCAGTTAACGTGTTAGTGATCAGACTAATATTTTCACAGTTTGATAGAATTGGCTACGCGTCGTGTCGAGTCGAATCACGAGCCGAGTGCGTTACGAGCTACGGTCGGTACCGGCACATGGGAATGTGTACTACAAAGGTATATCCTTCAATGGCTGCGACTTGATGCTACACATAGGAACAGGTGTCAAATTCACGAGAAGAAAATAGAATTACATCTACAGGCGATCAGATCCTTGAAGACGTCTTAAGGGGTTAGTCACATTTTTCAGCAAGTATTCCATACGTGAACGGTTGCAAGTCCATCGCCGCTTTAAGAATACTTACTGGTTTCCTCACTATGTTTTCTTTCACCTTTTAAATACGTGATAATGCGCACTTAAATTTTTATAATAAAAACTTATTGGTACGGGTACGGACCGGAAGAAAGAAGAAGAAGAATGTTTGACATACCGATATCTTATCGATATCGTTCTACAGTGTTGTATCGATCACTCGTTTCTACAGTGTCGTACTAGTGTCGTACAACACTAGTAATTTGACAATCTCTTAAAATTCGACATTTGAATTGTATCTATAATAATGGTTATTCATGGTCTATTCATGAATCTATGAATTGCAAAATAGTCTAGAAGGTACATCTGCTGTCCGAGATCGCGAATAGCCCAGTCTCCGGTGCATCTAGTCTAAATGTCACTGTGTGAGCTGCCCGATTTAACCGCTCCGAAATAGCTCGCGTTCAACAACCCCTACGGGCGCCATCACCCAACAGCTGACATTTACATCGACGGTCTAGAACAGTGTAAACATATTGGGCAAGGCGAAAACAATCGATGGAATGCAAACGTAGCAGTAGTGTCTTGATTTTTCATTGTTGGGGTAGCCTTTTTCAAATATATATTACTAAATTGTGAACCCGCCGTTCCATTTTGAATGTTGATTTTTCGGGAGAAGCAATGTTTTGTGTCGTCTCAAAAGGTCAAAAAAAAAATTTGACGGAGAATATACCTACTCAATCTAAAAAGTTGACTCATCCGCTGTCAAATCAAACTCAAAATTAATTGAGCGTTCATTTTAAACGAATGCCGACCATAGCGATTCACTGCAATTTTCGATTCGTCATAATGACTGCAGCAAAAACTTTGACACCGCAATGCCTATAAAACTATTAAATATCGCACACTCGGTGGCCCGTACCGATGATCTACAAAGTCTACATACAATTTCGAATCGCGCTCCTAAGCTTTTCTGCACTCCTAATACCTCCGCTGAGTCAGCCCGATGCAAGCCGTGTTCAAACGGAACGCGATATGTCCAAAAAAAAATCGTTAAAATGATCCTTAGCTCTACTGATCGAAGTCAGTTTTGAGTATGATAACTAAGGGTGAGCGATATAGATCAACGATATCGGAAGCACGTAAAAGTCAAACTCAAATTTTACACGGAAGACGTAAGGGTCATTTACAATAAATTTAAGAAGCCATTGCAAGCGTTTGAACACGGCTTCAGTGGTATGTTTGTAAACAAATTCACGTACATTTACACTTCTTTTCATGCCACGATTTCGTACAGCTGGCTTTTATTACACAATCTCGCTTTTTATTACTTCGCGCCTCCTGTTTAGTAAGATAGAATGTGGGACGCCGATTCGTGAATGTCATGTCGTTTTAGTGAACATCTATGTCACTTGGGCTGAAACTTCGGCCATTTGGCCTGGCTGTACCAATTAGTCGCGTCTCGACTCTCTTTGCAATCGCTTGAATGACACATAATCTGATCAACTACATGATACCTAATGTGTATACTATCCTAACATATTCATATACATATTCTGTCAACAAAAAGAAAGAATATTAGCGCGAAAAGAATCAAAATATTCATATTTTTTTTCATATTTTTTCACTGTTTCAAGTTAATTGTTTTCAGTCTTTTCATCATCTTAATGTCATGTAATTAATAAACGTACGAGAAGTTTGATATCAAGATTACTACCTAAAACAGCCGAATAATCGTCTTTGAACAGATTTTACACCAAAACAACATATCGTTTTTTCAATGAGAAATTACAAATTTCCAAAAGTCGTAGAACAAACTTAATTGCCAATTGGGTGCTTATGTGCATGCTAACCCGAAAGGGGCTTATACTACCCCCTTTCGGGATAGCATAAGCAATCACCTTGTTTACCACATTGGTATTGCCCGCCTGTGCGTCACCGAATTCGGCGATCGACATTTCCACAGAGCATGTTATTTCTAGCCGCGTGAGGCGCCAACTTTAGATTAGGCAGGGCGCATCTGCATTCAGAGTCGTTGTTTGTTGAGCTTAATAACTCCCCTACATTGCGTTCCTGAGGGACTCTCGCATTATGAATCTATTCCTTACCCCATCACTACGGGCTAGTGATGGAGGAGAAGGATCGAAGCTTTGCACAAACATCGATGATTCCGCGATAAAAAGTGATTCACAATATGTATTCTATCCCGAAAGGGGTTTAAAAGAAAATGATTTTATTTCCCCACTTTTTTAATTATAGAAAGTGATTTACTAAATACTGGTAGAATAAATCCTCCTATTTTTAGCCGAGTGCTTTTTCACTCGTCTCACAATGCCATCAGACTGACGTTATTTTCATCTGTTTGCTGTTAGAGATTTTTTTTAATTTCTCACGACTGTTACGAGGCTTAAGAAACCTACAACTTTGTTCCTCGGTAGAATAAAGAGCTTCGTTTTTTTAAAACCAAAAATATAATTACCCACCCGTCTCAGTATGCGTAAGCGCACTGTCAAACAAACAGTCCTTTGTTTTCGTTCAATATTTGCAAATCGAAGGCCCTGAATTTTTACTTCGCTTTCTGCACACACCAGTAGCCTGGATCCCTTTTAACCGACTTCAAATAAAGGACGCTATTGATCAACAATTAGCGAAGCCCTGTTTTCTGATCATTTGTGACACTTTGGTTTCTTCGAAACTTGGAGGGAATATGAGACATTTTTGAGCAAATATTTCGTAAGTGTCAGAGAAATCGGCTGAAAATTACAAAAAAAAATGTTTTTTGTATCATTGTGAATCATCGGCGTAGCGACAGCATATTAATGAACTAGAAAAACCTCCTAACTTATACCTAATATACCATTTCCGCATATTTTTAACTGATCAGATGATTTAATAAACCACTTTACTACTTAAAAGTCTGAATTACTTTACTTTTCATCATCAACAGCCTGTAGAAGTCCAATGCTGGACATAGGCCTCCCCCAAAGAGTTCCATGACGAACGGTCAGCCTTTTCCATCCACCGACTTCCCGGACAATGTGGGGCCTTCCAAAACTGCATCGCCCGGTTCGTGGTCGCCATTCGAGAACCTTGATTCAACAACGGTTGTCGGTTCTGCAAGCTAATTGGCCTGTCTTTACTTTTACACAGCTCCAAAATACACAAATGAGAAAATTTGTGAAGATGTTTGTGGTTCCATCACGCCGTAACGGCTCGACCGATGTCGATGAATGTTGGAATCGTTAGAGTTCTTTACCTACTTTCGCGGGCACAAGCTAGTAAAATATAGCTATTTAGTTCACATCCTTTTGAATCGGAAGTTGAAACAACAATTTATGTCAAAAAGCGAATTAAAAACCTAACCAATTTGAACAACCAAACTCTTTGTTCACAAGTAGGTAACAAGAGGTATTTGTAACAAAATCCTTCCGCGATATTTAAATAACAAACATCGGTTAAGTTTGTCCTACACTTGAAGCGATAGATTATCTACTAGATACTCGTATGTATAATCGCCAAAAGTTCAGCCTTACCACTTTTGAAACTGATTTGCTTGTACACGTCTATAAAAGCCTGTGCAGTTAGTTTTTATTTCATGTTATAATACACCAGCTTGCGCCCGCGGCTTCGCTTGCGTGGTGACTAGATAAAAACTAGCCTATATGCTATTCTAGGTAAAGAACTCGGTCAATTCCAAGTTTCATCGAAATCGGCTGAGCCATTACGGCGTGATTGAACCACAAACGTCCAAACATCCTCACAAAATTTCGCATTTATAAGTAGGATGTAGGAAGTAGAATAGGATAGTAAGATTAAGCTTTTCAAAAGGAGTTTCAGTGTAGAAGTTGATATCAGCATAAGGTTGAGTGTATCCGTTTGTCTGTGCCATTTTATCGCGATTAATATCTTCTATCGCGCTTTTTTTTCTACTCCACAATCTTTACATAATCGCACGTCTACGACGGTTATTCGTCGCTTGCGCAGGTCATTGCCGAACGAAAATCCAAGGTCAAGTTATTATCAACGTTTAAATTGTTTAGACGACCACCTGGAGTACCATTGTGGAATATTCTATGGCTTTAGGTCCCATAGACCATTTTAGTACTTGTTTAGTGCTCCCCTTTTGTACTTCCCCTTTAGACTACGGGACAGACTATTTCGATCGTTATTTGGAGCTTGGCCTTTAGAAATGGCTAGGTAAGGCTACTAAGGGGATGGCAACCAAATTTATGGAAACTGAAAGGTGTCGTCATTCGACCCAGTTAGACACGTCAATTATAAAACGTAGTTTTCGTTGCTAAAACATGAGCTTTGTATGGCATTCTCTGGGGAGCGTACCAGGAACTCATAACACGATAATGTTATATTTATAAATTCGTGGTTATATGGATTAAAACAAAGAGGTTTAAAAATGTTACGCAATCTGCAGACTTCACTTACCTAGTGCTAGTATCTAGCCGGAAACGTGTTGTATGGCAATGAAGGAGGTCGTAGGCACCAGTTATCAGCATCTAAGCATGCTTGGCGGTCATGGGGCCCTGGTATGTAGTACCTAAAACTACGTTTGAATTCGCCGCTTGGACCATTGAAACGTGATGTTCGAGATGATTTTGGTGGCAAAAAAATATGCACGAGGAAATGTATTCGTTATTTGTTTATTGTCAGCCATTGTTCGTGAATCATATATTTCGTCCGCATTTAGCAATATTTGAGTCTATACAAATTGACTTTGGTTTGTCTCTTGCAGACCATGAATGGTTTTTCGACCTTATTACTTGTACGAGGCGGATGTTGTCCAACCTTCTAATTCTAATCGGGGGTGGTTAGACCTGCACTGACTTCCCGCTGTGGGGTGTTTTGTGCATTGTCCCCCTATGCTAACCCTACCCCAGCCAGCCCAGCTCCTTAAAATAGCGAAGCAGGACTTGAAGTCGTTGGTAACATTCTCTCAGTATCCCTGTATGCGGCGGTGTCTGGGAGCCGCTTCCGATCACGGCCCGCAGACCCGATGTCGTCCTGGCTTCTTCCGTGGCTGCACAGTGTAAAATTACGTGCTCTACTATTTCTTCTCCCTGTAGGCAGCCTGTGTCCACTTAAAAAACAAAGTTCTGTATTGGAAGATTCACATCAGCCTGAAGTCCACTGCTGGATATACACGTCCCCCAAAGAGTGCAACGACGAACAGTCTTGAGCCTTTTCCATCCACCGATCCCGCAACCTTTACAATGTCGTCCGTGCGTCGGCGTCGCGTCGTCCGGTTCGTGGTCGCCATTCGAGAACCTTTATCAACGGTTATAAGTTCTTAGAGCTATATGGCCTGCCCAGTGCCACTTCAACTTGCTTATTCTGAGGGCTATGTCGATCACTACAGAATTCCTCTTTCGGATTTTATCACGCAGTGAAACTCCGAGCATAGCTCTTTCCATAGCCCGTTGCGTGACTTTGAGCTTGTGTGTGAGGCCAATAGTTAGCGACCGAGTCTCAGAGCCATATGTCATCACTGGCAACAAGCCCTGATTCAACGAGTTTAACTCTTGAAAAATTGCCACTTCTCAATCGTGACCAAAAAGGTCTATGTCAGTGCACCTATAGCCGGTTGATTCACCGATAACGCTTATCGCTTATAACTCCTAAATCTACAAAATGTTGCACAATATTCATCAAATAAATTGTACTAAAAGATTGTTTTGGATATAAGCACGTGCTCTAAAATGTGGGTTCGGACACGGTCGTGTACAAATGAGGTTTTCTGTTCCAAAAAATTAGAGTGAGGAAAGCGTCGAGTCGAGAGCGGCGATTGGCTTGCAACCTGTCAAAATGTGGGCATGTGCCAAATGCTTGGACGTGCCTCTGACCCCCTTTAGACATCTTCAAGGATCTTATCGCCTGTAGATCTGAGAGGATGTCTTACCATGCTTGAGTCTCGGCACAATACAATATGAGCTTAGTAATTCTTTTACGCACATTATTAAATTCCGAGGCTATACGAGTACATACTTTTGGATAATTTTGTTTTGCAAATAGAAATGCACAGTGACCAAATATGATAGTCCACTGGCTTTCCCTCTGGCGACCTTATATGACGTCCCATCTCACAATGCAGTCTCAAGAAAAGCACAACGGTGATTTTGGTACTGATAACGCCAGCGTTAAAAAACAAATCTAGCCGGTAAACATAACGTAACTACTTAACGTTATAACAGTACGTTGTGACATCTATGTAGAAATTAGAACCAATAGATAGATTGAACATCACGTATCAGCTTCGGTAACAACAACTAGGACATTTACGAACTGAATAGAAAACACAAAAGAATGACCACACGTGCTCAAAATAATACTTTTGAAGTTACCAGTACCTGAATGATTTCAAAACGTGTATATACAGGATACCAGGAATGCACGTGATTAGTCAGTGTCCGCTAGGTACAATAGCATCGCAAGTACCAGGCGTTTATAAGTCATCAGGAGTCGAACCAGCGCTAGTGTTCGGTGATTAGAGCGTTGCCCGTGAGAGCTGGCGGGGTGCCAACCGGGCCAGTGCATTCACCTAACGACGGAAAGATGATCGCGAGTACGATGTTTTTATTTGAGCTTTGATGGGATATCCCAATTACAACGTGTTCCGTTAATATTATACTATCCCGAAAGGGGCTTATTTTATCAACAATATCGAAAGAAAATTTGCCAAAAAAGTTTATTCCCTACCTTTTCAAATCATCAAATTTTTGGTTTTTATATTATTTAACAGCTGGATTATTGAACTCAAATTAAAGGTGAAACTAATTCACTAATTTGACCTGATTTTCGCATAACGTTTTCAATCAAAATTTTCGAATTTCCAAAACTCGTAGAACAAATCTTATTTCCAATTGGGTTAAGATAAGATAGATAGATAGATTCACTTTTCACCACTCAACGGTGACAAGTGAGTAACTCACGAACATCACGGACACAGGTTGGTAAATGCATTTTCGTCTGCAAAAAGTAGTCGAGCAAGTTAATAATTCTAAAAATTTGTACCTATTACGTCTCTGACGTTACACATAATAAACCGGTCTCTCATTATGTATATAAAAATATGTTTATCTTAAATGTGATTACAGCCTCTTGCTGGTTCGATGCACTTTTAACGCGAATTCTACACAATTTCCTAGTCTCTGAACTATTTATTTGTTGAATAAATTAGACTAAACATCATAGATTATTCAATATTTATAACAACAAGGTTGAACAAGGTTATGATAATTCATTTCCTGTTAAAACTGTAGCAAAAATGAGTATCTTGTCCATTTTAACAGTTTATTGTGGCCTGATTAAGACATTGATTCGAACAGACAACTGACACCATCATAATAACCTGGACATAGGCCTCCCCCAAAGATTGACATGACGAAGTGGCAGTGGGCAGGCCATATAGTTCGCAAAAAATCATCATCTACTTATTCTTACCCTACTTCATGCGGGGTCTGCATGTTGGGGACTAAAAGTTCTCCAATGACGACCACGAACCAGGCGACGCAGTTTTGAAAGTCCCTCCATCCGATGGACAGATGACATTGTGAAAGTTACGGGAAGTCGATGGATGGAAAAGGCCCAAGACCGTTGGTCAATTAACTCTTTGGGGGAGCCTATGTCCAGCAGTGGACTTCTTCAGGCTGATGATCATGATGATAATTTCGTTACACTATATTATGGTGACTATTATTTATTCTGCGGTTACACGATGACTCCTCTGAGGGACTTCTTTCGTGAAATGGACTACATTTTCATTGTTTTTGTTTGATGCTTTACCGGTACTAGAAAACATTAGAATTTGAACTTTATACCTTAGACATAACGCACAGCACCGTTGTAATAGTCCGACCTTGGGATTTAGCCTACAATATTTAATACAAATTTAATAAAATCATTTAGTTAGAGCGTTATAGCCCTGATCTTTATGTTTATTAGCTACACTATTGTTTAAATACAATGTATAATTGAAAGTAGACGATATCTATGCTCACGCGCATCCTTGATATATTTCCTTTGATCCTAACAAAAGTTATTATTTATTTAAATTCATTTACGCGGATATTTTATGAACTAGTTTCTCAGGGAAACATCCGTCTGACCTTTATACAATCTAACATCATAAAAATGTTACTTTTTAAGTTATACTTAGAATCTCGATCGGCGGTACTATAAATGAGCACATTGGCACTTTGTATTTGTTTATTATTGTAACAAAATCCCAAACATTTGTAAAATAAAGAAGTTATAATCACTAGTTGTGTGATACGATGTGACAGCTTGGTCAACTGATCAATCGAAAAGGTGGGCACAGATCAATTACACATTTTCAGTAAGTCAACTCTAGTTCTAGTAGTAGGCTTTTTCTTATCTAATTAATTTATTTGTTTTCCGCCAGCGTCAACATTACTTATTAGGTTCGCAATTTATGTTATGAGAAACTCTTTTTAACTACGCAACGTGATGTGCTTGGCTACCTATACTGGTTGATATTCAAAAATATTTTCACTTTTTAAAAGCTTCACCATCGCCTATGACATTAATAAATTGATATTCCACGCAAGCTATTGATTCAAAGAGAAAGGCCTAGTTCTAGGACAGTATTAGATTGAAATAACTTATCTGTAGTTTCATATTCGGCACACGCGAACGCCGCGGTTTGCATAGCAATCGTCGGATAGCTTTTAGTTGCCAAGCAAGCGTCATTGAGGCGAGGAGCAGTACTCGGAAACGTGTCATGATGAAATTGGAAAAGTATAACACGTCATTATGATATAAGTACTTACTAGTCCTTGTCTGTACTAAAATGCATTTTTAGTAGCGGCTTCAATGTCTTTGATTTTAAACGGACCTAACCAATTTCAATGGTTTTTTCACCATCATTATAGGGCATAATCTCGACGTAGTCCCCTATAAATTGTATCGATATCGGATAAGTAGTTTTGATTAAAGATATAAACAACTATAAAAGGTATGGAATGACAATTTACTGTACGGAGCTGATATTCCCAAATATATCAAACTAATTTGCACAAACCAAATTATTACCTCCTCTAACTTGGAGTCTGTTTTTTTTTAATTTTTAAAACGTTTTTATTAATAATCCTTACATTACGAACCAGTAAAACGGCAAATGTTCAGTTACGTATCGAGTCAAACAATTTGGAAGACCGAGCTTCATTGAGAACATTGATGAAAAGTACAATTCTTACCCTATTTTTTGTCAGTATATTTTTATTCAGCGTCAGTGGGAACTCGGCTCTGAATATGCCATGCTTAGATAGTTCAGGTTCTAAGTAGGTAGGTACCTACTCGTTATGTCTAGCACATTCATGCAGTTGATCTACTGTAGTTTTCCACACTGCGTCTGGGTCATTTTTTGTCTCAGTCCTGACCTTGTATCGACTTTTACCTACATCAGAGATTAAATAAAATAAGTATAACCGATATTTGCTACTCTGGTTATTAATCTCAATTAATTTAGACATAATAATAACGCTAGCTGGATCGTAGTCTGTAATAATGATTAGATGTTTCGGTGTCTAGCGTTCAATACAAATTATAAGATTCATTGCCAATCATTTGTACCTCAATTTGTATTTTTTTATGAACTAATGAAGTGTTAGGTGGTATATGAGAATTAGAATACCTATCTGGTCTTGAAAAATTAATAGCTTGGGTCACAATCAAATCTGTTATAAATAATCATAGAGGAAATCTACTGAGGCCGTAATGTTCGTGAGTTACTTGTCCCCGGTGAGTGGTGAAAAGTGAACAGCTTACCGTTTTTGTATGGTGTCACGTAAAGCGCCTTTACAAAAACCGACAAGCTATTAAATTTTCACCACTCACCGGTGACTAGTGAGACGGCTCGTTTGAATGTGGGCGCGCTTCTCAGTGTGACGAACGACTGTCCGCACAGAATAGTCGGTCCATCGGGTGGGGGGCCTTCGTATGCTGCATCGTCAGGATCGTTGTCGCCATTCGAAGACCTTTATTTCCAATACGGTTGTCGGTTCAGCGAGCTATATGGCATGTCGTTTCAACTTGCTAATTCTGAGAGCTAGAGCTTCCGAGCTATGGTAGGGCCCATGACGTCTTATTGCCATTCAAATACAAGCGTTTTGACACTATTTTATACGAACTTGAACCTTAAATCTATGAGACTGTCAACTTACGTCACAGCCTAAACCAACAATGCTTAGTCGTTGATGCTTATTTGGTTTTTCTAAAGATTTCTTCGTCAATGGTTTTATAAATTTATATCCTGTTGTGTAATTTTTTATCAGTTTTATAAATAGGTCGCTAATATAGGTCTGCATATCCTGTTGTGCCACATTTGAGTAAATTTACTAAATATTATTTTTCTTTTTCAGGTAACTACCGGAACATACGTAAATGAAAATGAAGTTGCAGCATTCATAAGTATTATAAGTATAAGCTCAGTACAGTCAGCAAAGAATCTATAGCTAAATCTTTTTGCTTCTCCTTCTTCTTGTCATGTCACTGATTCTTTCTTGGTGATCCTGTATTAGGTCAGTGACCAGATTGAGGTATGGTGGCCCTGAAAAGGGCCTATGATCGTCGATGAAAGAATCAGTGTAGTGAAAGGATCAATGTGCGCCTCTTAGAGGCTTCTTTTGTGTTTTTTTGCTGACTCTACATAATTTCAACAGCGGTTTGCGACAAATTAGCAAGTTACTCAATAGGTGTTGTAAGTAGGTAGGTCACCTGAATAATCTGGTACTCACATATACTGGCACAGGCACATTTTTAAGTTCTCAAAAAAGTACTCTTCTCTTTCTCGTTAGGAACTCTGCTCCATTCACGTCATTTATAACCGACTTAAAAAAATGAAGTTCTCAATTCGTTTGTTTTTAAGGGTTCCGTAGCTCATTTGGTAAAAACGTAAAAATCACTTTGTTGTCTGTCTGTCTGTCTGTCCTTCTGTCTGTCAAGACCCTTTTTCTCAGAACGATCCATTTTGTCAACTCGATATTTATATCAACTCCTCAAACTTGAAGTCGGTTTATTTTTTTAATGTTTTTCGTTTATATTAAGACTCAAATACTTATAGGGAGCCGTGGTGGCTCCGGCTGAAGAATAGGCCCCTCCATTTCTACCCTAAGAGGCGACTAAGGGGAACAAAGCTAGGGGATGGGCAGCAGCGTCCCCTATCAAGAACAAGAGCTTTATCTGCGCTCGCCAACCCGCATGCCCAGTGTGGCGAGTACCTACGGGCATATATACATACATAAAATCACGCCTATTTACTAGAGGGGTAGGCAGAGACCACGGCTTTCCACTTGCTACGATCCTGACATACCTCTTTTGCTTCATTCACTCTCATCACATTCCTCATACATGCTCGTCGGTTTAGGGTACTCTTGACCTGGCCTTTTTCCAAAACGTCACCGATCGACCTATGGGCAAATCCCCTCAAATGATTGTTTCTGGTAATCTATTGGGGAGGCGCATGTTCAGCAGTGGACGTCCTACGGCTGAAATGATGATGATGACTTTAGGGAAGTTCGTTAATATTTGGGTATTTTTTATAAAGGTCAGTGGTGCGAATAACTCGCCGCACATGACGCAACCACAATCTCTGCTTAGAAATCGTTGATTCATTGCCGACAAGAACGCAACGACCCGCCTCGCATTTTTATTGTCAAATTAACAAAAATACTCCTGAAGACCTCAAGTGGCCAGTCTCGTACGTAATAGTTTTTTTTTTTTTTTTTAATATTGATAATGGAAAATCCTTTGGCCACCAACTCACTTTTGCAAGTGAGATGTGGCCACCTACTTCTAAGTAATTTGTTTTTCGTTCCATATTAACGCAATAGGCATGATCAAAACATTGAGTTTTCTCTTTCGTTAGAGAGGCACGTATCTCATCTAATGCTATCGGAATGAGATGGCCTACCGCGTTCTCCCTTACCCTAGTAGGTACCTACTTACTTGACATAATATCAAACGCCACGTGGCCAACCCCGCGCACGAAATGTAGCAAGTCAGCTAGAAACGTAAACGAAATTAGCATTTATCACTCAGGGATAAGAACAATAATTGTATAATTGACTCTTTAGATTACCATTAAGTATGTCCGAGGAAAAACGTCCTAACCATCAGAACACTTATCTAAATTCAGCCTAATTGTTACAGCAGTAAGTGTCAGATTTGTTCGTCTAGTTAGGAATTTTGAATGCTCCATTTTCAAACGACGAATACAAGGCTTGAGCAATCTTGATCTTTCCAAAAATATTCTCGTTCAGTTTTATTTTTTATAACCGTATTTGAATGTTCATTTAATATTGCCGTGCAGATTTTAATGATTAATCGTCCAAACCGTTGTGCGATGACAAATTACAGGGCAAAACCAACGTCAGCAGAGCGTTGAACGTTGCCAATTTCAGTTCGATCTGCCCCACACCCCCGCCCCCCATGCCACCCACTCACGCTAAGACACATTCATAAATCATTCCTTACCTCGCATCTCCCACCGGAAGCTGTTTAGAAATGTATGTTATTGTCATCGCTCGAAGGAGACTTTTAGCTCGCACCTTCCCGGTATTAAGACTCTTTCAGTGTAAATTGTGTCGGCGCACCTCTTGGTCGCGTCTGTACCCCTGGTGTTATGTAAGTCGAGTGCAATGGCCTCGCTGAGTACCGGGAAAGCTCTTTTCTCCCTTGCGCTATTCCTAAGTAACCTTAATTCGCGTTTTCCCGAAGAAAATGATTATTAACTAGCTTCCGTGGCTTCGCTCGTGTAGTACCTAAGAAGATTAAAAGTTAGAGAAAAGCCTATATGCTATTCCAGACTATAATCTATCTCTGTGCCAAATTTCATCCAAATCCGCTCGGCTGTTCGGGCGTGATTGAACCACAAACATCCTCACAAACTTTCGCATTTATAATATTATCGCGTATCACCGCTTCTTACATTTTTTTAAATAAATAAATATTAGGAAATTGGTTTAAAGATGTTTCAAGAATAAGTACATCATTATAGCATAATTTTCCGTGATACAAATTTAAAAATCTTTTCGCAAATATTTAAAACGTATATACGATTGGAACACGATACAACCACCTTGCGATTAAAAATTATATTTACATAACAAAATAATATTACAGTAGTACATCACAGGCGGGATCTAAAATCAATCCGCCGAAAATCGAAAAAGGCTAACTCACGCACGTGGCCTGAATACAAACAATACATAATTTGAAGGCATAATCTGTGTTTAGTAATTAGCGGGGGCGAATGTGGGTTATAGCAGGCTATGCACCGGCCGCAGACCGTGCCGGGGTCGTTGACCGGTATCGATCGGGGGCGCGACGCAAGCCACCCACCCCTGGCTGGGGTACTGGGGAACTCCATCCGCTACCGCATGCGTCATTTTGGTCAAGACGAGAGATTTGAAATTTTACGCGAGCTAGGGCACGCTTTTCTCACTCTAAATTAGAGCAGCCCGCTACAGAAGATCACAGCCAAAATAACATAATTTGTTGTGTTCCTGCGATGAGTAAGGTTGCCAGAGCTCTATAAAGTGATCGTGCGTGGTGTCTCTGGTATTGCAATGCAAGCGTACATAGGCTACGGTAACCACTTACCAACAGGTGGGCCGTAGGCTTATTTGCCACCTTAGATGTATAAAAATTTTTTTTCAAATAGTTAAAGAAAAAGAACATTGACCTACTTTTGGCATAGCTCCGAAATTTTCGTTCATTTGGCTGGTGTCTCTGATTCTGGTAACGTAATCACTTGGGATGGCACCGTTTCCCGCGGAAGTGCAATTTAGCGGAAATTATCATTTGCAATGAAGAAATTATTAGTTCCAATTTTCCACGACTCATTTACCGAAGTACACCGCCTCTGATCTGTGGATCAGAGGCGGTGTACTTCGGTAAATCCTCTAATCCACAGTGGATTTCCCATTCGGCAAATGTTTGTGCGTTATACTAGTGCTCTGAAACGATTAAAGGAAAATGAGGAAACCGGCATGTCCTAGAAACTAAAAATTCGAAGATATGTGACATGTGCACGAAAGGAGCCTCTAAGAGGCGCATTTTAATCCTTTCACTGCGCTGATTCTTTAACTGACGGTCATAGACCCTTTTCTGGGCTACCTTACCTCAACGTAGTCACTGACCTAATACAGGATAACCAAGAAAGAATCCGTGGCCCGACAAGAAAGCAAGTAACCGCAAGTGTCAATAATAAACGCCACAAATGATTAACGATCAGCAGAACAGTCGACTTAAAGTTGTAAAGTATCATTAAAATATACAAAACTCATCGATAGCAGGCTTAAGTCAGCCTTGGCCAACCGCTATTGTTTGCTGAACATTTTGTTTGTTCATTTTACGCAACGTGTTGACACTTTTTTGACGCTAGCGGCTGGGTTCACCGCGGTTCATAGTTCTGTAAGATGCTGCGGGATGGCCCGCGCTGGCGGCGTGCCAACGAATGACGTAACACTATCTTTGCTAGACCGCATTGGCCAACATTTTCTACAACATATATTGTCTTTATTGATTTTTCACTGAGACCGTGTGTTATTTCTTCTAATCGGAGCAATTAAAGCCGTTTTGGCCTAGTGGGAGGTACCCGAAAGTTGTGAATTCGCTCGACAGCAATGAGATTGTCCGTTCGAAAAATTTAAGTGCGCATTAACGCGTGCTTAAAACTGTGGAAGAAAACCAGTAACTTACAAAATGTTTGGACGTGCCTCTGACTACCCTAGACATCTTCAAGGATCTGAGAGGTGGTCTACCATGCTTAGGGAACCTGTCTTGAGCCTGTTTGTTTTGTTTTCGTAGCAATTATTCCTATCATTGTTATCATTGCGATAACGTTTGCTGCAGCGTTAAAATACAATGGCAGAGAACCGGCATAGCGGTATTGATGAAAATGCCGCCGAGTCCCGCCGGAAAGTCTATAGCGATGTATACAGTAACAGCTGTAGCTATGCGCGGGAAAGCGTCTTGGGGAGGACGGCCACCCCGGGCCTACCGCCGTTGTTATGACAACGCCTATGATTTATGTGCGCCTGGTGACTATTACTTCTCATGAAAGATTTCTTTATGCCTTATAAGTTGTCGTGTAAACATCATATCTATATTATTTGGCTCGTAAAGTTTAACGGCAAGAAGAATAATCGAAAACAAGAGGTTTCACGTAATCGGCTCACGGTTTATACGTTTTTTAGTTTGATTTGTGGCTTTTATTTGACCCTGCCTTTATAATCATTTCGGAAACATCCTTATGGTAGGCCGTTTTGAACCGAAATTTCTTACTCTATAAAGCCTTGTTCAAACATCTGAAATTTATTTCAAAATGATCCTTATCTGTACCTAATAAAGTCAATTCTGAGTTTTTGTCAATTCAAAGTTGAATTTCATTAGAAGACGCAAGGATCATTTTTAAATACATTTTAAACATATCGCACTTCGTTTAAACACGGCTTAATGTAAATAAATGTAGAGAAGTTTCAGTCTGAGAAGATCTTAATACAACCTAGAGTAACATTAATGTTGGAGTAATTGTTACAACTCGATAACATCATTTGCATAGTCCAATTAGACTGTTGTTTGGTACACAAACATCCTTCCATCCCAGTTTCTGAACAGTATCGATCACGAGATCTTATTTTATTTCGCCATTACTCGAACGTAACATAACGATGAGATCGTCAGGATACTCTGAAGAAAATTGTGTATTTTCGCGGCCTCTCGGGAGGTACCGGTACATTATGCTTAGCGTTGTTTCTAGGGGAATAAAATTGTAATCGGAATTCGGTTTAGAAGAACGGATGGATGGATTCGGTGAAAGATGATTATCTCTAAGTAAATATAACATTTGAATCTTGCTTAATTTTTTTGGCAAGGACTGTCAGTTTCTGCTTATCTTTTAAAAATAGTTTCAAATGAGTATTTTTGTTTAAAAATATTGTTTGTTGTGAAATAATATTAATATTTTAAGCAACTACTGCAAAATTTGCCAAATGTTCGGACATGCCTCCGACTACCCCCAGACATCTTCAAGGATCAAGGAAAATTCTCGGGGATAAATTTGGGTCCTGTGCCTATTTGGTTTATTTAAAGCAATAATTGCAGTAACAGTACATAATTGACAAAATAAAACTCATGTTTACAACAAGCTGTCCACGAAATACAAAAGTATCAAACCCATTCAGCTGCAGTAGCCGGAATACCTTTTCGCGAGCGCGACGCCTTTTATTATTCAGTGCGATACGATTTGCGTTGTTTGCCTTCAAGCGCCGTAACTTACTTGTTTCTTATTAATTAATCTGTTGTAATCGTTTTTTGGTGAGGATAATACATCCATAAATTAACATTAGCTTTCACGCATCTTTCGGCATTTAAAAGTTTATTCCATAATATAAATAACACCCAACATTCACATACATAGTCCTGGCCCCACACTAAGATTCCATGTGTCGTGGGTATCGGAAACTACGAGTACCATGGCACCACTACACTGATTCTTTCACCGACGGTCATAGGCCCTTTTCTGGGCCGCCATACTTCAACCTGGTCACTGAACTAACATTATTTTTTTTGGTTCTCCACTTGAAATATGCACATTTTATTTCTTTATTTAAATTGTGTGCTATGGACGTTTACAGTGCAATTTCTAATAACAGTGAACACAGCATGCGATGTGTGGACATTGCAATCTTAATAATTTTCAGGATGACCAAGAAAATATCAGTCACAATACAAGGAGAAGAATTTTTTTCTAGTTTTAAACTAGTATGCCATAATCTTCGTTTAAAACAATCATGAAAACTCGTCCATGACTTTATCCCCTTCATGCTCCATCTTTTGTTATTTTAAGCATTTTAAGTCATTTTTTTAATTAGCATCACATTCAGCTAGCAATTTTATGTTACAAACTACTACAAAAGTGAATGCTCAATAGTTCGCGTATTGGTTTGATCTCGTAGACGCGGCGTAGCGGCTGCCGTAGACAGCTCGTAGCAGCGTAGCACCGGGTCAAACGTTGACACTGTTTCAATTGAATCTACTTGAGTAGTATCTTTTTTACCCGACAGCCGAGAAGGAAGGTGTGTTATATTTGTAACTTTTGCGACTTCTTGTTTTTGTATTATCTGTACAGGTCATAAATTTTACTATACCATTGCGTTCAATATCCCATAGGCTATATTTAGGAGGGCCTGAACCGTGTTCGGGTCCATACTGAAACCATAAATCCGAACCCAGGCCACGGCCCTATTCCACACCGTTTTTTTTATGTTATACGGAGGCAAACAGTCTTACGGCCCTCCTGATGGTAAGTGGTTACCGTCGCCTATTGACATTAGCAACACCTGGAGCATTGCTAATGCGTTGCCTGCCGAACCCCTCCCCCTCTAAAGAGCTCTGGCAACCTTACTCACCGCAGGAACACAACACTTTGAAACAAATAATGTTATTTGGCTGCGATCTTCTGTAAGGCGGAGGTACCTTCCGGGCGGGGTGCTCCAATTTAGAGCGAGAAAATCTCGCTGTGCCCTACCTCCTCCGATAAAAAAAAACAAAGTTTATTAAGCGAAGGAGTTATTATTATTTTTTAAATAATTGTCTGTAGATACTGTAATGAATTTTCATATTGCTTCCTCAAATATTCAGATTGTCGTATCCATGTCAACCAAAGCTTCCAGCGATTCGTACAGTTCAACGACCCCGAAGTTTTTATTATCAAGAGGGAAAACAAACTTCTTCGAATCTTTTTCGGATAATAACATCGTTCGTCTTGTCCCCCTCTTTCTGTAACTCCTTTTTGGTTGCGATGTTTTCCTCTATTCTAATTTATTTCTTCTAAATTACGAAAACAAATTCAATAATGTAACTGAACAAACTTGTGAAGAAACTCTCTATGTCATCATCGGAAGACTTTTTTTTCGATATTTCAACAATTTTTCGAACATGCTATGAATTTCGTTTAGTGATGATGATGATGTTAAAGTTATTTAAATAAATAAATAAATATTCCGGACATATTCACACGGTCAACTGATCCCAAACTAGGCATAGCCTGTACTATGGGTACCAGAGACTGATATACATAATAGATACATATTTAACACCCAGACACAGAACAAACATCTGTGTTTATCACACAAATGTTTGTCCAGTGCGGGGATCGAACCCGCGACCTCTAGCGCATATAAAAACAAAAAAGATTTTTGCTGCTATTAGCTACAAAAAAAAAAACATTTTGGAAAATGATCTTCTGACAAACAATTCTGATTCAATTCTGACAAACATTCAATTAACTTCAAATATATGTAAAAAAAATGAAATATTATAGCGTTGATAAGCATTGTATTAAGAAAACATTTCGTCTCGATCAAGGCGATAAACGCCATCTGTTATCGTTTTAGAGAAACACATTAGTGGGGCAAAAGTTCATGAACATTTTGGGACATCCCCACATTTTACAGTGGTGAGTATACCGTATTCCGTACATCACCACTTTTTTGTACTTCTTTTAGACATAAAAGTGTATATTATTTATTAGTTATAAACATAACATTCCTCTGCTGCTCTGTCTGTGGGGCCATGTTCAGCAGTTGACGTCGTACGGCTGAAATGATGATGAAAAATAAAGGTAGCACAGGTAGTGATAGAAACGAAATGTTTTGATTAGTACCTATCTAATTGTACCTATTTATTATAATGTACCTACTAATAACATATGGCATCGCCTTAGGGATAAAAAAAACCAGTTATGATGTTATACTGTATTCTAAATAAATAAATAAAATTCATTATTAAATATGATCATTATTATATATGCCGTGGTGGCCCCGGCTAAAGAATAGGCCCCTCCATATCTACCTATCCGCGGATGTCGTAAGAGGCGACTAAGGGAAAAAAGCTAGGGGATGGGCAGCAGCGTCCCTCATTATAACAACGATAGCTCTAACTGCGTTCACCAACCCGCATGCCCAGCGTGGTGAGTATGGGCAAATCCCCCCACATGATAAGGAATTCGCTCTGTCTGTGGGGGAGGCCATGTTCAGCAGTGGACGTCGTACGGCTGAAAGGATGATGATGATGATTAAATATGAATGTCTTATCTTTCGGTGTGATTTTAATAACTCGTATAGCAATATAACTGTGCACTGCATACTAAAAGAAAAGTATATAAAACTGACGTTTAATCTATTCCGTGACGTCACTAGTGGGAGGGTAGGATAGGATCAGTGACCCGGATAGCTACGAGGTTGAGTGCAGCGCCCACTACCGGCGTAGACTCGTAGCGATGCGGCAATTTAGGGTTTGACGAATTCACGAATAATCCAAGATAGCTTTACGCTTACGATACTTTGGAGGAGGTAGGGCACAGCGAGATTTTCTCGTACTAAATTGGAGCAGCCCGCCTGGGGACCTCCGCCTTACAGAAGATCGCAGCCAAATAACATTATTTGTTTCAAATAGTGTTGTGTTACCTTACTCACCTCCTGCGGTGAGTAAGGGGGGGAGGGGTTCGGTAGGCAACGCATTAGAAATGCTCCAGGTGTTGCTGATGTCAATAGGCGACGGTAACCATTTACCATCAGGAGGGCCGAAAGCCTGTTTGCCTCCGTATAACATAAAAAAAAACGATAACTAATAAATTACCAATCAAAATTAAAAGATTTCAAGCATCGCCGATGTCATTGCTATTATTTGTTTTACTATCGTAAGCACAACGTTACGATACAATACTATAGTATTATTGACTGGCCTCATAGCTCAGTTAGTAGTAACTCTGCCTTCTGCGCTAGAGGTCGCGGGTTCGATCCCCGCGCTGGACAAACATTTGTGACTAACACAGATGTTTGTTCTGTGTCTGGGTGTTAAAATATTTATCTATTATATATATCAGTCTCTGGTACCCATAGTACAGGCTATGCCTAGTTTGGGATCAGTTGACCGTGTGTGATATGTCCGGAATATTTATTTATTATTCGTGCTTGGGTCACAGATTTTCTTGGATTCTTGTTTGAAAATTAAGATACGGGCTTATATCATTGTGTTCATAATAAGCTTAGAACTTTTTGAAGTCGGTTCTTCTTCTTTATTCTTTATTCTTTATTGTACACAAGAAAAATACAGATACAAAAATTAAAAAGAAAGGTATGTACAAAGGCGAGCTTAACCCTAAAAAGAGTTTTCTTCCAGCAAACCTTTGAGGCTAGAGAAACGTGATATCTTCTCGTCGCGTCACTGATTCTTTCTTGATCGAAGTCTTGGTTGAAGTCGGTTAAAATACATTTGGTGCAAGAGGCTTCTGTAGTATTAGTTGCAATGATTTTATAAAACATTTATGTCCTAGCTATATTATACCGGATAGTATTTGTATAGGTTTGCTCAATGGTCGGTGTAGGCGTGCCCTAATCCTTAAGACCATGGATCCATGCCAACTCTTGATATTATCCATACTAACGCCCAGAGCATACTTGGCCTCTGAGACAATAAAAATAATATACACTTATTTCTTATGATATAGGGGAAACTTATCCGCGTGTGTGACCTACTTTTGAAGACAAATTGTGTTAGTATACAAACAAATCCAATCGTCGTAAGTGTTTGAATAAATAAACAAATCATTTTTTTATTTATTGTGCCCTTTTGAAAAACTATAAATACTGTAATGTTTATGAAATGGCCGTATTGGCACACATACTAACATTTTGCCGGATAAATTCTACTAAAATGATGGATGGATGTTTATTACTCTTTCACGTAAAAACTACTGAATGGATTTTAATTAAACTTGACAATAATATAGCTTATACATCGGAATAACACATAGGCTACAATTTATAAAGATATTGTGTGAATTGTCCAAAATATGACGATAAGTGTCAAGTAAGTATATGTGCTAGTCCTGCGCAGACGAAGTCGCGGGCACCAGCTAGTAATAAATAAACCGACTGACTGACTGACAACGCACAACCTAAACTTTGAGTCCTAGAAGCATGAAACTTCGAGGATATCTTCCTTCTATAGTGAAGCGGTGCACTAAGATAGGAATTATGGAAATAGCCTAGTATAAATACTCTCTACGATAAATAACGAGCCACGTATTTCAGGGTTTTTGATAAACTACCTCTCTAAATATGAGTCAAAGTTTGTTTAAAATAATCTTACGCAAGCGATTAATCCGAATCTTTATACAAATACTGAGATACTTATGAATCAATCAATAAAATTCTAATATACACGTGTAATCGGACGTCACAGATTAACTTTTACTAAGAAGCAATTTTAGAGCTTACTTCAGTAATAAACATAAAACTCTAAATAGGATTATACATGAGGAGCTTTTCCACCTGTACATTCACGCCAATCACTTCCCTCACTATACGACAATGCATTTAAAATTTTACCACGTTAGTATAAGGCTGAAAATAACTTGGCTAACATTTATCGATTATATAGCCGCCTTAATTTGTAAGAAATAAGGTGTAAAATTACTCGCGGGCAGAGGTTAATGGTCGGGGTCGATGCCTCGTGATTCATAAACTACCCTCGATATTGGCTTTCCCGTTTGTTGTAGATACGGATTATTACTTCGGTAATGCGGTCATAGTACAACTGGAAATACTGTTCGCCTTACTTATGAACCATGTTTATAGGTTTTTGAAGCAGAAACATTGTTTTCTCAAGCGTATATCTGCGTCTGCGAATGAAAACATTTTCTATTACATTCATGAGTTCTAAGACTTTTGAGTATGTAGGTCGTCACAATAACGTCTCGAAAAGTCAAGATCTCGTGCGACGAGACGCCACGGTTTGCCGCATTGGGGTGAGTCGAGCGAAAGGGATGGAAAATTAGGGAATCCACGTGTTAATGCAAGACGAAACTTGGTCGTGTTTTGGTGCGGATACACGTGTAGTCTTCTGAATAAGTAATTCTAGTGTAATTCCATGCATACGTTTATGTTCATCCAGAACGATCGAAGTGGCGCAGTTACAATCTAGAGAGCATAGTAGGTATTGGCAAAAATAAAAATAAAATAAAATCATTTCTCTGGCGTGCGCCTCGCGTAGCTGTTTCCAGCCGACTGATGTATTTACGTATTAGTTTAGTGGCCTGGTGGGGACCCGGTGTCCGTGGACACATTGACGCCGGCCGCCAGATTTCAACGCTCTCTGGCATAATACCGTCCGGCCTCGGGTTAACGTTGCGGCCGCTATGAATTTTATGTAAATAACGTATCATTTTTACCGAGCCGAGTTCATGAATAATGAAGCCTGTGGCGCCTATGTGGGCCCACGAGGCCTCGCAAATCACATTGTTACTTCGCTGACAGAACGTTTCGTATTGTTTCAGGTTGCAAAATCAAGGCGCTTCGCGCGAAGACCAACACATACATCAAGACGCCGGTCCGCGGCGAGGAGCCGGTGTTCGTGGTGACGGGCCGCAAGGAGGACGTAGCGCGCGCCAAGCGCGAGATCCTCTCGGCGGCCGAGCACTTCTCGCAGATCCGCGCCTCGCGCAAGTGTGGCGCCGCGCCGCCGCCGCCCGCCGGCGCGCCCGGCCACGTGACGGCGCAGGTGCGCGTGCCCTACCGCGTCGTGGGCCTCGTGGTGGGCCCCAAGGGCGCCACCATCAAGCGCATCCAGCACACCACGCACACGTACATCGTGACGCCGTCGCGCGAGCGCGAGCCCGTGTTCGAGGTGACCGGCCTGCCCGAGAGCGTGGACGCGGCGCGCAAGGAGATCGAGGCGCACATCGCGCTACGCACCGGCGCCGGCGGCGCGGCCGGGCCGGCGCCGGCGCCCGAGGGCGAGCCGCTCGCGGCGCTGTATCGCGCCGGGCTGGCGTCGCTGCTGCGGCCGGAGCGCGAGGCTGCCTTCTCGTCCGCCGGCTCGTGCTCGTCGGGCGGCTCGTCCGCGCGGCTGGGGGACCTGCTCGGCATCTGGTCGTCGACGGAGCGCGACGAGGGACTCGGCGAGTCACCGTCGTTCGAGTCGCCGTCGAGCGGCGCGCCGGGCTCGGTGTGGGCGTGGGGACCGGCGCGGCCGTCGCCCGCGGCGTCGCCGGCGCGCGCGTGCGCCGTGTGCGGCGAGCGCGGCGTGGCGGCGGCGCTGGTGCCGTGCGGACACAACCTGTTCTGCATGGAGTGCGCGCAGCGGCTCGCCTCGAGCGGCGCGCCGTGCCCCGCGTGCGCGCAGCCGGCGTGCTCGGCGATGCGTATCATCTCGTAAGGGGGCGGGAGACCGGCGCCGGCGCCCGGCGCCCGACGCCCGGGGTCGCGCCGGCCCCGTCGGCTCGCTCGCTCGAGGAGCGGATCTTTTTTACTCGAATCGTTATTAAAATATTAGGAGGAAGTAAAAAAAATTGCGTAATCGAAATCCTGGTGCCAAAAGTCGGCGCCTCGCCGGCACGGCCCGTCCGCCGCGCCGCACTATCGTAGGTCGGCAGAGTTGTTCACGATATATTTTCTTATTATGGACGTTTTTTATTAGGCGGCGCAGCGCGCGCCGCGCTCGTCGCCAGAGAGAGTCGAGATACGTTAAATTACGATAGAATTTCGAAAAAAATGCAAAAATTTAAAAAAAGTTGTATAATTATTATTATTGAATAGCGTAAATGAGATCGAAATTTATAAAGCTTAACGTAATAGCGTAAAGTATTAAGATATTATAATAATACGATAAGCGAAGGACGGGCGGCCGGGGAGCGGGCCGCGCGGCCGTTGTTGTTCAGAGTCTAGGCTAGGTTAGAGTGGAATGGCAGCTCCGCTCCGAGGTGGTGCGAGAGCGAGCGAGTGGCTGGAGTGGAGCGGAGTGGAGTGGAGTGGTGTGGTAGCTAATGCGTTGTTAGGTAATGGTTGTTGCGGAGGCTGGCCGGCGCTCGCGGCAGACTGCGGTAGTGGCTAGGCGCCGCGGCGCTGGGAGCTCGTTGTGGCCGCGTAGAGTCGCTCCCCAGTGACCCATGCTCACATTATTTTTGACTATACGATTATTCGCTTAAATGATATTATACATTACTACTTACACACTATGATTATGATAATATTAATATAATGTTTGTTTTAAGTGTGTTTTAATGTTTAGATTTTTATTGTAATGTTTTTATGAATGATTTTTATCTGTATGATTATTATTATTGATTATGATTATTATTTTATGTGTTGACGATGTTTATTTGTGATTACGTGCGCCCGCGCAGAGGCTGCTCTTTGTACGTCTAGTTTCTAGATATTCGACTAATAAACTTAAAGTAATAAATAATAAAGAAATAATATGACTCATTCATTATATTATTATAAACTATAGTAGTCTGTAGAACATTGAGTAACCATTACCTATATTGATACTTATTAAGTATTATTATTATTATTATATTGAATAAATTTAAAAAAATGCATAATTATATTTCATAGGATCATTATTCAGTATAACTCTAGTTAAATGTAACGATAATAAATGTAATGTATATGTATTGGAAGAATGTAATGTTGTTGTGTTGATTTGACGGGGAGCTGGTTTTATGGATTAATATTTTTTTATTTTTTTACCGTTATTAGTTTTTGACCTACTGATGTAAAGAGAGGGATGAAAGTATGCCTATTAGATTATATTTTAAAAAATGGTTACGTAAAATCAGCTCCCGACGTACGTAGTTCCGTGGTTTCGATAATTTTATTTTCATAATAAAATGGGTAGACGCTTTAGGTTCAAATAAAGTTGTGAAAATTTGTGAAATTTTGTAGACTACATATCTTATTATAAATCTAATATAAACTATAACTTTCGACTTGCTATCTTTTACTTATCATCAACTCATCCCTAAACCAAAACCCAGTTAGATGTAGGTAGTGTGGACACGCCTTTATATTATTATCTTGATAACTGACATGGCATATCTCAAAAGCAGAATTAATAGATTCAACAGTAGCTATAAAACATGGCGGGAGTCAAACATCTCGAACACTTTGAGGCGAAAATGGACCGAGAATAACAACTAGAGGCCCGAATCCGTAATATACAAGTTACTTGCCACCGGTGAGTGGTGAAAAGTGAATAGCTTAAAAGGAACTTTTCACCACTCACCGGTGAATAGTGAAACTGCTTATTTAAATGCGGTCTCGCTACTCAAAGATAACATCGAGCGCACTGGTGGAGTTGTTGTAGTGACTCCGCCTTCCGATGCCCCTGCGCGTGGGTTCAAATCCCTGTCGTGCACCAGTGGATGTTCCATTTGGAAACTGTATGTGCGCTTTACTAATGCTCAAACGGTTATGGAAAACATAAAGAGGAAACCGACATGTCCTACAACTTAAAAATTCAAAATTATGCGTACGAAAGGAGCTTCTAAGAGACGCTCTTTAATCCTTTCACCATACTGGTTCTTTCACCAAGGTTCACTGGCCCTTCTCAACCTTAATGAATGCAGGATGACCATATAAAACACCAGTAGCATGATACGCAAGCAAGCATAATAACTAGTAGAATGTACTAGAAGTAAGTAGGTAGAAGTACCTACCGCACTATGAAACGAATTGCATAACCATATTTAAAGCAGTGGAACTTACTATAGGAAAGTATAGTAGGTTGACGACCTCGGTGGCGCAGCGGGCGAGTGCCCGTCTGAGACGCAAGGGGTGTGGGTTCGATTCCCCGGACAAATGTTTGCATGATCTAAAAATATTCGTTCCGGGTCTGGCTGTTGTGGTACCATGGTGTACTCGTTGTTTCTGATACCCACGCCACAGAGAATTCTAATATGGGGTCTTTAAAAAAACTAGCTAAACCAGCCAAGCCTTATTGAGCTTAGCTATATTATGTGGCGGCCGCAGTTTAGCGTTAACCGCGATTTTCAACAATACGTCAAATAAAATAACGATCCTGCCGCGTCTTCGCTATATTACTGCCATCATATGACGGTAACATATGGGAGAAGCGTCCAGTTTTCTAGAAATGTATAAAATACACAATAATAATATACAGGCTGTTCCTGAATATGTACCAAGCCGAAAGGGGCTTATTCTACTCACACAAAGGCAATATTTTGTGTTCTACAACATTTTGACTTCACACGTCACATGAAACAGTATCCACAAAAAAAAGTAAAAAAAATAAACAGGGTGTTCCGGAACCATGCCAAGAAAAATTTATTCTGGTAAATCTGCTGTTTTGGAAACAGATCAGTTCATCAAACTCAATTTATGAACTAAACTGTTTTCAATTAGCTTTTTTGTTTAATTCCTTTTTTGTGTATTGATACTACACTAGTAGATCACGTTGTAACGTCGCTTTATGCACTACTTATAGACCAAGAATAAAACAGAGTGACCAAAAAATTCAACAGTAGCAAATCTATATCCATCTAAGCCACATCGCACTTGCAAAAGTGAGATGGTGGCCAAACGCTTTACCATTATCAATTAAAAAAAAAAACTAGTAGGTAACATCGCTACGAGAGCTCTACGCGGTACGATTCACCGCACGTAGCGCTACGCACCTTGCATACCGCTACGGATAGATAACTCTATGCGTAGAGCTGCTACGAACGAGTCTACAGAATGGGGGGGACCTGCAAGACTGGACCAATTTATCTAATAAATCGTGTCGTGAAAGGGTATGCAGTTTGTCATCGATTTCTCTAGCGAGCAAGTTCGCTAGAAAACGTTTTACATCATCATCATCAACAACCTGTAGAAGTCCACTGCTGGACATAGGCCTCCCCCAAAGAGTTCCACGACGAACGGTCTTAAGCCCTTTCCATCCACCGACTTCCCGCAACCTTTACAATGTCATCGGTCCATCGGGTGGGGGGCCTTCCAACACTGCGTCGCCCGGTTCGTGGTCGCCATTCGAGAACCTTTACTCCCCAACGGTTATCGGTTCTGCGAGCTATGGCCTGCGCACTGCCACTACACACGTTTACACGTTTACACGTTTTACATAACGGTCCGATTCAACTTGAGCAAGAAAAGTGCAATGACGTCTTGTTGCCATTCAAATGTGAGTGTGTCAGCGCTTACACGACTTTGAACCATATAGTTTAAGACTCAACTAACGCCACAGCCTAGACAAAATCGCAAAGTTGATGGTACAGGGCTGGTTTTTATAACTGTGAGGGAAATAATGGGAATGCTATTGTTCTGTAACGAGTAAGTAGCTAGTAGAGCAGATTCCTGACTGTGATCATGGCGACATAATATCTATCAACTAAATGCAGGTTCTGGATCAAATCCACATTTAGATTGCTTACAAAATATTTTTAAAAAGCAATTTAATAATTCCCACACTACGAAATCTAGTTAGAAACAAATACCATGGTACCAGTAGGGCTATTACATAACTTCGTTGCAATCAGTTTCAATTTGAAACCGGTAGGTAAATACATTATAGGCAACTGCCCCACTGCTCAGTCAATTGTTTGGTATTTACTTTTTGTGGCTATGGTGTCACTGCGGCCACAACTGGCCTATTGTGATCGCCACTTTATTTGTGGAGCCCCTTTACAGGGCCTTTAAAGTTCACCGCAAAGCCCAGCAGCTGTTAGAAACTGAAGGATTTTCTTTGGGGTGAGTTGCTTTAGCTCCATTGGGCTGAGGATGTGCTTTCCCAAATGGATGCTACGTTTGAGCATAAGTGCTCCGCACTCACCTAGCAGGTGTAGAGGCGTTTCGTCCGCCTCCTTGCATAGCATGCAGGTTTGTGTGTCGCATAGCCTTAGTTTGAACATGTGCTTATTAAGACAACAGTGTCCAGTTAAGGCTCTAACAATGATACGAAGATTGGTCTTTGATTGTTTGGTAACTTTTCGATTACTAACAAAGCTGCCCAAAGGCAGCTGACACAAATGCCAGTAGTATAATCGCAAACCTCGCCTTATACGTATACCGATTTCAATTGGAAACTGATTGCAACGTAGTTACGTTATTGCCGCCCAGCCTTGGAACAAATATTTTCAGACCAATGCAATGATTTGTCCCGCCGCGGGACCCGGGATAAAACCCGCATCTCTCGCGTCTCAGCTGGCTACTCTCCCGCCACGCCAATGAGGCCGTCGGTAAATATTACAAATGCCTATAAAACATATCAAGTCAAGCACACACACACACATACCTAAACACTGATTAATACCCCAGGTATATGGTTCATTGACTCTTGACCAACAACCATCTGGCGGGTTCGTTAACCTGTGGTAAATTCCATAACTCAGAAACGCTCGTGGCGTAGCTTGCTTTGTGATTAACAAATGGATGGGTGACCGCTAGTGGTATAATATGGTATAATATGGATCCCTTTTTATAATAATGTAATGTGAATCACTTTACTGTTATGGACTACTGAATAAAACTGATCCCAAACTAGGCATAGCCTGTACTTTGGGTACCAGAGACTGATATACATAATAGATAAATATTTAACACCCAGACACAGAGCAAACATCTGTGTTAATCACAGAAATGTTTGTCCAATGCGGGAATCGAACCCGCGACCTCTAGCGCAGAAGGCAGAGCTACTACCAACTGAGCTATGAGATGCGATTGCTCAACGATCATCGAAGCACCACGTTTTGATCACCAAGTGGCTGATGGTACAACTGGTCCGGATGGTTGAGAGGCGTACCATCTGCCATTGTATACCCAATATACGTGAGATTCAGACACTGGTAACTATTAGGTACCCGCATAACACCTGCGCACTCAAAACTAGATCACATCCTTTTACGAGAAAAACGTGGGATCGTGCCCAAGTGGCATCGACAGCTAATACAACAGACGCGTCTATGAAGTAGCGAAACAACATTACCAAAGTCTATGGTTATCCTGACAAACGAAAATCAACCATAACTTTATAGAAATAGAGAGTGATAAACAGGGTGGCTTTTAAGATAAGTTTGTCGGTGTCGGGTTAAAAAGGACATCCTGTGTGGATTGTATAGATGTAGTTTGCATTATCGACAGGTGCGGTGATGGTGGCAAGATGTGCGGGTTCGATTCCCGCAGCGGGAATTCCCATATTTGCATTGAAGCTGGGTGTTCAATGCGGCAATAACAACTTCGTTGCAATCAGCAACTTTTGTCCTGCCACGAGAATCGAACCGAGCTTGGGTGTTGAGGCGCTATGGTAGGTTCCTGTTGTAGTGTAGGGGTGCACTAAGAAGGGAATTCCCAAAACTCAACCCCTAACATGTGCGGTGGTTGAATAACATCACGCGAAGTCCAGATTTTTTTTTTGGGCACGCTGCCTATGGTTGGTGGTCTGAACTCTGTTTTCTATTTGTACCTAGTCGTAGTCGTAGAAAACAGAGTTCATTTCTAGTATAATATTATTTTAGTTTAATTTACAACTGTTATTATTATTATTTTTCTGTTACTAAATAAATACTTGTATTTTTTTATTGACTAAAATAATAGTTTATTTTAGACAATTTTGCCGACGCCGACGCACAAACTATAAGTAGATAAATAGATTCTATTCTATTTACCTACTTATTTTTTTTATTTCGCTTTACTCACACAATATTACGTAAAACACCACCATAATTATCTAGTTTTTACGATAATTTTGTAATAAAACATCACTTTGCAAGTTCTTGCAAAAAAGTACGCTTTGTAATAAGTTTTTAAATCAAAATCTCGAACATAAATAAGTTAAAAAAGAGAAGGTTCGATCTCGCCATACGGCAAGGAGGCTGCGGCTGCGCATCCGTTTCCTGTGCTTATGTTACTGATCACTGCTGAATAATCTGTGGCCTCCATCCGTTCCCATGACCCAGGGACGCGAGTGTTCAATATGAAATGTTTGATTGGTACTTTTTTACTCGGATAATAACTATTGGTGGGTAAAAAAAATCATCATCATCATCATCATCAGCCTGTAGAAGTCAACTGATGGACATAGGCCTCCCCTACCCTAGGAGACCCCCCTAGGAGTTCCACGACGAACGGTCTTGAGCCTGTGGTGGTAGTGACTATCCTAGTGTTTGGTGAGGTCTGCTGCAGCACAATAAAACACGGGATAAAGTCCACTCACTTTAGTTTTGTATATACAACACAGACAAAGTTTGGAAAACAGCATAAACACAATGAAATACGAAATACAGGAATACAGATAGCAATAGAGTTAGATTTAAATAAATAATTTGTAGAGATACCAGCCAAGATGTTTTTCACCGAGTTGCTAGGCACCGTCTGTCAGAAGGTGAGCGCAGGCGCGCGCACGCGCGCGGCTGCGTTCAGCGTGTATGCAACTAGGTTCATAGCGGACTGTGAGACATTTAGTCGATACGATTATTTACGTTGCACACACGACTGCCTTCCGACATTACAATATTTGTAAGTACAATATTTCCTATTATTAAATGCTTAAGCTAGTGAATTATGTTTATACAATGCAATGTTAATGAAATGATTAATTTATGTATTTATGTTACAGGTGAGAAGGATGGTGGAGTAGGTACGCCACATCACTCCCCTCCAGAGACCGTCCTACGGGCGATAATAGTTAGTAAAATGTACTCTTCTTCCCGAATTGGTCTTCTTCCGTAAGGCAAGTGATGTTTCTCCCTCTATTATCATTTTCAGCTCTGAATCGCTGTCTTGTGATTTTGCCAGGAGTACTAAGTCAACAGGTTGGGTAAGTTCTTCTATCCTAGACAATGTATCTGCCACGACGTTGTCCTTTCCAGATATATGTCTTATATCCGTAGTAAATTGCGATATATAATCAAGATGTCGAAATTGTCGTGGTGAGCATTTATCCTTTCTGGTAGTAAAAGCGTGGCAAATGGGTTTATGATCTGTATATATGGTAAAATGGCGTGCCTCCAACATATGCCTGAAGTAGCGTATTCCCTCGTAGATTGCAAGTAATTCCCTATCATATGGAGAGTATTTGACCTGCGATGAACTTAATTTTCGGGAGAAGAAAGCAAGAGGTTCCCATTGATCATTTTTGTATTGATGAAGAGCGGCGCCAATAGCCGTATCTGAGGCATCTGTGACGATCGCTATCTTAGCGTTTAAGTCTGGATGCGCTAGTAGAGTGGCTTGGCATAGACTGCTTTTGCACTCTTCAAATGCCGTAAACGCGTCACCTACAATGTTCACCGGATGTGAGCCTTTCACATTGTCAGTGAGCAGTGCGTGTAGCGGCGCTTGGATTTTGGCTGCGCTAGGAATGAATTTGCGGTAAAAATTTATCATTCCTAAGAATCTTCTTAGCTCCTTGACTGTTTTGGGCAGCGGGAATTTACTGATTGCTTCGACTTTTGATTCCAGTGGCTTGATACCTGCAGATGAGACTTTATAGCCCAAAAAGGTTACTTCTGAAGCTCCAAATACACACTTCGAAGTGTTTATCACCATGCCGTAATCACGTCGGGGTCACCAGTGTGGTGGTAGTGACTATCCTAGTGTTTGGTGAGGTCTGCTGCAGCACAATAAAACACGGGATAAAGTCCACTCACTTTAGTTTTGTATATACAACACAGACAAAGTTTGGAAAACAGCATAAACACAATGAAATACGAAATACAGGAATACAGATAGCAATAGAGTTAGATTTAAATAAATAATTTGTAGAGATACCAGCCAAGATGTTTTTCACCGAGTTGCTAGGCACCGTCTGTCAGAAGGTGAGCGCAGGCGCGCGCACGCGCGCGGCTGCGTTCAGCGTGTATGCAACTAGGTTCATAGCGGACTGTGAGACATTTAGTCGATACGATTATTTACGTTGCACACACGACTGCCTTCCGACATTACAATATTTGTAAGTACAATATTTCCTATTATTAAATGCTTAAGCTAGTGAATTATGTTTATACAATGCAATGTTAATGAAATGATTAATTTATGTATTTATGTTACAGGTGAGAAGGATGGTGGAGTAGGTACGCCACAAGCCTTCTCCATCCACCGACTTCCCGCAACCTTCATAATGTCGTCGGTCCATCGGGTGGGGGGCCTTCCAACACGTCGCCCGGTTCATGGTCGCCATTCGAGAACCTTTACTCCCCAACGGTTTTCGAGTCTGCGAGCTATATGGCCTGCCCACTGCCACTTCAACTAAAAAAAAAAAAAAAATGCGCACACCTTAAAATAGTTTCCATCAGAATCGAAAGAAGAATCGATATATACAGTGGTGGATTTGCCCTAAGGCCCAGTAGGCCCGGGCCTAGGGCGGCAAATCGTTACAAAAAAAACACTGATGATAGCAAGAAATAAATCAAATGCAAAGTACCTAAATATTTAAAAGGCTGCGCCATAGACTCATTACTACTTGCTACAGTAGACACGCAGCTTCGAACAGATTTCGTCGTTTCTGATATTGATTTATATAAAGTTGGCAATAAAATAAATTAATTATGTATCTAGTCTATAAGATGGGTGCTGAGAAAGGGGCGGCACATGGCCTGGGGCCTAGAGCGGCCAAGACTGCAAATCCACCACTGGATATATAATTTCCAAACTGCTAAATATCATAAAATAAATTAATAGATAAGATTTTAACAAAAAAATTACCCACCTTAAATAATGATGCCAGTCTTAAGCTCAAAAAAAGTTGGATTGAAACGATTGAAGAACGATTGATCTTGGAGTAAATATTTTTTTCCCTCAATTTTAGCTGAAATTCATACATTCTCCTACATTAATTAACAAAATCATATTTATTGTGTTAAATCAATTTATTGCAATTAAAATCGTTTGAAGTGCTTGAAGTTTTGCGCTTTTTAAAAATAGCCCTGCATAATAAAGTGTAACAAATAGTTATTATCTAGTCAATATGAAGCGCGTCACACACGGCAGCTATAATATACATATAGCACGATACATCTCATTACATCTTTCCATAGAAACCGCCAGGAGACCACACACGGCAGCTATAATGTATCTTTTTACATCTTCGTATCTTCTGACAGTTTCTATGGAAAGATGTAATGAGATTTATCTAGCTATAATATACATTTTTTACATTATAGCTGCCGTGTGTGAAAGGCTTAAGAGTCAAAGCCAGCAATTGCGTTATGCATTGCGGAATTTTGCTTACTGGGGCCGCATCTAACGGTAATTTTGTGTTTTCTCTTTCTACATAGGAACTATCTTTAAACTATTACTGGCCTCATAGCTCAGTTGGTAGTAACTCTGCCTTCTGCACTAGAGGTCGCGGGTTCGATTCCGGCACTGGACAAACATTTGTGACTAACACAGATGTTTGTTCTGTGTCTGGGTGTTAAATATATCTATTATGTAACGGTCTTTAGATGGCTCAACTGTTTCTTGTGTATTTTGTAAATATTAACTTGTATTAGTTTTAAGTTTCATTGTGTAAATAAAGTTTTATATTATGTATATCAGTCTCTGGTACCCATAGTACAGGCTATGCCTAGTTTGGGATCAGTTGAGCGTGTGTGATATGTCCGGAATATTTATTTATTTATACTACAGGCCTCATAGCTCAGTTGGTAGTAACTCTGCGCTAGAGGTCGCGGGTTCGATACCCGCACTGGACACACTTTTGTGTGATAAACACTGATGTTTGTTCAGTGTCTGGGTGTTAAATATTTATCTAATAAGTATATCAGTCTCTGGTACCCATAGTACAGGCAATGTCTAGTTTGGGATCAGTTGACCGTGTGTGATATGAATATTTATTCATTTATTAGGTACCTAAATCACCATATAAATGAACCATAGCCTAAATAAACAAACAGCTTAGCAGTAAAAGCCTAAGAGGGAGGTAGGGCACAGCGAGATTTTCTCGTTCTGAATTGGAGCAGCTCGCCTGGGGAGGTACCTCCGCCTTACAGAAGATTGCAGCCAAATAACATTATTTGTTTCAAATAGTGTTGTGTTCCTGCGGTGAGTAAGGTTGCCAGAGCTCTTTAGGGGGGAAGGGGGTTCGGGGTCGGCAACGCGTGCGTGATGCCTCTGGTATTGCAAGCGCTCATAGGCTACGGTAACCGCTTACAATCGGGCGGGCCGTAAGCTTGTTTGTCACCACTGTTGTATAAAAAAAAAACCCTTTTGCATTCGCAGTGAGGCATCGTTAGAAAAGCCCAACCTTTGTGATTCATAGGTTTTCCCTGATTATGTGTATTCCCGACTAAATTTACCGTCAGGCTCTTCTATCCAACTTGACTATTCCTTCGAAGATATTAAACATTTTTTTGTTAATAATACCCAGCAGTCAAATACATAGTCCTGACCCCACACTAGGATTCCCTGTGTCGTGGGTATCAGAAACTACGAGAAACATGGTACCACAAAACCCAGACCCGGAACAAATATTTGCAGATCATTCAATCATTTGTCCCGCATCAGTAATAGAACCCGCACCTCTTGCGTCTCAGACGGGCACGAACCTGCGCCACAGAGGTTTGTAAAGGTTGAGATATCTAAAAACTGTTGCAAACGATCTATAGATAGCTCATTTGGTCCATATCATCGGAAGCTTCTCCAAAATGCTTCCGATGATCTGGAGTTGAATACCGTTTCAATTTTAAGCACGTGTTAATACGGACTTAAATTTATCGAATAGAAATACAAGCCTACTGGTACATGGCCGGTATTCGAACCCAACTTTCCATTTTCCACCATTCGAACCCACGGATCGGAAGTCAAGGTATCCCACTAGGCCAGAGGTTCTTAAACTATGTGCAGCCACGGACCACTTTCAGAATTTTTTAAAAGTCACGGACCACCACACTCTTCTTCTTCCTGCCCTTGTCCCACATTATGTGGGGTCGGCACAACATGTTTTCTTCTTCCACTCTCTTCTGTTAGCCGTCATCTCCGCACTCACATCTTTCTTACTCATGTCATCTTTAATACAATCCCTCCATCTTTTCTTCGGCCTTCCTCTAGTCTTATATCCATCCACATTCATACCTAACGCTCTTATCGTTACATGACTTTCATCCCTCCTCATGACATGCCCATACCATGCTAACCTATTACTTCTCAACTTTTCCGTCACTGGCGCTACTTTCAAACTTCCTCTGATGTACTCATTTCTTATTTTGTCCATTCTTGTCACTCCACACATCCATCTCAACATTCACGGACCACCACACTAGCAAATAAAATTGTGGGAAAAAAATTAATTGAAAAATCACTTTTATTGGTAATTTACTCGCCCTTAGGTACCTACTAATGCTTGATTCGGCAAGATCTTTTGCATGAAATTCAGCTTTGAGCTACTGCGGACACCTGTCACACTTATTACGGACCTCTTGGGGGTCCTCGGACCCCACTTTAAGAAACCCTGCACTAGGCCATCACAGCTCAATGGTTTTGTAACATGATTTGAACGAAATTCACTAGTCTAATGTACTTCACTAGACAGGCCTGATAGCTCAGTTGGTAGTAACTCTGCCTTCTGCGCTAGAGGTCGCGGGTTCGATTCCCGCACTGGACAAACATGTGTGACTAACACAGATGTTTGTTCTGTGTCTGGGTGTTAAATATATATCTATTATGTATATCAGTCTCTGGTACCCATAGTACAGGCTATGCCTAGTTTGGGATCAGTTGACAATGTGTGATATGTCCGGAATATTTATTTATTTATTTATTTACTTAATCAGTTCATTGACATGAGGTCCCTAACTGGGTAAAACGCGTTTAGGCACAAATCGGAGCACTCGCACAATGGATAATTTTCAAATCGCGTGTTAAAGCAGAAGTTGGATACGCTTGGAATAGGTAGAACTTTCCTGCCGAGCAAACAGGTTTTGCTTCATGTTACATACAACTTGTTACAAACCATCATCATTTCAGCAATCTAGAGTACAATCTAGGAGTTTTCAAAGTCAAAGTCAAAGTCAAAATGCTTTTATTTCAATAAAATCACTAGGATCACTTTGAAACGTCTTAGAAACTAGGTGAAGCTATGCCTGTTCCTCGCGACCAAGCCTAGAAGAATCAGGCAACAAACACGGCTTGGTGCCTATCATTTTTTTCAATGATCCCTTTTCACAAAATGGAATTTAAAGCTTCAGTGTGGTGCCGATCGAACTAGGTGAGGCTCAAAAGAAAAATAATCTAATTATAATCTCAGATAAATAAGAGCTTATAAAAATGTGAAAAAAAAACAAATGTGAGCTTCAACAAATGATCTAAGGGCAGCACACGCTACACTTGATGAAATATGTACCTAATGCTTATATAGGTAAAAATTAAATAATACTTAAAATACGATGCAAGCAAAAACTGTAAAGACACTGCAAAATGGTATTTTAGCTGTCGAGGGGCATAGCGACTTCAGGCCATGCGGTTTTCAAATATAGAGTCAATAAGTTCTTACTGGGAAAGCGTGCTCCATCTTAGGCCACACCTCACTTACAAAAGTGAGATGTGGCGATCTCACTTACAAAAGTGAATGGTGGTCAAACGCATAACCATAGTCAAAAAGCTTTCAATATCCGACTAGATGACAAAAAAGCATGAGACTGAAAATGCTCCAAGTCAGTTACTAATAATGTTTGTAAATCCAGCTTATAAGACGTTTCAAATGATCCATGCGATCTCAATGAATAAATGAAAACCTATTGACACTCGATGGACCGATGACATTGTAAAGGTTGCGGGAAGTCGGTGGATGGAAAAGGCTAACCGTTCGTCGTGTAACTATTTGGTGGGGCCTATGTCCAGCAGCTACAGGCTGATGATGATGATCCATGGTTATTTTTCAAATCTGATTGCAGTTTAATTTGAAGAAAACCATTAATTCAAGAGATTGCGTAGACTAGTCTAGGCGCATCCCGAAATGCTTCAACCAGGATTAGCTTGTAAACGATTTTTGTGAAGGAAACGACATCTTTAGGCGAAAACTGGACTAAATGAATCATAGGACGTTAATCCCAATGACACATGCAAGAGGTTTTGGCAAAGCCAAGAGGTTTTTTGCATTTAGTGGTAATTTACCATAAATCTACCATTTTAATAGAAACTTAACATCTAATAGTAATAACTACCAAATGCATTCATTGCACTCGCTATTTTACCATGTAGAAATAAAGTTTTGTAAAAGCTTACAGTAAAAGTCAAAAGGTGCTAATGATAATAAAATCGCTAGGATCACTTTGAGACGTCTTAGAAACTAGGTAAAGCGCCTGTTCCTTGCGACCAAGCCTAGAATAATCAGGCAACAAACACAGCTTGATGAAAGAAGAGTGCATGCTGCGGAAATGAGGATGTTGAGATGGATGTGTGGAGTGACTAGAATGGACAAGATACGGAATGAGTACATCAGAGGAAGTTTGAAAGTAGCGCCAGTGACTGAGAAGTTGAAGAGCTAAAGGTTAGCGTGGTATGGGCATGTCATGCGGAGGGAAGAATGCCATGTGACTAGAAGAGTGTTAAATATGAATTTGGAAGGATATAAGGCTCTCCCCTTATATCCTTCAAGATATATATCCTTCGTAGACCAAAGAAAAGATGGATAGATTGTGTGAAAGACGACATGAGTAAGAAAGGATTGAATACTGATTTGACGGCTGATAGAGGGGAGTGGAAGAGAAAAACATGTTGTGCCGACCCCACATGAAGTGGGATAAGGGCAGGGAGATGATGAAACACAGCTTGGTGCCTATCATTTTTTTCGATGATCCTATTCACAGTGGAATGTAGAGCTTCAGTGTGGTGGTGATCGAACAAAGTAACATATAGGCTATGTTAAATAAAAGGCTAAGAACACTGATTTCATAAAGGTTTATTGAACCAATTTTTAACTGTTCATTGCATAGTTACAAAGTTAGAAGAGAAAATAAATGGCCACCGGAAGTGGTCAAAACAAAAATAATAATATTACAGAGTTGCAATTAAGAATAACTAATAATATTATCTATTACCTTTTTTACACATTTTATAAGGTTTTATGTTCTGTATTGAATAGGCTACTTTTTATCTAGATACCACATGAGCGAAGCCGCGGGTGGAAGCTAGTTATATATAAAAATTTGATAATCGATAATTCAAAAACCTTAACATAGTGACCGAAAGTAAAGTATAATTCAATGTAATGTTACTGGGTAGTTAGCGACATGACGCATGGCCGCGCCCACCGCTGCGCCCTGCCGCGTAGACCTAGAGAGTGTGGAAGGTGTAGTAAAAGAGATGATGAGAAGATCTAGAGATGAGTCGTACTTGCTATTTCGCGTACCAGATCCATAACGTATCGTATTTTACAAGAACCAGGTACTAAATACTTGAAAGTATTACTTCGACCGCGCGAGTCCACTGCGCAAGTCCGCCGCGTATCGATGGACGCGCCGCGAGACGTACGGTCGGCTTGCGACCGCGCGGCGCGTCGCGTCCAAGGGTGCGCGGTGGACTTGCGCAGTGGACTCGCGCGGTCGAAGTAATACTATTTTTAATACGTCTAAGTATCGTGAAGTCGTACCAGTTACGTATAGTTTAATGCGAGAACCTGGTTTAAAAACCTGGTTGCGTAAATACGAACCACCTCTAGTAAAAGCTTTGCTTTTATGTATTTTCTTACACTATCTATAGTTAACCTAGGTACATAGCATACTCGCACTATCAATACAAAATGTGGATTTAAAATGGTTCAAGTACGACATATCGTCGCTGTAGTTGGAAAACTAAATAACTAACACATTTTGCCAAATCGACTTTATTGCACTTTAATCTAATTCAAGCTGCATCTTTCTGTGTCACTAATCTTTTGATATCATATTTCATTTAAAAAAATATACAAAAATGAACCTGTCAAGACGTCACAGTTGGAAAAATAAATTTAGATAGAAATGAGAAAATACTAACGAAGGAAAAATGGTTAACTCGGCAATAAAATAGCTAAGTTTAATCATCTCGTCACCTTTGCGAGCGAATAAAATACATAAAGTAAGAGCATATTATGGTACTATTAAATTAAATAACTACCTTTATTCAATTTTCCTTGAACCAAAATGTTAGCTAAAGTAGAACATTGACAAAGGAGAACTAAACAACTTACATGAAAAAATACATAATTGCATTTTATTTTTTTTCGTTTAAACAAACGAACCAAAATGTCAGACCATTAGATTAAAAAAAGGTTTAGTAAAAATCTATAACATAGCAAAATAGGCCTGATAAATTCAAACAAAAAGTGTTTCACACAATCTATCAATTTTGTCTTCTGTCTACCTCTTCTTGTTTCTCTTGTGATGTTTAATACATACTAGGATAGTATTACCTATATAAGGACCTATTATTATTATTTTTCTAATATGATTACCTACTGCAATGACGTGTAACCTGATTGTTATCATTAATGAAGACTGAACTCTCTTCAAAAAAAAAAAAAAAAACAATCAAGTTACTCTTTCGCGTCAGTTCCATTGTCTTTAGCGCCGTGCCCCGTGCAGTGAGCGTTGGAATTAAAAACGGTTACCGTGCTAATTAGCACCGCTTTGTTACACTAACCGTAGCCGCGGGCTCAGTGCGGTTTTAATATAACTTCACTTACTATAGGTACTACTTTTCGTGGGGGTAGTAACCTACTATGCACTTTGAAATGTAGGTGATGATCGGACGTTATGTAAAAAAATATAGATCGAGCGCGAGAAACGAGCGAAGCCTGGACCTACATTACCTACTGTACATTTTGCAAAAACCTTTTCCATCATCCGACCGATAATACAGATAGAAGATACAACATAGAATGTAAGTGAAAAAAAATATATATTCGTTTTTACGATAAGTTTGATATCAAGATTGCTACTTAAAACTGCTAAATAATAGAGTTTGAACTGATTTGACCCCAAAACAGCTGATTTTTGCATAAAGTTTTTTCAGTAAAAAATGACGGATTTCCAAAAGTTGTGGAAAAAACTTTGCCAATTTGGTGTAGAATAAGCCCCTTTTTTTGATAGATAGCATACATTTTATGAATCACCTTGTATTACACCAATTATTATTAACTGTCAATTTACGTTACTGCCTAAAAATATCGCAAAGTTGATGGTTTAAGCAAAAATTCAAAACCCAACTTTATAAATGCTAACTCCTTTCATTATGAAATTTTCTTTAGCAATTTGCCAGTCATCAAATTATTGTCAACAGCCCTTTACACCAATTAGCTTTTCAAAATTCATTTCTATTGTTCCCTCTTCAAAGCGCATTTTCAGATGTTTTGTGAAAAACGGATCACCGTAATCCACAAAGGGACTCTTTGGGCGTCACGTACGCCATGGTGTAATTTCATGAAATAATTCCCGTGTCATATTCGCGCTTAGCATTACCGCATCAAACGGAACAGATTCAAATCATACTCAGTATTTTTTTATTAAAAAATGCGGATACATAAATGCATACTTCAGCCGTTCGGTTGCATTCGGTTCCTGAATAACAAAACAAACAATGGCGCGCACGGGCGAGGTTTCCGAACGCAGCACGCACACATAACAACACATTCACAATTCGAACGCGACCGTACGAAAATGGAACGCGAGTGTACGTAACACTGACACAACTGCCGCACACATCCAAACGCCCGGGGAAAATTCACGCACACAGAGAAACTTGGTGGCCAGTTTTAGAAGAGCTCCCACCCTCTCGGGGTCCTTTAGTGTTGTAAAGACACGTAGCTCACGCTGTAGGTCTGGTCAGAGTGGTGGGAGATGTGCACACTGTGGAAGGTAGGTTTCCCGGTAGCCGGGCGTAGTACTAGAAACACATTGATCCACAGCGTCTGGCAACATCGATTCTGCAGTTTCCTGCAACCGACCGTTTCTATAGCGACCGCCACCTCTGCACCCCGCCTTGGTGTATTTAGAAATGATACTTTTAGAGCGTATAATGAACTGCTTTTAGAATCGTGTGGCAATGCGGAACGTCCGTACCAGAGAACTTCTTGAAGAACTTACAACTCGTGCACGAAAGGAGCCTCAAAGAGGCGCACTTTATTCCTTTCACTACACTGATTCTCTCATCGACGGTCATAGGCCCTTTTCAGGGCTACCATACCTCAACCTGGTCACTGACCTACTACACGATGACCAAGAAAGAATCAGTGACACGACAAGAAAAAGTAGAATAACTCGTGTGATCAAATTTAGCTTTTCACTCATCATGATCCATCATTAAGTATCTACAAAAACGTTACCAAAGGGTCACCCCCACAGGCCCCCTGCGTTTTTAAAGATTAAAATACAAAAGCGCAAGAGGACATTTTCTATTTTCTTCATTTATAAACACGTCACGTCGTAGGAGGAGGTAGGGCACAGCGAGATTTTCTAGGAGGAGGTAGGGCACAGCGAGATTTTCTCGTTCTGAATTGGAGCAGCCCGTTTGGGGAGGTACCTCCGCCTTACAGAAGATCGGAGCCAAATAACATTATTCGTTTCAAATAGTGTTGTGTTCCTGCGATGAGTAAGGTTGCCAGAGCTCTTTAAGGGGGGAGGGGGTTCGGGGTCGGCAACGCGTGCGTGATGCCTCTGGTATTGCAAGCGCTCATAGGCTACGGTAACCGCTTACCAACAAGTGGGCTGTATGCTCGTTTGCCACATCAGTGGTATAAAAAAAAAAAAAACGTCAAATACATAGTCCTGATCCCACACTAGGATTCCATATGTCGTGGGTATCAGAAACAACGAGTACCATGATACCACAACACCCAGACCGGAAGAAATATTAGCAGAACATCCAAACAATGGTTCGATTCCCGCAGCGGGAATCGAACCCCTTGCGTCTCAGCCCGCTGCGCCGAAGTTGTCACCACTGATATCGCACTTCGTTTGAGCACGCCTTAAATCGGAGGCAAATCCTCCCAGCGGGGGACACAGAGGGCGTCAAGGGTTCAACTGCAGTGTGAACTACCTCAGCGGCTTTGCTTGATCTGCTCGATAATTAAGGGACGCTTCAGATTCACTTAGTTGCAGATAGGGCGTAATTTCGGTACATACTTGCACCAATTAGTGTTTGAGAGCTCGTCAACACTCGCTTTAGCGATAGACAAAGACAACAAACAACGCACAAAAATTCGGTCAATGTGTGAAGCCGTGTTCAAACTGAACGATATGCCATCTATTCATTGCAAAATAATCTTAACAATCTAACATTTATAGGAAATTTTGAGTTTGACTTTTAGGGCCTTGAGTTAGATAGATAGATGGATAACACTTTATTGATCACCACACGGAAATAATACATAAGATCACAATTACAAATTTACACGGCAATACAATGGGCGGCCTTATCGCTAAGAGCGATCTCTGCCAGGCAACCTTAGGATGGACTGGACTGAAAAGATTAGAGAAGGGGCAAGATGGTGTATCTTATATTATGAAGAAAATTATTAACTATAAACAGAATAAAGTAGGTATATTAAAAAGATAAATCAAGATAATCATATATATATATATATATATATATATATATATATATATATATATATATATATATATAAATAATAAATAAATAAAATTCATTTATTTCAGACAACAAAAAAACAATTTAGGTCCATATTATGTTAGTCACAAAGTTTTCTTAGTCTATGTTAGTAGTATTCATGAGAGTTATATTATATATACATATAGTGACATTTATATAAACACATAGAGATACTATATCGTATATAATTATAATAGGTACACAGAATTTAAGAATAATAATATACAATAAACTTGTGCTTCACAAAGAGCAGCATGCCAGATAATGAGTGATGACCATGTTTTGTCGTTGAGCTATATCGCAAGCCCTCAAAATTCAAACTCAAAATTAACTTTAATTTGTACACGTTCTTACACTTTAATTAGTGTCACGAGAATCAGTTCCTCGACCTGGTCACTGACATTAGCTCAATTTAGATCACTGACATTAGGTCAGTGACCAGGTCGAGGCATGGTGGCCCTGAAAAGGGCATGAGCTACTGCAATTATAAACAAAACCTATCAGAATCCTACAAACCGAAAGAGACTGTGGCGGTCCAAATGACCTTTACCTGTGTTTCTACTATTCCGATTAACAACAATGGCAAAATAATTTGGTCCTACTAACACCCAGATCTTTTACAAAAGCTTGATTACTACGAGCCTTAAACCGACGGGAGTCCCAGCAGGGGCTGAAACGGCACTATTGGGGAGGCTTTGTTTGTGCTCCTGGTAATTGGGGATCGAGTGTGGACCAATCGGATGATTTACTGTTTTGAAAGCGGTTTTCCTCGATCGGGCAATCCGTTTGAAATGGTCTCGCGAGCTTTTAATTTGGGGTTCGGGGTCGGCAACCTGTGAGTGATGGCTCTGGTATTCCAAGCGCTCATGGGCTACGGTAACAACTTACCAACGTATACTTGTTTGCCACATTAGTTGTATAAAAACGAATCAAGTGTAAGTAAGTAAAGATTAGCCGTAGTCCGGTTTATGGGTACATGTTGAAAATTTACTTTAAAATAAAGACGGTCAAGTGCGAGAACTCGCGCCCTGAGGGTTCCGTACCATTGATCGTGGGTTCGAATCCCGGTCGTGCACCAGTGGTCATGGAGAGAAAATAAAAATTCTAAGTGTAGGAATTGACAAACTTATATTTGCGGTCGCTCACGTAGTCATTGTATGACAATGACCGCAAATATAACTTTGTTTAAAAACTTCGAAATTCCTCAATTTCAGACTTTTCCCTTTAATTGTGTTACAAAAACTCCTAGCATTCCAAATTCCAGAATTGTGAGGTAACTGGAAGTACCCTAGAGGTTTTTCATTTCAGCCATTTCCATACAAAAATTATACATTCATTGCCATATCTTTTTAATGCATTAAGCTAGAGTTTTGATTTTTATACGGCACTAAGAACCCATAGATCTTAATAGGTGGTATAAATTTCAAGTTTATACCTCTAACCGTTTCTGAGATAAAGGGTCTTGACAGACGGACAACAAAGTGATCCTATAAGGGTTCCGTTTTTCCAAATGAGGTACGGAACACTAAAAACGATTTGAGCCAACCGACTCACTCATCGGAGCATTACTCATCAAACAAAGCGCCAAGTCTATCAAAACCGACGAGTAAAAAGCACACAACACAATGCAATCATTGTCTCCAACTCCACTCAATTCATAGCTAAAATATGAAAGTCGTAAGCAGAGCGCAGAGGCAGAGGCTTCCGGATTAATGAAAAACGCGGCTCCGTCCGAGTCCGGCCCAGCCCCATTAGCCGCCAGACGCGCAGACACAAAAGAACAGAGAAAACACTCCAACAAAATTTGATAACGTTCCCGCTAGCTCTGGTTTTCAAAAAAATTCAAAGTCTGTTCATAAATAAAAAATCACAAGGATAATTTAAAATCTAATAAGGCTACCTACGCGTTTATTTGTTTATTGGTAATCAACAGCGTTTACTTAAATCAAGACAAATACAAACTTGTAAAAGATATAAGGCCAATAAAAGATTACCCCAATATTGTAAGTAAGGTTATAAGTTATTGAGGCAGGAGAAGTTAGTACAACCAGTAAGCTGAATAACTAAGTAGCAGTAGGCAGTCTAGGTATCTTATCTATAGAATGTGTAGTTCATCTAGTAACAAAAGTCATCTAGTACTGTACTGTCATATAAGTGATTTCGAGCGTTCTTAGTTGCGTAGGAACAAAGAGCTTAAAAGCAGCGTTATACATTGGTACGGTTTATTTGGTTTTACTTGTTTCGTGACTGACCCAAGCCCAAGATGATGTGGCAGTGGGCAGGCCATAAAGCTCGCAGAACCTATAACCATTGAGATGGTTGGGATTGGTTCTCAAATGGCGACCACGAACCGGCCGATGCAGTGAGCGAAAGCTCAAAACCGTTCGTCATAGAACTTACTCTTTAGGGGAGGCTTACTTTCCTAGAGTAGATATATATACTGCACTACAGCAGGTATGTACTTTGAAAAATTCACTAACCAAAAACATCGAAAATATCTATACCTACTTGTATTGGAATTCAAGGAGCCAACCGGAAAAATCTGGGGACAGGATCACGGCAGATGAAACTGTCTGTCTGGAATTTTGTAATTAGTTTTTCCAAGTTTCCCCTCTATGTAAAGTAGGTACCTACGCGAGGAACTAATTTGACTAATGCTGGCGACGGGTGACTGAGAGCCTTTACCACAGTGTTAGGGCATGAGAGTTTAACAGTACTGGAAAAAAAATTAAGGTGTCTAAGGGTCTCAGTCAGAGGCACGTCCAACATTTTAGAACATGCCCACCTTTTGCTAACCAATTGATATTGTTGATAGCCCAACGCCGCTTATATATATATATATATATATATATATATGTATGCTTACTGTTTTCCTCTTGACAAAGAGGTCAACCGACGAATCCAACTCGTTTGGGAAACTTCGTCATATCTTCTCGTCACAGATACCGCAGAGCCTCAAGACGAAAGTCTACAATCAGTGCGTGTTGCCAGTGATGACATATGGCACTGAGACTTGGTCGTTAACTATTGGCCTCATACACAAGCTCAAAGTCGCTCAACGGGCTAAGGAGAGAGCTATGCTCGGAGTTTCGCTGCGTGATAGAATCCGAAATGAGGAAATCCGTAGAAGAACCAAGGTCACCGATATAGCTTTCAGAATTAGGAGTTTGAAGTGGCAGTGGGCCGGCCATATAGCTCGCAGAACCGATAACCGTTGGGGAACAAAGGTTCTCGAGTGGCGACCACGAACCGGATGACGCAGTGTTGGAAGGCCCCCCACCCGATGGACCGACGACATTGTGAGGTTTGCGGGAAGTCGGTGGATGGAGAAGGCTCAAGACCGTTCGTCGTGGCACTCTTTGGGGGAGGCCTATGTTCAGCAGTAGACTTCATCAGGCTGATGATGATGAAAATTGTTTTCCTCAAGAATACGTGTTAATTTAAATTTGAACATATAAATTCATGGATACCACCTGGTTTGAACCTGCGACCTTCGGATCGAAAGTCGGGATACCTCCCACTAGGCCAACGCGGCTACAGGATACCTTGTTTATTTGCTTTATTTAAATAAATCACTCTTTTTCGCTTAGTCAAGGATTTTTTACAGCCTGTTTTGGTTTTACGGTCGTTTTACGCCAAAAAATAACGTACAAAAGTTTTGTGAAACCACGTAAAACCAGAGCAAACATCAAAACTCTTTGTACTCAAATCATAGGATATTCCCCCTTCAGCGAAAAAATTTAGATGAGGATTCCTCCATCATCAGACCAAAATTAGCTCGATTTACTACACAAATATCCTATACTACTATCCTACTATAATATTATAAATGCGAAAGATTCTGTGGTTATTTGCATGTTTGGATGTTTGTGGTTCAATCACGCCGTAACGGCTCAACCGATTTCGATGAAACTTGTTATACATAGAGGTATATAATTACCTAGGATAGCGTATAGGCTATTTTATATAGGTTTCACGCGAGAAAAGCCGCGGCAGAAGCTAGTAAATAAATAATCTCCTTACGATTCATGTGTTTCTGGTGCCTGCATGGTGTTATCGCGGAGTAAACGCAGACGCGATCGAACCAGCTCTCTGCCCGGGCGAACGCACACACGTATACAAAACACCCTCCGCGCTGCAATATTCACTGCCTACCTACTCCTGGGCGCCTGGTAGCTGTGTGCGCCATTATTACGAAAAGCGGAAAAGAGAAAATAAGACTTATTAAACTAGCAAATACCAGGAAAGGATATTCAATATTATTTATGTAGCTTTTACGCAGAAAAAGTAATTAGGTATTCGAAATTCACCAATCATCGTCATCATCATTTCAGCCGTTCGACGTCCACTGCGGAACATGGCCTCCCCCACAGACTGAGCAAATTCCTTATCATATGGGGGGATTTGCCCATACTCACCACGCTGGGCATGCCGGTTGGCGAGCGCAGTTAGAGCTATCGTTGTTAAAATGAGGGACGCTGCTGCCCATCCCCTAGCTTTTTTTCCCTTAGTCGCCTCTTACGACATCCGCGGATTAGATATGGAGGGGCCTATTCTTCAGCCGGGACCACCACGGCCACATCACCAATAAATACACTTTATTTCCTATGCTCCTCAGCTATCAACTTACTATCACATAATATTTATATAGTAACATAATTTTAAGGGTTCTGTAACTTATTTAGAAAACAAACGGAACCCTTTTAGGATTACTTTGTTGTCCGTCTGGCAAGACCATTTTTCGCAGGAACGGCTTAAGGTATCAACTTGAAAATACCAAATATAAAGGTCTGTGAGCTTACAGTGCCGTGAAAACATCAAGCTTCTAACATATATGACAAAGAATGTCTAATTTATGTATGGAAATGGTAAAATTAAAAACCTCTAGGGCACTTACACGTGTTAAAGTATTCCTTGAATCTTGTCACTTGGTAAACTTGAGATCTTGATTTTCCGACCCTGTGTTGCGTATGTACGAAAGCCTCAGGGTGCGAGTCCTACTCGCACTTGAACGTCTTTATTTATAAGTGGATTTTCTGCTAAAATTAACACTAACACCTCGGTCAATACTATGAATAATTATATGGTGAAGCCACGGAATAAATCAGCGCGCAGTTGTCACAGATTATAAAATAGTTACTAAGGAACTAAGTTAAGTGGCGATTTTTCATCCGACTTGATTTACAAATATTGAGTTTTCGGAATTAACAGTATTTTTATCATAATAAAATATGTAACACAGGGATAGTGTAGCTTCCTATTAGTGAAAGATTATTTAGAATCGGTTTAGTAGTTCCAGGCGTTACATACAAATAAACAAATTTTACCTTGTTATAATATTAGTTCACTAGCTTCCGCCTAAATAAGTAAATAACGCCTAAATAAGTAAATAACTTTATCTATTCCAACTCCAAGTTTCAACGAAATCGGTTGAGCCGCTACGGCGTGATTGAATAACAAACATCCTCACAAAGTTTCGCATTTATAATATTAGTAGGATAGGATTGTAGGAAGTAGGTAGGACAGGATAGTACGATAACACATTCCTACATAATATTTATAGTAAGAGTAAGAGTAATATTTATATAATAATAATAATAAATATTCCGGACATATTCACACGGTCAACTGATCCCAAACTAGGCATAGCCTGTACTATGGGTACCAGAGACTGATATATATAATAGATAAATATTTAACACCCAGACACAGAATAAACATCTGTGTTTATCACACAAATGTTTGTCCAGTGCTGGGATCGATTTAAAACGATATTATTCAATTGCTTTGCACTGAACCACTGCCAAGAGAACATATATTCCGATAACTGATACCATTTGCGAGAGATCCACGGATGCAGTGTGACGTCACCCGAGCCCCGGCCAAAATACAGGAAGCCGCTAAAGCCTCCAAACGCACAACTTACACCTTAATGCATCGACATAAAGCTCAGTAAACTAGGACTTCCGCTGCAATATGTACAGGTACTTCACCAGACTGAGACAGATCGAAACTGCACGCCAGACACTAAACACAGCTTTACCTATAGTTGTTGTTTGACTGTTTTAGAACTTTGTCGCTTTAAAAACATTTTCAATTTGATTAAGTAATCTGAAAAAAAGTGTCTGAAAATACTGCGATAGAGTCCGCTAGAGTTTAATATGTTTTAGCGTGAATCTATAGATTTTGTTGGAAGGGGAGATTAGAGATCGTAGGGAGTTTTCAATTAGGGGCACACTTTAAATTATCTCTCCTAGTATGTAGGTAACTTGTTTTGACGCGAAACGACTGATTAAATTGGTCTGGCTTAGCTGTTAATTACTGTTTCAACTTTCATTAATATCTCTTACTATTGCCGTTGCACGCGGTTTCACTCGCGGAAGGTAATGTTAGGTGCATCAGAAATGATTGCATCCCTTGGTTAAGGGCTGATTTTAAATACAAACCCTGATACGTATTCAGTTATTTTATATTAAAAGGCTATATTTAAGAAGCATTCCAAATTTCAGAATTGTGAGGTAACTGGAAGTACCTTACCCTAAAGGTTTTTCATTTTTGTCATTACCATTCTTCTTCTTTTCGTGTCACTGATTCTTTCTTGGTCATCCTGTATTAGGTCAGGGACCAGGTTGATGTATGGTATCCCTGAAAAGTGCCAATGACCGTCGATGAAAGAATCAGTGTAGTGAAAGGATTAAAGTGCGCCACCTAGAGGCTCCTTTCGTGCACATGTCACATGTCTTCGAATTTTTGGCTCTAGGTCATGCCGGTTTCCTCACGATGTTTTCCTTCGCCGTTTGAGAGCACTAGCATAGCGCACATACATTTCCCTAATGGAAAATCCATTGGAGCACCACAGGTTTGGAACCCACGAACATCCATGTGGGTATACCATCCTCTCAGCCTCGTCGAGCTTATCCACAGGAAATACATGGCCAATACGTGTATCGCGGGTTTCGTCACGATATTTTTTAGTATTTAGTTGGTAAGGTATCTTCTGTTTTATCTTATTACCTGTAAATGCAGAGTAAAGCATTTTCAGTCCACGTTACATTTCAAATTCAGTGAGAATGAGCTGCGACGCGCGGCGCTGAATTTTTGATAGCAAGAACTGAAACTACTTAGCCTTATTTAGTTCATCTGCATTCTTAACTATACTGGACACCCGGGTAGGTGAGATGATGTCTTTGTTTTAGCAAAACTGTGCTGATGGAAAAATAATTGTTTGGTAAGGGAACAGCCGATCGAACTTTTTGGAGGAGGCACAGCGAGATTTTCTCGTTCTAAATTGGAGTAGCCCGCCTCGGAGGCACCTCCGCCTAAAAGAAGATCGCAGCCAAATAACATTTTTTTTTTTTTTTCTAATAGTGTTGTGTTCCTTCCTAAGTAAGGTTGCCAGAGCTCTTTAGGGAGGAGGGGGTTCGCGTACGTGATACCTCTGGTATTGCAAGCGTTCATAGGTTACGGGAACTGGTGGGCCGTGTGATTGTTTGCCACCTTAGTTGTATAAAAAAACCACAACACCAAGACCCGGAACAAATATTTGCAGATCATGCACCTCTTGCACCTTTTCAGACGGGCAACGAGGTCGTCGAAACAAATAAAGAAGATTTACGTAAACATGTACTCATTGCGGCCATTATTATTCAATCCACGCTACCGCATGTGTAGTAAACACCAACGCAACTCACATGCGGCTAAAGTATCGAGCGTTTTCTTCGGGAAGTCCGATATTTCGGTGCATTCCCTTACCACAGCCATCCACCCGCACAAACCCTTTACTACTCCACCTTGCTACACAACCATCGCCGGTTTCGCTCTACAAGCTTGGAAATTACTGAGGAGAGGCAGCAATGTATTACGCGTAGGGAGAAGCGGTAGACGAATTACGAGTAATTGAAGTGTGCGTGATACAGGAACCTGTCTCGCCTCCATAGCCCAGACCTACCCCAACGTAAAGCGCGTTGCCCTCGCCACTGCATGGTGCATTGTCACGACAAAGGTAGTTGGCACTACAGTTTTAGTAAATAAGAACTTATACGGTAAAACATGATCGGGATTTTTGGAAACTCGCTCTCACGACATTTTATTATGTACTAGCTTCGGGCCGCGGCTTCGCTCTCGTGGCACCTATATAAAAAGTAGCCTATATGCTATTCTAGGTAAAGAACTTAATTTATTCCAAGTTTCAACGGAATCGGTAGAGCCGTTACGGCGTGATTGAACAACAAACATCCATGAATCCTCACAAAATTTCGCATTTATAATATTAGTAGGATAGTAGGATTTATGTGTTTTCTCTGTCTCTCATGTTAACTGTCCCACATTCGCCCGCAAAACATAGGTATCTACAGCCGAAAGAGTTTGAAGGTGACGTGGTTTAGACGGTAAAGCAAAACATCGTGAGGAAACCCACGGCATCTCAGCCACATATTGATTTATTTATTTATTTGTAGGAAAACCAACAGCGGTAATAGCTTATGGATAGCTTAAGTATAAACAGAAAGCCAATTATATGTTTTCACGTGTAGAAAAAGCTTAATCAAACTAAAGTTTAAACACATTGCCAAAACGTCTTGTAAGTTACGCCAGAATTAAACAAAAAAGAAATGATGACACTTGGTTACAAATATAAAAGATATTAACAATCAACAATAACACGAACCTCCCTCTATAATCACGTCTCTCTAGCCTCAAAGGTTTGCTGGAAGAAAACTCTTTTTAGGGTTAAGCTCGCCTTTGTACATACCTTTCTTTTTAATTTTTGTATCTGTATTTTTCTTGTGTACAATAAAGAATAAAGAACAATACCGAAGAAGAATTCACTGCTCAGTCGCCGTCTCGCTAACTGCACACTCGTACTGAACAAGTCTAAGTACATGCGCTTACATAACTGGAACATGGTGACATGGAATTTATTTCGACTTAGTTCACCTACCTATTGTAATTACTACGTACTTAACTACCTATCTTTTGGACGCTTTTGCCGTGTTTGTCACCCATTTACTTCAGTTTCTGGCTCATGACGATGTTTCAGTTTTTTGTGTACCTACCGATCAATACCTACCAATTTTGTCATTTAAATAACTAACTACACAGCTCTTAATTAGGATTTTCTCTTGTTTTTTAACTTCTTCATTTGTATCAATTTTATTTTAAGTAATACCTACGTACTTCTATAAAAGTACCTACCTACCTCATAAATGTATGACGCTGACGACGACGCAAAAAATGTTATAACTATGAAAAAGATAAACCGAAGAAAGGTATCAAAACCCACAACACAGGTTTTTAACCTAGCGTGGTTTTTGATGAAACCTCAACTACAAAAGTTTTTATATGTTTTAGAGTACCTATAACAACGTATAAATGTAAAAAGTGTAAAAATTTAACTCGTCTGGCATGAATAAATTCTATTCTATTCTATAACTTATTAAAATTATCGCTAGCTCGCCACAAGAATGAGTTTTGCCTATAATTCGTACCGACTACAGGAGTGAAGATAGGGGGGTTAAATCTAGTAATTTAAAAGGGACATTGATATTAATTTTATTAGGCAAATCAGGACTATTGACATTATTAGAGGTTATTTTCAATAGAAATGATCATGTCATTACGGTGCGCTGAGAGGATGGTGTCATCTTCACCTTCTTTACATATGCCAGGCACTACAGCGTCCTGTACGAAATAGTTCCTGTGTGTAAAAGTTCCATGGGATGCTATACAAGGTGATTCATAATATGTATACTAAAACGCCAGGTTTTGAGGAGGTAGGGCATAGCGAGATTTTCTCGTTCTAAATTGGAGCAGCCCGCCTGGGGAGGTACCTCCGCCTTACAGAAGATCGCAGCCAAATAACATTATTTGTTTCAAATAGTGTTGTGTTCCTGCGGTGAGTAAGGTTGCCAGAGCTCTTTAGGGGGAGGGGGGTTCGGGGTCGGCAACGCGTGCGTGATGCCTCTGGTATTGCAAGCGCTCATAGGCTACGGTAACCGCTTACCAACAGGTGGGCCGTATGCTTGTATGCCACCTCAGATGTATTAAAAAAAAAAACGCCCTTTCGTTTTATCTATAAACAAAATTATTGATTACTTAATAAATAATAAATAAATTTATTTAAACGTACGAAGTTCTACCTATACGTTTGCCTACTTGTGAAGGAAAGTTTGAGTTTATACTAGTTCTCTGTAGTAAGATGCTCGTAAATTCGTCAAATACCTACTTATATTTGTTTCAAATGACTTCACTTTTTATACTAAAGCTGTTCGCTTCCTTTGTAGCTTATCAACTACACAGTTGTTATTACGCATACCTACCTCATTGGTACTTCAGATTTAATCACTTCATCATTAGCCTGTAGAAGTCCACTGCTGGACATAGGCCTCCCCTAAAGAGTTCCACGACGAACGGTCTTGAGCCTTCTCCATCCACCGCCTTCTCGCAACCTTCACAATGTCGTCGGCCCATTGGGTGGGGGGCCTTCCAACACTGCGTCGCCCGGTTTGTGGTCGCCATTCGAGAACCTTTACTCCCCAACTCGTAATCACTTATATGATAGTAAAGTACTAGATGACTTTTGTTACTAGATGAACTACACCTTCTTTAGATACCAGTATACAAGTACCACTTTGGTGACTGTGCGCAGGATTTGCATGACCTCATCCCTCCCTCCCCCTTCCACTACCGGACAAGCAGACGCACAGGTAATTACCATCCTTTTTTTTTTTTTTTTTTTTTTTTTATTATAAGCACTGGTAAAGAGTGGAACGATCTGCCAGCGTCTGTTTTCCCGGATGAGTACAATCTAGGAGTCTTCAAATCTAGAGTGAATAAGTTCCTTCTGGTAAAGCGTGCTCCATCTTAGGCCACATCTCACTTGCAAAAGCGAGATAGTGGTCAAACGCATAAACATCACCAATTAAAAAAAAAAAAAAGTCCTAGACTGCTTACTGCTACTTGTCGACAGTCGGGTGGGTTATGAGGAAGTCATTGGGTTGTGCCTCATGACTTCTTCGGAATTCAGTTTACTGGCTGCACCAACTTTTCCTGCCTCAATAACTTATAACTTTATTTACTATATTGGGGTAATCTTTTATTGGCCTTATATCTATTATAAGCTTGTATTTGCCTAGATTTAAGTCATCATCATCATCATCATTTCAGCCGTTAGACGTCCACTGCTGAACATGGCCTCCCCCACAGACAGAGCAAATCATGTGGGGGGATTAGCTCATACTCACCACGCTGAGCATGCGGGTTGGCGAGCGCAGTTAGAGCTATCGTTGTTAAAATGAGGGACGCTGCTGCCCATCCCCTAGCTTTTTTCCCTTAGTCGCCTCTTACGACATCCGCGGATAGGTAGATATGGAGATTCAAGTAAACGCTGTTGATTACCAATAAACAAATAAACCTAAAACAGCTGAATAAATGAGTTTGAACTGATTTCATCCCAAAACAGCAGTGTTTTAGATAGTTTTTTTCTATGAAAAAATTTGGTTTCCCAAAGTCGTAGAATAATCTTTATTGCCAATTGGGTGTAGAATAAGCCCCTTTCGACCCCCTAGTATACAAATTACGAATCATTATCTATAATAGATGGTTATTAGGCATTAAGAATTAACTTATGTTCGCAGTGTCACCTTTGTTTGTGTTAATATTTAAAAGCACACTAACTTCCGTATCTAGTATCGAAACTCAATCAAAACCCTGCAAATATCCCAGTCTAAAACAGAATATTGAAATGGATCTTAAACGAAGTTATAATAGCTAGATGGTACGTATCTTTATGGTAGTCATGGCGACCGCCGGATGCGCCGCCATTGCTGCTGCCTGCAACACTTACGGTGACCATGCTTCTAATTGAACTGGTAACAAATCTTGGTTAAATGTGTAAAACTTTTATTCATCGCATACAAATCGCATTAATCATTTTTAAACGTCTTAAATCTAGTTGAATTAACGCCTGTTCCTCGCGACCTAGCCTAGATACAGGTTTTATAACGATTATTTTATAATTATAAAATTATATCAGCAGTAATAGGTAGTAATCTTGATGTCGAACTTCTCGTACATTCAATAATTACATATAAAGATTCTTGGTGCTCTCAAAATTCAAAAGAGACCTATGCCCTACACATAAATCTATAACACCGCCGGTCAACTCTATTGCCAACCGTGTGATAGAGTTTTTAAAACTAAGTTTGGCCTAGCGAGCGAAGTAATTATCATTTATATCTATAGTTGGGGTCGCCGTCATCGAAATCAATGAGGAGGACTTATGTATCTTAGTAGATACATAAAAAGATTATAAAAAGACCATAAACTCTAGGTTCTCAACACGTATGATAACACGGTCACTGTCTAACAGAATACTCACTATATAATATAATATTTATTGAGGAAAAAGGGAACATAGGTAACTAATATCTAAGTACATCATAGGTTCTTACTACTACAACATATCTGTACTTAAATGATGAGGATTACGTAGAAAATATTATTTAAGTTGGTAGGTGAAATTAAATTAAGGTCAGGTGGTTCGGTAGTAGGTAAGGCTATGCGTCGTGGCGGAAGGAGGAAAGGGATTGCGTATTTCAATAAGCTTAACACAATAAACCTACAAATATAAACGACAAAAATAAACCTAAGCCGTTACCTAATAATACATATTTTCGAGTACGCAAATCATACAAAAGCCAAGCAGACCATATGTCTTGTCAGGATGGAGTGGAAAAATGAGGGTACTCCTTGCCCTGCAGGAAATTCCATGCTCGTATTTCATAAGGAAGTGAATCCATAACTCGTGGTGACCATACTTTCCCCGCAGTAGTCCGCATCCCGTATTAGCTTTTTGTTAAAACTGGGCGGTTATTTGATAGGTTAGTAAAGTTCTATAAACGTACCTAGCCAATTTTATACAAGGTTTTTCATAATATGTATCCCACAAGAAGATTCTATCAACAAAAAGAAAGGATATAAGCTAACTTTTTTCAAATAAGCTGTTTTGGTCTTTCTGACATCTTTTTATCTAATTATTAAACGTTCGAGAAGTTCAACATCAAGATTCCTGCATAAAATGGCTGAAAATCCTGAATAATTGAGTCGGAACTGAATTGACCCCAAAACAGCAAATTTTTGCATAGTGTTTTTTTATATTAAAAGTTAAAATTTCCAAAAGTCGTAGAACAAACTTTATTGCAATTACGTGTAGTGAGAATAAGCCTCTTTCTGGATAGTTTACATTATGACTCACCTTGGATAAAGTGACAGGCTGTAACAAACAAAACAAGACGCTATATTTTTTTATATCTTACTTCCTACTATCCCACTAATTAATATTATAAATGCAAAAGTTTGTGAGGATATTTGTGGTTCAACGCCGTAACGGCTCCGCCGATTTTTATGAAACTTGAAACCGATATAGTTCTTAACCTAGAATAGCATATACTTTTAATCTAGACGCTACCTAGTGTTAAATAAAGAAATGGACTGGCAGATGTTTCCACCTGATGGTAAGCGGTAACCGTAAGCACTGCACAATGCTACAGCTGCAATACTACCTAGAATGCGGCCCACGTGGTATTTCATTGCATCCATCACCCTAAGCTGAGAGCTCTCAGGTGTCTGTAGTTTCAGCGTCTACCGCACCCTACACGTTTCTACATGTTTCTACATTGCAAACATTTCTACATGTCAGTAGAATTTAAGTAAGTACTTGCCTGGACGGACTCTACATAAAGAGCCGTGCTCCTCGTGTCGTGGGTATCAGAAACTACGAGTTATATTCCTCACAATGTTTTCCTTCATCGTTTGAGAGCACTGGTATAGCATACCAGAATGTAAAATCCATTGATGCACGCCCGGTATTAAAACCCGCGACCTGTGGATCGGAAGGCGGGGCCACTAACACCACTTGTGGAATTTAAGTTGGTACGCGCTCAACCTAAACCGTAAGTTCCAGAAATCTGAGGTCTAACCCTGGTATTCTAAGTGGTCACTCAACCAATTTTTTTGTTTCATTCAAACAAAATTTTACGGCAAATGTTTCAATACTCACAGATCGATGTGGATAGAAGACAGAATTTGGTTGAGTGAGAACTTATAATATCAATGTTAAATTCCTTTTGTAGTCGGGAGGTGCACTCAGAAAGGAATTTCCTAAACCGAACCCCTAGGGGCGGGGGTTGAAGTTTGTGTGAAAATAACTTCACGAAGTCGCGGGGCTCCACTAGTCTTTTCTGAAATAGTTGTACGTTTCTCTACCATGCCGACAAGCTATACACGGTCATTCATTTACTGACGGTCATAGGCCCTTTTCAGGGAACGATACCTCAAACTGGTCATCATCATCATAATTTCAGCCGTTCGACGTCCACTGCTGAACATGGCCTCTCCCACAGACAGAGCAAACTGCTTATCATGTGGGGGGATTTGCCCATACTCACCACACTGGGCATGCGGGTTGGCGAGCGCAGTTAGAGCTTTCTTTGTTAAAATGAGGGACGCTGCTGCCCATCCCCTAGCTTTTTTCCCTTAGTCACCTCTTACGACATCCGCGGATAGGTAGATATGGAGGGGCCTATTCTTCAGCCAGGGCCACCACGGCCATTGACTTATAAACTGGTCATTGACTTATAAAGAAAGAATCAGTGACAAGACAAGCAAGCAATGACAGTACGTAATGATATTTGAGTGCAAACAATTATTGCGAGCACCCCATTTTAATAGCAAATTGCTTTAGAACCCTCATGCACAGGGTGGCTCCAGACGAAGGCTGTCGCGGAATGCTTTATAGGTACCTAGTTTTATAAGTAGTTGACTGTTTATTTGTTGTTTATTGCATGTGTCTCATAGTCTTGCTTTTCTTGGAGGCGGCAACCGTTTCTGCGGCCGTCATTAACCTTCAATATCAACTTTATCATTGATGTACATAGCTAAGATGTTGTGTTGTAGCTTTAAGTAGGTACATGGACCATGTGCAAATTATTATGTCATATTTTACAAACTATACATAAACTACTACAATTTTATTATTAAACGCATAAGAACTTGACAGGCCTCATAGCTCAGCGGTAGTTACTCTGCCTTCTGCGCTAGAGGGCGCTGGTAAATCAGCTGTTGATGATGATTTTGTAGTAATTTCAGATGATTTTTGCATAGTGTTTTTTCAATGAAAAATGTTGAATTTCCAAAAGTTGTTATTGCCAATCAGGTGTAGAATAATCTCCTCAACGGACAGTATACTGTTATGAATCACCTTGTAGACTAACTTAAATATACAGGTGCATACTACGCGAGTAGAGCCACGGGCGTAAGCTGGTGTGTTTATTTAACGGACATTATAAAGCTGACCACACTGAAGCTCTACATTCCATTTTGTGAAAAAGGCACCATCATCAAAAAAAATAAAAGGCACCAAGCCGTATTTGTGGCCTGATTCTTCTAGGCTTGGTCGCGAGGAACAGGCGTAGCTTAACCTAGTTTCTAAGACGTTTCAAAGCAGGGACTGAAAGCGGTAGAGGTTATAGGTACTGGTACCGTTAAAACATTTCGGTACCATTATGCTATACCGGTAGGGCATTACGGTACCGTTATTTCATACCAGTAGATTTCGGTACCGAATTTTTTAGCCGTGGCTAGTTCGCTAGGACAGTAGCGCCGCGGTGGCGGGGTGGCGGCGTTTCATCAAAGAAAACCTTTATTTATTTCGGTTATGGGTTGGGTACCGGTAGCGAAATAAACCGAAATGAACTGCGAAGCCAGATTTTCCGGTACCGTTATATTTATCGGTAGAGAAATATTCGAGTAACCGGAATTTATCGGTATGACGTCATATCGTTATTTAAAGGTACCTTTATATTCCGGTTATTCAGTCCCTGTTTCAAAGTGATCCTAGTTTTATTGAAATAAACGCCATTGGCTTTTGACTTTTTGTGAAACCAACTTTCTGTGAAGCATTGATGCTATATTGTCTCCGCTACGGATTCGTAATATGACGGTCACTGTTTCTTAGAAAACTAATGCTGAAACCAGACTATGGTTGAAGAATCTGTGATAAATGTTAGTTATTTTATTTCCACTTTGAATAGCAGGAAATAAAAGTACTAACTTTTATCACGGGCTACGAAAACTGCTACGGCGTAACGTAGTACCTTTGTAGAAAGGAAAAGAACCTTTGTAACTACGTATTATAGAAGAAAAAAAATACTTTTATTCGTAGCATTAACCTTAAAATTACCCAACAGCTTATGGATTAAACTATACAAACTAAGACTAAGAAAGAGAAAGAAAGAACACTTGAATGCTACGAAAAGGCGTCCGGCTCAGCATTATGTTGTGATAGCCATTGAACATGGCCATCACAACGCTGATCTTCCGTCGGAACCAGAAACCAAACACGTCTATTATGTAGATAAAGTAATCTTTTTTCTAAATATTCGCGGTTACATTTAAACGCGAATGAAACCGGGTGCGTCTAGTGCAGTAAAATCGAAAATTAGTGTAGGAAAAATTACAAAAAGAAACTGTGGTTCTTTAAAAGCTCCTAAATCGTCTGTATAGTCTAATCATTCAAACTAAGGCTCGTATTCAGAGACAAGACTCAAGCATTGATCTGTACTTAAATCTCGATTTGAGTCGAGATTCTAATTCTTGAACAGTATTTATGTATAGCTTCAATGATCACAGTTCACCTGAGTAAATGCTTATTCTGAAACGTCAATCAGACGAAATCGGTGCTTGAGTTTAGTTTTGACTAGACATTAATTGACATTTATGACATTTTCGTTCCGTTACACGTACTTTGATGCATATTTATACTTCACTTTATTGTTCTATTCTATTTCCACCCTGGCTGAATTTCTGCGTAAAACGGATCGAAAATTATAAATAAATCAAAATGTAAACGAGAACATTTGAGTACAGATTTGAGACTCGATTCAGCTGAGAATAGTTTAAGTACCGTTCTTGAATAAAAGCTATGTTTGAGAAGAGATTCAATACTTAAGTAGAGTTCAGCTGATCTGTGATTAAATCTATGCTTGAGTCGAGTCTCTGAATACGAGCCTAAATTCCTAAAATGACGTCACTGCGAAAAATATCCCACAAAACTAAAAATACCCTAGAACCCGCGCAGGCAGAATGGTGCATCGCATAAATTAAAGTGCACTCCTTCTAACCTATGCTCGCCTAGTACATTGCCTGCCTCCGTGTGACTGTGTGCGCTCGGCGGTTGTCATGGAAACGGGACTGTAATCTATTTTCGCGGTTATTCTACCCAGCCTAGACAAATATCAGGGCTGTACCATAGAGTTTTTTTTGCATTCAACCTCTTTTCGCTGTACTGGGTTAACCGATAATATGAAATATATGCTACGCCGATTTATTTTACCAATCGTGGTGGAGTGGTGGTAGTGGCCCGGTCCGAACTTGAATTCCGTACGTGCACCAATGCAAAACATTCGGAAAATGTATGTGCGTTACGCTAGTGCTCTGAAGGAAACCATTGTGAGGAAACCGGCGTGTCCTAGAATATAATAATTCGAAGACATGTGACATGTACACGAAAGAAGCCTCTAATCTAGCACTTTAATCCTTTCACGACACTGATTATTTCACAGACGGTCATAGTAAGCCCTTTTTAGGGCCACCATACCTCGACGGTCACTGACCTAATACAGGATGAACAAGAAATAATTAGTGACAAGTCAAGCAAGCAGCCGGTTTAGTATAGTTAGCTGAAATTTAGAAAACGCTCCATACAGCCCTTTAAAATAGTTCACAATGGTCATAGACCTGGCCACAAAGATGTCTGTAGATCACGTCTTCCTAAACAATAAAAGTTTCCATTCCATCTAATCCTTATTCTAATAGCCCTTAAGTCTACAATCGAAAAACTATGCTGCATCGTAAAGTTTGCGAAAACTCGCTGCAGATTTTCCGGGAGAGCTGTCAAAACTCCCCGGCTGCCGCGGTACGTCGGTTCAACACCCTGCCGCAGACCAGGTTACCTAGACCTGCGTATTGCAGAATTGCTGTACTGCAATCGACTGCCACCACACCGCCCGGAGGACCAGGCTACACTGGGTAGGATGTGGATGTATGCAACGCGACTAGCCTGTCTGTAGTTGGCACTCTGTGTTCAGGGTGCTGCCAACTGTCTGGGCGCTGCTGGTGGCTGTTTAGACGTCAGGTTCCCTTATAGAGACCATCCAGTCCACAGAGACACGAAAAATATGCTAAAAAAAGTGGCTAAGGTAGAGTCAGATAACTATTTGTTTTTAGAGCAAAATAAGCAAGTTTTAATTACAAAGAGCTTCTCAATTTTAGAACAATCAGAGCTTTTTGTGCCACCATCGTATTTATATATTTTTACTCTTAAGTGTATTATGTTGTACGGGCACCTTCATATGTCAGGATAGGCAACTTCATATGTAACTTTTTTTAGAAAAAACAACCCTCCTCGTTCCTCTACCCTCTTGGCAGAAGGATTTATTTTGATGTTCGTAGCATAGTCGGCTATTTCGTTGAAAATAATGTAAATCTGACCTCACTATGAAGGTAGAGAAAAAAAAACTTCACTTAAAATACGGTGTTAAATAAGAAGAAATGGCTAGATCTATCCAAAACTCAATAAGTTGGAAATAGTGGGTGTGCAACGTACTAGTGAACTTTGATAATGAACCGAGGTAATCGCCCGGGGGAGGCTGCCACCCTGGAACGTACTGTGCAACGAGCTGCCACCACTTCCTATGTGCTAGCTATGTAGAGACCTGCCCAATAGCTTCACGCTTGTCGGAACAATTATTGGATACTGCCAATTTTGATAGATCAATTGATGGCTACCGATACAGTACCGGTAGAGTGGTTCGGCAAATCAATACTTTCCATTAGAATTTACAGCTAAAGGCATGGCACCTTTATTAAATAATTTGATATCTTGTTTTTTTTATAAATATCACCCAGCAATCACATACATAGCCCTGACCCCACACTAGGATTCCTTGTGTCGAGGGTATCAGAAACTACAAGTACCAAAACACCCAGACCCGGAACAAATATTTGCAGAGAATGCAAAAATTTATCCCGAAGCGAGAATCGAACCCGCATCCCTTAGGGCTCAGACAGGCACTAGCCCTTTGCGCTACCGAGGTCGTCTATTAGAATCTTTTTGCCACGAAAGGCCCTCGTCGAATGCCACGATGACCTGTTCTAAGCCCGCAGACTTCTTGCGATCGTCACAATGTCTTCTTTCTGTTGAGTAGGGGTCTAACTCACTGTTGCCGGCCCATGGCTGGCTGAAACTCTGTCAATAGAGTTGGCCACTAGCTCATAATGAACCTAGTTTACTTTATAGCGATAGCGATGAAGGGCACAGCGCCCCTGGCGCTCCGACCTTCGCATTACAGAAAATCGCAGCTAACTAACATTATTTGTTTCAAATAGAGTTGTGTTCCTGCGGTGAGTAAGGTTGCCAGAGCTTTTTAAGGGAAGGTGCGCTTAGGGACGGCAACGCGTGCTCGATGCCTCTGGTATTGCAAGCGTTCACAGGTTTCGGTAACAACTTACCAACAGGTGAGCCACAAGCTTGTTTGCCACCTTAGTTGTAAAAACAAAAAAAAGCAACAAAGAATGAAGCAATACGCAGAGCGAGCAAGTGTAACAGTAGCTATATACCGACGGAGCGAGTGTAGCGACAGTGTAGCATGGTGCAATGTGACTGAGGAAGATTTGCTGCTGTAGGGCAGACGATGGGCCATACCATCTTGTGCCCTTCATCGCTATCGCTATAAAGTAAACTAGTTTCATTATGAACTAGTGGCCAACTCTATTGACAGTGTTTCAGCCAGCCATTGACCGGCAACAGTGAGTTAGACCCCTACTCAACAGAAAGAAGACATGTGACGATCGCAAGAAGTATGTTTAATTTTATGTGTATAAATTAATAATAATTAGTATAATTGGCAATCGCCGTTCTAATTAATACCATCATTGCGAGCGAGTCACACGAATATGAACCATCTTTAAGAATGTTATATCATTCACCTAGCAGCTGCACGGGAGTACAGTGAACTGAACTATCACCTAGATTTTATGCCCGGTAAAGCAATTCATCATCTATGGCCAACCCATTCCAACTATCTTATGGACCACCATAAAATAACTGTCTATGCGGATAGATAGACCAATTCAACAGTATTTTCTCTATACCTCATTTAAAAACGTTTCTTTGCCTTCGTTCTGGTACTCAATCAGAAACTGCACAACTTGGTTTGTTTGACCATAAAAAATAGTGGAACAAAACTAAGTTCAACGGAAAAGTTTTGGAACGCTCGTTTCATAATAACACTGACCTACCCCAACCAGGAGAGAACCAGTCACGAAGAGTACTACTATTACTAATACAAAAGTATAAGAGTAATACTGAAATCAAAATAGTAATTGTACAATCATGCCAAGGAAGTAGATCTATAATTCCTCCCCTTACTCCGAACATAAACAAACTTGCCAACACACCTCTAACTATAATTGCTACACCTCAATCAAAAGCTTATAATGACTCAAAAATGATCAATAATGGTTCTTAATTCCCAGTGATAGAGTGCATTTATGGTGTTGTCTGGTTTGAATGATATAGCGCGTGTTAGGGTTCGTGAGGGTCCAGACAGAAAAATGCAGTTGGAACCCCTCGTCTAGACTGCCGGCTGTCTGAGAGAGGCCACCATTGCTGGGGAGCTGGGACAATTCTTCAAGGACATTGGGGTTGGAAGTGCAATAAGCAGGAGAAATTATCTATCGGATTTTAATATACGTGGTTACCTTTAATTTCAATCTTACATCTGAATTTTGTACGAAAGCATTACCTGATTCTTGCACCGACGGTGATAGGCCCTTTTCAGTGCCACCATACCTCATCCTGGTCACTGACCTAATACAGGATGACCAAAAAAGAATCCGTGACACGACAAGCAAGCAAGCATCTGAATTAGGGACTGACAATTCATCGGTGCCTAATCTGAATAATCCTAATGTGTTATTTGTGTTGGTAACAAAATAAACGTTTTCTATTCTATCCTATAATCATTTTATGTGGACATTTCAAAATAAAAAAGTACAGGCATAGAGTTATCCTCATAATTATAATCAGCCACTAACTGTATCGGCTTGATAATTCTCGCCCTGCCTATTTGTTACAGTAAACAATAAGGGACGGACATAATTTTATCGATAAAGTTAGCGAGTGAATATGTATAAGAGGGTTAGGCTGTTTACCTTTCATTATAGATTAAAATAATTTATTTAGAGGAATGATTCCTCAACTTGATCACTTACCTAACGCAAGATTATTCAAAATTAAAAAAAACATAGTCACCGAATCGTTTAACCACCTTCTTTGACGTCGGTTAAAAATATGAAAAGAATAGAGCATTGTTTTAGTGTTCCTATGCGGACGGCAGAAAAGAGGGGACACTTCAAACACAGGTTAAAAGAAGAGTTCCCAAACTATGTAACACAGCACCTTGTTATAAATAATATTGTGATTATTATTTTTAAAGAATACGGTTTATCGTGTTTCTGTGTGCTAATAGCAGCAAAAATGCCTTCAAGCATAAATGTAGCCACTGGGACTTTTCTATACCATCCTAAAGACAAACCTCTCTGGGTTTTTTAGATGTATACAACATATTCTGTAACTATTTGTTAAGAATAAATTAAAAAAAAAAAATGTCCCAGCTCCGCAATCAGCAGCTCCCCAAGCTGTGGTGTATAATTTAGTAGCTGTGTACCAGTCTGGGTGGCTGTACTAACTACAGCTACCTATGTTATAGATACGCGTCGCGTCGCATTGCGTCCAGTGTGGGGGTAGGTCAGGCACATTGCATTTTCATCCTGGTGCACTGCTCGGGCGTTTTTGGGTGGGGTTATGTTTGAATAAGTTTTCAGTTGTCGATTTGGTAATAAACTATTTCAGCAGTTTTAAGATGAAATAATTTTATTATACTAGATTAGGTAGGTTCATCATTGAAGGAAAGCTAGAAGGAAAACGAGGAAGAGGAAGACCAGGAATAAGTTACATGAGCCAGATAAAAAAGAAGATGGAGGTGAAGGAGTTCGCATTGGAAAGATCTGAATGGAGGAAAATGCATCAGTTCACCGACAAGAGCGAAGCTCTTTTTAATAGTAGATTAAGTAGGTATTAAGAAGAAGAAGAAGAAGTAGGTATCAGGTATTTTTATTTCTTGTTCCACTCTCTCAGTTAGCATGCATGCAAACGAGGGCATGCATTCAATTGCTAATTAGTTTTTTTTTGTAAGTAACCTTTTTAAAGTTGGTCCTAAAAGGCAACCATCTAATAAGGGGGTCAGAACTACATATGTATGTGACTGTTGGGTGTTATTTATTTATTTATATTTCCCAAGATCTTTTTTTTTTAATCTACAACAAATTGATATATGTTGGTAACCTGCAACTGTATTCTCTCTAATAAACAAATTTCTGAAAACAAAAATAAATAAAAAAATGTTTCAACATTTAGTAAAAAATTCATTGCACATCTAACTTAAAACAGCGGTTGAACGGCCTAGCCTACTTTATAAATACAGCTCGCTACCTACCCATTGTCCCGTTGTGACTCCACAAAAGTCAAACAAGAAACTTTCCACCAAGCTTCCTACTTGAAAAACAAACAAACAATAAAAAGTAAGCGTTACACTCACAGCGCACGCAGCCTGAAGACTAAACAATACTTATTTCAATTTCCTACAAAACAAACTTCCGGTATCCATAGAGAATGTTATTATTCGAAATTTCCGGAGAACACGAGCGGGATACGACTCCCGGAAAATCAATCCAGAAACCGTATCTATCTATGCATTTGTTTGAACTGTATGTACATTTTATATATCTACGGCTCTACGGCTCTACGGCGCGTAGCGCGTAGCGTCAGGTAGGCACGTCTACGCCCCACGTTCTGCTTTGCTTCAAATTCCAAGTTCTCTTTTTCCTGACGCTTTTATCGCAACGTTTTGGATTATTTATAAAGGTGCATGTCTATAACAATGTTATAAAGTTCTGTGACATCAAACTTAAATCAGTTAGAGAAGCAAAGCATGTAATAAAAGAGTGGTTGGATACTTTGACGTACTCCAATACAGAAGATATTGTTACATAAATTAGGTACACATAGTTAATTAATAGCATAAGACACACTACCTCGTGTATGTACCTTACCTTATTTTGTATTTACTTGTTTTTAATTTAGCCCGAGGCATTAAACCAATACTTGTGTTATTCTTTTCAAAGGCCTTCACGATACAGGCTTGGCTTAGTGTGAAGACCGCTGTTTAATTGCTTTCTACGTCATAAGCCCTCTCAACATTTTGCACCTTCATTTTGTACTAACCAACCTATCTAATTACCTTAAGTTTATAATACTTACAAATGTAAAGGTGTCTTTTGTTGCTAAATAAATTATTTTTCCTTTTTTTTTTTTCTTTTTTTTTTATCTATCTTTACATTTATCTGAGTTATATATGTATAACGATGGCTCTACGGCGTAGCGCGTAACGTCAAATAGGCAAGTCTACGCGGCACGCTCTGCTTTGCTTGACATTTGCTTGACATTTCAAGTTCTCTTTTTCGTACCGTTTTGTCATATTGTCCACTCCGGGTTGATGTTGAAGAGCTAGAAAAGATAAACTTGTAGAATATTTTTGCGTGTTTGATTGAACGATGACTGAATACTGAATACTAATAAGTTTTGTTTAAAGCTTATTGAAATCATCATCATCATTGCAGCCGTATATACGTCCACTGCTGAACATGGCCTCCCCCACAGACAGACCGAATACCTTATCATGTGGGGGGCATTGCCCATACTCACCACGCTGGGCATGCAGGTTGGCGAGCGCAGTTAGAGCTATCGTTGTTATAATGAGGGACGCTGCTGCCCATCCCCTAGCTTTTTTCCCTTAGTCGCCTCTTACGACATCCGCGGATAGGTAGATATGGAGGGGCCTATTCTTCAGCCGGGGCCACCACGGCCATACGGAAATTTACGGGAATTATTGAAATCAAACGGGTGTTTATCGCGTACCGTTTTTATATTTTATTCCCGACGTTTCAACTGTGTTGTGGGGGGGCAAAGTGCCCGCGATCAATCGGTTCAATGAATTCGGTTTGGAAAAAGTTTTGTTTAATACTTTCACTATTCTTTCACCGCTGGTCATAATTAGGTCCTTTTCAGGGCCACCATACCTCAACCTGGTCCCTGACCTAATACAGGTGACCAAGAAAGAATGAGTGATACGACAAGCAAGAACGCAGGTTTTTTTATACTTCTATCTGGTGGCAAACAAGCATAAGCCCACCTGTTGGTAAGTGGTAACCGAAGTCTGAGTAACATTTATATTGTTGGATGATATTTATTCAAATACCTTTCCTGTAAGCTAGATGTAAGATATATCTAATGAATAAGTTACCATTATTATTATTACAATTAAAAACAATTAATTATATTTTCAAGCACTAACTAACAAATGTTAATGTATGTAAAACAAGATATTTGCAGCGCCCTACAGGGTGCATGTACTTACTTAAGCTACCTTTACACTTAAGCTGTATCCATGTACATGTTGGCAATAAATGAATATGAATGAATGACGTTTATTGGTGTTCGTCTCGTCATGTCACAAGGTCCATTCTAAAAATCAGCGCTGCACCGTACTTCCAAGTTTGGTGCAGCTTATGCTGAGACTAGAACCTATTTGTCCCATATAACGCACAGGTACATGCACCCACCTACTATAATTTACATTCCTACCTACTTACCTAATTTGGTACTATAAAATATCAACCTATCCCTGGCAACTACTTATCTCTTTGTCTGATTTTTGTCTACTATTGCTATTATTTTTATTTATTTATTTATATTCTCAATAAATTTTGTCTGTATGTTGCCTGGGTAGGTGCGTATTAAAATATTATATTCTTTTCTGCAAATTGTCTATGCCTGTAAAGTGAACTTGTGCTTATGGGACGAATGAATAGTTTTTCTTTCTTTCTTTCTTTCTAATGAATAAAAGTTTCCGAACATACCAAAATTGTGAAAATAGATAGATAGATAGATAAATTGTTTATTTGACACATACACAAATACAGCACAGACAGAGATAAAAGCAAACAGAAGAAACAACAGTAGATAACAATCACACAAAATAAAATAAATAAAGCTTAGTAGGTAGGCAGGTTAACAGTAAAAAAAGACTAATACAAGTAGCAATACAACATACACAAGAGAGACAGCTGAACCATCTAAATACCGTATAATATAAAATGTATGTTTGAGTAGGTGGGTATTTTTGTGAATGAAATCTTATGTAGTGCAAATGCAAGTAGGAAGTCGCGACACTGCATTTTCACGAGTTATTGCATCTGCAGTGCTATTGAACCGCGAATGCAGTGTGCTATAACTAGTAGTTCTAGCTCTCATGACATCCCACTTTATCTGATTGTATAACTTTTTTTAAACCCTCCTTTGGACCTAGTTATCTTAGTGTCTGTGCTTTCTAGAAAATCGTAGTACAAACTGTTGACTTAGTAAATTCTATGCACATCTTTATGACGGTCCGATTTTATTTTTTAATTTTTTTACTCAAAAATGTGCTTTAACAATTCTAATCTACCCATGCTGTAGGCTAATAAGTAATTTAAAATTGACATATATTTTTTTAAATAACTACATCTAAGAATGTGTCCACTAACACTTTTCTTACTGTCTCTATTTAAGGGGAAGACACTTTGTTCTTGTGTTCTTGATAGCATTCGTTTGCTCTTCACTACACTACACTATTATTTAACACTAGTTCGAAAGGTTTTGTTCTTTTGAGTCTTCTCACTATGTCCGTGTTGTCGAGCCTGTGTTCGTGGGCTTCTGCGTATTTTTTATGACCTCGTCGACGAACTCGATATTTATCGAAAGTTATACTCTAACTAATAAATAAATAACTCCCAACAGTCACATACATAGTCCTGACCCCACACTAGGATTCCCTGTGTTGTGAGTATCAGAAACAACACTAGCCATGGTGCCACAACACCCTAACCCGGAACAAATATTTCCAGATCATCATTAAACATACAACGGCGATTCGTCGAAGTCGTGGAGATCTTCGCACGCTTCGCTCACTTGATCAACAATCACTAAATAAATAAAGTAATATCAAGGTGAAAAAAATATTGATATGCTATAGGAAGTAATAATACAACTTTTTGTTCAATTTCGGCGTAACTTACAACTTGCAAGACGCGTTGGCACTGTGTTTGGACTTGAGTTTTTTAAGCTTTTTCTACACGTGAAAACCTATAATTTCCATTCTGTTTGCGCGAAGCTATCCATAAGTTATTACTGCTGTTAGTTTTCCTACAAATAAATAAATAAATAAGAAAGCAACTTCGCAAGCTATCTTCAGTGAAATTCCAATTAAAACTGTTAACGCTCAAGAAAATGTACGGAATCGGAACAAAAACAGCAAATTCCAAATAATAGCAGCGAGTTTTTATAAGCTATTATTTTTTCCTTTTGAAACTGCATAGCTATCTCCTCGGCAGCTGGCTGCAAATAATAAAACGTGCTTCTAACTAACTAACTATCCCAAAAGCCATGTTCAAACGCACAATTACCAGTCTCTGGTACCCATTGTACAGGATATGCCTAGTTTGGGACCAGTTGACAGTGTCAACAGTGTGTGACAGTGACAGTCTGGAAGTAAAAAAAAAAACGAAAATGAAATGAAGAATTGCCTGGAGATAACCGCTGAATATTTGCAGACTATGCAAACATTTGGGCCGCAGCGGGAATCGAACCGTCGCGTCGAACCGAATGCGTCTCAGATGGGCTCGTCCGCTTCTTCTTCTTGTCGTGTCACTGATTCGTTCTTGGTCAGTGACCAGGTTGAGTTATGGTGGCCCTGAAAAACGCTTATGACCAAGCCCGCTGCGCCACCGAGGTCTTCAAACCGAATCAAAATACAGAGTGCACAAAGCTTATTTTACATGAAAGCTGGTTTAATGTGTCGTGGGCTTGCAGCAAGCCTCCCGGCAGTGTGCTCGCGGCCCGGCGGAGTACCAGGGCCGCATAGGATCCGGGAGGTGGGCGCGGGCCGACGCGCGCCAGGCGCATTGCAGGCGGGTGAACGGCCGAGCATCGATCCAGCCCCCCTACCCCGCAGCCTACGCGCCCTCCCCCCGCGTCGCAACTTGCGTAACCCCTCTCCCGCGCTTATGTAACTGACGCGGTGAATATTTCCTAATACACTCGTAAAAAGTTGTTTTTCGTTCTGTTTAGAAAACATTCTGTGCCTACTTGACTAGAAGAGGAAGTTTTGCGTAAATACGGGAGCTCTTGTTTACGTCGACTTGTACAAGTTTTGTAATAAAAATGAGGAGCATCTGTATTGTACTCCTTGATAGTATATTAATTTCCTCACTGCTTTGAACATTCCGGGCAATGAGACGACAGGATCCTAGTAAACAAAAAATACACGACCAGACTTTTCATTCCATATTTTCGTTTATTGGAAAGCCTCCATAGCTCACTTTTAGCCAAAGTATGTCCACAAAATGTAAGTATCCACTAATTGTTAGTAGTAATTTCTTCTCGATTCTTGATTTCCCATACCCTCTCTTTTATTATTTGTGTGTATTTATAATGTAAAATAAGTTAAGTGCATATTATAATACAAATAGTGCGTGATTATCAAGAAGTTTTTAATCTAACTACATGATAATGTGTTATTAATTAAGTTGTTATATTGTATGTAGGTTAGTTTGATATATGTACCGTAGAATAAGTTAAATAAGATCTGTAACTTTTCTATAGTCTGAAATAGTTGCATTATTATTATTAACCCAAGAACTTGCTTTTTTCTAGCCGTAAGTCCCTCGCAAAGGCTTTTACAGGAAGATTTCATTCTAAAAACAAACATCATAGGCAGCCTCATAGCTCAGTTGGTAGTAACTCTGCCTTCTGCGCTAGAGGTCGCGGGTTCGATTCCCGCACTGGACAAATATTTGTGCCTAACACAGATGTTTGTTTTGTGTCTGGGTGTTAAAATATATATCTATTATGTATATCAGTCTCTGGTACCCATAGTACAGGCTATGCCTAGTTTGGGATCAGTTGACCGTGTGTGATATGTCCGGAATATTTATTATTATTACTATCAATTAATCGGTTCTTGTAAGAAACTTGAGGAGTTCTGTGAAAACTAGTTCAATTATCAAAGAAAAACATGGAAGGAGCTGCACAAGTCCCTGTTGCTACTGTGTGCGGTTCTAGCGCGGTCACTGATACGTCGATATTCTCATAAGTTCTGACAGCCTGGTAGTTTCGGAAAAGTTACGTGACTGAAACGGAACCCTCTCCCGCTTGTAAACAGTGGCAATATGACATCATACTGAAACATACAGTACCCCAAACACAAATAACGCTGGCATTACACTTAGGATAAATAGTAAATCTATATCAACGATAATAACGCTATCGAGAATTTTGCTCGGGCCGCAGATTATAACTGTGCGAAAGAAAATATTTCCCGTATCTATTACTTTGTGAAACTATTGAGAAAATCAGATAATATGTATAATGTGTATAATTCACGATAGCGTTACGCTTACGATACTATAACAACTCTAAAAACAACGCAGAGCCTAAGCCGTTGGTCTTAAGAGACTTGAAAACAATTCAGTCGGTTTTTGTGAAAAAATCCAGTGTTGTCTTCTTCTTTAAACGTAATTTTTGTTATAATAATATTTCTCTTTAGAGATTAGTAACCAAACTGTGAACTGCAAAATCGTTTCCACCATTTTTACAATAATGTCATAAAAATGCTGTTTGTTTTCCAAACATGTAAAAAAATAAAAATAACTATAATTAGACCTAGATAGAAAGATAGATAGAAAATGCTTTATTGCACACCATAAAAAGTACAAACATTAACAAAAAAAAAAAACTAAACTATGTGATGAACAATGGGCGGCCTTATCGCTGAAGTAGCGATCTCTACCAGACAACCTTTGGATGGAGTGGACTGGATATGATTAAATAGGGGTATATCAGATGTACTTATCTATAATAAATTTTGATATAATGTTGTGCACACAACCTAAGGTTATCTATAATCATAAACAAAATTACGAATCTGACCTAAATAATCTAATGTTCATACAGAATCAGATGACAAAGCTTGCTACGGGCTACGGCGTAGCTCCGTAGCTCCGTAGCGGGGTTACGCCGTAGCCGGGGTGCGGTCGGCGACCCCTGGCCGTGAACGGGGGCGCGCCGGGCCGGCAACCCGCTCCCCGCAACCCGCACCCTGCACCCCACACCCCACACCCCGCGCCCTGCACACAGGGAAATTGGTGGTAGTAGACACGTGCGCGCCGCACCCCTCGATGTACAGGATGTTTTTAAAGTTGATTCTTTCTATAAATTGAATCAGTAGTAGTAGCGAGTTTGAAACTAGGTATACAATTTTGTTTACAATTTTGTTTTATGTTTTAGCAAGTGGATTTAAAGTGTATATTATATTGTACTGTAAATTAGTTTATTTACAGAAAGAAACTTAAAACTAATGGTAATATTATGACAAGGTAATATTTGGGTGATTCTTCGGAAACTCAGTTTTTGTCTGACTTTCGTGGCACATTTTTTTTTGTTGAAATTACACATAATGACGAAATATTCTATATGTTGATTTGATTACTAATTTATTGGTAGTGGAGGGAACTTTATTGGCCTAACGGTTACGAAGTTATTCAATTTTAAAATTATGGTGTCCATGGAGATCAACATTCATACCACCGAAATCAAATATACAAAATTATTGAACTTTAATGTGTTGAAATGTACGTTTTGTTTGAACTAGCCTATTACAATCATTCTAAGAAGGAATTTCGGGTAGGGGTTTATAATAAAAAAGGTAGTAAGCAGATAAAAATATATTAATTTTCTTAAAACTAAGGAACAAAATTAAATATTGTTATTAAATATATAAACTAAGAGAGTATTACAAAAAATCTAACATAAATTATCACGTTTTTTCAATCACATGATCACATGAGATCAAACAATCTTATAAATAATCAGTCACGTTTCTAGATACTAACGGTGGAGTTATACCTAAATTAATAGTAAAATAGGCTTATCTAATCCCTCCCATATTCATTGGTTATAAGCTATATGTATTTACTTCGAGCATTGCAATTTGAGCAAACCTGGCTGAAGTTATTTTGATTGAGATAAAACAAATTATTAACCAAAATCACAATAACAATATTATCTATGTATGTTAATAACACTGGCCGTGGTGGCCCCGGCTGAAGAATAGACCCCTCCATATCTACCTATCCGCGGATGTCGTAAGAGGCGACTAAGGGAAAAAAAGCTAGGGGATGGGCAGCAGCGTCCCTCATTTTAACAACGATAGCTCTAACTGCGCTCGCCAACCCGCATGCCCAGCGTGGTGAGTATGGGCATATCCCCCTACATGATAAGGAATTTGCTCTGTCTGTGGGGGAGGCTTTGTTCAGCAGTGGACGTCGAACGGCTGAAATGATGATGATATGTTAATAAGCCCGCAAATTTGATTTTCGTGGGTTTCACTGACCTTTCGTGTACTTTTTGTCCACGAAAAACATGGAAATCAAAACCACGAAAATCAGAAAAAAGTTGAAAATCCTAAATAATTTCTTAATTTGCTGGTTTATGTTACATTGATGTCTGCAGTAGAAATTAGGAACACAAAAAGCATATATTATTAAAACAATTAAACCAATAGGATTAATATGAACGAATTTATAGTCAACATGGTAATCAGAACTTGCGGTATACCAAGCCACGGAAAGTGATTACTTATCGTAATTTCGAAGCGACGCGGAGACATGGACACGTGCTGTTCTCACCACTGATGGATCGCGACTGACAGTTTGTCTCTGTCTAACAACTATTCACGTAGTTACTAAAGTACAGTTTTTATGAATGAATTAGTGCGCGCCATGGCTATCAGAGCTAAACATCGGACGCGAAGTTATCTAGTTGTATCTTATTAACTAAAGCTAATTTTTGCGTAGTAATAGTGTCTGTTAAGCCAGTAACTATCTGGTTTATTGTGAACCTGTGTGAAATAGTGCTATTATTTAAAGGAAATGAGATAAAAAATTATTAACACTAGAACATGAGGTCCGGACGCACCACAAAAATCAGTATTTCCAAGGTTTTTATTTATTTTTACTTATTTAGAACAGGAAAATTAAAAAACTAAAATAGGCCCCCCCTATTACTTTTGGCTAATCTTACTATCTGAAAAAGAATCATAGGGCTACGGATACTTTTTATGTGTTTTTTCGAGTCGGACACGTATTTTTGAGCCCTCTGAGAATTACCCATTTACAAAATACACAAGAAACAGTTAAGCCATCTAAATACCGTTACAAACGATCTATAGATAGCTCAACTGATCCAGATCACTACCAGTCGGAAGCGTCCCCAAGACGCTGGCGGAATTTCCACGCTGGATGGCAATGCTAATTCGCTGGGCCAAATAAGAGCCAGCTCTCGGGTCACGCGTCGCTTCGATCAGACGTCCTGATATCTTTTTGAAAACCCGGAGGGCCCCGTTTCCCCACGGACCCAGGGTATCAACCCCAAAAGGCTCAAATATGTAAGCCCTATCAAGACTAACTTATTTGCGCCTTTTGAGATCCTCGGCCGTATATCATTATATATTATATATTATTATATCATTTTGTAATGTTGGAACTTATTGAGAAATAAGATAGAAAAATATTTTTGCAGTATTTTATTTCTCTTTATTATTAGTTTAATAAAAACCTATTCTATTTCCAGTGGTTTCAGTAGGTTTCTTGACCTACGATCACTTCGTTTCATCGAATCAGCTAGGATATATGTAACCGTTACTTATAACAAAGCCTCTTTACTCTTATGTTTTGGAGTTTCTCATATAGACAGTACATCATTTGTAAATTTTCTTTCCAACTCTATGGTATTACCCGATTCCCGAGTCCGTAATTTTCTAATTACTCTTTTGCCGTGAGTCATGAAAAGTGAATAATAGCTTGACGGTTTATGCACGGGCGCTTTTCGTGACATCATACAAAAACGGTAAGCTATCACGGTTTACACAGGTTATCTCAAGTGAGTAACTCACAAACATTAGGCCTCAGACTATCAACCTCTAGCTACCCACAATTCTCAAAAGTACTACGACACTCTGTACCGCATTACCCACACCAACAGAAACGCACACAGCTACCCTTCGTGTCTATGACGCCACACCCCCGAGAACCTACAGGGCACGGCACTCACACACTCACAGAAAAGAAGGAAATCTGCGCGTGTGTGGTAAAAGAGATGTCGAGAACGGAAAATTGTTCACTAGTATGCGCGCGGCACGTTGTGATAACCCTGGATGTTTGGTAGTGTGCGTGGAAAATGTATGTTAATGTCTTACTTCCGCGTTTTCGTGTATTTGTGTCACGCACACAGGGGCAACGTAGCCTCGTGTTGGTATAGGGTGGATCTGTGTGAGTGGGGTGCATCGACTTCCCTTCCTGTTCCGCAAGGTAAACGGCCTCAGCTCTGATTTATGTGCTCGCGTGGAACGCTGACGTTACCCGCACCCGCACCACTACTTTTATTATAATGATTGATCAATACGTTTGTTAATATGCAAATTGGGGTAAGTATTACGACTTTATAGTCACGCATTGTGACAACTGAATATTTTTGTATCTGCTGGGGTACATTACGTCAGCGTGGCGGTAACACTCTGAGGCTTGAGGTTTTTTTGGAGTTATACGCGTTTCCTTATCACCTTAATAATAGAGTCGATTTTTTAACTGTCTTATCGTACACCAACGTACACAGTACACAGTTTGCCCAACGGAATTTAGCAAACTATGTAGTTTCGAAGCGCAAGACATTTTAGGAACCGAAATCGCCTCTACGTATCCAAGCGGCTAAATTAATGTTGGTTTGTTGGAACTGTACATCATCATCATCATTTCAGCCGTATCATGTGGGGAGATTTGCCCATAGTCACCACGCTGGGCATGCAGGTTGGCGAGCGCAGTTAGAACTATCGTTGTTAAAATGAGGGACGCTGCTGCCCATCCCCTAGCTTTTTTCCCTTAGTCGCCTCTTACGACATCTGCGGATAGGTAGATATGGAGGGGCCTATTCTTCAGCCGGGGCCACCACGGCGAACTGTACAGCTTGTGATAATTTTTTGCTTTTTTTTTTTCTCGTTTCGTTACTCAATCCGCATGCACACGATGCATAATGATGATGTTTGAACAAATACTAGGTTAGGTTAGGTTAGGTTAGGTTAGGTTAGGTTAGTTCGGTAGGTTCAGTGGCAGATTTGCCCTAAGGCACACTAGGCCCGGGCCTAGGGTGGCCAGATATTAGGAGCGGCAAATAGTGACCAAAAAATCACTGATGATAGCAGGTTGCGGGAAGTCAATGGATGGAAAAGGCTAAAGACCGTTCGTCGTGGAGCTCTTTGCGGGAGGCCTATGTCCAGCAGTGGACTTCTACAGGATGATGTTGATGATTTAGATAAAGTTGGCAATAAAGTACCTAAATTCATTATGTACCTAGTCTATATGATGGGTGCTGAGAAAGGAGCGGCACATGGCCTGGGGCCTAGAGCGGCCAAGACTGCAAATCCGCCACTGGGTAGGTTAGGCTTCACCTAGTTTCTAAGACGTTTCAAAGTGATCCTAGTGATTTTATTGAAATAAATGCCTTTTGACTTTGACTTTGACTTTGAATAAACATACAAATATACAACGCCGATTCTTTGAGAGATTTCACGAGTTTTTGTAGACCTTTGCTCGCTCGATCAAAAATTTCAGCCAGCGTAATTCCAACTAAGCGTATTTAGTATCGCATTGCCGCTTTCGTGCACAATTCTTGTTGCTTCAACATAACACAGTCGTGTATTTCCGAGAGCCTTTCATTTAATAAGGGAGACGCAGAATACGCTTCTGTGAACTCAAAGTGCACTTCGTAATACACGGGTACAAATTCGAGCACCTAGAAGTAACAAAGCAACTGCGTTATAGGAAATTCTTCTTTAACAATATTAGTAAAAATATTTTCTTTGCTTGATTTAATAGTTTTTGAACACCCGACAGTCACATACGTAGTCCTGACCCCACACTAGGAAGGAAGAAAAGGAGGAGATTGCATCAGTTTTTTTTTTAATATACAAAATAACGTTTGACCACAATCTCACCTGATGTTAAGTAATGATGTGGTCTACGGTGTAGCACGTTTGCCTAGAAGAAACCTATTCACTCTGGTCTTGTAGACACCCAAATTATAGGTATTCGGAAACACAGACGCCGGCAACGAGTTCCACTCTTTGGCTGTCCGCATTATAAAGGTAAATGCAAAGCGCTTGGTGCGGCAAGGTGGCATATCAACCATGAACGGATGTCGCGTCTCCGTGCGTCTGGTTGTCCGATGATGGAAAGGGGATGGGGGGACTAAATCAAAGAGTTCAATCGCACACTCTCCGAAATGTATCCTATAAAAGACCGATAGGCTGGCTACTCGGCGACGATGATCGACGCTCAGAAGCTTAGACTCAACTAAGTCATCATTACCTATGAGTCTTTTGGCTCGTCTTTCTATGGTTTCGAGGGCCTCAAGCTGGTATTTGGCTGAACCGTCCCAAAGGTGTGAACAGTACTCTATACACGAACAGACTTGTGCATATCAGTACATAGAGAAGAGCTACATACACTCTTAATATTATTATTCTGAAATTCTTTAATGCAGAAACTTTATACATAATATGGTTATTTCAAAAGTCATGTACATAGGCGATCTTAACCCTAACAAGAGTTTTCTTCTAGCAAACCTTTGGGGCTAGATAATATGTTTTGTGTGCAAAAATTTGTTGTTTTTTTCCAATGCCAAATGTCGAATTTCCAAATGTCTTAGAACAAACTTTATTTACATTCGGGGTAGAATAAGCCCCTTTCGGTATCATCATCATCATCATTTTAGCCGTACGACGTTCACTGCTGAACATGGCCTCCCCCACAGACAGAGCAAATTCCTTATCCTTCCTTTCGGTATAGTTTACATATAATGATTCACCTCTTATAATTATATTAAGTACCTATTTACTACCTACATTAAGCAGTTTTCTAGAATTACTTGTTCTATCAACACCTCATAGAAATAGCGTATGGTTCCGGCTTAGCCCTAGGTATCACCCTAGGTGTTTAATTGCATTACTCGCGTTTCATGGAGGCCTGGACACCGTAGGGTTACGGGGCCAGTAGTACTTTAATGAGGTCGAGGGTCCTCCCCTGCGCTGATACAGTGCCATGGGTTATTAGCCATGGTCTCATGGATGAGTGACCTCTCGGAGCATCATGAAAAACATGTTATGTACCTATGTGTAATTACCTCATTATTAATACAGCCAGCATCATTTTTAATTACATTTAAAACTTATACAAGTTAATCATGCCTTGACCATTTTTAATATATTTATGGGAATGATACCAGTGAATAACAGTGATACGGTACTTTATTGAACAGTGACCAGTTTGAGTTATAACGCCCTGTAAAGAGCGTATGACTCTTTACAGGGCCACCGTAGCTCTAACTGCTGGTGAAAGAACCAGTGTGAAAGGAAAGAAGGATCTTCTATAACTTGTAAAGCAGGCTTTGGCAGAGCTTCTATAATTCTTTCTATAACAGACTTGGACAAACAAACAAGTAGAGCCTAGTTGTATCGATGTATCGGCAGAGCGAACAGTATCGACGCCGTACAAATATTGGCACGTCCGGCCGTCTGCTATGGTGACACAACTACTGCAGAGTTGGAGGGCTCATAAATTCTCAGCAAACCTTTTTTTTTTGTTATACAACTTAAGTGGCAAGAAAGTATACAGCCCACCTGTTGGTAAGCGGTTACCGTAGCCTATGAGCGATTGCAATACCAGAGGTATCACGCACGCGTTGCCGACAACGAACCCCACCACCCCTAAAGAGCTCTGGCAACCTTACTCACCGCAGAAACACACCACTATTATATGACACCTCACTTCATGGATTTGTATTTTTTTCCCCTTTAGACCCTTGCAGCTCCTTGGCAGTTTTAACTCATATTCTTACTATATAGTACAACCTATTGACCTACTTGACCTTTACTTTTTGATTAATAAGTTCATTTGTATAAATCTCTCTTCCGGGTTATGACGTCTGCGCAGTCTTATCAACCGCGCAGTCTTAGACCACCCTACCCTAAGCCTGTATCTTGGGTCTCAGGAGTACGAGTTACCGTTGAGTATCAGCGAACGTGTGTTTGGCTAACACACGTTCGCTGATACTCATCCTGTTATGTACAACTCAAACGGTAACTCGTACTCCTGAGACCCAAGATACAGGCTTACACGCCTAGTTTGGTCCTCGACGACAACTCAAAACTTGGTCTATGAAAACACTGTCTTGTACCTACCAATTATCATGTGTATCATTTTGGCAATAAATTATCTTTATCTTTTTACTAAATTCCTGATTCAGATCGGATTGACAGTTCGAAAGTTATGCTCTAAAGGCCTATTCCTTCCTGTCGTGTCACTGATTCTTTCATGGTCATCCTGTATTGTGTAAGTGACCATGTTGAGGTATGGTGGCCTAAGGCCTATTTAAACCAAACGAACATAGAGCGCTGGAGCTTAGAACAAAAGCATTGCTTCTCATTGCTTTATCATTCTTTCTTTCTTTGTGAACGCAGACAGAACTACGAAAGAATGCTCTACGTTTATTCATCATCATCATCATCATCATCAGCCTGATAAAGTCCACTGCTGAACATAGACCTCCCCCAAAGAGTGCCAAGACGAACGGTCTTGAGCCTTCTCCATCCACCGACTACCCGCAACCTTCACAATGTCGTCGGTCCATCGGGCGGGGGGCCTTCCAACACTGCGTCGTCCGGTTCGTGGTCGCCACTCGAGAACCTTTGTTCCCCAACGGTTGTCGGTTCTGCGAGCTATATGGTAATTTAACGTCTGTTCTCACTAAAAGAATTTGATAGGGCGGGGATCGAATGAGCATTCGCTCGTCTGATGTAAATCGGCCTTAAAAAATAAACATACAAACAGACAACGCCCTAATGATTCACCTTAAATGATTTACCTTAGCGCTCATAGGCTACGGTAACCGCTTACCAACAGGTGGGCCGAATGCTTGTTTGCCACCTCTGTTGTATAAAAAAAAACGCCGAGTCGTCCAAGTTGTTTGAGACATCTTTGCTCACTCGATAGGCTCAATAAGGTCGCGGTTTTTACATTATCAATAATACCTTCTACATTATTTATGAAGCTTGTTTCAAATAAACAATTCATAACAAAAAGTCAACAAAACAGTCCCTAGTTTTAAGTATTTCTCGATCACTGACAAATTATTAATTCATCCCCTTCATCTCGATACATTCTTATCAAAAAGTCCAGTAAAAACAAATAGGGGTGGGCAAGAAATGCCGGCAAAACAAACGGAGGGTAAAAAGGCTCACCAAGTCACCATCCCCTTGTTGAATATTTGATCAGTTTTCACTAGTCTACGATACAGATTCGCAAATTGATCAGCGCGGCTGTCATGGTCCTGTCTGTACTTTGGAGTGTTTATTTGGGGACGGAAGGGGAGCGTCAACGTGATGCGGTGGACTTGTTTTAGACTTGCACGTAGGTATCACGGTTTTTTTTTTCTAGAAACTCATATCTGTTGCTATTATATTGCAACAACCTTTAAATCTAAAGCATTTACAATTACATATCCATTTACAATAATATTAAACAATTTTAATGTAGTCCAAATGACTGCCATTATACTAACCTGAAAGATTTAAAATAAAAATATTACCAATTATAATGAAACAACAAAGTTTGTCTATTAAGGTGAGGGTTTAATTATTTTATGATTTTTGAATTGTTTTTTCTCAATAACCTTAAAACGCACAGTTTTGATTTTTATGACAAAGATAACTTGAGCGTTTTATTTACGTAAATCCAAGACAGAAACGCGATTGGTAAAACTTTTCTCGATAGATTTATTTTTTAAAGTTGGGTCCTCTGTAACAGTTTTTTCGAAAATACTCTGAGACTATCTAACAAAAATAACTTTTTTTTAAATATTTTGTTAGACAATAGCATTGGGTACCTAAATCCAAGACACTTTTAAAAAAAAAAAAGATAGTTTTTGAAATAATCGATATTTTCTTATATTTCGCTTACGTCGATTACTTTCGAGCGCCTTCTAACGCTTGCTATCTTTTTCCGCATTCAATTACAGTACATAGCGCTGTTACTTTCTTCACTCCGCCCACTCGGCAATTTATTATGATTTTTGTATCCTCTTAAAAACTATGTGCATGTCCACCAATAGGTATCACGGGTTATACCCATTCAGTACACTGAGGCAATTTAATCAACATAAAAGGTGATGCATAATATGATTCTGTTGTTGGCAACAACTGGGCGACGCAGTGTTGGAAGGCCCCCCACCCGATGGAAGGTTGCGGGAAGTCGGTGGATGGAAAAGGCTCAAGACCGTTCGTGGTGGAACTCTTTGGTGGAGGCCTATGTCCAGCAGTGGACTTCTACAGGTTGTTGATGATGATGATGATGTTGATGCCATGTCGCAGTCCTTAAGCTTAAAAACGACATCAAACCAACTGAAAAGTTCGCGTCACTTCTATCTATATATCTATCATGGATTGATAGATAGTGGATCGAACCAGGTAGGCAGAGCCAATTCTTTGGTGACCTCGGTGGCGTAGTGGGCGAGTGCCCGCAAGGGGTGCGGGTTCGGTTCCCGATGCGGGTTTTTTTTTTGCATGATTTGCAAATATTTGATTCGAGTCTGGGTGTTGTGGTACAGTCGTAGTTTCTGATATGTGACTGTTGAGTGTTAATAATAATAATAATAAATATTCTGGACATATCACACATTGTCAACTGATCCCAAACTAGGCATAGCCTGTACTATGGGTACCAGAGACTGATATACATATATATTTAACACCCAGACACAGAACAAACATCTGTGTTAGTCACAAATGTTTGTCCAGTGCGGTAATCGAACCCGCGACCTCTAGCGCAGAAGGCAGAGTTACTACCAACTAAGCTATGAGGCTAGTCAAAAAAAATGTATATTAGTGTGTGTACAGTGTTATAAATGAAAGGGGCTTCTACACCCGATTGGCAAGATGAATGATCTGTTCTTCTACCGATGTCCTCGATTTGGATTTTATCACGTCGTCACGCGTCTTGAAACTCTCAGCATAGCTCTCTCCATAGCTGATAAAAGCCACCTCGAAGTTTCGATCATCATTCCCATTTTGTTTATTTATTTTTGGTAAACCTTCGGCACAGAGAAAAACATTATGGAATCTTAAATACTTATATGTATAGCTTTAGGCCATTTTAAGGTCACTGATAAATACATATTGGATAACGGATTTGCTTACACAATAACGCCGTGTTCATACAATGTGATCCAAATGTATTTCAAAATGATCCTTATCTCTACTGGATAAAGTCAATTTTGAGTTTGACTTTTACGTCCTCTCGTCCTGATTATCTATGCAGGACTATGTCATACTGTTGGGAGTTATTTATTTATTCTCTGCCGTTGTAAACTCTATGGTAGAATCCCCGAGATATTTTTTACTGCAAGATAGAAAATATCAACGGTTTTACTCATGTAGGTACAGTAATCAGTAAAGTGTATGTAGGTGCGCCTCCTACAGGTGAAGACATATTTACTTGTAGTTCGTCAGCCTTTGGCCATCCATCTGCCTGTTTTTAATTAGTGTATAACGTTTTGGCCTAGTGGGAGGTACCCTAACTTTCGATCCGAATGTCGTAGGTTCGAACCCGGTTCGAAACATCAATGAGTTTTTCTGGGCGAAAAATTTTAGTGAAGGAAAAAATCGTAGGGGAACCAGTAAGTATTCTTAAAGTGGCGATGGGCTTGCAACCTGTCACGTATGGAATACTCATGCAAAACATGGGCATGTGCCAAAATGTTTGGACGTGCCTCTGACCCCCCCTTAGACATCTTCAAGGATCTGACCGCCTGTAGATCTGAGAGGATGTCTGTCTACCAATCATGAGCCTATTTCATAGTTTCTTTTTCTTTTAATGTATAAATGAATAAATAAATAGCCGACACTACCACTTGGCTACCACAACCAATCTATTGCACCAGCTCATAAAATATGCGCCTGTCATTCAGTCGCCACATTGGCTACCTTACTCCTCTAGCTGCTCCGTCATGAAATATTCCTCTAGTGACTTCCTACTTCCCGAAAGTTTCAATAAAACGTTGCCATCGAGACAAATAATGAAATCTGCCACTCAAGTATATCTTCGTGTAAAGAGTAGGGCTTGCTTGCAAAGCTGTGATGAAAATAGCCGGTTCTGCTTGAACCGCGGTTTGGAAGAAATAGGTTTATTTTAAGATTATAATTTATTATAATTCTTATTAAAAATTCTTGTGTAAAACGTATTCCGTAACTAAATAACCGTACTAATATTATACTCCGTACTAATATTATAATTCAGAAAAGGGCTAATTCTTTCCACAAAAAATATATATTTTTTTAATATTTCCACGAATCAATTCATTTATTCATGCTCCATGTACATAGTCAGCTTAGATGGTGTTTTTTAGCATAAAGTAGGTAAGTACAAACGGCGCTGCAAATTTTGAAGTCATATATTTAAAAAAAAAAACAATCAAATCAACTGTTTTTGGTAATTTTGCCATCTTTATAACTAGGTAACTAGCTTTAACGTACAAGAAGTCCGACAAAATGATTGCTACATACCTATAACAGCTGAATAATTGAGTTAGAACTGATTTGACTCCAAAATAGGGTAATACCCCAATGTAAGGTTTTTCTTATTTTTATTTATAATAATTGTTTATTAAGTGCCCTACCTGAGTTACTTATTTATTTAAACCTGGGTAGGTACATACTTTTATGTTGCTGTCCTGTCTTTTGTTTCCCTATTTTTAACCTATTGTTTTGTTTCTTCCTGTCTTCTGTCTGTGTTCGTCAAATAAACTTATTTCATTTCGAAATGGCTGATTACGTCATAGCGGTTTTTCAATGACCGGAAAAGACGAATTTCCATAAGTCGTAGAACATACTTTATTCACAATTGAGTGTAAAATAAGCCCCTTTCGGGATAGTAAGTATGCGTATTGTGAATCACCTTGTAGTCCTACTCATAATATTATACTTATCCCAACACTTTGGACTCAGGCAGGCATCGACCGTATTATTTAAGGTTAAATAAATAAATAAATAATCAGAAATACGAGGATGATATTCGGCACGAAGCACCAAAATGAAAAAGTTATTGACACTCAAGATTTTGTTTTCTGTTTTTTTTTAAACAATCCAGTTTCATTCCGGCTGAAGAAATGTGCTAATGGGGCCGGAGTTTAACTCAAAAAGCCGGTTGCGATGCCACCCTACTTAGGCGCAAGGGTGCGATGGCCACAGCTTTCGCAACAGTGCGCCATGGGTACTGTACTATGACGTACCCTGTGGCATGGGGCCGCATGACCCAGTTACCAGCGAGGGTGCTGGTCTAACCATCGATCCCTGGGCCCATGTCGCAGCCTGATTCACGAAGGTAAGGTAGGTACATGCGAGAAAAAATTATATCATCATTTTCTGTTCGACATTACATACAATTAAATGCAGTATTATTCCCTATACCTACGGGTTCAAATGAGCTTAAACTCAATGAATCAGCTGTTTTAGGTAGCAATCTTGATTCCGAACTTCTTGTACGTACATTTAGTTATTAGTTATAAAGATGATAAAAATACGAAAAACAGCTAATTAGAGAAAGTTTGTGAATAAAACTGAAAAAAATTAAATTGAAATATTCATGTTTTTTTAATATTATTTCTTTTTGTTGATAGATTAGAATAACCCCCTTTCGGGATGGTATACATGTTATGAATCACCTTGTATAAGAATAGGTATACCTACGGAACACGATGTGCAGGTAAGTACAAAATGTTACCTACCACCTTAATAAGACTTATTATGTAGCAAGTTCGCAACAAGTAGGTACAACATACCGGCACATAGGTACCTTCGAATACAGGTTAACCAGAGGCAGGTGGTCACAAAGCAATAACCGATGGAGTCCAATAACACGGGGCCTATTCTCGGAGCAGGGTTGGGGACCTGGTGAGGTCGCGGTAACCTTTCACTTTTTATTGGCCACCCATTGTCTTGAGGAGAATAAGATACTTGAGGCTTTTGAAAGGTATATAGGTATCTTGCTGTACCTAAGCTCTCCCTCACTGCCTTATTACTACATAGTCTACATACCTACCTAACTCTAAATCTGACAAAAACAGAAAAAAACGATAACAGGCAGTCTCAGACAGCACGTGTTACTGCGCACTTAAATTTATGGAATAGAAAAACTAATTGGTTTATGACCGCGTTCGAACCTACGATCTTGGTATCGAAAGTTGGGGAACCTCCAACTAGGCCAACACGGCTTCTAAACTTACACAAAAATAGAGAACTAGGTAGTAAGTCCACAAAGCGACAAAATCCTCATTTCAAGGATGAACGGCCCGAGCTTTGTTTGTCTACAAGAGTGATTTTGAATGCCTATTCTTGGTGTCTTCTTGTGAATATCATTTCACAATGTAACAAGCTTCATCACAAAAGGCCGGCTCCGATTCTCCCGTGAGAACATCGCGCGACATGACACACAAAGCGCGTCATTCGCCACCGAAAAGCGACACAAACTTGATCGGCAGACATTAAAAAAAATACTAAAATATCCACGTGGACGCACCTACACCTGGTCCGTCTTTTGATGCTTTCAATCTGAGCAGCTGCCGGCATTATCCTAGATATCGCCTTGAGAAATCCCTCAAGACGATGGACAACAAAGACGGTCGGGTGTCAGCTGTCGGCCAGCTTGCACCATAAAAAATAGGCCAATAACTCCGATGGCGAAAAAAAGGAGTTGAAGAAATGTTAAAGAACCGGCAGGTGTGTGTCAGCTGCGCGCAACGCACCTTTTGTAATAATTGCATTGCGGAGCCCGTTCTGTTTACCTCCTTGCCGGTGGAACACATTTTTGTATCGTTTTGTGTCGGCGAATGCTATCATAAAACTTGCATACAATGTTTGCGTGCTATCTTATTTGCTCTACAGATAGGCAACGAGACTGCCGTGGCGCAGTGAGCGAGTAGCCGGCTGTTTGTGATCCACACATTCGAAAACCTAGCTAGCCTAGCTAACCTAGCTAAACCTTCTTGGTCCTACTACAACAGGACAGACATGGTGAGATTTCCGGTGAATTACAGGTAAGTAGGTACATGAGACTTACCAACGCATTTCTTAGGGGTCGGCAACGCGTGCGTGTTGCGTTATATTGCAAGCGTCCATAGCCTACTGTAACCACTTACAAACCGGTAGTACCCTTTTTGCCACCTTAGTTGTAATAAAAAAAACTCAACCCGGTTATCGCCATTGACAGTCAATGAGTAAAATACAAAATCCTGCGAAATCACACCAAATAAAACACCTTGAACAAAACTGGCTTTCCGAAACCCTTAATCAAAACGTTCCAGCGTTGCAAAGCGAACTGAATTACCTATAAGCAAGCCAAACAAAAAAGCCGAAAGCTGCAATCACGCGAGCACAACACGTGTCGGCGCATCTGCTGCCTAATTAACCTACCTGCACCCGCGCCGGCGCCGACAGGCTATGGCGCTCGGAATATCCACATTTAAGTTGGGTGTTGTTCTGACCGAAGACAATCAAAAATAAAAACTGCTATGGTAAATCAAGGTGATTCATTATCTGAATACATCCCAAAAGGGGCTTAATTTGCAATAGACTTGGAAAGACGACTGTTTTCATTTTAAAAACTACAAAAATCTGCTGTGGACTTGCCTCATAGCTCAGTTGGTAGTTACTCTGCCTTCTGCGCTAGAGGTTGCGGGTTCGATCCCCGCACTGGACAAACATTTGTGTGATTAACACAGATGTTTGTTCTGTGTCTGGGTGTCAAATATATATATTTTAAGTATATCAGTCTCTGGTACCCATAGCACAGTCTATGCCTAGTTTGGGATCAGTTGACCGTGTGATATGTCCGGAATATTTATTATTACTTATTTATTTAATATTGTTGATACAATAATCCCATTTCGGGATAGGTAGTTACGGAACACGTTGTATTAGGTCTCTTTTGTGAGTGAGTTAAGTGACATAGATACTCATTGAGTGAGATATTACACTCATTGTAGGCAATGTCACGCCGCCATCCTGAATGAGAGGGTGAGGCTGGTTGCACAGCATCAGAATATTTGTGTAAGAAAAATTATAACAACCCAAGTAAAGACGTTCGTTCCGTCGATATTCCTAATCACCAATTAGTAAGTACCGTACCTACGTTCATCTGATTGGTAGAATTATTTTTTCTGACATGCATTTTCGGATGTAAGAGTACTGGAACTCGCAAATCTATGTTTTCATTTCATTAGGAATGTTACATTGGATACTTGTACAGGTAACCTTGGTAACGACTAAAATAATAAGTCAATTTAATATATTTTCATTTATTCAACAAAACATTGTTTAACCCTACATTACTTTGAAAGGAAATACAAATGAAACCACGATGGACTATCATTAATGAACATGTGTATCACCATAAGTAGGTACTATACTATATGTAGTATCGACCAAACGGCCACACATGCATTAGAAACGTCTTAACTAAAGATACGCGTATTTACAAAATTTACATAAAACGAGTTGATTAACAAAACCGTGTCCTAGAAAGTCGATCTTATATGGCTTAAATTTACAAGAGTTGATTTACAAAACCGTGGCTGAGAAAGTCGATCTTCAATTTACAAAAGAGTTGATTAACAAAACCGTGACTGAAACTAGATCTTAAATAGCTCGGGATAAATAAGCGAATATTTTGAGTGTAGCTACAATATAAGAGAAAATTCACAATTCTTATAAAACTTTGAAGATTATTTTATTATTGTCTTCGCATCAAAAGTAGAAAGACTATTTTCAAGCCGGAATATACACTGCCGGAAAACGAATGCTTCTGGCACGGAGTATAATCGAAAAGCTTTTTCCAACTACATAGAGATCTAGGTATATCTATTTGCACCAAATAATATTTAGCTCAACAGAAAACTTTCATCAAAAAAATATAATTTTATTTTGTTGCGTTTTCTTCGTAAACCTGTAAAGAGGCACACATAAAGGAAATTACGCTAAAATGTTGGTGCAAACAGCCATAAGACCTTAGTGATTCTGACCAACTAGTACGTCCACGATTTTAGATTCGCTTGGCGCCACAAACTAGCTAACCTAATATTTAAGTAAAATTCGAAGTTTTACAGTTCTATAACTAATGTTTAAGCTAATTTGAACTTTAGTGTGAACTTATTAAGACAGTTCGTAATTTTCTAAATTATAGTTAGCTTTGTGGCGAGCGAATAACCAAATAGTATGTTCGGTGAATTTCTATGGATTTTACAAAATACAGACTAAATAAATGACTTTCTATGGAGATACAAAATATTTACAAAATGATTTTAAATAAATCTATAATGATTTATGATTGTCACAATAATGTGCAATCAAAACTAGAGTTCAATACACTAAAACCCAGAATTATTAACCCAGGTTCTGCCCTTATTAATAAAAACAATGTCACGCCAACACGAAGCATAGCATTGCCTTTCTAATGTCAGCACTAAAATAGAACAAGAAAGACAGCTAGAGATATTTCAGTCTAAGGCTCGTATTCAGAGACACGACTCAAGCATAGATTAATTCACAGATCAGCTGAACTCTACTTAAGTATTGATTCTCTTCTCAAACATAGCTTTTATTCAAGAACGGTACTTAAACTATTCTCAGCTGAATCGAGTCTCAGATCTGAACTCAAATGTTCTCGTTTACATTTTGATTTATTTATAATTTTCGATCCGTTTTACGCAGAAATACAAACAGCCAGGGTGGAAATAGAATAGAACAATAAAGTGAAGTATAAATATGCATCAAAGTACGTGTAACGGAACGAAAATATCATTTGATTAATGTCAAATCAAATATAAATTCAAGCACCGATTTCGTCTGATTGACGTTTCAGAATAAGCATTTACTCAGGTGAACTGTGATCATTGAATCTATACTTAAGCACTGTTCAAGAATTAGAATCTCGCCTCAAATCGAGATTTAAGTACAGATCAATGCTCGAGTCTTGTCTCTGAATACGAGCCTAAAAATGCACGCCCCTCCACTAAATGTATTATTATAATTATGTAATGTAATTATTATTCATTGAAAAACTCTATGTAAAAATCAGCTGTTTTGGGGTTTGTCAAATCAGTTCAAACTCAATGAATCAGCTGCTTTATGTAGCAATCTTGATGCTGAACATCTGGTGGGTACGTTTTTTAATTAGTTATAAAGATTATAAAAATACCAAAAACAGGTAAATTGAGAAAGTTTGGGAAAAACTAATTACAAAAAAATTGATGTTTTTTTTGCTAATGTTCTCTTCTTGTTGATTGAATATCCCCCTCGGGATTAACATGTCATGAATCACGTCGTATACACATGTTTTGAATGTGTGCGTTAAGATATTGGGGGGGGGGGGGGGGGGGGCGTGCATTTATAGAATGAAAGATCTCTACCTACTTATTAATAAGGGCTCAACCGTTTAGCTATAATGAGCAGTACTATACAATTACAAGCAAGATATACAACACAAATGTTTTAAAAAAATAATATGTTTTTGTAGGCACCATTGCGTACCATTATTTTAGATTATATTAAAGATTTAGGATGATCTTATTTTTAAGTGCTTAGGTGCCGTCATATTTCAAATACGTGCGTAACGCCATAATCCACACACAAATACGTTGTACCATAGGCACATTCCCACACACATTCAATGTATGTTTATATCAAGAATACTAAAGCGGGCTACGCACATTCAGTTTACGATTCAGTGGTCAGGGCGATTTAGGTGTAAAATAAGCAGATAAATTGTTATGACAAAACTATAACGTGTGCACAGTAGAAGGAATTAATTTGTTCAATTGAGCTAGCATGTTGTGAACTGAACAGGGAAAACGCTCAGTAAAAACTGAAGGTGTGTAGCCCATTTAGTCGTGATAGCACGCCACGCTTAAGGCTATCACCCTGGCGATCCATCAACTTTATCACATCAAAATGATCAAAAATCGCCAGTGTAACCAAGACGTGTAGCGTAGGTAGAGAGAGCGCGATGTAGCGTGGTTCTCCTGCAGTACTGCTGCAGTAGAACCACGCTACATTGGGCCCACAATGTAGCATAGTAGATGCTGGCACCTTTACATTTTAATCAATTCTAAATGGCTTAAAGTTTAATTCGTCGTTTATTTTGAACGCGTATTAGTATCAAAAGCAATAAAGGCACAAATGATTTGATATTTAATAACTTCTCTAGAATATACAGGGTTCCGGAAACTATTTATTAATATCTGATCACTGTTTCGAGTATGGACAGTTTTGACTCTCCACTAAGTATGTATTTACAGTCACCTACACTTAGATGTATACATTTCATAATCTTCAAAATTATGCCAAAATTATTTTGTTTTAAACAAAAAAATTACGAAGCAAAAAATCAAAAATAATGTAACCACTTACCTACCATCTCCATTTATTGTGGCATTATTTTGGAAATTATGAAATGTTTTACATGTTAGAGCATGCTGTACATTCAAGGAATCGGATTGAGCACCCAGCGCTGTTAGTGTCACCGTAAATTGTTGTATAAAAGATAAATTCAAACAAGCGCTTACTCACAAGTACAATCTCTAATATCGGAATAGATAGGTGATCCTTAGGTCAATAGAGTTCAAACAATGAACGAAATGTCATCCAATCCATCAAATCCATTTATAAAGTCCTTATGTCCATTGATAAAGTCAATTTTGAGCGTGCGCTATTCATAGCTTATAGAAACCTCTCCAACCTCAAAATCAAACTTATAATTAACTTTATTTCCGTAGTCATAGGAATTATTTTGAAATAAACTGTAGGAGACATATCGCTCATTGGTTGTACTTTACTTGATGCGATCGGCAAACATCAGATCGTGCTACACTCATACATAATTGACAAGTACAGTATTCCAAACAGACCACCAATTAAATGAGCCAAATCTATCCATATTCAAATAAGTGGCAGCACTATTTTCCACTACAATACCGGCATCTTAACAATATCTTTTGACAGACTTAACTTTGCTTTACCATGAGAACTCATGGTAAAGCAAAGAGAATTTTCAATGAAATTCAAAGATCAAATATACCAATAAAAAAATAAATAGATCATCATGCATAATCACGAAATCAATCTGTTGTTCAATCAATCAGACTATTCCGTCAAGCCTTGGATCACAGTTTTAGCGTTCTTCCTCTCTTTATATGCTCCCGTATGATAAAACTTTGCCGACAATAATCCGGATTTATAAATAACTGAGGAAAGAATCGCACCAGTTTAAAATATTGTTAAATTGACGGTAATATAGCTAATTATGAATAACGTACAACTATTAGTTTATTTAAACAATGGTCGTTTATAAATAGGAGAAACTTTGAAATGTCAGTAACTCACGCACACCACAGTCGAGTCTATGATCACACAAGCGATTTTTAGGCGTAGGTGCTGTTGCGATTAAAGTGTCGCGACGATATCGCACGATTATCGCATACGCTTGTGATAGTTCTCTTAGAGCGGCGTGGGGTCCCTTGTTTGTAGTTCGGCTAATATAACAGCCATTCCGTAATAGATTTTACTACAATGTCTATCACTTCTCACTTTATCAGCTTAATAAAAGTATGTCTGCCTTTTTCTTTCGTTTACTGTTAGAAAAGGACAGAGCGAGAGTTATCGAACCGATAAAGTTAGTGACATAATTATAAATAAGAAGGTAAATCTCGAACACCAGAGATGCCTGCTCATACTTAAACAATCTTCAGGGTAGGTCCTGACATATACATCAAAACCAACAGCCATGTTGGCCACAGCCATGTCTCCAATCTTGGTCTAAATTTCCACCATTCACGTAAGATTTAGTTCTCGCTCAAAATGAACCGCAGAATTTGCCGTCCCCATGTTTCGCTTTATACGATCATAATAAGGAAGTGGCCCCGGCTGAAGAATAGGCCCCTCCTGAAGAATAGGCCCCTCTATATCTACCTACCCCTGGATGTCGTAAGAGGCGACTAAGGGGAAAAAGCTAGGGGATGGGCAGCAGCATCCCCAATTTTTTTTAACAACAATATCACTAACTGCGCTCGCCAACCGGTGGTGTGCCCAGCGTGGCAAGTATGGGCAATTTCCTCCTACATGATAGAAAGTAGCTCTGGAAATCTATGGGGGGCCTATATTCAGCAGTGGACATCCTATGGCTGAAATGATGATGATGACGAATCAGAAAGTTTGCTGACGAATTGGTGATGTTTACAGAATGAATAGCGGTTATCGGTTAGCTTTACATACCTATCACACCCACGCCGCCGTTTAACCTTACACAATCGTAAACAACGTCCATGCTAGAATGTTTAACGTGGAGTGCTCACTATCACGCTGAATTTATCACTCCACGCCATACTATATCCTCCAGTTTATGCCGAGCTTAACCGAACGAGCGACGCTGCTCGTTTTCACACTAAATTTACCGCGTGTTACCAATTTACGTCCGTTTCACTGTACACAATCGTAAACAACGTCCACGATATCCACTAGTTCACCGGCGAGCGGTCACTATCACGCTGAATTTACCGGCGCACTATTATACACACTAATCTTAGTCGTTCACTGCCAAGCCGTCACTATCACACTGAATTTAACCGCTGCACTACACGCACTAATCGTAGTCGATGTCCATGTACCGATCGCTGGAGTTGAGCGAGCTGGAGGAGCTGTCGGCGTTGGCCAGCGAGCTGATGGAGGAGGTGAGCTGCGCCCACAGGCCGCCGACGGAGGCGCTGGAGGCGGACGAGCTGGAGTCGGGCGGCACGCGGCGCCGGCGTGTCGGTATGCGGCGCACCACCACGCGGGATATCGACGCTGGAAACCAAGCTGAGGTTAATCGGGGACAATTTTATGAGGCTTGCTTGCTTGTCGTGTCACTGATTCCTTCTTGGTCATCCTGAATTAGGTCATTCACCAGGCCCCCAATTCTACTAATTCAATGACTTGAAAATGATAATAGCATGAATATGATGGCACCATTATCCTTCAGTTGTGATTATCGCCACCTTCATTTCTTTGATTTCATTGGTTTCACAATGACTGCCATTGACATACGACTGATAGCAGAATACCAAATGTGTCAAAAGTGGCCATTTTGCCATTGAACCAGTGTCATTTTGAAGCCATTGAATTAGTAGAATTGGGCCCCAGGTTTAGGTATGGTGGCCCTGAAAATGTTATTACTCGATTGATGAATCATCACGGATAAACTATAAAAAGCTTAGTTCTGACGCCTTCATACCTATTTTATATCAAGTGCGTAATTTAGTTTTGACATCTATTATATACAATTTTGACATACCTTCTAATTGACAAATGTTCTAGATAGTTGTAATAATTTATGTATTTTTTTTTGTAAAATATGACTTCAAGATTTGCAGCGCCCTCACAGAGTCTATGTTCTTACCTACTTTAAGCTAAAAAAAAGGGCCTATGACCTGTCTGCCTGTGAACAGTGTAGTGAAAGGATTTAAGTGCGCCTCTTAGATGGCTCCTTTCGTGCAATGATGATTTGCTGAGTCAAAAACATGTCTTATCAATGTATAGAATAATACAATATATTTATTTTCTGAAAAAACTGACAGAGAAAACATGATTTAATTTTACAAAAAGAGAAAAAAAATTATTTAAAATAAAAAAGGTACCAAAGTAACAAAATGAGTTGATGAGGTAATATAATATATCTGGTTTTTAGACCTTCTACATTATCAAGACATTTTTTTCCATCCAAGGTTTTCACTAGCATCTTTGTTTAAAATCACGTTGTGCGGATATTTGGGTGTGCCACAAGGATCAATATTAGGCCCATTACTGTTTTTAATTTAATTAATGATCTTTTTATTTATTACACAAACAGAATACAAAAGAAAGTTAGTAATGTCTTAAAACCAATCTATGCCAACATGTTATGGATGATCGCGAGAATGTTATCAATTAGAAAATTTAAAAACTTATTCACACGAAATCTGTCCTTTGACAAATATCCGATTATACAAGGTGATTCATAACATGTATACCATCCCGAAAGGGGGTTATTCTATCAACAAAAAGAAATAATATTAGCGAAAAAAAACATCAATATTTTCATTTATTTTTTTTACTTATTTTTCACAAACTTTCTCAAATTAACTGTTTTTGGTATTTTTATCATCTTAATAACTGATTACTAAACGTACAATAAGTACGGAATCAACATTGCTACCTAAAACAGCTGATTCATTGAGTTTGACCTGATTTGACCCCAAAACAGCTGATTTTCGCATAGAGTTTTTTCAATAAAAAATGACGAATTTCCAAAAGTCGTAGAACAAACTTTATTGCCAATTGGTTGTAGAATAAGCCCCTTTCGGGATGGAATACATATTAGGAATCACCTTGTAGATGACAAAAAAGCTTGGAACTGAATATGCCCATACACATAACAATAAAATTGTGAAATGATCATTAAAAAATAACCAAGCCTTTCTTGCCTGTATCTTTTAGTCTTGGTTGCAAAATTTTTATTACAATGACTGAATAAATATTGACTTTGATTTTGCTAGCGGTGTCCTCGGATCCTACTTGGCCAGATTTCAAATCCCTCCCGATTTTAAGTCTAGCCAAGTAGAGTCCGAGTGACTCGCCCACCGATTGTTCCTCGTCAGGTCAGTGACCAGGTCGAGGACTACTGGCCTTGAAAAGTCCCTGGATAATCTTAATTGTCAGATCAACAGCTGCGATGTAACATTGCATAATCTCGGTGAAATTCTCAATAGTAAACGTGTACTTTTATGTATTTAATTTAAAAAATTTAGAAGATGTTATAGTGGTATAAGAAAAGCCCATAAATCGGATAAGATGCAGTCCAAAGAAGGGCCAACGTGCAGCAGGATTATGTATTGCAAAGTATCTCAAAGCTGCAACCGCGATCACAAGATACAACTATCGTGTTTGCCCATTACTAACAATTTCTGTGAGAACCTGTAATTGGCTCTCTAAAGCTAAACAAAATAAATGTTCAATCGAATGTAACAAATCTGTTGGTTCTCCAAAAAATTTATAAATTTCAATGAATGTTAGTAGGTAATGGGAGGTGCAAAGGTCCACACTCTTAATTAATGTCAAAAATGCAAACTATCGGGGTTGCGTTTTTGTCTCAAAACCGCAACCTGTCATAAAGGTGCAACCGCAATAGTCTACAAACCGCGACCTCAGTCTCTAAATTGCATTCCGGTTGATCTCAAAAGCGCAACCCGCTTACTCTCAAAACATCAAATCCGTTAGTTATAAAACCACAACCTCAGTCTAAAAACCGCAATCCCACTACTCAAAGCGAAACCCCGTTACTCTCAAAAAATCCAACCACTCAGACTGTAAACCACAACTTCAGTCTAAAAAGTCTAACCCTGTTACTCTCAAGTATCAAACCGCAACATCAGTCTCAAAAGTGCAACCCTGTTAGTCTCAATAGCGCAACCTCGTTAGTCTCAAAAGCGCATAAAGTACCTCCATAACTTCCCCAATAGTGGTCTACTCACGCGAGGCGACGGGGCCCGCTCCCGTGCCGGTGGCTGTGCTGGAGTCGGTGTTGGTGTTGGTGTTGGTGTTTGTGTTGGTGTTGGTGTTGGAGTCGGTGCGCGGCGCGGGCGGCGGCGCGGGGGGGAGGAGGGAGCGCCGGCAGATGGGGCAGGTGGCGTGCAGCTGCAGCCACGGGGAGATGCACGCGGGGTGGAAGATGTGGGAGCACTCTAGTCGGGACACTGTTTCACCTGTAACATAAAGGAAAAAAGAGTTATAGGCTGTCTTTTGTTTCCCTATCTTTAATCTATTGTTTTGTTTCTTCTTGTCTTCTGTCTGTGTTCGTCAAAATAAACTTATTTCTTTCATTTTAAATGTTGATTATATTTTTTACCTTGTAAGTTTTGTCTAAGCGTCCATTCATTACCCACGGCACTACCAAGTTACATTGCCGGTAGTGTCGTTGGGAATATTTTCTATCTTCTACACAACTGACCAGTAGTCGTCACCATCATTATGAATTTACGGTAGTCCACTGCTGGCTGACCATGACTCACCACGCTGGGAGCGCCAGAGCCTCGTTCGCTGGTCAGAAGAGTGTACCACGGGCCGGTGAGGTTGGCTCAGGTTCCAAAGATATCAGATGGAACCGCTTAAATTCCTATTCTGTCTATGAAGACATAAAGGCTGTTTTCCTTTGCTTCTCTTACCTAGTGTGAACGAGTCCCAGCACACGGAGCAGGACATATTGGCCTCGACCTGTGCGCCCGTGATCACCTCGCTGGGTATAACATCGATCTGCTCCGTGGGCAATGGCGGCGGTCCTGTGTTCTCCAGCTGACCCAGCAGTTGTGTTACTACCGCGTCCAAACCTGGAAGGAAAAGAGCAGTTTCATAAATTTATGTGCTATGCTAGTCCTTTCAAAACGGTGAAGGAAAACATCGTGAGGAAACCGGCATGTCCTAGAAACTATAAATTCGAAGACAGGTGACATGTGCACGAAAGGAGCCTCATCATTCATCCGTACGACGTCCACTGCTGAACATGGCCTCCCCCACAGACAGAGCAAAGTCCTTATCATGTGGGGGGATTTGCCCATACTCACCACGCTGGGCATGCGGGTTGGCGAGCGCAGTTAGAGCTATCTTTGTTAAAAGGAGGGACGCTGCTGCCCATCCCCTAGCTTTTTCCCTTAGTCGCCTCTTACGACATCCGCGGATAGGTTAGGATAGGCCCTTTTCAGGGCCACCTTACCTCAACTTGGTCACTGACCTAATACATGGATGACCAAGAAAGAATCAGTGACACGACAAGAAGAAGAAGAATAAATGGATTGTAATTAAAATGAGTATTAAATGAGTGCCTATAGATTTGAGGGGAGGATGTCCAACTTTCCCATCCTACTAATATTATAAATGCGAAAGTTTTTTTTTTAATTTTTTTTTATTTATTTATTACACAAAAGGAATACAAATGAATGGTAGTAAATGTCTTAAAACCTATGTTAGGTTTGTCTAGACATTAGGTTCTCGATATTGAATGTAAGAAAAATTGTAAACAATCTTTACTTATTTTCTATGAAGAGCGAGCGCATGTAAAGATAACACCGTCACAGAACAGCTAACAGTATGTACCTACTGCATAGGCACAGCAGAAAAATAAAACCCGTCAGGTGAGTTGAGTGGAAGCATAATAGCCAATGCAGTGGTGTTAGTATGCATTACTATCGCTACGCGTGTGTGAGTGCGCTTACGACATATAGGATGCTCCGTTTGTGAGGATGTTTGGATGTTTGTTATTCAATCACGCCGTAACGGCTCAACCGATTTCATTGAAACTAGGAATAGATAAAGTTCTTTACCTTGAATAGCATAAAGGCTACTTCGCGAGCGAAGCCGCGGGCGGAAGCTATTTTATAATATTCGTAGGATACCTTCTCGGAACACGTAGTGGTGATTATAAGTACATACCCTCTCCTCCGAAGACGTAGTCGCCGGGCGCGCCGACGAGCACGAACGGCGCCCCGGCGGTGACGGCGCCCGTGCCCGCGCGCCCGCCGCCTATCATCCACACCAGCTGCTCCATTAGGGTTTCTTGCCGGCCCTGCTGCGGCGGCCTGGAGACAATGGTACATTCACCCGCTTCAGTCTGGCCTTTACAACTAGATGATTTATACAGTGGTGGCCCCGCTGAAGAATAGGCCCCTCCATATCTACCTATCCGCGGATGTCGTAGGAGGCGACTAAGGGAAAAAAGCTAGCGGATGGGCAGCAGCGTCCCTCATTTTAACAACGTTAGATAGCTCTAACTGCGCTCGCCAACCCGCATGCCCAGCGTGGTAAGTATGGGCAAATCCCCCCACATGATAAGGAATTTGCTCTGTCTGTGGGGGAGTCCATGTTCAGCAGTGGACGTCGTACGGCTGAAATGATGATGATGATGATGATTTATACAGTGTCAGGTTTAAACAATTAAACAAACAACACCCAACAGTCACATAGTTATGACCCCACACTAGGATTCCCTGTGTCGTGGGTATCAGAAACTACCATGGTAACACAACACCCAGATCCAGAACAAATATTTGCAGAGCATGCAAATATTGGACCCGCAGCGGGAATCGAACCAGCACTCCTAGCGTCTCAGACGGGCACTCGCCCGCTGAGCCACTGAGGTCGTCAAGTTCAATACATCTAGACGATTTATACAATCAGGTGAAACTTTTTACTTCCAGGACGCTGTAGTGTCCGGAACATGTTTAGATGGTAGGCGCAGGCCGCATAGGCATTTTCGTAAAAAAGTGGCAGCACTCTATAAAATACAGGGAGGAACTGAAACCACCAGCTACATTTCACTGGACCTATTTATGACCTGGATCTGTTCCGTCGCATATCTTACCTAAGCCCAGTAGACCTCGTCCTGCCGCCGGACATTAAAAACGCTAGGTCGTTCAGCATCGGCGGAATGAAATTCGTCTGGAAACAATACAATATAACATCTATAATCGAAATAAAAAACTGCCACGTTACTGACTGATTGATTGGGGTTCAACAGACATGCACTACTCTACTGCACTACTCTTGAAATGTGGTGTTGGAGGAGGATGGAGAGGAACAGCTGGATGGAGAAAGTTACGAATGAAGAAGTGCTAAAACGAGTAGAAGAGAAAAGGGTTTTGATTAAGACAGAAGAGGTAAAATGATTGGACATATTATACGACATGACAGCTTCTTAAAGAACATCATTGAAGGAAAGGTAGAAGGAAAACGAGGAAGAGGAAGACCAAGAATTAGCCAGATAAAAGAGAAGACTGCAAGACTGCTCGCATTGGAAAGATCGGAATGGAGGAAATTGCATCATTACACCGACAAGAGCTGAGCTCTTAAATCATAGTAGTAGCAATACTCTAAAGTTATACTCATCATCATCTCCCTGCCCTTATCCCACTTCATGTGGGGTCGGCACAACATGTTTTTATCTTCCACTCACCTCTATCAGCCGCCATGTCAGTATTCACTCCTTTCTTACTCATGTCGTCTGTCACACAATACATCCAATCATCGTTTCTTTGGTCTCCCTCTTCCCTTATATCCTTCCACACTCATATTTACCACTCTTCTAGTCACATGACATTCTTCCCTCCGCATGACATACCCATACCACGTTAACCTATTGCTCCTCAACTCTAGAATCATATATTATCCTTGGTCATACTAAGGTATTAATATACCGGTCTCAGATCTAAACGTGATCTTAACAACAGACAGCGTGGACTAATTTGACCCGTATTTATATAGGACGAGAATCACTACCTTGCCGTAACACAGTTTCTAACTAGCACGGGAGGTAGGTGGTTCTTAAACTGTATGCTTACCGTCATTTATTTTTATTTAGGTGGGTACTTACTCCTTTGTACGTAGGAAGTATGTTACAATAATATGACTGTTATGGTACCTACCTAACAAGAAGAGCTGGAACCAACTAAATGTTACTTTAAATAAGTTTTTGTAATAAACATTTTTCATTTTTCATTTTCATTTTCATTACTTTAGAGCTACGCTTGAGATCGAAAAAAATTCACAAGGATCACAAGGATCACTTTGAAACGTCATAGAAACTAGGTGAAGTACGCCTGTTCCTCGCGACCAAGCCTAGAAGCATCAGGCAACAAACACGGCTTGGTGCCTATAATTTTTTTCGATGATCCTTTTTCACAAAATGGAATTTAAAGCTTCAGTGTGGTGCCGATCGAACTAGGTGAGGCTCAAAAGAATGGTCATAAAGACAGTATAGTTATCTCTCGAAATACCCAGATTGATAAAAGCATTTATAGTGGTGTACATCGCGGTGTAAACAATGACGTGTCGCCATATCCGACGGGCGATAACAAAACGCGTGACGCGTTACTTTCAAATATGCCGTATCGATTGTGTTCAATTTGTCGGTCATTCAAATAGGTGGGTTGGACTTGGGCACTTTGAATAGCAAATGTACCTAATACATATTATAGACTAGTTGTCGCGACTTCGTCCGCTTTTGTTTATTTATACCAAACTAGACTATTTTGTTCCATTATCCTTGCCAAAGTACATATTGTGCAGCTATTTCCCTACTTCATAAGGCTTCTCTACCTACCATCACCGTCCCGTCACCGTCCAGTCACTTTCAACCCCCATTTCATCCCCTTCGGAGGATCCCCTTCCCCTATTTACACACCCCGAGGGTTGGTTTTCATAGTTCATAGTTTATTATTTTGAACTATTTACCTGATATTCGATTTTGGCAATTTAGAGGCGATAAAGCTCGCAGAACCGACAACCGCTCAGGAATAAAGATTCTCGAATGACGACCAGGAACCGGACGACTACGTTTTGAACCGACGATATACGTAGGTAGTATGTTGTAATAATAACTGCCTTGGTACCTAGCTAATAAGAAGAATACCTAGAAACAACTAAATGTTACTTTAAGTAAGTTTTTAAATAAAATTTTTGATTTTCATTTGATTGTGATGATTGCGGGAAGTCGGTTGTTGGAAAAGGCTCAAGACTGTTCGTCACGGCTTTCTTTGCGGAGGCTGATGGATGATAGATAGAAAATTCTTTGTTGCACATAAAAACAGTACAAAGGCGATAGGAGAATCAAAATAAACTGTCGAGTGGGCGGAGTGAAGAAAGTGACAGCGCTATGTATTATAATTAAATGCGGAAAGAGATTGAAAGCGTTAGAAGGCGCTCGAAAGTAATCGACGACGTAAGCGACATATAAGAAAATATCGATTATCTTAAAAACTAAGATTTTTTTTTAAAGTCTCTTGGATTTAGGTACCCAATGCTATTGTCTAGCACAATATTTTAATAAAAAGTTATTTATGATTGAAAGTTTCTGAGTATTTTCGAAAAAACTGTTGCAGAGGACCGAACTTAAAAAATAAATCTATCGAGAAAAGTTTTACCAATCGCGTTTCTGTCTTGGATTTAGGTAAATAAAATGCTCAAGTTACCTTTATCATAAAACCTTAATGACCTAAATCACCTTAATGCTAATCATTATTTTGATGTTGATGAAAGTTATCTAACATACATACCAATCGTGAAACATGGGCCAGCTCTGATGGCAGTTTTTAGGCTGCCTAAGCTTTAGGCATCATGACTTAAAGCCGTGACTGGCATCTTGTCATGGCCTTCGCAGCATGGAAGTGCGAAGTCTAATGTCACTTGCAGTCACCCATCCAATTGGTGGTCACGCGTTGAACGTTGCTAATCTAAGTCGATCTATTAATCCGTCACACAGCGAGATTCCAAACACAACAGATTTTATATTGTCCTGAGTCTTAGGGAGTCAAGTCTTCAGAAGTTAAGGGTGGAACTTGTAGAAACAAAAATACGTGCGTCCGTCAGGACACACTCTCAAGACTGCCACATCAACCTGGTTTCTGAAACTGCTCCCAGAGGAACTATAAAGGATCCAATAACGTTACAAACAAGTAGATTATACAACCCACACAATCTCACTGTCTATTTATAAACAACATGCCAACCCAGACTGAGAATTGATCCGTTAATTTTTTTTAACTAAGATCTTGATATAAACTCGGAGAAGAAAACTTTTTGGGCAGTCTTACAAGCCACGCCAACCCGTCGCCAACTGGCGAGAGCTCTGCTTGTAAATCCAACCAACACGAAAAGGTGCCACATCCTGTACAACCTGCACGAACGAGGGATGGACTGATGAGTCTAAATCTTGACACAAATATTTGCAAATCATGCCAAAATGGGAATCGAACCCGCACCTCTTGCGTCTCAGTCAGGCGCTCGCCCACATCGTCATCGAGGTCGTCATAAATTATCATGAAGGTAGGTTTTATAAATACCTACCGATATAAAATTCACGAAATATGAGCCAAAGTACAATGACTGCAGTAAGAGCTATTTTCATATAGCAAGGTTATTTTCGCATGTCAATTTGTTTTCATTCTCCGCTCTTATCAGAAATGTGCTTGTACGCGAATTTTCTGGCAAGTTTTCAGTAGTCAGTGTGTTTGTATGTTAAAGCTGAAGTACTGTTTATAAATTCGATATGAAATGTACTTAAATACTACTGCTTGGGGGTAGTCCATTTATCCCCCCGTGTATTGATTTACAAAGTAAAATCTTAAAATTAAGCTTTTCTGTTTAAAAATCGCGCGTTCAACGAAAAAATAAATACACGTGACATCTCACTACACCCCTTGTGATATTTCGTGATTTTTTTTCGACCAAATTTCACATCAAATTTGGCCGAAGTATTGAAGTTTAACTGTGAATACCAGGATTTCATACTCAATAGATTTATCTATTGATCCATGTGGAGCTGAAAGTGACAGGTCTTGTGATCAGTGTGATTGGGACAAAGATCTGATAACCTTTGATAACAGCAGGGCTATTTTAGAACATTGGAAAGATTCCCGATCGAAAAAACATCAGATTTTCTCAAACCAGCTTTTTAAAATAAGAGATCAAAACATCAGTGATGGTTCAATCCGAAATAGTTTTGACAGGATAAGCAAAGTATACACACATTTGATCCCTCCAAACTTTCATCCAATATGCTGTCATCGGTCCCACCAACATCATCCAAGGTACTCATCTCGGCATCACTATACTCTCCCTCCTCCAGACTCCTGAGGAGTGAGTCTCCATCATCATTGTCCAATTGCTCAATGAAACCAGTTGCGCAATATGGGCATGTGTCATTCTGAAAAGTGAAATTTATATTAATTAAAGACTCATACACAAAAAAAAACATGAACTTGTTGATTGACCACCCTCTCTTAACTGCTTCAATGTCCAGACATAATAGGAAATCTATTGTGTCTGGTCTGTGTCTATGACTTGATTATGAGAATCTTATTACAAAATATCTGACTATTATATGACCAAAAGCTCCGGACTGAACATGCTCCAACTCAATTACTAATAAAATTTGTAAATTCAAATAAATTGAAGAAGTTTCAAGATCCATGGTATCTCAATGAATAAATTAATTTTGAATTTAATTGAAAATGTATACCACAATATCATTTTTCAGATATAAACTTGCATTCTGTCTGTAGGTTGATTGAAAATATTATATAACAAGTCGGTTGAAATCGAAAATAGCGTACCCAACTATGGTATGGTAAATGTTTCGCCTTACCACCCTAAGGGCCTTGCTTGTAAATCTTTTGTCCAAGTTCTTATTGTTTTGGTTGCAATGAACAACTGGGTATTTAAAGTTATAAAATGAATGGTTCACTCTCGAAGGATAACAGTGAATAAAGAAATGGGCGGGACAGTTTTACTTAGCCCTGTGCAAGCGAAACAGTTTCAAAAGTGGAAAAGACACAAGAACCCATATTTTTTAAAGATTGTTTTAGTCCCCATACTGACTCCCCAACTATTATATTGTTGTTAAACAACATTTGTTAAAGGCTTTATAGTACATACTTACCTATTTCCAAATGCATTGATCAAGTAGGTCGGTACATATTGTCCAAAAGGGGAATATAAAAACAGACTTATGTTTGCCTTGAATAATGATCTCTGCATGGGGTGATGTAACTGCACGAAATTGACAATTTCCGATGAATATGTCCTCAGACCAGATTTCCACAGAAACGTCACTTCAGTCAGAGTTCTATTGTACACCGGCGCCTGACTACGCCACATAGAAAAACCATTGTAGAGGCATGTCGTTTTCAACTAGCTGGTATTAACCGCATATGCGTAGATAGATTTCTGCATTAATCCATTACACTCTTTAATTTGAACTGATACAGCTGTCCACGTGAGGTGGAGGTGAGAAATCTAACATTATTGATTTTTACCTGAATAACATCTTCAAATTCAACGTTACACCTGTGACAGAAGAATCTGAGGGGATTTCTTGCGGGTTCCACGGCAGTCTCGGCCATTTCGCAGCACTTGCTAGCACAATCACAACAGTTAATCGAATATTTTTAATTAGATCTTGCAAATTGTTCAATCAAACTCCCGACAAAAATTTATCAATCGCCATTTTTCAGAAATTCAGTCCACACCACAGACTACTACACAGACCAATCAAAGACTATATAATACACGTAGATAATACACTACGTGAGACCAATAGGAATGTATATAAAAAGTTACTCTATGGGATAGACTATAGAAGAATGTGGTCCACAGTTCCACACAGACCTACCTAGTCACCTGGTTATTATTAGAGTACCCTCGGACCTATAGACAATATGAGAATATAAGACATTACATCCTCGGAATATGATCGTATTAAGGCACAAAAATTTGTGGCGAATTTGTACTTGTTGGAAATGCTATTCTTTCAATTTGTACTTCCATAGTTTCAGAGCTATAGGCATTTTTATAAGGCATCACAACCAGAATCCAGGTCCCTGTGAACGTTCATATCTCCATAACTAAGGACTCTAGAGAATCCGCGAAAGGCTAATGATTTTGTACTAATTCTGATATGAATTTGTACTGCTTTGCTTTTTTTTTGTAACTACACTAAATAAGAGAAAATGAAAGTTTAAAAAAAAGTGGGGTTATGTGACGATTTCAATTTTTTGAAGGTTGAATTACGTTTTTGCCGCGAATTGACATAGGGTAACCAGGTTTTCAAATTATTATGAGGAAAGGACGTTTAATATGAGTTTATTAAGTATATATGTATGGTTGTTAGGAAAGTGGCGCTGCGCCTCCATTTGTCCTACCTAAACTACACAACACAATCGAGGTAGTTCGTATTTACGCAACCTGTTTTTTAAACTAGGTCCTCGCATCAAACCACGCGTAGACTAGGTGGTACCTACATACTTTACCTACTTATGTATTTAGAACCTGTACCGAAATAGCAAGTACGACCCACCTCTACTACACAATGACTTACACTTGGCCATTATTCTAGAACTGAAAGATGGAATGAAATAAAATTCAGAACATAAAAAAGAAAGCCCTCAAGTTCATCTGAGATAGAACTGTATTCAATATAAACAAAGTCTTCTAAACAAAAAAAGCATATTAAGACGTTCCGGACCTCCGGACCGGAACTTCCTATGAATTTTCAGATCCCTTACTTGAGGAATTATGGATTGCCTATACAAACTTTGCATATTTTATTCCCTAGGATATAATCTATCTCCTTTCCAAATTTCATTACGATCCGTTCAGCTGTTTAGTCGTGATGAGATAACAAACTCACTTACAAACAGAGTTACTTTTGCTTTATACATAGGTAGGTATACATATATGTATATGGTAAGTATATGGATGGCCAAGTCTCATTGTGTAGTTTAGGTAGGAAAAATATATACTCACTCACACTATAAACTACATACTGAGTAGGTATGATATAAACACTACCTATTAGAATAATCTCAGACTATACTTTACCATTAAAATTTAAAAACATGGCCACCCTATCACAAATTACGGCAATAGACTTAACCTAACCCCACTTTTTTTTTCAACTTTAATTTTCTCATTATTATGTGTAGTTACAAAAGAAGGAAGGCAGTACAAATTCATATCAAAACTAGTACAAAATTATTAGCCTGTCACGAATTCTCTAGAGTCCTTAGTTATGGAGATATGGGTGGTCACAGGGACCTGGATTCTGGTTGTGATGTCTTATAAAAATGCCTATAACTCTGAAACTATGGAAGTACAAATTGAAAGAATAGAATTTCCAGAAAGTACAAATTCGCCACTGAAAACTAACTCAGGAACCAGTTCTTAGCTTACTAATTTTAAATATTGGTATCGAAAATGATCACATAACCTCACTTTTTCTTCAAACTTTAATTTTCTCGTATATAATGTAGTTACAAAAAAAAGCAAAGCAGTACAAATTCATATCAAAACTAGTACAAAATCATTAGCCTTTCGCGGATTCTCTACAGTCCTTAGTTATGGAGATATGAACGGTCACAGGGACCTGGATTCTGGTTGTGATGTCATATAAAAATGCCTATAACTCTGAAACTATGGAAGTACAAATTGAATGAATAGCATTTCCTACAAGTACAAATTCGCCACTATTTTTTGTGGTTCAATACGAGCATATTCCGAGGATGTAATGTCTTATATGTCTTTGGTCCAAGGGTCCTGACTCTGGTTTCGAGAAACTGTTGAAACGAACAAAAAGTAATGATAAGTGATTTTGACGTCTATGTGACTGAAGAAGTAATAATTCCATGTCATCGCTTGAATTATCACTAGTCATGTTAACTATTTTCGTTTTTAAAACTTTGTTTACATAAAATCGTGTACAGGAATGTTGAGTTTCAGGAAATTCCAGTAGCGTCTAGTTTCTAATGAGTTCCGTCACTTTTGCGTAGCGTCGGTCGTGGACAAGTAGCCTAACACGCCATAGCTATACCACAGATAACATAATACTATGCTATACCGAAAGGGAAGAAAAATAAATTATCAACTGTCATTGCCATTGTCACTATTTGCCACTGGTGGTCTATTTTGTCTGTGAAAATTATTTTTCCTGAACTCTAGCGACAAAATTATTTTGTCAGTTTTTGTTTTGTGGAAATTATCACAATAGATTGGGCAAAATGTGCTAGTTTTAGATAAATTAATAATGTCTTATTCCTGACATACTAAGATAAATATTGTAAAAGTCTTAGATGTGAAAGTTCAATCAATTGCAGTGCCGTGTTTCCCAATGATTGTTATCAAAATAAAATGGAAAATTATGGTTAAAACATGAAGATTCCTCTGTATTTTAATAAATATGATGTTGTGTTAGCCCATAAACACCTATAATCTTTAATTATATCAGCAGCTAAGTCTGCTAAAGTCTAAAGTGGGTCATCTCTGTGTGGGGCTTACCTATCTACAATGAGCGAGAAGAGATTAACCCAGAATTTTACAAGCTACATCAATGTATCCTCTGCGGTAAATATTTTCAACATTACAGTCTAACAAATAATCATATTCACGTTATAACAGTTAGGGGGCTGCCACTATTTGACGAAAATAGTAAAGTAATAGAATGAACAGATCTGATGAATCAAAATTATTGAGTCAGTTCATTTGTTCACTGGTCGTACCGAGTCACGAGTGTGGAGTCTGTCTACGGTATACTCGATCGCTCTAAGTTCATCGTGTTATTTTCGGTGGTCTGCAGAGAGCGGGCCTCAGAGTTTGTGCCAATCCAATTAATTTTCGGAGTTTAATGATGCTATAATGAGCTGATCAGTTTGCATCTCATTCAATCGTGAATCTAATTATTTTCTAGACTATTTTCATCATTTTGATTGCTATTCATACATCATTCCATGAAGGCAATTGAAGTGATTGTCAATTGCAGCTATGTGTTAAATCATAATAATATGGCTTCACTTGTCGCAAAATGCAAATAGTTTGCTGAACCTGTTTATGTGGCCCATGATTAGTTTGAACCCAATATTAAACATCTGATTGCAGGTTCCACTAAACAACTTATTGATAGTAATATATAATCATAAATTGTCTAGCCATCAATCTCGTTACCAATTGTATTTGTTACCTTGGGGACACTAAAGGTCTACACTTAAAACCAGTGCATAATAGATAACTCTTATTGCTAGCCATTATTAGGGAGCTTACCCCTATGTTTTCCAGTCACTAAAATATTCAATGCATAGGTAGGTTAATATGGACCATGGCATATTACACATGTTTGTGTAATATGTCAAGTAGCCTGAAATAAAGATATTATTATTATTATAGGTAGGCATTGAATATACTAAAATGTTCAATATGCATAGAATATGAATTGAACATTATATTTGCATTCTTTCAGGGAGGCAGTTCAGCAATAAAGTCATTTTCAATAAAATCTTTTTAAAAAGGTTTTTATTTCAATAAAATCACTAGGATCACTTTGAATAGACTTCATTGGGCTGATGATGATGAAACATTATTATATCACACTAATATTATGAATGTGAAACTACCTCTGCCTTTATGTCTGCTTTTAAAAACTGCTGAACTGATATTGATAAAATTGCAGGTAGCCGCTATTACATAAATGTGTTTAATAGTTGTAATGTTGATTGATGATGACCTACACGTTCCAGTAAGAATGGAATTATTCTAGACTAGCTTGCGCCCGTGGATTTGCTCGCGTGATACATACATAAAAAGTAGCCTATATGTATGCTATTCTAGGTAAAGAACTATCTATTCCAAGTTTCATCGAAATCATCTGAGCCATTACAGCTTGACTGTACCACAAATATCCAAACATCCTCACACTTTTCGCATTTATAGGTTGTGTTAGTTTGACTTGACTCTGAAAAATCTATAAAATTTGTAATGTGACTTATTGTTTTGCAGCCAAGTAGAAATGGTTCAGTGCCTGAGGTGAAGCCTAAACTACTAAATGGTAAGTAAGCAGAGATTCTTTATTGCTTACATAAAATTTTTACTTTGCAAAATTTGCTTACACTGTTTGCATGTTCTACAAATATTTGTTCTGGGTTTGGTACTTGTAATTTCTGATACCCACGACACGGAATTCTAGTGTGGGGAGAGGACTATGTATGTGACTGTTGGGTGTTATTATTATTAACTAAGGCGGCGCGGATTTTGCATAAAAGTCGTCAGCCTTTTATTTTATTTAATGCTTCTCTTGCGGAAATATAAAAGTCAAAAAATTAAAATGCGTAGCGCGTCGTTTGAAGGCACCTCTATTTATGTCATCTTTAAGTCATTGTGAGAAGAAAATTGAAATAACAACAAAACATAAAAACAGAACAGAAATGAAGAGAAAGAAATAAAATGTCTGTATATAGATAAATGGTATAACGTAACATCGCAAGCGCCAGTGATGTAAGTTACAATAATAGTGATTATGTATGCCATCCACATACATAGCTGTAACTCCATATTGGTACATAAGTTGATGGCTATTTCCTATGGCGTGAGGAAGTGACGACCCCATAGCCAGTACATACAGTGTTGTGAACTGTGATGGGTGTGCTGAAAAGAGGTAGGGTTCTTATAAATTGTACAAAAAAACAAAGTTATATTTGCGGTGAATATCATACAATGAACTGAGTGAGCGACCGCAAAATATATGTTTGTCACTTCCTACACTTGGAATTTTGCTTTTCTGATCCCGTGTGGTACGGATGCCTCAGGGCGAGAGTTCTCGCACTTGACCGCCTTTATTTGGGTTGGTACTAGCTACGGAACACGTATAAGCGTCAGCGTCCACCTGTTTGATATGGCCGCACTATAGCGCAAAACCATTTACCTTACGCCGTGTTCATACGACGTGCGATATGTCATCTAACTGTATTTCAAGATGAACCTTATCTCCACTTATTAAATCATCATCCTAAATAAATTATTTCTCAGATAGTTCTGATCCTATTACTGTTTGCTTGGTTTCGCACCGTGAGTCAGCCTACTCACGGTCACTGCATATTGCGCAAATATGCTCTTGTTTCTTTCGCGATTCGCGGTAAAAAAATGGCCCATTGATCTCCAAGGCCGCTTTAGAAACTAGGCTTGTTTGGTTCGCTACCCGTGACAATTATATTCTACGGAGGTGAAAAGAAAAATGGCGGTTTAAATTGAACCTGGGTCATATTTACAATGGCGTTTATCATCCTACTAATATTATAAATGCCGAAGTTTTTGAGGATGTTTAGATGTTTTTTGTTGCGGGTTTCTTAGAATATTTATCGAGGTTAACAATTTACAAGCTACAAGTAATTAGCCTGTTGCTTGGTTTCCCCTAACGAAATAACATGTCTATTTTAAAAGCCCACTAAATTGTTTGCGGTACTTACTCTCATGCGATAGTAACTATGACATCACATCTTAGAGGACAACAACCTGTGCTATTGAGCTGCATTCGTCACCCTCAGACAATCAAAGATGGCAGACTCAAGTGTTGCCTTACATTTTTCCTTATTATTCCTGAGAACATGTCTCCAGTTAACATAGCTAGGGATTTTTTGTATTCGAAAGCATAAACCTGCAAGTTGGTCATCCTGGCTTCAACCTTCAACTCAATTACCAGTGTGAGGTACGGTTGCCATGGAAAGATCCTTGAGACACATTGAAAGAAATGCTGTATCAAGGCAAGAAGAGGACAAAAAAAAATGTGGTATAATGAAAAGTTGTCGCACGACGGAGGGGATAAGGGTGATTTCCCCGGATTCGCGACAGATAAAATACTCGTAAGGCTGTCTTGAGACCTGGAGGGAATTTCCTCTTGAAACCTGGCAACAGCTAAGGCAAACTGACCTAAAGTTGTAAAACTCATCGTAAAAATGAATTTATTTATATAACGTTTCATAATAAGGATAATTTACGTTCCGTTACGCTGAGTCAGTTGTAGGTCATTATCATTCTGATACCAGTATATTATCAGGCGTGTAATTAGTATTTAAATTGCAGTAAAGTTAGGCAGCTAAATGTTTGAAATGATTCAGATAGAGCTAACTACTCAATTCCCCATATAATTGAGGTGTAAGACCAAGGTCAACCAATTTAATGGACGATTTTAGTGCTTTTTCAAACAGAGCATTTAAACGCACTGTTATGTTTTTTTGTCTGGCATGTATCTATTTTGTATCGAACATGAAGCCGCGTTCAAACGGCATGCGACATGTCTCCAAAAATCGTCTACGTAATTACGTCTACTCATTAAAGTCAATTTTGAGTTTGACATTTGAAAGGTCGCTTGATACGTCGTACCATATAGCTCAACTATATCGCAAGCCCCTAAAAGTCAAACTCAAAATGTAATTTATTTAGAAGAAAGCAATACCTATCATTATTTCTTTTTGTTGAATTCTTGCGTACCTAACTTACAACGTGTTGCACTGTGTTTTTTTACACGTGTAAACCTATAATAGGCTTTCTTCTTGCACTATCCATAAGTTATTACCTCTGTTGCTTTTCCTACATATAAATTAATTAGCAAAATAAACGTTTTTATATTGTAATAATTCATCATAGTCCTTAGCAGCTCTAAATCTGTAATGAACGACCGATTTATATCACATATCACACACCGATGCGCTCATTATTGTGCACGAAAGGAGCCTCTAAGAGGCGTACTTTAATCCTTTCACTACACTGATTCTTTCATCGACGGTCATAAGCCCTTTTCAGGGCCACTATACCTCAACCTGTTCACTGACTTATACAGGTGACTAAGAAATAATCAGTGACACGACAAGCAAGCAAGCATTAAAGTTTCGCAGTATATACAGTACTAGTGGTACAATCTACGGTTATTTAAACTCTTCTCCAAAAAAGATAAACTAAACCAATAGCAAAACAAACTAAGATAAATAAAATACAGTGCTAACAGCCGTAAAAATTCCGTTTATTTTGCGTCACTGTTTCTTTCTAAGTCACCTTAAGCTGTCCACAGCTTAAGGTGATTTGAACCATGACGCTAATTAATATCTGATCAGTCTGCTCCCCTAAAGTTGTATCTGAAAATGTCTTGGTTTGCCCCTTGTTGGTATAAGTAGCCATCCCTAGGCATCGGTCCGCATCACGAAATAATCCTGAGCTAGGCTGCATTTTACACCAAAGCTTCACTCTCACACTTTATCGGCTCGATAACTCTCGCCCTGTCCTTTTCTAACACAAAACAAACGATTCAGGCGGCCATACTTTTTTCTAGCCGATAAAGTTAGTGACTGATTTTATGAATAAAATGTTTTGTATTTATAGTATCTGTTGTGTTCCACATATTATTACCACGGGATTTCGTGGCACGTGTCTGAATCTGCCGTTATCTCAATATTCACAGCTACATCCTGACCTATGATGTCTGAACTATTAATATCCGTTTGTTTGTTCAGGTGAGTTAGTGACGGGCGCGGCGCACAGCGTAGTTATGCTGACGCCGCTCAGCGAGCGGGATAAGGGCAGGTTCGGTTCCCTGTTCGTCACCAACTACAAACTATCCTTTGTGCCTTTGGAGAGCTCGCATGTTGATGTGAGTATACCTAGAGAACATAATTATTCACAAGTCCACTACCGATTTTTTCTTGATCTTGCGCGATCAAAATATAGTAATTCTGTAAAGGGCCTTGTTGCTAGTAAAAGAACCAGTGAAGTCAAAGTAGGGACTCATTTCGAACATGTCATGGTTTCCTTAGTATTATCAAGCTTTTGTGACCAAGCTCCTTCCTACTTCGGAAGGCACGTTCAGTTTTCGCTCGGTCAATATTTATGGCTTGTTACTCCCACAGGAGTACTGCCAACGTAACTACCTATTGGGCACCTACGACGTAGCCCTCACGTGCGTGGGCGCAGTGTGGCTGACAGACGGTGGACCAGTGCGGCGGAGAAGACTGATGCCGTATGGAGACATGCCTGGGAAGGTCAAGGGACTACAGGTTGTTTGTAAGGTCAGTTACTTATTGTTGTTGCTCTTCAGTCGTCATGCCACGATGCCGACAGAGGTCCTCGGTCTTCTATAAACTCCAACTCAGTTCAGTACTATCTATCTACAAGATGATTCATTAATCATTATTGTTAAGTATAACATCCCAAAAGGGGCCTATTTTATCAAAAAATGAAAGAATTTTTGCAAAAAATAAAATAAAATCCCTAGTTTTTTCCCCGATCTTTTCTGCCTGCCTGAATTTACAGAAACAGTTTGTGTGAGTAAATTCACAAATCACAATGCTCATAGTTTTTACTTCAATCGGTAATAGCTCTGCTTATCGAAGTCTGACTAAAATGTTAAAATCAGTATAAGCCACTTATCTAATCTTCGAGTTATTGTTGTGAATATCGATACACTGCCGCGTCGCGACATAAAGCCAGCCACATATTGTTACGAATGAAGTACACGTGTTGCGTGGACGCCCACGATTGACACGAAAGCCGACACCTAATAGATGCCCGATTTGAAATGGCCAACAATACAAGGTGGCATAATAGTATACCATCCCGAAATGGGCTTATTCTATCAACAAAAAGAAAGAATATAGCGAAATAAAAATATTTTTTATACACAGAAAAACACATAAAAAGGCCATGTACGCAATACTGCAATTTTCTCACAATAGCTGTTTTTGGTATTTTTATCATCTGTATAACTAATTACTAAACGTACGAGAAGTTCGATAAAAAGATTAATACCTAAATCATCTTGTATTAGGTCAGTGACCAAAGGGCCTATGGCCGTCGGTGAAGGAATCAGTGTAGTGAAAGGATGAACATGTTAGGAATCACCTTTATAGTACGATCTCATTTGTCTCAACTCAAAATTGACTTTACTCAGTAGACGAATTTCAGATTAAGTATAACCAGCAGGCCTCATAGCTCAGTTGGTAGTAACTCTGCTTTCTGCGCTAGAGGTTGCGGGTTCGATAGCCGCACTGGACAAACATTTGTGACTAACACAGATGTTTGTTCTGTGTCTGGGTGTTAAATATATATTTATTATGTATATCAGTCTCTGGTACCCATAGTACAGGCTATGCTTAGTTTGGGATCAGTTGACCGTGTGAATATGTCCGGAATATTTATTTATTTATTATCTTGTATTAGGTCAGTGACCAGAGGGCCTATGGCCGTCGGTGAAGGAATCAGTGTAGTGAAAGGATGAACATGTTAGGAACAGGTCAACTTGTATAGTACGCTCTCATTTGTCAAACTCAAAATTGACTCAGTAGACGTAAGGAACATTTTGAAACGAATTTCAGATTAAGTATAACCAGCAGGCCTCATAGCTCAGTTGGTAGTAACTCTGCTTTCTGCGCTAGAGGTTGCGGGTTCGATTCTCGCTCAGGACAAACATTTGTGTGATGAACACAGATGTTTGTTTTGTGTCTGGGTTTTAAATATGTATCTATTATGTATATCAGTCTCTGGTACCCATAGTACAGCCTATGCTTGGTTTGGGATCAGTTGACCGTGTGAATATGTCCGGAATATTTATTTATTATTTATTTATTATCTTGTATTAGGTCAGTGACCAGAGGGCATATGGCCGTCGGTGAAGGAATCAGTGTAGTGAAAGGATGAACATGTTAGGAACAGGTCAACTTGTATAGTACGCTCTCAATTGACTTTACTCAGTAGACGAATTTCAGATTAAGTATAACCAGCAGGCCTCATAGCTCAGTTGGTAGTAACTCTACTTTCTGCGCTAGAGGTTGCGGGTTCGATAGCCGCACAGGACAAACATTTGTGTGATGAACACAGATGTTTGTTTTGTGTCTGGGTTTTAAATATGTATCTATTATGTATATCAGTCTCTGGTACCCATAATACAGCCTATGCTTGGTTTGGGATCAGTTGACCGTGTGTGATATGTCCGGAATATTTATTTTATTTATTCTGTCACTACCTATCTACTTTTGTTTGTCCTTACCTCTTTATGCCTTGTAGTGTCTGTATTTTATCTTATTAGTTTGTGCTGTTCTTGTGTGTGACCTTAATAAATGTATTTTCTCTTTCTTCTTTTCTATTTAAAAACCGTTAGAACGTCCTGCTCCCAATTCCAGAACATGAAAGTCCTAACGTTCAGCTTCGCGAACTCCCCCATGGAGCACGGCCGCAAGATCGCGCTAGCGTTGATGCACCACGCGTTCCCGAAGCGGCACGACTTACTGTTCGCGTTCGAGTGCCGCGAGGAGTACCACATGCACCTGCCGGCCGACATGAACATGTTCCAGCGGCCCGGCGACTGGAAGCGCGAGCTGGAACGGTGCGGGTGCCCGCACTGGCGGATCACCTGCATTAACGGTACTTCAGGTACTGTTTTTTTTTTTTTTTTTTTTATTTGATACAACATAGGTGGCAAACAAGCTTACGGCCCACCCTCGCAATATCAGAGGCATCACGCACGCGTTGCCGACCCCGAACCCCCTTCCCCCCTAAAGAGCTCTGGCAACCTTACTCACCACAGGAACACAACACTATTTGAAACAAATAATGTTGTGTGGCTGCGATCTTCTGTAAGGCGGAGGTACTTCCCCAGGCGGGCTGCTCCAATTTAGAACGAGAAAATCTCGCTGTGCCCTACCTCCTTCTACCTCCTCCTCCTCCTACTGTCTATGTCGCACATCATCACTGAAGCTTTAAATTCCATTTTGTGAAAAAGGATCATCGAAAAAAATGATAGGCACCAAGCCGTGTTTGTTGCCTGATGCTTCTAGGCTTGGTCGCGAGGAACAGGCATAGCTTCACCTAGTTTCTAAGACGTTTCAAAGTGATCCTAATGATTTTATTGAAATAAATGCCTTTTGACTTTGACTTTGACTTTGACTTGACATCATCATCAAATTTTTTTTTCATCCCATCTATTCGAAAACGACGACTTGGTTCGCCTTTAAGTGCACCCAAAGGTGGGTGATGAAAAGTGAGTGTCTTATATTTTTGGCTCGGGCGACTTACTTTGAATCCCTCGCTACTTTCAGGATTCTACTCTAGACTCCATTACTTCGCTCTGGATTCAAAAAAGCGCCCTCGCCGTAAAAATATTATTTTGCTCCCTTATGATACAATCTACTATTTTTTTTCAACTGAGGTGGCAAACAAGTATACGGCCCACCTGTTGGTCAGCGGTTACCGTAGCCTATGAGCGCTTGCAATACCAGAGGCATCGCGCACGCGTTGCCGACCCCGAACCCCCTTCCCCCCTAAAGAGCTCTGGCAACCTTACTCACCACAGGAACACAACACTATTTGATACAAATAATGTTATTTGGCTGCGATCTTCTGTAAGGCGGAGGTACCTCCCCAGGCGGGCTGCTCCAATTCAGAACGAGAAAATCTCGCTGTGCCCTACCTCCTTCTACCTCCTCCTCCTCCTACTGTCCATGTCGCACATCATCACTGAAGCTTTAAATTCCGTTTTGTGAAAAAGGATCATCGAAAAAAATGATAGGCACCAAGCCGTGTTTGTTGCCTGATTCTTCCAGGCTTGGTCGCGAGGAACAGGCATAGCTTCACCTAGTTTCTAAGACGTTTCAAAGTGATCATAGTGATTTTATTGAAATAAATGCCTTTTGACTTTGACTTTGACTTTGACTTGACATCATCATCAAATTTTTTTTCATCCCATCTATTCGAAAAGGACGACTTGGTTCGCCTTTAAGTGCACCCAAAGGTGTTTTCTTTAAGAAACATTTAGCGGGCGGGAATGAGTTTTCCAGCCCGCTCCTCTTTATTAGTGCGCCGGAATATTCTTTGCCGCGCACTTTTTGAATTTGGAACATCTTAGTTTTTTTATTTTTTATTTTATTAAGTTTATTTTAATTATTATTATTTGTACAAAAAAAATATTATTGCACATCGAAAAATCGGTAGGAATACATTAACTCACATAATTATAGACTTATAAACACCTGTACCTACATGTATTTCAAGTGACACTTTACTTTACTTTACTTTACTTCGGCGGCACAGAAATCGAACGCAAATAGTGTTTGAATAAAGAGTAAAGACTGGCTGTTACGACGGCCCATAGTCGCGCCGCCGGCCGCCGTTAGCTGAATAAAAACAAAGAATAAAATATGAGGCGCCTTTTATTTTCTCATAGTGGGTGATGAAAAGTAGAGTGTATCACTCGGGCGCAAAAATATTTTTGGCTCGGGTGACTTACTTTGAATCCCTCGCTACTTTCAGGATTCTATTCTAGAATCCATTACTTCGCTCTGGATTCAAAAAAGCGCCCTCGCCGTAAAAATATTATTTTGCTCCCTTAAGATACAATCTACTATTTTTTTTCTAACTGAGGTGGCAAACAGTATACGGGGCCCACCTGTTAGCAATTGCAAGCGTTCATAGGCTACGGTAATCACTTAAGTGGCATGTAAGCTTAATTGCCACATTAGTTGTATAAAAAAACTATTAATATTTAGGATTAGGATTTTATTTAGGAGTTGTTTAGGCGAGACGTAAATTGGCATTAAATATTTATGTAAGTATTTTTGGGTCTATTTAATATCTGAATGTACATTATCGTCTTCCGCTAGTAACACATTTTTGGGTGGATAGGATACACAGATGATACAGAGCTACTAGCGGCTTGCTTCGCTCGCCAGTTATGTTTTCTATATGTACTACCTAATATTTGGATGGACCGACGACATTGTAAAGGTTGAGAGAAGTCTTTGGATGGAGAGGGCTCAAGACCGTTCCTCGTGGCACTCTTTGAGGCAGGCCCTATGTCCAGCTGTGGACTTCCTCTGACGGTGATGACAATGATGATGTGTTAAATTGAAAAGTGTGTTTTTTTCCAGATGCCTTCATGTTAACAGCAGGTGAAACCCTAATAGTTCCAAGTTCCGTGCTAGACTACAACCTGATGGAGTCAGCTCGTCACTTCCGGTCGGGGAGAGTTCCAGTGTGGGTGTGGGGGAGAGCCGAGGGCGCAGCTCTACTGCGGAGCGGCGAGCTGCTGCCCACCGACCAGTCCGCCACGGCCGAGAGCGTGCTGCTGGAACAGGTCAGTAGCTGCCTATATCGGTGACCCCGACCGCAAAAATGGTGACCTAGATTGCAAATATGGTGACCCCGGTCGTAAATATGGTAACCCCCAGTCATGAGGCAGCACCTGTAGTCTAAATGGTGATCTTGGAAATCAATCTGGTGACCCCCAGTAATATAGTGACCTAGATCACAAAAATGTGAGCTTGTCTTCGTAAAGATGTTTTGCCAAATCAATTATGTATATTGAAACCAATTATTTCTACTACGGGTGTCGCTTGCTTAGCAATCTTATTTTCGCACGGACGGGAAGTGGCTCCGTAGTTTAGTTATTTAGAGCATCCTCGTATCTAGAGGAAGGTTTTATCAAATTCGTCTTGAGTCGAAATTTTTGGGGCATTATAAAAAATAATGTTTTGCCAAGCTAAAGTATTACTTATTAACAATGCAGCATTGACGAAAATGCAAAAATGTCTTAGGAGGATTATATTTGCAGGTCCGACGCTCCCACCCGAAGCTGACCCCTCCCCACGTGATCTACCTCTGCGGGAACAGCTTCGTGAACACCAACACCAGCAATGTGCTGCCGCCCTTACCAGCGCTCCAGACGTCCTACAAGAAACTACTTGAACTATGTACCCCCACCACTTTAGGGGCATTTTGGGTGAGTTTAATATTAAATTACTAACTTCCGCCCGCGGCTTCGCCCGCGTGGTAACTCATCATCATCATCATTTCAGCCGTACGACGTCCACTGCTGAACATGGCCTCCCCCATAGACAGAGCGAATTCCTATCATGTAGGGGGATTTGCCCATATTTTACATTTTGTGTCTGTTTTCCCGAAAGAGTACAATCTAGGGTCAATAAGTTCACTCTGGGAAAGCGTGCTTAGGCCACATCTCACTTGCAAAAGTGAGTTGGTGGACAAACGCCTTACCATTATCATTAAAAAAAAAAAAAATACTCACCACGCTGGGCACCAGCGGTTTGGCGAGCGTGGTAACTATAAAGATAAAAAGTGCCAAATTTCATCCAAATCCGTTCGGCCGTTTGGGCGTGATTGAACCACAAACATCCACACATCCTCACAAATGTACATCTCTCCAATTAATAAATATTTGACGTATTCTGTCGACCTCGTTGCCTTAGCGGGCGAGTGCCCGACCAAAACGCAAGGGTTTCGATTCCCCCTGCGGGTCAAATGCTTGCATGATCTGAAAATATTTGTTCCGCGTCTGGGTGTTACGTTACGCCTCGGCGGAGCAGCAATAAGCTGAGATAGGACCTTTTTGACCCATGCCACTGCAGCGTAGGCGATACCACATGAAATGTAGGTATCACCCACCAGTTGGCACCCACTTGATGGGTGAGGTAGGCGCCTGCTTTTCTCTCTTGTGTCTACTGTTAGTGATCTAGACCAGTTGAGCTATCTATAGATCGCTTGTAACGGTATTTAGATGGCTCAGCTGTCTCTCTTGTGTATGTTGTATTGCTACTTGTATTCGTCTTTTTTTACTGTTAACCTACCTACCTACTAAGTTTTATTTTATTTTGTGTGATTGTTATCTGCTGTTGTTTCTTCTGTTTGCTATTATCTCTGTCTGTGCTGTATTTGTGTGTGTGTCAAATAAACAATTTATCTATCTATCTACTCGTAATTTCTGATACCCACGACACAGGGAATCCTAGTGTGGGGTCTGGACTATGTATGATACTACGGGGTGTTACTAACTTAAAAAAATTGTCCATGTAAATGAGGCTGTCTAATTTCAGATGCAGGACTCGCAATACTACTCGATCCTGGACTCGAGCCGGTGGCTCCGTCACGTGGCCAACTGCATCGCGTTCGCGGACGAGGCCGCGCGACATCTCTCGGACAACGTCACCGTCGTACTACAAGAAGGTGTAACATTCTCACGCGACCTACAAAACTATCGCAAAACAAACATTTTTAGGGTTCCGTACCTCATTTGGAAAAATGGAACCCTTATAGGATCACTTTGTTGTCCGTCTGTGAAGACCCTTTTTCTCAGAAACGGCTAAAGGTATCAACTTGAAATTTATACCACCTATTAAGGTCTGTGGGCTTATAGTGCCGTATGAAAGTTTTTGGAGGAGGTAGGGCACAGCGAGATTTTCTCGTTCTAAATTGGAGCAGCCCGCCTGGAGAGGTACCTCCGCCTTACAGAAGATTGCAGCCAAATAACATTATTTTTTTCAAATAGTGTTGTGTTCCTGTGGTGAGTAAGGTTGCCAGAGCTCTTTAGGGGGGAAGGGGGAGGGGTCGGCAACGCGTGCGCGATGCCTCTGGTATTGCAAGCGCTCATAGGCTACGGTAACCGCTTACCGATCAAAAACCTCTAGGGTACTTCCAGTTACCTCGCAATTCTTAAATTTGGAATGCTAGGAGCTTTTGTAACACAAGTAAAGGGAAAAGTCTGAAATTGAGGAATTTCGACGTTTTTTAGGAAACAAAGTTATATTTCTGGTCAATGTCATACAATGACTACGTGAGCGACCGCAAAATATAAGTTTGTCAATTCCTAAACTTAGAATTTTTATTAATCTTTATAAATCCATTGGTGCACGACCGGGATTCGAACCCACGACCAATGGTACGGAAGCCTTAGGGCGCGAGTTCTCGCACTTGACCCGTCTTTTTTTTTTGTTGGTGGTCACTGTATATGAACACTTGCAATACCAGAGACATCATGCACGCGTTGCCGGTCCTACACCAATGGCTTTACCATTAGAAAAATTATGTGCGCTATTACTAGTGTAAAAGTTGTGTTGTGGCACCAAGTTGTGGGTATAAGTGTTTGTTTTTTTTAAAGGTTATCACTTTTGTAGGTACAGTATAATCTCACTAATCCGGCACTTCGATAGATCGGCACGTCCAATAATCCGGCACCCTCCGCCCACGCCTCCCTTTCCCCTCTATACCTGTGCGCTTTGGTCGCTGCGTCATCGACTAGCAGTCTAACCTCAAAACTTATCACGTGCACGTGCTAACGTATTGTTTCTTTCAAGTGAGAATCCATAATACATTACATACATTTATTCTCTCTATGAAATGCTTTATTTTATTTATTACCGATGACTTTTTCACGGTCACGCCTCACCATCTTTTTTGCACGCCCAGGATGACTGGTAGAAAATGCTTTAGCATTAAGTCCTCCTTACACTAAGTTTAAGTGTGAAAGTATAAATAAATAAATAAAAAGGTAGGCCAGGCCTACTTCGGCAGTATGGTCGCCGTGGTTTGTAGGCTCCTATTAATTGTATTGGTTACGGTAAAAGAAAAGAACTAAATTTACGTGCAAAAAGGTTATAATGAAAGTTACTTAACACTACGTATTATTAGGTAACTTAATGTTAAATGCTCTCCAACTGTGAAGGAAAACATCGTGAGAAAACCGGCATGTCTTAGAACTTAAAAATTCGACATGTGACATGTGCATGAAATGAGCCTCTAAGCGGCGCACATTAATCCATTCACTACACACATTCTTTTTTTTTTTTTTTATACAACACCTCTGTTGTATAAAAAAAAAAAAAAGAACAAGCAAGCATACGGCCCACCTGTTGGTAAGCGGTTACCGTAGTCTATGAGCGCTTGCAATACCAGAGGCATCACGCACGCGTTGCCGACCCCGAACCCCCTCCCCCCCTAAAGAGCTCTGGCAACCTTACTCATCGCAGGAACACAACACTATTTGAAACAAATAACGTTATTTGGCTGCGATCTTCTGTAAGGCGTACCTCCCCAGGTGGGCTGCTCCAATTCAGAACGAGAAAATCTCGCTGTGCCCTACCTCCTCCTAATTCTTTTACCAACGGCCCCTTTACAGGGCCACCATACCTCAACGTGGTCACTGACCTATTACAGGATGACCAAGAAAGAATCAGTGACACGTCAAGCCAGCAAGACTATATTTGATGTTGTTATGTATTCCAGGTGATGGCGTAGACTACTCAGCAGTGGTATCGTCACTGACGCAGTTGTTAGTGGATCCTTACTTCAGGACGATATCTGGCTTCCAGTCGCTTGTGCAGAAAGAATGGGTCGCGTTGGGACATCCCTTCTGTGACAGGCAAGACAATGTTTTTAAAAAAATCCTACTAATATGTATTATAAACGCAAAAGTTTTTTAAGTATGGATGGATGGATGTTTGTTACTCTTTCACGTATAAACTACTGAATGGATTTTAATGAAACTTCACAATAGTAGCTTATACATCAGAATAAGTCAAAGTCAAAAAAGTCAAAATGCATTTATTTCAATAAAATCACTAGGATCACTTTGAAACGTCTTAGAAACTAGGTGAAGCTATGCAGGTTCCTCGCGACCAAACACTAACACATAGCTGTGTAATAACACATAGGCTACAATTTACAAAGATATTGGGTGAATTGTCCAAAATATGACAACTAGCTACTCGAAATACTAATCCTGCGCAGACGAAGTCGCGGGCACCAGCTAGTCTGTTATAAATATAAGGATTTACAACAGACGTACACAGACGTACGTTTCACACGTACCACAACCACGTGGTCGTTATTTCGGACGCATATTTTGTATTGAAAATGAATAGTACTATTTACACGTACCACTTTTTGCCGTCATTATCGACCGCGTGGATGATACTTTACTCTACGTGGTGTGGTTGTGGTACGTGTGAATCCTACTAATATTATAAATGCGAAAGTTTGCGAGAGTGTTTGGATGTTTGTTGTTCAATCACGCCGTAACTGCTCAATCGATTTTGATGCAATCGCTCATAGGCTACGGTAACCTTTTACCAACAGATGGGGGCCGTATGCTTGCCGTTTCAAAGTGATCCTAGTGATTTTATTGAAATAAAGGCCTTTCGACTTTGACTTTGACTTGTTCGCCACCTTAGATGTTGATTCTTTCATCGACGGTCATAGGCCCTATTCAGGGCCACCATACCTCAACCTGCGCACTGACCAAAGACAGGATGACCAAGATAGAATCAGTGACACGACAAGAAGAAGAAGACCTAAGATGTATACAGCCGACTTGAGAAGCTCCTCCTTTTTGAAGTCTGTTAAAAAAATAGATCGGTACCATTTTCCCAAGACATAGTCGGTCCCCTCTGCGTGGTTGTAGTGTTCCGGTATTCGGATATCCTAGTAGGATTATTATATTATAATTATTAATAATAATAATAATGGTACTCCTGGACTCGGCACGCATAGTCAGGAGGTTCCTCTCCCTGCAGCCCTAGCCACCGACCGCTTGAGCCGAGCTTCGCGGTCGGTGGTTCTCCATTTTTATATATATTTTTTACTATAATAGTTGTTTTGATATTCTTTTTTGATATAAAGATGTACTTTTTTAGTATAAATGTATTTTATAAATGAGATTTTAATTAAATATATGTGAATTAATAAGTAATTTATTTCAGGCAACACAGCAAAGTACATGTACAAATATTTGCATTTGCAGGTTCGGTCTCCCCCGGCCGGGGAACCCCAAGGACGGGGCGGGGAAGGAGGGCGTGGCTGCGCAGCCGGCGCCGGTGTTCCTGCTGTTCCTGGACTGCGTGTGGCAGCTCACGAGGCAGTTCCCCGCGCGCCTGCAGCCCACTGACACCTACCTCACCACGCTGTGGGACGCCGCCCACAACCACCTCTTCGACACCTTCCTCTTCAACTGCGTCAGGGATAGAGAGCTGGCTGCGCAGAAGGTACACTAGATCGATTTGTTAAATTCCTGGTGCTCCTGGACTGTGTGTGGCAGCTGACGCGGCAGTTCCTTGCGCCTCACCTCGCTTTGGGACGCAGCGCACAACCACTTCTTCGACACCGTCCTCTTCCGTCAGGGATAGTGAGCTGGCTGCGCAGAAGGTACACTAGATCGATTTGTTAAATTCCTGGTGCTCCTGGACTGTGTGTGGCAGCTGACGCGGCAGTTCCTGGCGTCATACCTCGCTGTGGGACGCCGCCCACAACCACCTCTTCAACTGCGTCAGGGATAGTGAGCTGGCGGCGCAGAAGGTACACTAGATCGATTTGTTAAATTCCTGGTGCTCCTGGACTGTGTGTGGCAGCTGACGCGGCAGTTCCTGGCGTCATACCTCGCTGTGGGACGCCGCCCACAACCACCTCTTCAACTGCGTCAGGGATAGTGAGCTGGCTGCGCAGAAGGTACACTAGATCGATTTGTTAAATTCCTGGTGCTCCTGGACTGTGTGTGGCAGCTGACGCGGCAGTTCCTGGCGTCATACCTCGCTGTGGGACGCCGCCCACAACCACCTCTTCAACTGCGTCAGGGATAGTGAGCTGGCTGCGCAGAAGGTACACTAGATCGATTTGTTAAATTCCTGGTGCTCCTGGACTGTGTGTGGCAGCTGACGCGGCAGTTCCTGGCGTCATACCTCGCTGTGGGACGCCGCCCACAACCACCTCTTCAACTGCGTCAGGGATAGTGAGCTGGCTGCGCAGAAGGTACACTAGATCGATTTGTTAAATTCCTGGTGCTCCTGGACTGTGTGTGGCAGCTGACGCGGCAGTTCCTGGCGTCATACCTCGCTGTGGGACGCCGCCCACAACCACCTCTTCAACTGCGTCAGGGATAGTGAGCTGGCTGCGCAGAAGGTACACTAGATCGATTTGTTAAATTCCTGGTGCTCCTGGACTGTGTGTGGCAGCTGACGCGGCAGTTCCTGGCGTCATACCTCGCTGTGGGACGCCGCCCACAACCACCTCTTCAACTGCGTCAGGGATAGTGAGCTGGCTGCGCAGAAGGTACACTAGATCGATTTGTTAAATTCCTGGTGCTCCTGGACTGTGTGTGGCAGCTGACGCGGCAGTTCCTGGCGTCATACCTCGCTGTGGGACGCCGCCCACAACCACCTCTTCAACTGCGTCAGGGATAGTGAGCTGGCTGCGCAGAAGGTACACTAGATCGATTTGTTAAATTCCTGGTGCTCCTGGACTGTGTGTGGCAGCTGACGCGGCAGTTCCTGGCGTCATACCTCGCTGTGGGACGCCGCCCACAACCACCTCTTCAACTGCGTCAGGGATAGTGAGCTGGCGGCGCAGAAGGTACGCTTTCACCCGACAGGCAGATCGATTTGTTTTATTCCTGCGGTTCCTGGACTGACGGCAGTTCCCCACGCCTCACCTCGCTGTGGGATCGGGAGCTGGCTGCGCGGAAGGTATGCATCTGACTGGCAGATCGATTTGTTTAGTGCGATTTTTCCAAAGTTTATTTTGCTATGAATAAAGATTTTTCTATTCTATTCTATAATATTCTAATTCTAATCTTATTCTAAGTGGGGGGAATAAGATCTGCACTAACGCTCCGCGTTGGGGTGTATTGTGCTTTGTCCCCCTGCTGATTTCACCCCAGCCAGCCCAACTCCTTAAAGTAACGGAGAAGGATCCTGGGTTGGTGGCAACAATTAATAGTCATAATAATCATTTTTTGATAGCTAGAGTCCGCACGCGGTTTCGCTCGCGTGGTACCTAAAAAAAGTAGACCATGCTATTCTAAGTAAAGAACTTCTATCTAATCCAAGTTTCAACGAAATCGGGGGGGCCGTTACGGCATGATTAATCAACAAACTTCCAAACATCCTCACAAACGCATTTATACAGTTTTTTTTTTCTATTTTCGATTGGTTTATTTCAATCCAGTTGTTTGAATTAGTAGTCCCGATAATTTGAATTTGCAATCTTCCCCTAGATACGGTGATGCTCTAAGCAACTAAGCAACGGAGCCACTTCCCGTCCGTGCGAAAGTCTTCTATAATGGTTCGAAAAGTCGGCTCAAACTTAACTATAATGTTGTTCACAGAACTTCGTCCGAAGGCCGGTCTGGGACTGGGGCGAGCAGTTCTCTGACGATGACAAGGCTCTGTTCTACAACCCGCTCTACTCCGGACCCAAACCCCCCACTACGCCTAAGCAGAAATTATGTAAGTACTACTGCAAATATGAGCTTCTTTAAAAGCTCTTTGTGGCGAGAATCGCTTTGTGATTTCATGAATTCACTGAACCGTGTGAACCTCATGGGAGGTAACTTGTGGGTAACGTGGGTTCGAATAGCGGTTGTGCACCATTAGAGTTTTGAATTCTAAAAATGTACCTATGTGTTCGCATGTTCAAAACGGTGTCTATATCAACTTCTGGAATGTATCGCTTCGCCGCCACTCTGTCCGTCGGCGCTAAATATATCTATGGACCCTCTATTTTTACATGTACTTTGCTGTGTTGCCTGAAATAAATGACTTATTATTGATAATTTACACCTTGATCGCGCATTATTAGGCTGTGCAATAACAATTGATAATATTCGCGATAAATTGATAATGCATGGTCTCATATTTCTGGCACTTCGTGGCCTCTCGCTTGCTTGTCTAGTTACTAATTCCTTCTTGGTCATCCTGTATCAGGTCAGTGACCAGATTGAAGTTTGGTGGCCCTGAAATGGGCCTATATGGCCTCTGCCGCTGCACTCTCGCGGCGGTATCGCGTCAAGCACTTTATTCGCTCACTACTGTAACGTTTCCAGCACAAATATCAGTGAAGCAAGTAGCGGAGCTGGACAGACTGGAGCCGTGCACCTCGGCGGCGGGCGTGGAGGTGTGGGCGCAGTGCTACGAGCGCTGGCTGCTGCCGCTGGACGCGGCGCACGCGGGCGAGGCGCAGTACCACATCTACAACATGGAGCTGAGGGACAAGGTGACTATACTTACCTGCACTAATTCATACATATCATTTTTTTTTTTTTTTTTTTTTTTTTCGGACATATCTCACACGGTCAACTGATCCCAAACTAGGCATTGCCTGTACTATGGGTACCAGAGACTGTTATACATAATACATAATAAATATATATCTAACACCCAGACACAGAACAAACATCTGTGTTAGTCACAAATGTTTGTCCAGTGCGGGAATCGAACCCGCGACCTCTAGTACAGAAGGTAGAGTTACTACCAACTCAGCTATGAGGCCTGTCATTGGTGGTATTAAGGATACAAAAGAGACGTTTCATCAATATATGGAGCCTGTTTTAACTGAAATATATAATTCTAATTACAATTCTAATTCTGGGCCTGCACTGTGTACACTACTCTAAAATATGGCTAAGCAATAAAGTAAACGTATTTAATTGGTTATTTTATTTAAATTGACTTCGTTCTAAGGTACATTAAGATTTTCTTCACAAAGAGAGCAACACACAGCGCTACAAAAATATGGCGGATGGACGTGCGTGAAATGTCATTTTGACAACCTACATTTATCTGACAAAACAAAAACATCAAATCAAACAACATGACATGAAAAATATGTCAATGTCATGTCAAACACCAATTATAAACCAACATGCGGCATTCAAATAGTGTTCACATAGTAAAAAACTTACCAAAATAACTATTCTCGTACCATCGCATTTGTCTTCAAATTAATGAAATTGTATTTTTCTTGTAATCTCCTATTTTTTCTATGTAGTGTACATGGACCAGGCCCAGAATGAAATGGCTCCTTTGTGTCACTTGTGCCATTAAAGGTACTACTAAATGGTGCTCAAAGTCAAAGGTTGTTATTTCAATAAAATCACCAGGATCACTTTGAGACGTCTTAGAAACTAGGTGAAGCTATGCCTGTTCCTCGCGACCACTACCGGTACTATTGACTTAAACGCTTATCTTACTTATATTCAATAATAATAAAGCCATTTATTCCCCAGTTTGGTCTACTAATATTATAAATGCGAAAGTTCACAGAACACCTTGAAAATGGAAAATTTATAAATTCAAACAGATCTTATATGTTCATCCGCTATGGCGTGATTGAGTAACAAAATGGATCCAAACTATCGCATTTACAATATAAGTTGGTTGAGACAATTTTCGTTTCATTACTTCTAATGTACTACAGGGATAACAAAGTTTACAGTCCTATAGAACCGGATTTGAAACCTGGCCAAAAAATGAGTATTAACATTAAATCTTTTTTCAGATCCAGCGGTGCCAAGAGAAGCTGTCCTCGCTGTCGATCCTGAGCCGGCACAGCAACGGCACCGGTGAGGTGTCGGAGGGGGCGGACCCCCCGCGAGTGGGCGTGTCCCGCTTCCACCCCTTCAGCCTGCGCCGCGGCCCGCCCCCGCCCCCGCCCCCGCACCTGCCCGACTGCATGCACGTCAGCCTCATCGACGCCAGCCAGCTGCTCGACTCGCAGTCGCTGCTCAATGCGCCCGACTAACCAACTATCGCAAGAAGAACGTTAAAAGACAGATGTTTGTGTGAATTTGTGCCTTTCAAGTTATCAGCAAATCCTTCATATATATTTTGAGTTTCACAATAGGACAGTTCTGGCCGCAGTGACACTATAGCCACATACAGAAAAAAATTATAAGTAGACTCTGCAAAAGATTAGTCTGATCCGACCCAAAAATAGCACTTACATAGTTCAAATTCCAATTCAAAAAGTATTTTTTCAATTGAGCTATCTTTAGCAATGGATGTTTGTGTGAATTTGGGCATTTGAAATTAGTCTGTGTGAAAGGTAAGGCTGATCCGATTCCATCCGACCTAAAAATAACACTTGCGTAGTTCAAATTAAAATTCAAAAGGTGTTTATTTCAATTGAGCTATCTTCAAATCGTTTGTAACGGTGGTGGTCTTTAGATAGCTCAACTGTTTCTTATAAATATTTACTTGTATTCGTTTTCATTTTCTTTATGTAAATAAAATTCGTTATTATCTAAAAAAAACACACCACACTTTGAAACCCCTTAGAAACTTTCTGAAGCTACCTACGCCTGTTACTAGAACTTCTAAGCCAAAAATATCCATTGTGACTGCACATGAGACAGGTTAAACGTGATAATTGTATAGCATTTGTGATACATTGTTACATTACTTAATTTAGTATTGTATCCATCCGTGATAGATTAGTTTCTTTCAAATTCATTCCCAATTAAAAAACGAGTTGAGCGAATCTCTTGACTTCAGTCAGTTACATTTTTTATAGCTCGCTTCGCTCACCTTTGGTTTCAGCGATTTTAGTCTTTGATTTTTAAAATGTTTTTAGGTTTTTATTTTACTGTCGTAGATTATATACTTACTTATGGCCCTTTATTTAACAATTATTTAAAACTAGCTATATGAAGATCAATATTTTAATGAACAAGTACTGTAACTAAAGCCATTCTATTTAAAAGTATTAGAATACGGAAATTAATATATTGTGTTACGTTTTAAATATTGACCTAAATGTAAATAATGAAATGTATTTTTAAGTTCCGTGTTGAAAGGAATTGACTTTATAATCTGTAGTTATAAGTTTTATGTATAGTTTTCGTCTACAAAACTTTCATAGGGAAAAGTGACAGTTTTTTTTCAAATTTATTTGTATGAGCATACTACTTACATTCTAAAGACCGATTTACATGGAGACAGATTTTCTAACGCTTGTGACGCATCGCGGTCCTTTCGATAAAGAATCTGTCTCCATATGTTACAAGGTGTCTCTTAATATGTATACTATCCCGAAAGGGGCTTATTCAACACCCAATTGACAATAAAGTTTATCCTACGATTTTTGTAAATTCGACATTTTTCATTGAAAAAAAAACACTATGCAAATATCAGCTGTTTTGGAGTCAAATCAGTGCAAACTCAATTATTTAACTTTTTAGGTAGTTAGTAAGTAACCTTGATGTCGAACATCTCGTACTTTTAATAATTCATACTTCTATTAATAATAAGATGATAAAAAGACCAAAAACAGCAGTTAAAATAACTTAACAAAAATAACTGTTTTTTATAGCTATTATTTTTTCTTTTCTTAATAAAATAAGACCCTTTCACAATAGTATACTATTTACGGAACACTTTGTATAAATGAGGCTTAATATTGTAATAAGATTAGGCTGATAACCTAGAATGATCACCGTTCAAACATTTCATTGTATAATCATTTTAACTATTTATGTATGTAATAATTTTAAATATTTATCTATTTGTGTAGGTTTTTTTGTTGTATGATAATATTGTTAATCGTTCCGCAAGACCAATGCTAGCAAGTACTGAATTATCGATAATGAAAGATAATTATCAAGGAATCGGATTTGTAGAAGCCGCGTTCAAACTGTGTGCGATATGTCATTCAAAATGATCCTTACCTCTAAATGAATAAAGTCTTTGACTTTTAGGAGATTGCGATATCGTTCAGCTACGACCTCGGTGGCGTAGCGGGGGAGTGTCCGTCTGAGACGCACGGTGCGGGACAAATGTTTGCATAATCTGCAAATATTGGTCTGGGTCTGAGTGTTGTGGTACCATGGTACTCGTAGTTTCTGATACCCACGACACAGGTTATCCTAGTGTGGGGTCAGGACTATGTATGTGACTGTTGGTTGTAACTCCTCAAATGTCAAATTGAAAATTGACATTTGAGGGCGTGCTATTAAGGTGAGGGTTTAATTATTTTATGATTTTTGAATTGTTTTTTCTCAATAACCGCAAAACGCACAGTTTTGATTTTTATGACAAAGATTACTTGAGCATTTTATTTACGTAAATCCAAGACTTTTTTAAAGTTGGGTCCTCTGCAACAGTTTTTTCGAAAATACTCTGAGACTATCTAACAAAAATTACTTTTTTTAAAATATTTTGTTAGACAATAGCATAGGGTACCTAAATCCAAAACACTTTAAAAAAAATAGATAGTTTTAGAGAATCGATATTTTCTTATATTTCGCTTACGTCGATTATTTTCGGGCGCCTTCTAACGCTTGCTATCTCTTTCCGCATTCAATTACAGTACATAGCGCTGTCACTTTCTTCACTCCGCCCACTCGACAGTTTATTATTAGAATTAGAATTATTTATTTCAGTTAAAACAGCAAGCTTACAGTATATACCAAAGTGCCTACTGTCTAAAATTAAAACTTAAAAATACTCTTAGCGAATTAAATATAGTACAAATTTTATCATTAAAGATGTCGACATGTTGGACCTCGTGTACATAGGCATTTAAAAGAGTGAGAGCTCTTAGCGTTGGCGCATTATGAGCGTGACGAGTTCGCGGTGTGTGGCATATGGCAGGCGAACAGTTGATGTCGACGGCGGCCACAGCGCACGTAATTGTCAGGCACACATAGTGGCATCATGCTCAAAGCGGTCGGATTATTCACTTTGTTTCGCAGAATAAGACAATAGTGTATAGCTAGCTGTAATTTTCTCCTTAGTTCCAGCGTATCCAGGCCGATCATACCCGTTACAAATAGAGAAGGGAAAAGGTACGGGTAGTATCCGTACATTCTTTTATACACGTATCTGGCAAACTTACGCTGGAGTCTTTCGATCAACACCGTGTACTTAGCCTCTCGCGGATCCCAGCCTATTGCGCTAAACTCTAGTTTGCTTCTAACGAAAGCATTGTAGAGCATAATCGCAACTCTTACGTCCTTAAACTGAGATGCGGTTCTCATTATAAAGCCTAGAGTTTTGTTAGCTTTTTTACACATTGAGGTAATGTGATCGCGGAAGTTCAAATGGCTGTCCTCAATAAGGCCCAGATCCCGTATCACATTAACCCTCTCTAACGTCTCACCCGCCAAGGAGTACGATACAATTTTCGGGATCTGTAACCTGGTGAAAGTTATTGATTTGCACTTCGCCACATTGAATGCAAGTCTATTAGACTGACTCCAACGGTCCAACGAATCGATATCCTGCTGCAGTGCTATGCAATCTGAGTCATGACTAACAGACTGATACACTTTTAAGTCATCGGCGAACATTAAGCATTGAGCTGTATTTAGGACCTTAGGAAGGTCATTTATCATAGCTAAAAAGAGAGTTGGCCCCAAAGTGCTACCCTGACTGACACCTGACCTAGTATAATATTCCTCCGATCTGAAACTTTTAAGCTGTACATACTGCCTTCGCTCGCATAAATAGTTAGCAAAAAACCTTAGTAGTCTAGGTGAGATTCCTAGCGATGAGAGCTTTACTAATAACCGGTCATTATCTACCACATCAAACGCCCTCCTAAAGTCGAGGAAAATTGCATCGACCTGTCGGCCAGCGTCCATTTGTGCCGCTACGTAATCCACAAAGGTGGTGTGATTTGTGGTTGTAGAACGGGCTACCCGGAAACCGTGCTGAGAATCATCCAAAATTCCATCCATTTGACGAGTTAAGTGCGAATTTAAAATTGATTCAAACACTTTACCAAAGACAGCTAATATAGCTATTGGCCTAAACGTAGTGACGTCTGTCGATTTAGTTTTTGGTACTGGCGTTACTCTAGAAACTTTCCACGTAGCAGGATAGCGGCACGTACGTAGAGAAAGGTTGAACAGGTACAAGAGTGGCTCCTCGAGGGCAAATAAACAGTCCTTAACTATGAAAGGAGGTATGGCATCCGGACCAGCAGCGGAAGAAGGTCTTAGACGACGAACGGCACGACGTATATCTTTCTCCGAAACGTAATCTATACTCACTAACCGCGCATCGCCAGCTCCAGCTTGTTCCTCGGCTGCCCCGGCGTCCAACATGGGAATGTCATCGAGGAATACAGAACCAAAGTATTCAGCAAATGCAGTAGCTGCCTCCTGACCCATTACTGTTTTTGTATCCTCTTATGATTTTTGTACCCATTATGATTTTTGTATCCTCTTAATAAATCAGTAATCAGTACACGTAAGGATCATTTTGAAATATAGTATAACACATTTGAGGTGGTATATCGCACACCGTTTGAACAGGGCTTATGTTGTTTTGGCAATCATAAAATTACTTCAAACGCGTTGAAAAGAACCGTTCATTATTATAAAAATTGGTTCAAAATGTTGCAAAACTATATTTTTGTTACCAGCTATGATTGTAAATAACTTATAAGGTGCACTTGTATAAAAGGCAGCTATTATGTTTCGTTTTAATGTTCATTGTTATTTAATTAATTATGTAGATATTTACGTCTTATTTACTTTTTGTAATACATAATGCGGCTGTGGAGGAACCCATGTCTAGCAGTGGACGTCGTACGGCTGAAATGATGATGATGAATGCGGCTGATCACGTACTAAGTACTACTACTAACGTTGAAGAAGCGTACAAAAAGAAAAGCATGAAATTTTTGATTTCTTGGCACCAAACCAATGAAGCTTTATTATCAGATCATCATTTATGTATAGGTAACATAAAACTCTTATTCATAATTATTCAGTAACTTTATTGGCTCAACAATTCTCACCGTCTTTTTTTATACAACTGAGGTGAAAACATGCGTACGACTCACCTGTTGGTAAGCGGCTACGGTAGCCTATGAACGCTTGCAATACCAGAGGCATCACGCCCGATTTGCCGACCCCGAAGCCCTCCCCCCCTAAAGAGACAAATAATGTTATTTGGATGCGATCTCCAATTTAGAGCGAGATTCTCCTGGCGATAGCAGCTCGCCAGGGGACATACCTCCGCCCAAAATCACAAAAAAATAAGGAGGCGGACATCAATTTATCGAGCTGATAAAGCTATGTATTGTGTGATGATGAATAAGGGAGTATGTGTATAACAAAAATGCTAAATATCACATAAAAAATAGTATCCTACTGTAGTACTACCAAGACGGTATAGATAATTCTGTTGACTTTTTAATGATTAGTTTGTATAGTTATACTAAGTTAGTTATAGGTATATTGATGTGTAATTATCAATTTTAACAACTGTTACTCTGTGTAGCTGAGCTAGGATCCTTAATACTGCTTTTATAAGAGGTGGCAACACTGGACATGAGCGAATATAACAAACTGCACAAGGTGATCCATAATATGTTTACTATCCCGAAACGTGGTTATTCTATCAACAAAAATAAAAAATATTATCGGAAAAAAACGTCCATTATCAACTTTTTACCTTACTTTTTTTGTTGATAGGAAACGCTGCTGGCATTTTATAAAACGAATTCGCGGCGAAGGTGGCGCCATTGTGACAATAGGCACACTACTAGTAAACCTGGTTGGTTGGAAATACTATAGCAATCTTTTTACTTCAGTGCTATTCCATCTACAATGCATTCTTCCACCTAAAGGCTGATTCACGTTAGACCACGTTGTCAGCAAAATGAGCTTTGTAAGACTGAGGCATTAAGGCTGGTGTCAACCAAATCGTAGATGTGTTTATTCAAACGATAGATCAAGCTAAGCTGATAAATGGTACGATTACTTAAAAAAATTAATGTCGTACCCTCCCGCTATGTTGGATACTGTACTTAGCTATACTTAAGCCAAATTCAATGTGAAATGTTTGAAAATAAACCGTCCATTCGTAACCTAAAATTATCTTGGTTTGTGTTGTTTTTTGTACAGATTTTGCATATGGTGACGATTAGTGATCGATCACTCCTTCAATGTTACTTGACCAAGCTAGAGTATTTTAGGTTCCACTTAAGGCGTTTTGTTTCCAAACATTTCACATCAAATGTAGCTGAAGTTTAGAGCTTGTGACTCGGTCTGGTCTGTCTGGTGTTATTAAACCAGTGTTGTTAAAATGTTTAACATACCAAATTCTGTTGTCGAATGTACCTGACAATGTCTTAAGCAATGTTCAAACGAAGAGAATAAAAATGATTATTTAAATATTTTGGTCTTTTCTTTTTAAAACATTTTATTTTTCAGACAGGCATTTGATGTACCTAACGCAGTTCTTAAAGGTGATTCATAATATGATATCCAACCCGAGAGGATCAACAAAGAGAAAAATTATTAGCTGAAAAAAAAAATATTTTTCTATTTTCCTGAACTTTTTCTAATTAGATGTTGTTATGTTTCTGTCATCTTTTTATGTAGGTAATTATTGAGTGGGTTTCAACTGATTTTTTGAATGAAAAGAGACGTTTCATCAATGTATGGAGCCTGGGCCTGCACTGTGTACACTACTCTAAATTATGGCTAAACAATAAAGTAAACGTATTTAATTGGTTATTTTATTTAAATTGACTTCGTTCTAAGGTACATTAAGATTTTCTTCGACAAAGAGAGCAACACACAGCGCTACAAAAATATGGCGGATGGACGTGCGTGAAATGTCATTTTGACAACCTACATTTATCTGACAAAACAAAAACATCAAATCAAACATGACATGAAAAATATGTCAATGTCATGTCAAACGCCAATTATAAACCAACATGGCGGCCTTCAAATAGTGTTCACATAGTAAAAAACTTACCAGAAGAACTATTCTTGTACCTTCGCATTTGTCTTCAAATTAATGAAATTGTATTTTTCTTGTAACCTCCTATTTTTTCCTGATTTTTCTATGTAGTGTACATGGACCAGGCCCAGAATGAAATGGCTCCTTTCGTTGTCTTTTGGATGTAGAATAAGCCCTTTTCGGGATAGCATAGGTACCTACATATTATGAATCACCTTGTTATAATTCAAAAACATTAGCTACAGGCATATGTAACACTAGCTTCCGCCCGCGGCTTCGCTCGCGTGCTTTTTACGCGTAAAAAGTAGCCTATATGCTATTCTAAGTTTACATGCAGAACTCGAAAGTATTTCATTGAAATCGGTCAAACATCCTCACAAACTTTCGCATTTATAATATCAGTAGGAGATCTTTTATTTACACAAAGAAACTTAAAACTAATACAAGTTAATATTTACAAAATACACAAGAAACAGTTGAGCCATCTAAAGACCGTTACAAACAATCTATAGATAGCTCAACTGATCCAGATCACTACCAGTCGGAAGCGTCCCCAAGACGCTGGCGGAATTGCCACGCTAGGATCAGAAGTCAACAGAATTATCTATCCACTTTATCAGTAGGATACATATGGGAAATTCTCTTTGGAAATTATTACAGGTACACGTAGCGCAGAGTGTTTGCTGTGGCCGCCATGGTATGGTGTACTTCAGCCTTTAGGCAGGTTTCGAGTTGTCCGCCAGCTCTGCCTTCAGTTTCTTGAACTTTTGATAATGCTTTTGGAAGATTCTGAATCTGTTTATTGCCATTGTGCGGGACCAACTCCAGTAGGACCAGTGCTGTAGGTTGAGAATCAAAGGGTACCATTATTTCCTTCGGACGCGAACGACGTACGGATGTAAGTACGTTCTCTACAATCAGCATAGTAGATGACGTTTTCGGAATTTAGATATTATTTCGACTCTTTGCCCATTGTACGGTGCAGTTCTTCTTCTGGTCGTGTCACTGATTCTTTCTTAGTCATCCTGTATTAGGTCAGTGACCAAGTTGAGGTATGGTGGCCCTGAAAAGGGTCTATGACCGTCGAAGAAGAAGAAGAATCAGTGTAGTGATAGGATTAAAGTGAACCTCATAAAGGCTCCTTTCGGTGCAGTTGTCCGAAAGTAGAAAGAATTAATATCATAAGATTTATTAAAAACTAGAATCAACTCCAGCAAAGAGTAAATAATAACAACACCCAATAGTCAAATAAGCCGTGGTGGCCCCGGCTAAAGAATAGGCCCCTCCATATCTCTATCCGCGGATGTCGTAAGAGGCGACTAAGGGAAACAAGCTAGGGGATGGGCAGCAGCGTCCCTCATTTTAACAACGATAGCTCTAGCTGCGCTCGCCAACCCGCATGCCCAGCGTGGTGAGTATGGGCAAAACCCCCCCACATGATAAGGAATTTGCTCTGTCTGTGGGGGAGGCCATGTTCAGCAGTGAACGTCGTACGGCTGAAATGATGATGATAGTCAAATACATAGTCCGTCAAATACGTAGCCATTGAATTAGTAGCATCGGGACCCCACACTAGGATTCCGTGTCGTGAGTATCCTCGTACCATGGTACCTCAACACCCAGACCCCAGATCATGCAAATATTTGTCCCGCAGCGGGAATCGAACCCGCACCCATTGCGTCTCAGACGCAGCGCAACCGAGGTCAAATAAATAGACAATATTGCAAGGAATACAGTTAAAGGTGTGAAAACTAAATGAAACAAGGCATGTCAACGAACCAACGCGTTTATTCAAATTCTCAATAAGTTAACAACGAACAAATATAATCTTCATTCAACTAAAACATTCCTTACAAGCTGTGGCACACTGGAAACCGCTCTACTGGAATTTCAACTACGACTATGCACATCTAGCGGACAAAGTAGCGGTTGGTCCGCTAGTAAGAGATACTATAATGGTTAGGATACACTTATTGCTCGGACCGCTCAAACTGTTCAGAATTATTTGTATGAAACTCCATACTGCAACGCACACTAATCAAGTAACCAGCATAACCATCGCCTAGGGAAATGCTAGACGGCTATGTTTTCGGGTCGAGGCGATGCCGATTCCGCAGGGGCGATACGTGTGATTTAACCATTACGTGTGAGAGTGGTAAGTTACCCTAGAGCGAAGACCAACCCCATTATTTACATTTTTTCCATGGTACTTATAATATATTTCATAAGTATCATAAGTAATCATTATATTTAATAAGTGGGTACAGTTCGACCGATGGATCTTGGCAAACATAAATCTGCCGTACGGAAGTACAATGGCGATTTTAGTCCCTATAAAATCTACTGCGCATTCGGCGAACTGTCCTAAGTTAATTTATAATAAGTCACATCTTGAGGTAGGTAATCAATAACTTTTATGTAGGTTACCTACTATTGTATTGTAACACTTGTTTTAAGCTCGGTATACATAAACGAATTCATTTGTTGCTGATGATACATGAAATACAGCCGCGTGTGTACTCAGCGTTATAACAGTCAGCCGGTATTTGTTCCCAAAATAAAGCTAAATTAAATATTTGCCTCTTTAGTACTTAAAAGATAAGTACTTATTAATAAATGGGTTCAAATATCAATAATCCAATGTAAAATAATAATTCATCATTACAGGGAAAAAAATTAAAATTTTAGTTGCGCGTGCGTCTTTAATAGTTTGCTTAAATAACGGCTTTATAACAATATTGGTGTAGGCACTTTTCCACTACTTCAAAAATATCATTTTTTTTTCAGTAAAATTCAGAGAATAAATATAAATATAAATTGTATTATTTTAAAATTAAATCTGCTCTGTCCGAATGAAAGAACCATCCTGTGTGTCGGTAGCCTAACTCACAGACTATAACAAGTCTGCGCTACGGAAAACACGTGGCGCAATTTTTGGGACGAAATACTTAATTCCTTAGTAGCAAGGGTCGCAAAGAAGGCTATAGCTCTGTGTCTATGTGTTATATAGATACGATACCTACTACATAGTTGCTAGACTGGCATTTTGTGACAGCCAAATCCTAAATCTATAATGAACTTTTCGCCTACGACTTGATAGAAGATAAATAAACTTGAATCGTGTGAACTAGACGTAAGGTCATCGCGTGTCGAGTCCGTACGTGTATATCAGTCTTTAAAACATCATACATACATCTCGTTCAAACAAACGTTGCAGGCGCTACGATGCGATGAAGGTCAAAATCTATTCCATACATACAAATTAATAAAATTTAAGTGTCTGTAATGTTAAAATATCAGCGTTTTATTAAATGCATATGAAAGAAAATACGGTTATTAAAACAACAAACAATTTTTAAATTTGTGCCCAATTGTTCCGGCTAATCTTCGAAACGGCTTGACCGATTTTTGATGAAATTTCACTCGCAGATAGCTGATGGTATATGGAGTAACTTAGGCTACTTTAAGCGCGGGCGAAGCCGCGGGCGGCCGCTAGTTGTGAATAAGCGTTTCATACATTTGAATGTAAATATGAGAAATTAGATTGAGCTATGTAATATTTGGAGGTGCCTCTGACTACCCCCTTAGATATCTTCAAGGATTTGATCGCCTGGAGGGCCGAGAGGTGTCTACCATGCTTGGGAGTAACAGTCGTGGGCATATTATTTTTTTAATAGCGGCCTTAAATCTTGAAACAAAGCTATAAGTCAAAACTAATCTGATGTCACATACCAATTCTATGTGTAACGCCTAACCATAAAACCTTGGACCATACCTATCGGTCCATTAAATGGTCAAGTACGAACTGAAACGTCACGAGGCGTGGCTCGGCGAGCGTTACTCTTCATCTTCATTCTCAAACAGGTCGGTGTATTCCCGCGACTCTTCGTAATCTTTCAGGTCCTGGGAGAATTAACATGAGTCTTTACAATCCGTGCTAGCCTAGTGGAAGGTAGCCCAACTTTCGAAAACATAGAACTTTCAAAAAAACCTCCATTTTATCCCATTTGGGGGTGAACTTTCGTATCTGCTATAATAATTTATGGTGTGTGGGTGTGGGTAGGCTCGCACATAGGAGTTGCTCCTACGAATTTTTCAAGGCTCAGTCTCAAGACCGTTCGTCATGGAACTCTTTGGGGGAGGCCTATGTCCAGCAGTGGACTTCTACAGGCTGATGATGATGATGAGATTTAAAATTCCCATATAAACTTTCATAATAGAAAGTTAGAGACATCAAAATCGTTTTCAGTTTGAAATACCTATAATATTTTTATGAAAAACAGCCCTTAGGGTGTGTAAATAGGGGCTATCTTCTTGTTGCATATACCCCGCCTCAAGACGAAAGTCTACAATCAGTGCGTGTGCCAATGATGGATGACATATGACACTGAGACTTGGTCGCTAGCTATTGGCCTAATACACAAGCTCAAAGTTGCGCAACGGACTATGGAGAGAGCTATGCTCGGAGTTTCATTACTAGATAGAATCCGAAACGAGGAAATCCATATAAGAATCAAGATCACCGACATAGCTCTCAGAATTATCAGGTTGAAGGGGCAGTGGGCAGGCCATATAGCTCGCAGAATCGATAACCTTTTGGGAATAAAGGTTCTCGAATGGCGACCACGACGCAATGTTCAAAGGCCCCACCGATGGACCGACAATATGTGAAAGATGCGAGGAGTCGGTGGATGGAGAAGGCTCAAGGCCTATCGTCATGGCACTCTTTGGGGGATGCCTATGTCCAGCAGTGGACTTCTACAGGATGATGATGTTGGACTAAAAATAAATCTATTTGTTTTACATTCTACAAAAATGCATATGATATCTACTATATACTATATACCACGATAGGTGTATGTTGTGAAATAAATAAATAAATAAATAATAGCTGTGCAACTTCGCAACTAAGCCATCTAGTACGGATGCAAAAAAAAATGCAAATCCAGTAGGAATTACTTTTGCCCATTGTGTGTTATTTCCTTAGTAGTATTGCTTGCATTACTGTTATCTCGTTAGAAGCTAAAATTACAGTTAACACATCTTACCAACTGAACATGGCGGGCGAGTTGTGGTTCGAAACGCAAGAGTGCGTGGGTTCGATCCCCGCGGCGCGAAAAATGACCACCTCTTTCAGGGCCGTCGACGCAGCTAATAAAACCGGTTTTGGAAGGCTCAGAACGAATATGACGACAAATCGGTATAAGCTTATTAACCGGTTAATTGTAAACCACGATAAACATATGCATAACGGTTATTAACCGGTTGATCGTAGACCACTACGAAACTGTATATAAAGGTGACTAACCGGTTAATTGTTAACCACGGCATTCCTGTATATTGACTAACCGGTTAATTGATATTAACTAAAAACTAATTAGAAGCAGGTAATATTTACCTGAAACATTCCGTTCGCGACCGCATACCCCGTCATGGCAATGGCGGCGAAGAGGCCTGCCAGTATCTTATTCCGCGTCTGATGGGGAAAGTTAGCTGCCTCTCGTTCCGATTGCGTGCCAGTTGACTGCTTCTTGGCGTTTTGTCTGTTGTATTCTGAAAAAAGTAAAGAAATAAAATAATTCAGTCACATACATAGTCCTGCCTGACTCCACACTTTATTGTTATTATAGTATAAGACCTTTTGGGAATGGTATACATCCTACTAATATTATAAATGCGAAAGTTTGTGAGGATGTCTGGATATTTGGGTGTTTGTGGTTCAATCATGTGGTAACGGCTTAACCGATTTTGATGAAACGGAGTTTTTTACCTTGAATAGCATATGGGCTACTTTTGATCTAGCGAAGCCGCGGGCGCAGCATATGTGGTGCGAAGTGTTCATAAAACTTACCATCTGTAACATGCCTAAAGTTCTTCTGGTTTATCCTGGCAACAAATCTCGTCAAATTGGCTATTCCTTTGACATGGTTACAAAGTGTTCCGTTCGGGAATGGAGCTTTGACCAGAGGCGCCAGGTAGGCAAATACTGTGGCATCAAATGAAGATGGACGGTTGCCGAAGAAGTATTCACTCTCGCCGAGCCGGTCTGACAGGGTTTTAAGGCACTTTTCTGCTTCACTGTAAATCTGAAATATAAAGAGTAAAGGTAAGGTAAGGTAAGGTGTGGTAAAAGGTGCTGTAAGGTAAGGTGTGTTAAGGAAAGATATGGAAAGGTGCAGTAAGGTAGGAGTAAGGTTTTAAGGTTTTGTTTAGGTTCAGTTTACTTTAGCTTTGGTACAGAACCCTATATAAAACTATAACTATAATAAGCCCACAAATAAGTCTTCATCGCCGCAACATCTTATAATAATCCTACTACTATTATATAATTAAATGCGAAAGTTTGTGACGATGTTTAGATGTTTGTGGTTCAATCACAGCTAAACGGCCAAACGGATTTGGATGAAAGGAGCCATTTCATTCTGGGCCTGGTCCATGTACACTATATAGAAAAATTGAGAAAAAATAGGAGAATGCAAGAAAAATACAATTTCATTAATTTGAAGACAAATGCGATGGTACAAGAATAGTTCTTCTGGCAAGTTTTTTACTATGTGAACACTATTTGAAGGCCGCCATGTTGGTTTATAATTGGCGTTTGACATGACATTGACATATTTTTCATGTCATGTTGTTTGATTTGATGTTTTTGTTTTGTCAGATAAATGTAGGTTGTCAAAATGACATTTCACGCACGTCCATCCGCCATATTTTTGTAGCGCTGTGTGTTGCTCTCTTTGTCGAAGAAAATCTTAATGTACCTTGGAACGAAGTCAATTTAAATAAAATAACCAATTAAATACGTTTACTTTATTGCTTAGCCATATTTTAGAGTAGTGTACACAGTGCAGGCTCAGGCTCCATATATTGATGAAACGTCTCTTTTGGTACAGAGATAGATTATAGTCTGGAATAGCATATAGGCTACTTTTGATGTAGGTACCACGCGAGCGAAGCTGCGGGCGGAAGCTAGTAATATATATATTTCAACATTGATATGCTCACAGTTGATGACTTTAAGACAAAACTTTTCAAAGAGTTTCTGATATGCACGGAATTAAAGCAGGTAATAGATAAGCCTACACATTTTACAGACCATAGTCAAACGCTCATTGATGTGGTTTGTTCGAATGTACGGTCGCGCAATGTTTGTGTCGAGCTTATAGGGTCGGACATTGGGCATGCATTCCTGACTTGTGAATTCATTTTCAATAAGCCAAAAATTACACCCAAGACCATTGTGTATAGGCCAATCAAGGATATTTGTCTCGACTTATTTACTAGTGATCTAGAGTCTATGCGATGGGACCTAATTAGTTCAGTTTCCTGTGTTGATCGTATGGTTGCAGACTTTAACGACGCCATTACTTTTTTATTTGACTTGCATGCCCCGATTAAAACAAGAGTTATCAAGGAGATGCCGAGCCCATGGCTAACCGACAATATTAGGCTCATGATGCGTCTTCGTGATGCAGCACTTGCCAGGTATCGTGACACTAAATTGGAAAGCCATAAGCTCTACTACAAAGATCTAAAGAAACAAGTTATTATAGCATTGGGCAGTGAGAAAAAGGCCTTCTTTGATCAAAACATTAACTGTTATATACAAAATTCAAAATTATTATGGAAGAATTTAAAAGCTAAAGTCAAGTACATGGTTTTAGGAACCAAAAAGCAAACTCTCAGAATAGTCAACTCAGATCCTCAATTGATTATTGGCACAGAAAAGATCGAGCGTGTCTTAGAAGCTAGAAACCTCGGCTTAATTTTGGATGAGCAACTAAGGTTCGAAAGCCATGTATCCGAAACTGTCCGCAATTGCTTTTACAGATTAAAAGTTCTTTATAAAATAAGAAACCATTTGAGTACACACCTGCGTATCATGCTTGTGGACTCTCTTGTATTATCGAAGTTTAACTATGTTGACTCTGTCTATGGTCCCCGTTTGTTGTCTAAAACTTCTCGACTTATACAGAGAGTTCAAAACGCCTGCGCACGATTCTGTTTCGATGTTCCCCCCCGTAGCCACATTACTCCTTTTCTCATTCAGCATAACATTTTGAGCATGAAGCACAGGAGGGATTTGCATCTGGCAATTTTGATGTTTGGAGTATGTAAATCTAAGAAACCGCACTATCTGTATTCGAAATTTGTATGGGCTCAAGATAAAAAAAGGTACGCAGTTCGCGCCTCATCACTGCTCCTACTAACCCCGCGACATGGTTCTGCTGCTTTTCGAGGTAGTTTTCGTTTTTGTGCCACAAAGTGCTGGAACTCTCTTCCGCCTCCATTACGTATTCTTCAAAGTAAGCCTATTTTTAGGAATAAGTACAATAAGTACTTATTAGACCTGCAAAGGTCTTTTCCGTGAGTGTTATCTTTATTATGAAACAACATACCTTTTTTATGTGAAGTGATAATCTTTTATCACTTCACAGCATCACGGAATCCGACTAATTAGCAAAAAGGATTTTTTATTATAAAGCACTCTATGGCAATGGCATAGATTTTTTTCGCAACTGCTGTGTTTTATTAATTTTAATTTCTTTACTAAAATGTGGCCTATTATCTTTCTCATTAAAGCACTTTTATGATGATACCCTACTAGGTATATTCTTTTTATGTATTATAATAATTAAACTCTATATTATTTATGAGTTATATTTTTGTATTTATTCTCCCTCTGTTTATTGTCTTTTTTTTTGTAGACCTCTTTGTATATTCTGTTGTCTTATTATATAGTCGCATGTTTATTTTAGTTACCAAATCGTACGTCACTGCAGCCCTGAGCTGAAAATCAGCGCTGTTAACTCGTTAGCAGCACATGCTGAGCTCAGGGCTTTTCATACTTACTGTACTTGGCAGCACATTCCACGCACATACCTACACTTGTTTTCTCTCTTTCTGTCCACCTCTATGGTTTTTGTATCTGTGTGTGTCATACTTTTGTTCTTGTTGTTGTGTACAGTTTGTGTGAATAAATGATTTCTACTACTACTTCTACTATATAATAAACTTGACTTGATAATGACTTAAAATAGAAAGTAAAGGAAGAAAGATAAAAAAGGAAACAAATTACACATGTAAGAAATGGCAGTAAGCCCTAAGAAGGCATAGCCGTCCACATAGGGGTAAAAAAAACCATACTCACTGTCTTTTCTATTTCCCTAAGATCTGTGTGTTCACCATAAAGCGCATCTATCATTTCCTTTGCTGAATTTTGATACCGCGAAGGGTAGTAGAAATTGAACGGTATGCGTAAGGCTTTAGCGTAGGTTGGTCTTGTAACATCACAATAGTTCTTCTCATCTACCCACCACGCATACTGGAAGGCGGGATAAAGCTTTTCTCGGAGGTACTGAGTGAATGCACTAGCTTCTGCAGCCTGTATTGTGTTTAGATGGACATCTGTACTATAATGCTGAAATGGTTGACCAATTCAATCATAGCTTACAAAAATTGATGATTTTACATGCATAAATAAAGAATTTATTGATTGAAAGAATTAATGTGTATGCGATTGGCTTCATACAAAAGCACAAAGTCGCGCAATGGGCTATGAAGAGACCTATGCTAAGAGTTTCATATCAAAAAAGTTATAATAGTGCATGAAAAGGAGCCTCTAAAAGGCACACTTTAATCCTTTTACTACACTGATTCTTTCACCGGCGGTCATAAGCCCCTTTCAGGACACCATACCTCAACTGGTCACTGACCTAATACAGGATGACCAAGAAAGAATCAGTGACACGACAAGCAAGCAAGCAAGCATAACAAATGTGGCAAAATCTGAAATGTGGAAAGTGGCAGTAGGCAGGCCTTATAAGTACGACCACAAGCCAGGCCACGGAGTGTTGGAAGGTGCCTTCTACCGATGGACCGACGACATTGTTAATGTTGTGGGAAGTCGGTGCATGGCTCATGGCCGTTCGTCATGGAACTTTGGGAGAGGCCTATGTCCAGCAGTGGACTTCTACAGGCTGATAATGATGATGAAATAAAGAAAGTTTATAGCAGTGACTTACGAGAGATTTCAAATGGTCAACAACTTCTTCGAAATTTGTAAGGACTTTTCGGCCATCTCTCATGACAGGAAAAACTCCTTTTGGGGTGAAGAATGGATTGTTGGCTTCCCTTACACGGACGGGAACGCCGATGAATTTCATATACGTCTGTAAATTACGTTTTTTTATAAATGTTTACCGGTAGTGTAACTTTTAGGTTATGTTGCATCAATATTTACCAAGACTTTTAAGCATTCTAAGTCGATTGATGCTAGGCCCCATTCCCCTCTCCAAATATCCAATTCTATATTAGACATTTCTATAAATTTTAATTTTGGGCAAAATTTCGTAAACTGAACATTGAACAAACGACAGCTGTTGACATGACATTATAAATATATATGTCACATGCATGACATGACATTGACATTTATTTATTTTAGACTAGAGTTGTATCTACTTAGCTTGAAGTTGTTAGTCGATTCCAACATCGATTTTAAGTCGATTAGACTTTTCACGGCTTCTAAAATGTTATTATGTTGCATCAAACAGACACATACATTTATTTTACGTCAATAAATAGCTTTTTGTTTGATGTTTTGTTCATTAAATGAATGTAAATTGCAATCAAATGGTTGTAAAATGTTGTTTGCCAAAGTGATAGGCGAGTCAGGCAGGACCCTCTCAGACCACGCTCATACCCTAGATAGTTTCTATCAACGCAACGTGGACCAATCTAAAGTGGCTAGTTTCTAGAGTTCTCCATGTTTATATACCTATCTCATTTCTGCTTACAAGAGGCTTACAGATAAAAAGTATTTTTTATTTCAGGAAAGGCTTAGGGCCTAGGATTGGTTGCAACATTTGCTTTCACACGGATAACGCACGTTGGGTTTTATGTACCAACCACGGGAATATAAATAAATAAACATTACCACAGAGTACTTTTGTATATACCAACACTACGATAATGTCAATCAGTGTCAAACCAAAAAGTACTTTGCTAATTTTCACAAAAGCAAAGCTGAGTTGTTCGATAAATTCATTAGATTTGTTGCTGCAGTGGTATTTTAAGAACGTTGAGAAGTGAAAAACAAGTTATTTTTACATCCAAGTTGAGCCCCAATTCATTAAACGAATAAGTAGGTATCATTCAATACCGGTAGCATTGTGAAATAAGTAAAAATGTCGATCCAATGGACCATTATTGCCGGCTACCTGTACTTTGAGATAGCAATAGTGATTGTCATGATGTTACCCATATTTAGCCCAAGAAGATGGCATCAGTTCTTCAACTCTCGTATATTTTTCATGTTCAAACAGCATGCAGCCATGTACTTCTACGTTGTGTTGGGAGTTCTGTGTTTATTTTTAATGGATGCCATCAGAGAAATGAAGAAATACTCACATGGGCCAGAAGCTGCGCATGTCCACCTGTCTACTGAAATGAAAGGAAGTGTTAAGTTATTTAGAGCACAGAGAAATTTCTACATAACTGGGTTTACCATTTTCTTGGCTTTCGTTATCAGAAGACTAGTAACCATGCTCATAATTCAAGACGAACTAAGCCTAAAAGCGGAAAAAATTATCAAGGAAGCTGAAGCTACAGTTAAACTAGCTAAAGAAAATATTCTAGCAACCACTATTCAAGCTAATGAAGCTATAAATTTTGGAGAAATTAAGCAACAGCTGGAGGATTCAGAAAGAAAACTGAAAGAAGAGAAAAGAAGAACTAAAGAACTGGAAGAGGAAGTAAAGAAGTTGAAGTCAATTTAGGAAGCGGTAAAAGCTGATGGAAAAGAGATTTTTAATTTTTTAATTTTCCTTAAGATTATAATATGTAATATTTTTGAATTAACCCAATTAATATTTCTAGGCCTTACCTGTTATCAAAATTCTAGTCTCATCACACTAAGGTGCTCGTTAAGAAAGATCTTTAGTTATAATTTGTAGTTAGATAGGTAGGTATGTACTAATAATTGCATTAAATGTGAAAAATTAATACAACAATATGGTTGTATGCTATCAAGGATAATATAGTAGAAAGAGTTTCTATGTAAGTATTGGTTTACAGCATTTATATAATAGACTGAGTTGATTCAAGATGTTTTTTTGCAGAAATAAAGTGTTACAGTCATATAATAATTAAAATGGGACCTAAGTGTGGCACTTAAAAACGAATCCCTTTTTTCTAGCATCGAATAATATTTTAGGCGAAAGACTAAACATAACACATTAAAAAATTACTTGCTATTGTGATTTTTGACAAAAAAATGAAGCATGTATATTAAGGTGTAAGCATAGCCCTAAGGATTTTTCAATAAAAACAAAAACGGTTCACCTGTGTATTTACCTACAGATTGATTTACTTATAGAAGTGAATGAACTTCAAGCACTGAAAAAATACAATAAGATTTGTATGTAAGTAAACTAAGTACTTGCTAACCTACCTTTCCTATTAATAAAGGCAGATAGTGTTGTTTGTTGTGTTTGCTATATAACTCTGATCCGTAACAGCGGATTTTCATGAGACCATTTTACATAATTAACTTAAGTCTTGGAATAGGATATTTATTACCTATATTTATACTTTTATCCTGGTCCTCGCGAACGAAGCCGCGGGCGAAAGCTAGGTTTATTACAAAACGCTACAGAATAGGATTATAAAGGTACTATATTAGAGCAAAGCTCGGACCTCCGAAATCTTGTGTACCTACTCTAATTATTTTAGTACTATTAACGAATACATATGTAATTAAAAATAAGCAACTGGGTGTTCTGTCTGTGTCTCACAACTCAAGATTGTATTCAACCCTGAGCTTTTACCTTCCGCAACAGATTTTGAAAGTCCGAGTAGGTAATTATCTTAGTTCCGAGCTACTTTTGAATATCAAGGCCTATTACCCGAGCTCTATTAATAGCTTTAGCACATACCTACTTAGGTACATACCAAGAGAAAAAAACTGCGGACCTAGGTACCCCATAATCTGTGCAGATAGACTGTCCATTGATTATTTTTTCATTTTACCTAATAATTAGTTAGGATTGAAATCGAAACTGGATGCGAAGCTTGTTCTTCAAAATCTTTGAAAAAGAAATCCATTCGAATTCAATTTCGAAACATTGGCACTCGCACACGCACTTTGCCAATGCACTGTTTGGATTTATTTTTTAGTCACTATTTATTTAGTCGATTCACTGGTAGTAAAATCGAGGTAAGATCATTTTCAACTCTATTTTCTTTTTCAGTTCAGACAAATTAGCAGTTACATAATAATAATTTTAGCGTAAATTGTAATGCTAGCTTGCTTGCTCTTACTGAATGGTTCTACAGATGATGCTGCTATCTTCGTCTAAAGGAGCCATTTCATTCTGGGCCTGGTCCATGTACACTACATAGAAAAATTAGGAAAAAATAGGAGATTACAAGAAAAATACAATTTCATTAATTTGAAGACAAATGCGATTGTACAAGAATAGTTCTTCTGGTAAGTTTTTAACTATGTGAACACTATTTGAAGGCCGCCATGTTGGTTTATAATTGGCGTTTGACATGTCATTTGCATATTTTTCATGTCATGTTGTTTGATTTGATGTTTTTGTTTAGTCAGATAAATGTAGGTTGTCAAAATGACATTTCACGCACGTCCATCCGCCATATTTTTGTAGCGCTGTGTGTTGCTCTCTTTGTCGAAGAAAATCTTTATGTACTTTAGAACGAAGTCAATTTAAATAAAATAACCAATTAAATACGTTTACTTTATTGCTTAGCCATATTTTAGAGTAGTGTACTCAGTGCAGGCCCAGGCTCCATATATTGATGAAACGTCTCTTTTAGATTACTAGCTATTTTTTTTCTACTTCACACTCATTGTAAAGGGTATCTCTTTCTCACAATCACACTGTCGCCTGTCATGTCAGTTGTCATTCATAACAAAACAATTTTTGTTTCGTTAAAAACGTCAAATGATGTGAAATTAAAATCGAGAAAAATCGTGGATTTTCTCTTGATGTAAAGAATAAACTATAGATTTGGTGAGATATAATTTATGGGACCAGGGCGTTCTTAGATTCTCGCGTATTTTCCGTATCGTGATAATGTTTTGAACTTTCTTTTCTGTGTTTATCCCGTTGCAAAGAGTACCGCTACAAACTATTTATGAATGTGGGAATCTTCAACAGAGTCAACCACAAGGTAAGTTTATCAATTAACCAACTGGGGCTTATGCCTCCTCGCTGAAAGGCCGTTCCGATTGGTTTGTACAAACTCAAATCTATTATATTTTTCTGTTCTAAAAATGTAAGTACCTATGCTAAGTATTAACACTAAGTATTAAAGTAGGTACGCTCAGTATTAACACTTACCTAAACCGGTGAAGGAAAACATAGTGAGGAAACTACTAACAACCGGTCATGTATGGCATACTGACTGAAAATGTGGGTATGTGCCAACTGTTTGGACATGTCTCTGACTACCTTCCTTAGACATGTTTAAGGATCTGAGAGGAACTTTTATGAAATATGAAATATATTTATTTGACACAACAAGTAGGTACAATACTGGCAGCTATATAACTATTTCTTTAAGCACTATGTAGTATAGAAATAACCGAAGTTTAGATAATTATAATAACAGTAGGTACTGATGCACCTTAAAAATAAAACCTTATCTACCGTGCTTGGGGATAAAAGTTCTGAGTCTATATCTTTCTTTCTAATAAAGAGATGCCGAGCATGGCATGCAGGCATAGTTCTAATAAATCCATTGCTTCACACTATTTTCAAAACATAAATGCATTACTTCTCTCCTATCTCCACGTAAAAAAATTAATACTCCCCTGTCAATATTGCTAATACTTTATTTACAGAAAGAAACTTAAAACTAATATAAGTTCCGGGTTTTTAAAAAGATATCAGGGTGTCTGATCGAAGCGACGCGTGACCCGAGAGCTGGCTCTTATTTAATTTTTATATTCAATTTACAGTTACAGTTAGCACATAGGCTGATTTATGCAACATAATAAATTAAGTCACTTTTTTGTTGTAGAATAAGGAGAGTGGTGGCATGTATTCGGAATGGAGCTCGCTGCCGCTGGAGGGGGGCGGGCGGGGGGTGCTGGGCGTGGTGGGAGGCAGAGACGTGGTGCTTGCTGTTGTGAAGCAGCTGGCATCCCACGAGCCCAGTCCGCTCACTACTGATGCCGAGGTAATATTTACTTGTACACCCATGTAAGTATCATTACTCAGGCATGAATCAAGACACAAGCTCACCCATCCGCATGCCCAGCGTGGTGAGTATGGGCAAATCCTCCCACATGATAAGGAATTTGCTGTCTGTGGGGGAGGCCTTGTTCAGAAGTGGACGTCGTACGGCTGAAATGATGATGATGAATCAAGACACAGGCATAATTTCTTTTATTATTAAACAAGCTTCCGCCCGCGCCTTCGCTTGCGTGGTTACATTTAAAGAAGCCTGCGATTCTAGGTAAAGAACTCTTTATATTTTAAGTTTCAAGTGATGGCATGATTGAACAAAAAACATCTAAACATTCTCACAAACTTTCGCATTTATTATTATTAGTAGGAATAATATAATATTAGTAGGGTTAAAGCTTAGCTCTTGTCAGTGTACAGATTCAATTTCCTCCATTCTGATCTTTCCAATTGAGCTCCTTCACTCCAAATTTGCCAGTAAGCATGTGCCCAATTTTTAGACTTGCCTCTGACTACCTCTCTTAGATATCTTTAAGGATCTGATTGCCTGGAGATGTCTGTCTACCATGCTTGCAGTTTTTTTTAAAGTGTAGATAGACACGCCATTACATCTTTAAAATAACTCACCCAGTCCTTCTTAGGTACGCTTTCTCCTACCAGAGTATATTAGGAGTCTACCATTTGTCATCATCAGTATCATATGAGTTGTAGGATTTCCATGAAATAATATTGCAGGTAGAATGGGTGTTAGAAGTGATCCGGTTCGGACTCTCCCTACCCCTACAAGAGCATGAGGCCTTACGGGACTGCGTCCGCATCTGCTGCGCGTGGCTGGCCCCGTTGCTGCCACCATCTCCGCCAGCGATGCCGCCCCCTCCATCATTACCACCTCCAGTGGCTGCCGCCCCGAGGGTTTACGCCAGGAAGATATTACGGCATTTGCAAAATTTGTTTGTTCCAAGGCCTAATGAAAGTAAGTGCCTAGTTTTGTTGCAAAGTAGTGGTTTTTTTACAACTGTAGATATTGATCTGGTTTTGATTTGATTTCTTGCTTGCTTATCGTGTCACTGATTCTTTCTTGGTCATCCTGCAATAGGCCAGTGACCTGGTTGAGGTATGCTGAATTGGTGACCCTGAAAAGGGCCTATGACCGTCAGTGAAAGAATCAGTGTAGTGAAAGGATTAAAGTAGAGTTTTGTTGCAAAGTAGTGGGTTTTTGACAACTGTAGATATTGATTTGGTTTTGATTTGATTTCTTGCTTGCTTATCGTGTCACTGATTCTTTCTTGGTCATCCTGCAATAGGCCAGTGACCTGGTTGAGGTATGCTGAATTGGTGACCCTGAAAAGGGCCTATGACCGTCAGTGAAAGAATCAGTGTAGTGAAAGGATTAAAGTTGAGTTTTGTTGCAAAGTAGTGGGTTTTTGACAACTGTAGATATTGATTTGGTTTTGATTTGATTTCTTGCTTGCTTATCGTGTCACTGGTTATTTCTTAGTCATCCTGCAATAGGCCAGTGACCTGGTTGAGGTATGCTGAATTGGTGACCCTGAAAAGGGCCTATGACCATCAGTGAAAGAATCAGTGTAGTGAAAGGATTAAAGTTAAGTTTTGTTGCAAAATAGTGGGTTTTTGACAACTGTAGATATGGGTTTGGTTTTGATTTGAATTCTTGCTTGCTTGTCGTGTCACTGATTCTTTCTTGGTCATCCTGCAATAGGCCAGTGACCAGATTGAGGTATGGTGACGCTGAAATGGGCTTATGACCGTTGATGAAAGAATCAGTGTAGAGAAAGGATTAAAGTCTCTTAGAGGCTCCTTTTGTGCAAAATTCACTGTTTCCTTTTGTATTCTAAAACCTTTGCACTGTTTGCAGTGATATGCACTTTATACTAATTTTCTTTTAAAGACATGCATGACTGTCCCTGAATGATATGTGCTTCTCTTTTACAAGGTCTCACATTCATTTATCAGTTGGAACTGGGTAAGTGGTGGTTCTTTTACTAACAATATTCACATTAGAGTGCAAATAACAAAGTTTATTTACGTACGATATAATTGCCTTCTTGAAACTAGGTAGAGCGCTAGAGGTAGCGGGTTCGATTCCCGCACTGGACAAACATTTGTGACTAACACAGATGTTTGTTCTGTGTCTGGGTGTTAAATATATATCAATTATGTATATCAGTCTCTGGTACCCATAGTACAGGCTATGCCTGGTTTGGGATCAGTTGACCGTGTGTGATATGTCCGGAATATTTATTTATTTACTTAAATTAAAAAAAAAAAAGACAACTCATTGACTTTGTAGACTAGGGCTCCGGAACGATTGTATTAACTATAGCATTCCTTTGTAAAGAGTTATACAGTCTTCAAAGTCCATTTCGGATTAGTTGCATTCTAAAGTTACCTAGTATATTGATGAACAACACAATTTTTGCTAATGCTTATTTATTTATCCTACTAATATTATAAATGCGAAAGTTTTCGAGGATGTTTGGATGGTTGTTGTTCAATCACGCCGTAACGGCTCAATCGATTTCCTTGAAACTTGGAATAAAATAGCATTTTTTGTGTACCACTCTAGCGAAGCCGCGGGCAGAAGCTACTGTAACATTTATTTATTTATTTAGAATACAGTATAACATCATAACAGGTTTTTTTTATGCCTAAGGCGATGCCATATGTTATTAGTAGGTACATTATAATAAGTACACTCGAGAGCATAGAAATCGCACATAGCGGAATTTTCCTACATTTTAATTTCGACCCTTATTTTTTTTAAAATTAATGTGATGTTGCAAATATAACTTAAATTAAATTGAAGTACACACTGTTAGCTTCCTAAAAACACAAAATGTCTAGCCTTGACCTTCGAAATCATAACAGTGGCAACTAAACAATAGAATGGCCTAAATTAGCTCGTTTCAGGTAGCTCGGTTTGTGGGACTTTAAGCAGGTATAAAACGATAAGGGATGATTGAAATTACATCATTTGCATACCAACTCCCAGGCAGAAAGGTCCTTTAACGAATACGTCATCTCTCTAAACAAGAAAATGGATACCACACCAGAAGCAGCGTCTCAAGTGGTTGCACTTATCGAAGCTGGACAGAACCAAAGTCAAGTGGCTCGTCAATTAAATTTGAGCAGATATGCTGTTCGACGTGTATACCAGCGATATCAGCAAACTGGTGGCTATACCAGGCGACCAGGAACAGGCCGAAAACGTGCGACAACACAGCGCGATGACCGTTTCCTTGTGAATACATCACTACGAAATCGCCGGTTGAATGCAGTTCAACTCGGACAGCAGCTCCAGGAAGTTAGAGAAGTGGAAGTCAGTCGGTGGACCGTTAGAAGAAGACTAGCCGAAGGAGGTCTGACAGCGCACAGACCAGCAACTGGCCCAAAATTGACCCCAGCGCACAGACAAGAACGCCTTCAGTTTGCTCGAAATCACGTTAATTGGACTATGGATCAATGGCAGGCAGTCCTCTTCTCCGACGAGTGCAGGATGTGCCTTCATGGTAACGACGGACGAGGTAGAGTCTACCGAAGATCTGGTGAGCGTTTTGCTCAATGTTGCATCTCCGAACGGGTCGCATACGGCGGTGGTTCGTGTATGTTCTGGGGAGGCATTTCTCTGGAAGCGAAAACCGAACTTGTCTTCATCACAGGGCCCGATACCGACCGTCGATCGGGTGGATTGACTTCCCAACGTTACGTTGAGGAGATCCTGGAAGAACATGTTGTGCCCTTTTCTGGATTTATCGGCGAAAACTTCGTTTTTATGCAGGATAACACTGGACCATACACCGCTGCTATAGTACGCCAGTACTTGGAGGAGGTTGAACTACTCGTTATGGCGTGGCCTGCTCGAAGCCCAGATCTCAATCCCATTGAGCACTTATGGGACGAACTAAAGAAACGAGTAAGAGCTAGAAACGCAGCGCCTACGAGTCTCAGAGAGCTCCAAACCGCGATCAAGGAAGAATGGGACAGCATACCGCAGGATTTCGTAAAAAAATTGATTTCTTCAATGAAACAGCGAATGGAAGCTGTTATTCAGGCTAGGGGAGGCAATACCTCGTATTAATAAATCGATACATTCACAAATTTATTGTTTTTTTAACCTTTTATACCTGCTCAAAGTCCCACAAACAGCGCTACTTGAAACGAGCTAATTTAGGCCATTCTATTGTTTAGTTGCCACTGTTATGATTTCGAAGGTCAAGGCTAGACATTTTGTGTTTTTAGGAAGCTAACAGTGTGTACTTCAATTTAATTTAAGTTATTTTTGCAACATCACATTAATTTAAAAAAAAATAAGCGTCGAAATTAAAATGTTGGAAAATTCCGCTATGTGCGATTTCTATGCTCTCGAGTGTAGATACAATTAGATAGGTACTAATCAAAACATTTCGTTTCTATTACTACCTGTGCAAGTTGTAGAAGTTTCGGTAGGTGATTGAAAAAAATATCCACGCTGTTTGCAGACAAGATATTGAGCAGATAGATAAATGCTTTGCAACCGCATCCAAATCCCAAACACAATTCCTGTTATAACTGTGTATTATTTCCCAAGGTGGAGATCTGATAAGCAAGCAAGCCGTGCTCTGCCACAGAGTGCTCCGCTTAGCGCAGGCATTGGCCGATGGAGCGGCCCTAGGCGCCAGTGAATGGAAGTCCCTGCTACTGTTACTGCTAGCTGCAGCTAGTGCGCTGCTATCGCCGCCCGCGCCGCACCACTCTGCGGCTGAGCAGCTTTGCGAGAGGGTGCTGTGTGTGCTGTTCCAAGTGTGGATACTGGCGTGTCACAGGTGAGGCGAGTGTGCTTACTAGCGTGTAACAGGTGACGCGAGTGTGCTTACTAGCGTGTAACAAGTGACGCGAGTGTGCTTACTAGCATATCACAGGTTACGCAAGTGTGCTTACTAGCGTGTAACAAGTGACGCAAGTGTGCTTACTAGCGTGTAACAAGTGACGCGAGTGTGCTTACTGGCGTGTCTCAGGTGAGGTAAGCGTGCAGATTGACAAGTCAAGCGTGCATTCTAACATGTCACAGGTGAGGTAAGCGTGACTGGTCATAGGTGAGACAAACGAGCATACTGGTGTGTCACAGATGAGGCAAGCCTACATGCTGGCATGTCACAGGCGAGGCAAGCGTGCATACAAGCGTGCCACAGATGTGGCAAGCCTACATACTGGAAGTGGGGCTAGTATGCTTACTGGCGTGTCACAGGAGAGTCCAGCGTGGATAGTAGCATATCACAATATGTGACGAAAGTGTATGCCAATATGTGTAAAACTCTCCTTTACAATTTCTAGAACGCTCAAATCATTCACGACCTTTCTGATATTATATTACGTACTGAACGCGCAGTCGATGCGTATTTATGAGATGCCTTCCTCACCACCGGACATTGCAGATGCTTCCCGCCGCCGCCGCTGTGGCGTACATTGCGCGAGCAGTGCATGGCGTGGCGGCACCGCGCCCCGCTCACCGCGCAGTGGACGCGCGCCTCGCTCTGCCTCACGGCGAGGATGCTCTCGCATATGTACGGACCGATGTTCCCAGCGCTGCCTATCAGTGAGTCAAACAATTCATTTATTCATTGGACGCACTCGAAACGCTTTGAATCGTAATTACAGAAAACGTCTTTCTCTCTTAGCTATTTAGGGCTCTTTAGGGGGGGAGGGGTTCGGCAGGCAACGCATTAGCAATGCTCCAGGTGTTGCTGATGTCAACAGGCGACGGTAACCACTTACTATCAGGAGGGCCGTAAGCGTGTTTGCCTACGTTAAAACATAAAAAAAAACATGACAGATAACAAATGGCTCCATGGTAAATCCTACATTTTAGTTGTTGACAGGCCATTAGAGTCAGGACAGAAGAGATTTTTAATATCAGCCAGTAAATTCGCGTGATAAAAGCATCACGTCATCTATTCGTTGTTCAAAGTCAAAGTCAAAGGTTTTTATTTCAATAAAATCAAACACAATTACTAACATTGTGTTGTCTTATGTGTTGTGTCGTCTTTTTTCAGATAAATCAAGTTTGGTTTTTCAACATTTTGGTTGAGTCTCCCTTCTGACACCGACCATATTATATTTCTGCACCCTCCATCTAAAGTTTATGAAATCATCATGAAACGGACACTGGCGGAATTGTGACAACAAGCCACAGAAGCCAAAAACCAAGAAACTAACTAAATCAAACACAGAAAAAAACAGAAAAATAATAATAATAACAGTTGAAAATTAAGCTGAAATATAATATTATGTAGAAAACAGAGTTCAGATCACCATACACAGGCAGCGTGCCGAAAAGGCTGGCGACGTTACCTCGTTGGATCGCTATACTGATCCTTTGTCCGAATTAAGCACCAGCCCTTTGGTCATTGGTCTCATCCACCAGCCTCCTAGATAAAGCAAATCACTAGGATCACTTTGAAACGTTTTAGAAACTAGGTGAAGCTATGCCTGTTCCTCGCGACCAAGCCTAGAAGAAGAAGAGTTCGATTGGTTCGTCAAGTATCATCGCTCCATTGTTGGATTGGTTGATTTTAAAATCCCCGCTCCGACGAATGAATGAATGAATGAATGAATGAATGAAAATTCTTTATTGTACACACACCTTAATAACGAATTACAATTGATTATAGACTAAATAAATTTATATGTACAATGGGCGGTCTTATCGCTAAGAAAGCGATCTCTTCCAGACAACCTTTGGATGGAGAGGAGTCTGAATTGTACGGAAGATTGGTCGGGGTGCACTACCAAGTAAACGTAATTTTGACTGATTTGACGGATAAAGAATTTTTTAAGTTATTTTCTGATGCAACAGATTTAATCCTCAGGTGAAGAAGACCAGACCCTCATCCCGGCGGATATGAGCGCGGAAGCGGTGATGCAGACCTGGTACCGCATGCTGCACACCATCGGGAATCCCGTGGACCTGTGCCGACCTCACATCATCAGCCAGACTCCTGACTTCCTCCAGGTAATATGGAAAAGCTTTTCCCGTAGATATAGAAGAGAAACAAATCATACCTCTGGACACTCAGCTATCTTTGAATTAAATGAACAGACAGACAGACATCCGCTGCGACCTCATCTTCACCAGCCTGAGGACGTTGCGACAGAATCCATCATCTTGAGCCTGTAGAAGTCTACTTTTTTTTTTTTATACAACTGATGTGGTAAACCTGCTTACGGCCCACCTGATAGTATGCGGTTACCGTAGCCTATGGCGACCCCGAACCTTACCGCAGAAAAACAAAACTATTTGAAACAAATAATGTTATTTGGCTGCGATCTTCTGTAAGGCGGAGGTACCTCCCAGGCGGGCTGCTCCAAGTCAGAACGACAAAATACTCGCTGTGCCCTACCTCCTCCAACTACGGCTGCTAACTTCTACTGCTGGACATAGGCCTCCCCCAAAGAGTTCCACGACGAACGGTCTGGAGCCTTTTCCATCCACCGACTTCCCGCAACCTTCACAATGTCATCGGTCCATCGGCCTTCCAACTCTGCGTCGCCTGGTTCGTGGTCGCCATTCGAGAACCTCTACTCCCCAACGGTAGTCGGTTTTGCGAGCTATATGGACGGCCCACTGCCACTTCAACTTGCTAATTCTGAGAGCTAATGCGTTGCCTGCCCCGAAGCCCTCCCCCCTAAAGAGCTCTGGCAACCTTGCTCACCACAAGGCAGGAACACAACACTATTTGAAACAAATACTGTTATTTGTCTGTATAATTTTAATTTAATTCAATTCCAGTACTCAATAACCCAAGAGGAAGGCCAGCGGGATCCGAGCCAGCACCCTTGCTTACAAGCGCTGCCCGGAATCTTTCACAAGGCTATGATCGGCATCGCCGCACACGTCGACGCGTTTCTAGGTAGGTCCTAGCACATAGGTATGTTCTAAGACTTATATATGTATACAAGGTGATTCATAATATGTGTTCTATACCAAAAGAAAACCAAATCATTTTTTTTTTGTTTTTTTCCAAACTATTTCATATCATCTGTTTTTGGTCTATTTTATTATCTTTCCAACTTCCTAGCTTGCGTTCGCTTGCGTGATACCTAGATAGCCTAAAGCTATCATATAAGTATTATAAGTAAAGAACTCTATTACATGTTTCATCTAAGCCCCTTCGTCCACGGCGCGACTCAAAAGGAACGCGACTGAAACTGTAGTCACTTATGAGTTGCCTGACTGCGATAGCACTAGTATTTCAATGCGCGTCCGTCCACTACGCTACTCAAAAGGAACGCGTTTGTAACTAGTCTCCTGGCGACTCGACATGCTGGTCGCCAGGCGACTGGTTTCGAGAAACTGTGTGAAAAATGAACGAATAAACAGTAATTATAAGTGATTCTGACGTCTATGTGACTGGAGAAGTAATAATTCCGTCTCATCGCTCGAATTATCACTAGTCATGTTAATTATTTTCGTTTTCAAAACTTTGTTTACATAAAATCGTGTACTGAGTGACTGAGTTTCAGGAAATTCCAGTAGCGCCGTGGACGAGTCAGAGTTTCCAATCAGTCCGCAACTCTAGTTTCTAATGAGTTCCGTCACTTTTGCGTAGCGTCATGGACGAAGGGGCTAAATCGGTTGAGCAGTTTCCGCGTGATTGAATCACAAACATTCAAACATCCTCATTAAGCATAAAACAGCAGATTTGGTGTTTTTTTCAATAAACAATTACGAATTTCAAAATTCGTAGAACAAACTTTATTGCCTGTGTAAAATTAATCCCTTGCGGGATAGTATACATATGATGAATCACCTTGTACATAGACTCTGGTAATGTCAATATGGTCAGTAAGGCCTTGGATATAGTGAAAGTGCTGAAGGGGACGCGTTTATATTTGTTCCCTTGCAAGGCTTTGTACTATATTGTTTAGATAGTGTAGGGGTTGGTAAATAATATATTAATCACATTTTTGGGTCAGTAATGGTGTCTATTCTGTTGTTGCATTATTCAACACTAATCTTAATATCCCTTTCCGCGCTGCTAGATTAAGTAAGTTTAGAATCATGCATCAACACAACATTATAATAGACAAATTATCAATAATAATCTTTACGACTGAAAGCACAAAATAAATAGCAAGAATAAGACGGATATGACTTCCGAATTGGCTAATGGCTAAACTCGTTTGGGAAATGGCTAAACACGTTTGGGAAATGGCTAAATTCGTTTGGGAAATGGCTTAACTCGTTTAGCGATTGCTATCTCGCTGTAACTTGTGTTTTCTCTTTCCTTCTTTGGCGCTATGATTTGTTTGAGTGTGAATACAGTAATGGGTCTAGCTTTTTTTGTGTAACGTAGTTGGGTTAGACATGGGAAAAATAAATCTAAATGTTTAATTGAAAACAGGATTGCACTGTATATTTATACGCACATTCTGCTACAATTCCGCGAATGTTACACCATGATGTGGTTCGCAGTAAAGTAAATGAGGTCAATGTATTCAGCTGTGATACAAGTCTTTTATTGGCGCCCAACGCGGGGCTACTACAATTGGTGGCTGACGAACGAACCTTTATGACCAATTTACATGGAGAGAGTTTCTCGCACGCTTTGTGGCGAACTACTATCTCTATCTAGACGAGGCTTTATTATCTTTTACTATTTCGCAGCTCTTTTAGTAATACAGATTACATAATAAGGGGTATTCATAATCAGTTACTAACTTAACCGTCTCTATAAAAGTATGTCCGCTTCTTTCTTTTGTGTTAGAAAAGGACAGGGCGAGAGCTATCGAGTGCACAAAATTTTACTTATTACTTTCATTAATTTTTCTTGTAGATGGTTTGGGATTGTAAAATACTGATCAACAATCGTAGGTACAATAAATAGTGTGTAGCAATTTGCCGATTTGATAGTTGGGTAATGATGGCAGACCTCATTCGCTGCCCATCGATATTATTAGAACCGGGCTTTAAGACCACTAAAGCGGAGATGGCCGGGGAGGAGAGGAGATGCATTAGTAACCAATAGGATTTTTACATCTCTCCACTTAGCACCAGGTAGAAGAGATGTCTCTTATGTGATAAAAGCGGAGATGTGCGCAGTGTCTCGCAAGCAGGCCGCAGCGTACAGCGGACACAAGATATGTGAGCTTCTGCTCTAGCCACTCATCTCCGCTTAACTTCAGTGGATACCGGACATGATTTATTATGTACTTTTTGACTTGCCTAAGCACATGTTATATAAATAAATTAAAAAAAAACCGGACATATCAGTCAACAACACACGGTCAACTGATCCCAAACTAGGCATAGCCTGTGCTATGGGTACCAGAGACTGATATACATAATAGATTAATATTTATTACACGGACTCAGAGCAAACATCTATGTTAATCACACAAATGTTTGTCCAGTGCGGGAATCGAACCCGCGACCTCTAGCGCAGAAGGCAGAGTTACTACCAAATGAGCTATGAGGCTATGTCAAAGGATTAATAAATGAATTGAATTGAATACACGGTGTGTCTACTGAAGTTGAGCGGATATGTGTGCTATCTAGAGCAGACGCTGACATATCTTTTCTCCGCTGCACGCTCTTTATGTGAAAACATATAATTGAAGAGAATAATTGAGAACATTATTTAGTAATTAACACTGTTTGTTTTCCGAATAAAATAAAATAAAAAATAGAGCGGCTTTTCTGGTGGGGTGTATCATACACCAAAGCCGGTCTTCTCCTTTCCTCTCTGGCCATCTCCGCTTTGGGTGATACTAGTGGCTGTGGGTATGGCTAGGGCGCGGTTGCGACCGCTGGTGGGCGAGCGGGCTGGCCGCGGCGGCGCCGGAGCGCGAGGACGGCGACGTCACGCCGCCGGCGCACCGCCGCCTCGCCAAGTCCTTCAGCGTCGCCGCACCCAAGAACAGAATACCGGAGAAGGGTAAGTGTAAGGTCAGCGCCGGTCAGAGTAGCGGGGAAGTGACACTGCTTGGTTCACTGGTTCTTTTCTGGTCTTCCTTCATTAAATCCGTGACCAGATTGAGGCGTGGTGACCGTGAAAAGGGCCAATTTCATTTAATTATTCATTTATTCTTAACCATCAATTGGATCATTTGTGTTAGCACCTACTAGTAACGTAACCTACTGGCCGTAACCATATTAATACAATTAGAATAAAATAACAATGACTATTAAAGAACCAGTGTGTTGAAAGAATTAAAATGCGCTTCGTAGAGCCTCATTTCGTGCACGAGTCTTCGAATTTTTAGGATCTGGGTCATGCCGGTTTCCTTATGATGTTTTGCTTCACCGTTTGAGATCACTAGTATAGCGCACATAAAGTTTCCGAACGGAAATTCGAACCAATGTTGGATCAGGTGGGTCCACCACCCCACAAATTCTCTTTCTAATTCACATGAAACTCAACGTTATTTACTTTTGAGATATCACAAAATCTAAAAGGAAGTTTGAGTTTCAATTACTTAACGAATTAGTCGCTTCGCCGCCACTCCTTCCGTCGACACACACACTCAACGAATTGGATCTAGTCATGTATGAGATCGCATGATCGTAATCTTGTGAAATATTTGACGTTTGTATTTGACAGTACCTAGTGCCTTTCGGGACTAAAACGACACAGGCTCCGTTTTGTTTGCCGATATTAATATGTTTGTTGTGTTGTGTGATTGTGTGAATAGCTTTTGGTTTTAAATTAGTTTACTAGTGTTTTAGATTGTTTTAATTTTTTTTAAATTTGCACTTGCACTGTATTTTATTTGCATATGTATATTACGTGCACGTTCATACACTTTTATATACGTTTTTCAGATTTTGTTATAACATAACTTTAATTTTAGCAATTCTAATTTTATTACGTTTAGAATAAAGGCTGCGCCATAATTTTGTCTAAAATATAAAAGTTACTCATGAATGTTTTAATTTGATTCAAAATGTTTATTGACGTATAAAATCTAGGTACACCTCGCACGTCGCTGATTGGTCTGACCAGCAGCCGCCCGCCCAGTGTCGCCCCGACCACTCCGCCCAACTCTATCACTTCACAGGGTAAGTCAACCACTTTTTTCTTACTTCATAGGTCACCCGATTCGGATTTCCACTGGGAGAGAGTTCCACAGGCGAATCACAGTGACAGTAAAACAGTCAGAGTAGAAACTGGTGTTATGCTCAGGAGTAATGAGTAGAAGATGTTGAGAGGATTGCGCAGGATGATAGAGAGGGTCCAATTCTTATGATAGATAGATAGATAAAAAAAATATTTGGCACTACAGACACATATGGTAGGAGGTAGGGCACAGCGAGATTTTCTCGTTCTGAATTGGAGCAGCCCGCCTGGGGAGGTACCTCCGCCTTACAGAAGATCGCAGCCAAATAACATTATTTGTTTCAAATAGTGTTGTGTTCCTGCGATGAGTAGGTTGCCAGAGCTCTTTTGGGGTGGGGGGTTCGGGGTCGGCAACGCGTGCGTGATGCCTCTGGTATTGCAATCGCTCATAGGCTACGGTAACCGCTTACCAACAGGTGGGCCGTATGCTTGTTTGCCACCTCAGTTGTATTAAAAAAAAAAAAAAAAAAAAAAAAAAAACATAAACTACACCTTCTATAGATCAGATACCTAGACTGCCTACTGCTACTTAGTTATTCAGCTCACTGGTTGTACCAACTTCTCCTGCCTCAATAACTTATAACCTTACTTACAATATTGGGGTAATCTTTTATTGGCCTTATATCTATAACAAGTTTGTATTTGCCTAGATTTAAGTAAACGCTGTTGATTACCAATAAACAAATAATCATATACATTCTTCAGATGTGGGCACCCCGACCAAGCCCCCTGACCCCTAACTCACACGAAACTTTCCAGTTGGCGAGTCAGAGAAGCCTCCGCTGACTCCTCTGCGTCCAAAGGTGAACTCAATCTTCCATCTGTTCGGCGAGTGGCTGTTCGAAGCAGCCCTTATCGGTACCCCTGCCTCTTACAACCACAATCAGCGTAAGTTTTTTTTAAGTTGCTTGCTTGTCGTGTCACTGATTCTTTCTTGGTCATCCTGTATTAGGTCAGTGACCAGTTTGATGTATGGTGGCCCTGAAAAGGGCCTATGACTGTCGGTGATTGTGACCTCTCAGGCTCGTTTCGTGTACATGTCACATATCTGTGAAGTTTGAGGTTCTAGGACATGCCGGTATCCTCCTACCTTTAAAAAATCCAACCAACAAAAGATGAATTGAAAATGTTCGGAAAAAAAACTGAATAAAAATATACAGGTGAGTTTTTTTTTCAGGGCCACTTAGGCGAAATTGGAAACCGTGAGAGTAATCGAAAAGTGACGTTAGGAGTCACGGGCTCGATTTTGAAAAAAATAAGATCAGCGTTAAAAAAAGTTGAAATTTATTTACAGTTTTTTTAGAAAATGTAGGTTTTTGCAATATTTTTATTTTTGCATTTTTGGATTCTTTGTTTGTTAAGAAATAAATACTTAAAATATAAATATAATAAACACCTTCAAAATTATAAGTTTGTAAATTCAACAATATATATTTACCGAAGCTTATTTTTTACTAATTAATTGCTCTGCTTGCACATAGTCCGACCGAATTAATAAACCTTTGATTAATATATATTGTTTAATTTATAAATTTGCAGTTTTGAAGCTGTTCCAACAACTTTTTACACATTGTTGTTATACATTTATTTATTTATTATCAAACATAGAATACAGTAATGCAAAAAAAACATAGTTTTTTTTTTGTGAAAAACTAAAAATAAATTTCATTTTTTTTATGCAGATCTTATTTTTTTTCATAATCGAGCCCGTAACTCTTAACATCTCTTTTCGATTACTCTCACATCTTACTTACCGATACATACATACTTTCCGATTTCGCCATAGTGGCCCTGAAAAAAAACTCACCCTGTCATCTTCTAGTCTTTTAGTTCATAGAAATTTAGGCCCTTTCAGGATAGCATAGTTACGGAACACTATTTTTAAAATAATTATTACGGACATATCACACACGGTCAACTGATCCCGAACTAGGCGTAGCCTGTACTATGGGTACCAGAGACTGATATACATAATAGATAAATATTTATCACCCAGACACAGAACAAACATCTGTGTTAATCACACAAATGTTTGTCCAGTGCGGGAGTCGAACCCGCGACCTCTAGCCCAGAAAGCAGAGTTACTACCAACTGAGCTATGAGGAAGCTTGTTTTGTAAAATCAATAAAGTGTTGTTTCGTTTCCAGAGCGAAATGATGGTACTCCGCCGCCGCCATCTCTCTCTGATGCGACTCATAGGCTCAACATGATGTGTTATATGCCTGGTAAGACGGATACATTTTTTTTTATAATAATTATAAGGGTATTTATAAAAAAAATTAGTGTTGCAAAATAATAAAAAAGCACTAATTTTCAAAGGGGTTTATCGGAAAATGGGGCAAGTGGATGCACTTGTTTATGATATCATACGATAGGTAATGGTCAAAAGTGGCCATTTTGCCATTGAACCATTGTAGCTGACTGGCCTCATAGTACAGTTGGTAGTAACTCTGCCTTCTACGCTAGAGGTCGCGGGTTCGATTCCCGCACTGGACAAACATTTGTGTGATTCACAGATGTTTGTTCTGTGTCTGGTTGTTAAATATATATCTATTATGTATATCAGTCTCTGGTACCCATAGTACAGGCTATGCCTAGTTTGGGATCAGTTGACCGTGTGTAATATGTCCGGAATATTTATTATTATTTATTATTATTATTATTATTATTATTGTCATTTCGAAGGCATTGAATTAGTAGAATTCGGCCCCAGGGTTTAGTTAGACCTAGTTAAAACCCAGTTTCATAATAACAGGTTAGATATTTAAAAGAGAATGTTGAATGTTGATGCGAACACTCAGGTTGTGGAATAGATCATTCCACAACCTGAGTGTTCGCATCAACACATCACATCACAACCCTGCTGAGGGTTACCCTAGGGACTACTGTATGGGGTTTTTCAAAAAGTGCGTTTTGATATTTTTAAGGGGTCGGCAACGCGTGCTTGATGCCTCTGGTATTGCAAGCGTACATAGGCTACGGTAACCACTAACCAACAGGTGGGCCGTATGCTTGTTTGCTAGGTTCTTCAAAAAGTGCGTTTTGAACTTTTTAAGGGGTTGGCAACGCGTGCGTGATGCCTCTGGTATTGCAAGCGTACATAGGCTACGGTAACCACTTACCAACAGGTGGGCCGTATGCTTGTTTGCTAGGTTCTTCAAAAAGTGCGTTTTGAACTTTTTAAGGGGTCGGCAACGCGTGCTTGATGCCTCTGGTATTGCAAGCGTACATAGGCTACTGTAACCACTTACCAACAGGTGGGCCGGATGCTTGTTTGGTACCTTAAGGCTCGTATTCAAAGACAAGACTCAAGCGTTGATCTGTACTTAAATCTCGATTTGAGTCGAGATTCTAATTCTTGAACAGTATTTAAGTATAGATTCAATGATCACAGTTCACCTGAGTAAATGCTTATTCTGAAACGTCAATCAGACGAAATCGGTGCTTGAGTTTAGATATGATTAGACATTAATCAAATGACATTTTCGTTCCGTTACACGTACTTTGATGCATATTTATACTTCACTTTGTAGTTCTGTTCTATTTCCACCCTGGCTGTTTGAATTTCTGCGTAAAACGAATCAAAACATTATAAATAAATCAAAATGTAAACAAGAACATTTGAGTACAGATTTGAGACTCGATTCAGCTGAGAGTAGTTTATGTACCGTTCTTGAATAAAAGTTGAAGCTAAGCTTGAGTCGTGTCTCTGAATACGAGCCTTAGGCTCGTATTCGAGACACGACTCAAACTTAGATTTAATCACAGATCAGCTGAACTCTATTTAAGTATTTAATCTTTTCTCAAACATAACTTTTATTCAAGAACGGTACTTAAACTATTCTCAGCTGAATCGAGTCTCAAATCTGTACTCAAATGTTCTCGTTTACATTTTGATTAATGTCAAATCAAATCTAAACTCAAGCACCGATTTTGTCTGATTGACGTTTCAGAATAAACATTTACTCAGGTGAACTGTGATCATTGAATCTATACTTAAATACTGTTCAAGAATTAGAATCTCGCCTCAAATCGAGATTTAAGTACAGATCAATGCTTGAGTCTTGTCTCTGAATACGAGCCTAAGTGTTTGGTTGGTCAGGGCGCGCGGAAGCCCTGGGCACGCTGTGCCGGGTGCTGTGCTCGAAGCAGTGCCGCGAGGCGGTGCTGGCGCCGTACCTGGCGCGCTGCTACGCGGCCCTGCACCGCGGCCTGCGCCACCCGCCCGACCTCACCGCCGCGCACGCCGTGCTCAACGCCACCGACATATTCAGGTTATTCAAAACATCAATGGCTATGTATGAAGCACTGTTCAAACAGCTTGCGGTATGCCATCTAAAATTGTTTAAAATATATTGACCTCTATTATTAAAACTATTTAAAATTCATTCATCATCAGCCTGTAGAAGTCCACTGCTGGACATAGGCCTCCCCTAAAGAGTTCCACGACGAACGGTCTTGAGCCTTCTTTTGCCTATCATAGGGGGGATTGGACCGTAACCCACCACGCTGGTCCAGTGCGGGTTGGTGGGTGGAGCGACAGAGCCTCATTCGCTGATCGGCAGGGTGTACCACGTGCCGGTGAGGTTGTCTTGGGTTCCGAAAGGTGTTATCTGGAACCCCTTACACACTATTTAAAATATATTGGTAAATGTGTGTGGGCACTTTTTTACACGAGTTTGAACATGACAGCTCGAAAAGAGTGAATAAATTTATAAGTGCCATATTCATAGCTCTATGTAACAATTATTTCTTTCTGCAAATAAACATCTTGAATATTCATTGTGACAGTCAACTTACGTCACCGCCTAACAAAAATTGCTAAACTGATAAATGAATGGCTTTTTTTGCATGACTTCATTGGTTGTATGGCACCAAGCATAGAATAATCAAACAACAAACTCTCATGAAAATTCATAATTCATAATTCATTTATTGTTCGTGAACCTAGGTACATTGATAGATGGTGAGGTTTAGAGTACAGATCACTAGATTCTGACATCGGTCATACAAACATTATAAATACAAAGACTTAAAAATGGCGAGGCTTTACCTAGAATAACATATAAATAAAATAAAATAAAATAAAAAGAGCTTTATTTCCTATACACTATTACAGATAGAACAATATATTTACTTAATCTAAATTCTATTAAAATTAAAAGTTTCACGTAAAAAAAAAAGTTTAAATTTTCTGTGTATGAATACAATATAAGTTACCTATATACTAAACAGATTTATTCCTAAGCTAGTGTATGGGACCACCAATCGTGGTAAAAGCCTCCTCCAAGTTTTTCCAATGCTCCCTGTCTCTTGCAAATCTAGGCCATATCTTTCCGGCAACTTTTACAATGAATAACATATAGGTCACTTTTATCTATGTACCACGCCAGCGCGACCGCGGGTGCTAGCTAGTATAAATAAAAAGCTTGTGAAAATTATACAGAAGATAATGGAATAAGCTTTAGCATAGCAGCACATACTTTGCCGAGCTCGGTGGCGCAGCGGGACAATAGTTTGCATAATCTGCAAATATTTGTTCTGGGTCCAGACCCGACGACGACGTTCAGAAATGACAGGGAATCCTAGTGGAGCAGAACTATGTATGTGACTGTTGGGTGTTATTATTACACTACACTTGATGACTCTTCAAACGCTCGCGGCTTCATTAACTTTTCCCTTACAGGCTGGACCTCGACGGCGTATTAGTTCTAGTTCCCGACTTCATAAACGCATTGGACCACATTCTAACTGACAAGGAGCCTAAAATGGAGTGCGGGAGCATAGACAAGCGTGCGCTACGTAAGGCGGCTATCAGCTGTCTGTTGTCTATGGTAGCATTCCCTTACCACTATAGAGGACTGCCCGTGCCCGAGTTCCCAGGGTGCAATGAATAGTGAGTCTGATTTGTTTACTAATAAGGTTATTTTTTGCATTTTCCCATGCATGGTGGACCACGTATGTGTTTGTGGCTAGAATTTTCGTCCCGGAGGCCTTCAGGCGTCTAAAAATGTATCTGGCCTACCGCCGCTAATAGAGTATGATCCCGGGGTGGTCCCATTTTAATTTAATTCAAGGGGGATTGCAACTTGTCCTGTAAAACTTAAAAAAACGTCATCTTTTCTTGAAATCACCTAATGCCGAATTTTTTTTTGGTAGACTGTGGTATTAATAATAAAACGAAGAGAACACACATGAAAATGAGCAGTGCCGCTTCTCATTGCGTTATCATCGAGCGATAGAATATGAATCTTATCGCTTGGTGTTTAATATCATTTTTCAATGCGAGCATAACACTAAAATAAATAAGCAGTCCCGCTTCTCATTGCGTTATCAGGGAGCGAAGGGAATATGAACCTTATCCATTTGTGTTTAATATATTTTTTCAGTGCGGGAATAACACTAGGCGACTACACTCGCGGTCGCTTGTCCCTTATCTGCGTGTCGGCGGTTCAGGCCGAGACATCGGAAGCGTTAGCGGTGCCGCTTCTCAGTGCGCTCTACCTGTGTGTGAGACACAATGCGCAGGCGGCGCCGGGGCGCGCGCATAGTGCGCCCGCACCTTCTACTATGTCACATAACACGGACTATAAAGGTATTTGATAAGTTATTAAGAAATACTGTGATATAATGATCGGGTACTATTTGTTGTTCTTACTTTTTTGTCCTACTCGCTTCCGCCCACCACGGCTTTGTTCGTGCGGTACCAAATACTAAGAAACAAGTTTTTTGTCCAGTCTGATAATCGAGCTCATCCCGCCCTCATATTAAGAGTAAGTTAAAGAAGCTTAATCAAATAATTAAAGATAATAATCTCTAAATTATGAGATAATAAGATCACTATCCTATTATTATGAAATAATTATCTTATCATAAGATAATAAAAGAACGTCAGTGAAAATTTCAGTGTAAACAACATAAGCTTTTTTTGGCTTCTTCGAATGGACGAAAATGTAGGAATAACAAAGTACCCAAATAATCCACATTTTTGACACCTAAGCAGATCACAGCGATCACACAAAATGCTAATCAAATGCTAATTACTCACGGTAATAGCACATTCACGCTGACTACATTTTTATTTTGCCCTGCATACTATGTAATATCCCTAAAACGGTATGTATATGTACCCTAAAGGGGGCAAGTTCATTTCATTAGGGTCACAACTAGACATTCATAAAATTTCCAAAAGTAAAAGAAGATCAAGACATCAGTTGCTAGAAACATTTCTATGGGAACTTTAACTATGCAGGCATTTTTTTCTTGGTCACCCGTGTTAGGTGAGTGATCTGAAATGAGGAAATCCGTAGAAGTAAAAAGGTCACCGACATAGCTCTCAGAATTAGCAAGTTGAAGTGGCAGTGGGCAGGCCATGTAGCTCGCAGAACCGACAACCGTTGTGGAGTAAAGGTTCTCGAATGGCGACCACGAACTGGGCGACGCAGAGTTGGAAGGCCCACCAAAATAGTAATTAAAGCGGACTGACTTATCTTTACTATGCTCCGGATCAATTTTATCTGTGGGACGTTTGATCTGTTCTAACTAAGATCAGATTTTTAAAGCTGTCAATCTAAATTGAACCCTAAATCCTGAGTAGCAAGGTGTATTTGTAGCGCGTTCGGACAGTGGCAGCGCGTCGGGCAGTGAGGGGCACTCTTTAGAGGACTTCGCGGCTGACGTTAGGGAGCTAGACCCATCCTCGCCTGTTTTCGGTAATTATGCACCTTATGTTGCAAATGCTAAGGGCGATATTTGAACAAAACTAAAATAAAAGTCTAGCTAGTATCTAAAGTGTATTGGAGTACAACCAACCAATAAAATCGTTTACAAATGGCATAATCATAGTTTTTAGATGCTATTGGCTAGAGAATTTGAAGCTTTGTTCAAACAACCACTGACGCTTGCTCACCATTAAACCTCTTTTTCACCATTAAAATAGCGTCTAATTTACTCTGACTGCTTCGCAGTCGGTTTGGCCGAAGCTTTACAATTTCACCTATCTCTTTCAAATATCGCCCTTAAAAAAATCCGTGCGCTTAGATCAAAATATGTTTTTGATCGAGTGTACAGTGAGCAACGCTTTTTTGTGATTATAATTTTTGCTTGCTTTATTTATCAAGAATGTTGATCATGTATTGTTTCGTTTCACAAGCACAATCCTCATTTTATTTAATATTCAAGTGAATAATTTTTTGTTCTATTAGGCAAGAAATGTGCCTTAAGTTATAGTCAAATTCGTTTTTATAATGTAAGTAATAATTGTTTATTTAGTTATTAAAAAAAATGATTTATAAAGGAGCCATTTCATTCTGGGCCTGGTCCATGTACACTACATAGAAAAACTTGGAAAATATAGGAAATTACTAGAAAAATACAATTTCATTAATTTGAAGACAAATGCGAAGGTACAAGAATAGTTCTTCTGGTAAGTTTTTTACTATGTGAACACTATTTGAAGGCCGCCATGTTGGTTTATGATTGGCGTTTGACATGACATTGACATATTTTTCATGCCATGTTGTTTGATTTGATGTTTTTGTTTTGTCAGATAAATGTAGGTTGTCAAAATGACATTTCACGCACGTCCATCCGCCATATTTTTGTAGCGCTGTGTGTTGCTCTCATTGTCGAAGAAAATCTTAATGTACCTTAGAACGAAGTCAATTTAAATAAAATAACCAATTAAATACGTTTACTTTATTGGTTAGCCATATTTAAGAGTAGTGTACACAGTGCAGGCCCAGGCTCCATACATTGATGAAACGTCTCTTTTAGGAGTTGGCTGTGAAGTTCAAGGCTCTTATTCTGATATTGTATTCAGGAGTGAATAGTTAGTTTTTTTACAAATGATAAATGTCATAATATCTAAGCTTTTATCAAAGTTATCTACAAAATGCCTATGCTTAAATCTCGATCCGGTTTGTCAACGAAAAAAGAGAGATAAGAAAGAAAACCAGGATTAGCCTGCAAGACCTCTACTCAATGTTTGTCATATCCTTTTGTGAAAAGTCTAAGTCAATTATTTCAATAAAATCACTAGGATCACTTTGAAACGTCTTAGAAAAAGAACAATAAAAGCAAGAGGTACAACAGGTGCAGCGCTAGTGGTTCGCGCCACGTACCTGGTGTGCCACCGGCTGATCTCCTCGTGGAAGGGAGACTTGCAAGTGTCCCTGGCAGCACTGGAGCTGCTATCGGGGCTGGCGAAACTGCACTCTTCTAAACCAGGTTAGTATATTGGTGGTAGTTTTGTCTATGGCGTTTTTTTGATAACTCCCTTAATCTTGTCAAAAAGGTTATTAGGAGGAGCGAGATTTTCTCGTTCTGAATTGGGGCAGCCCGCCTGGGGAGGTACTTCCACCTTACAGAAGATCGCAGCCAAATAACATTATTTGTTTCAAATAGTGTTGTGTTCCTGCGATGTAGTAAGGTTGCCAGAGCTCTTTAGGGGGGGGGGGGGGGGAGGGGGTTCAGGGTCGGCAACGCGTGCGTGATGCCTCTGGTATTGCAAGCGCTCATAGGCTGCGGTAACCGCTTCCCAACAGGTGGGCCGTATGCTAGTTTGCCACCTCAGTTGTATAAAAAAAAAAAAAAAAAAGGTACCTCTATAATATGGGCATACTTTAGCTACGGTGTAACGTAATCTCTCCATCTTTCTCTGTTTTTAGTAATTAATTGAATTTTAAATGATAGAAGCTACCCTCGCAAATTTCATAATACAAGAATATAACTTAATCATCAGTTGATGTAATCTGCGTCACGACGCCATTTTGTATTTAGCCGTTGTGATTGGTTGTTTCTAACGCTAGTGGCTCCGTAGATTCCTCAGTATTCTACCTTATTGACATTTTTTTTTTCATGCTTTCTAGAGTATGTTATTGGTAAGTTAATCAACCTAATTATTTTAGAGGATGTCAGTTTTGAGTTATTTATTTTGAGGCTTGACCTGTTACTTTGAAAATCACGGCCTTGACTAAAAGTTGAATTATAATATTATGTATACAATCCCAAAAGGTGCTTATTCTGCACCAAATAAAACGACTTTTGAATATTCCTAAAATAAAACACTATGCAAATACAAAAAGACTTGGAATCTTTGGTGGAGATTTAGCTTAAGATCCTAGATTACTGAAATAAATAAATAAATGAACATTTCCAGAGGCGATAGAGAGAAAGCGCGCAGTGCGCTGGATCTGCGACTACATAAGCGTACAGTGCGGGCGGCCTCCGCAGGCGCACTCGCGCGACCTGCACTCGTGCGTGGTGGCCGCCTACAGCTGCCTGGCGGCGTGGTTGTGCCCCGCGCTGCTAGCAGACGCCGACTGTCTGGCTACCCTCATGGAGGTCGTTGAACTCGGCATCGCGGGTACTAAGAGTCAAGGTAATTCAATAACTCTGACTCTAGATGTGGTGTGGTTATTTAAGTTTAATATTATATGTATGTTAGTCTGTAAGGTATTTATTAATATGGGCCATGGCATATTACACATGCTTGTGTAATATGTCAAGTAGCCTGAAATAAAGATATTAATAATAATAATAATAACACCCAACACCCCAACAGTAACATACATAGTATACTACCTAAAACTACTAGGTTAAACAATGCAATGTCGCTCGTACAATCCGTGGAGCCTGGTGACCTGTCATCATCATCATCATCATCAGCCTGATGAAGTCCACTGCTGAACATAGGCCTCCCCCAAAGAGTGCCACGACGAACGGTCTTGAGCCTTCTCCATCCACCGACTTCCCGCAACCCTCACAATGTCGTCGGTCCATCGGGTGGGGGGCCTTCCAACACTGCGTCGTCCGGTTCGTGGTCGCCACTCGAGAACCTTTGTTCCCCAACGGTTATCGGTTCTGCGAGCTATATGGCCAGCCCACTGCCACTTCAACCTGCTAATTCTGAAAGCTATATCGGTGACCTTGGTTCTTCTACGGATTTCCTCATTTCGGATTCTATCACGCAGCGAAACTCCGAGCATAGCTCTCTCCATAGCCCGTTGAGCGACTTTGAGCTTGTGTATGAGGCCAATAGTTAGCGACCAAGTCTCAGTGCCATATGTCATCACTGGCAACACGCACTGATTGTAGACTTTCGTCTTGAGGCTCTGCGGTATCTGTGACGAGAAGATATGACCTGTACTACATAATAATACAGAGTTTTTCGAACCTATCTCAGGCACCAGTCTCCCACAAAACAGGTCTACAATTTAGCTGCATCAATGTACTCTAACTCTACTTAATAATAATTAGAATAATCAATTTATTGGTAAAAATTAGTATTTACACGTCAGTACATTAAGTAGGTATATTAAACATAAAATATAATATTTTAATTAATTTAAATTAAGACATAAATTATACAATTTAGTTATTGCGTTTTGCAAATGAAGTCTTCGACTTTATAGAACGCCATCTCGACGAGCCATAATTTTAATTTAATTTTAAATGAAGTCAGACTAGGTGCCGATGTTATATGCTCCGGCTTAAGAACCTTTTGTGAGAAAAAAATAAATGACTTTATTATTATTATTATTATAGTCCTGACCCCACACTAGGATTTTCGTGCACGAAAGGAACCTCTAAGTGGCGCACTTTAATATAATTTTAATCCTTTCACAGTCGGTCATGGGCCATTTTCAGGGCCACCATAACTGAAATGAAATGAAATAAATTTATTTTGACAAACACAGACAGAAGACACAAAAAACAATAGAATAAAGGTTAACGATAGGGAGATAGGTAGACGTAACACAGATAACATACAGTACAAACAACAACACATAAGTAGGTATCTATGTCATACCTGACAGAGGACCTAATACAGACCAAGAAAGAATCATTGGCACGAAAAGGATTGCCTGTATCGTAAAGGCGCAGTCTAATGCTAGTCTGATGTTTTTAGTAATATTGATTATATTTGCAGGAAAACCCGGGGAACCGCCTAAGATGAAGGATGAAAAGGAACTCAAACCTGTTTCCATGAGAGTGCGCGACGCGGCCGAATCACTGCTCATGCTGATTTTAGAAACGGTACTATTCTTTGTTAACTCATTATCTACCTTTTTGTATCACTAGCTTGCGCCCATGGCTCCGCTCTCGTGGTATCTTAATAAAAAGCTTTGCGCTATTCTAGGTTAAACATCTATTTCAAGTCTCATCGAAATTGGTCGACAGTCGCCGTTACGGCGTGATTGAACGACAAACATCAAAACATCCTCTAAAACTTTGGCATTTATTGTAATATTAGTAAAATAGTAGGATTATTTCAGCCGTAGGATGTCCACTGCTGAACATAGGCCTCCCTTACAGATTTCCAGAGCGTCTTCCTATCATGTGGGGATTTTGTCCATACTCACCACCCTGGGCAGCATCGAGACTCGAGTTTGTTACCTTTAGTGAGGGTGTTATTCTTACTATTGCCAGATGTATTTGAAAAAAAAAGGGGAAATTGTCCCTATATTTCCTCGGCTCGAGCTGAACTTTTCTCGAGCTCAGTCCCAGTATCCCATCAGTCCAAGACGAATAATAATAATAAATGTCAGGGTCAGTTTCCAAATGTTAGCATGATCTGCTAATATTTGTTCCGGGTCTGGGTGATGTGGTACCACGATACTCGTAGTTTTTAGACACAGGGAATCCTAGTGTAGAAGTCAGGACTATGTATGTGACTATCGGTATATGTTTTTTTAGGTTGGCAACGGACCCAACGGTACTGCCTGGTGTCGGCTGGACGAGCGTTGGCTGGCCGCGTTAGGCCACGGTCGACTACGGCATTATATCGCAGATGGTAACATCTTACTGTCCTTATTGGAAGAACCGCTCGCGAATAGTCAAGAACCGCAGCCTACACTTGTTGGTAAGTTGTTCAGTTTCATATTGTTTTATTGTCTATGTGATGTGTTGCAACATTATATTGAGACAGAACCTAATTGGCCTATACATCACAGGATAGATTTATTAGCAAAACACAGAGCTACTAATACCTACTAATTAGGTTGTGTCTGCTGTTTACGTGCATTTTGTGTTTTTGTTTAAACAAAGTTATGTTTTACAGTATTACCAGAAGATAATGGTTGTGAATCAATTTGTATTTGTTGTCACAGTGATAATTCGTTGCGGTTGGGGTCGCTACGCGTGGTCGCTGAGCGTACGCGGGTCCGCGCGGTGTGCGGGGCGCGGGGGGGGAGCCGCCTGCGCCCGCCCCGTCGACATGCGCCCCCTGCGCCCGCACCACGCGCCGCACTGCCGCCCCCTGCCCCCCGCGCCCCCGTGCCTCGTGTGAGTATACAGCGCCCCGTCGACATGCGCCCCCTGCGCCCGCACCACGCGCCGCACTGCCGCCCCCTGCCCCCCGCGCCCCCGTGCCTCGTGTGAGTATACAGCGCCCCGTCGACATGCGCCCCCTGCGCCCGCACCACGCGCCGCACTGCCGCCCCCTGCCCCCCGCGCCCCCGTGCCTCGTGTGAGTATACAGCGCCCCGTCGACATGCGCCCCCTGCGCCCGCACCACGCGCCGCACTGCCGCCCCCTGCCCCCCGCGCCCCCGTGCCTCGTGTGAGTATACAGCGCCCCGTCGACATGCGCCCCCTGCGCCCGCACCACGCGCCGCACTGCCGCCCCCTGCCCCCCGCGCCCCCGTGCCTCGTGTGAGTATACAGCGCCCCGTCGACATGCGCCCCCTGCGCCCGCACCACGCGCCGCACTGCCGCCCCCTGCCCCCCGCGCCCCCGTGCCTCGTGTGAGTATACAGCGCCCCGTCGACATGCGCCCCCTGCGCCCGCACCACGCGCCGCACTGCCGCCCCCTGCCCCCCGCGCCCCCGTGCCTCGTGTGAGTATACAGCGCCCCGTCGACATGCGCCCCCTGCGCCCGCACCACGCGCCGCACTGCCGCCCCCTGCCCCCCGCGCCCCCGTGCCTCGTGTGAGTATACAGCGCCCCGTCGACATGCGCCCCCTGCGCCCGCACCACGCGCCGCACTGCCGCCCCCTGCCCCCCGCGCCCCCGTGCCTCGTGTGAGTATACAGAGCTCCGTCGACATGCGCCCCCTGCGCCCGCACCACGCGCCGCACTGCCGCCCCCTGCCCCCCGCGCCCCCGTGCCTAGCTCCGTCACTAACCAACGTTTCCCCCCCCGCAGCGATTCAGCATTCCCGAGTTTGGACGCCGTCCTGCGGCAACTGAACGACGCAGAAGCGCCAACGCTGTTCAAACTGTTGGAGCAGCAAGCAGCTATTGAGAAGAAAGTCAAAGAGAACGAAGATAATGCGGTAAGTTCACCTCCAGCAAATATAATTGACTGCCCAGTTGTATCAGAATATCTTTGAATAAGTACTATTGTTTCTTTCACTCAGGCGCCCGAAGAGTACGTCCCTCCAGAACCAGTGACGGAATTCCAGACTGCAAGACTGTTTTTATCTAACTTCGGGTACCTCAACATTGGAGGGGATAAAAAGGTTTGTATTCGCGTGTGTTCGTATGAGCGAGGATGTGTTTGTTTGTGTGTGTGGGTGTGTGTTTGCGTATGGGCGTGAGTGCGTTTGCGTGTTCGTGCGCGCGTGATTGTGTTTGCATTCGTGTGTGTGTGTGTGTGTGAGTGAGTGCATTTGTATTAGTTTGTGTGTGTGTGAGAGAAGTGTGTGTATGTGTGTGTGAGTGAGTGCATTTGTATAAGTGTGAGAGAGAGAGAGAAGTGTGTGTGTGTGTATGAGTGTGTAAGTGCGAGTGAATGAGTGTCAAGTTTTGTTTTATCTCCCCAGGGTGCCCCATCCCGTCTCATAGCACTGGACGACTCACTCCCGGGCTTCGCGTCAGCCCTGCGGCGCATCGACGCGTGCGGCTCGCGGAGCGTCGTCACGGCGCACGTGTTCTGTGCGCTCACCAACCAGCACAACGCGCACGACATCGTGGCCAACAGCCGGACACACAACCTGCCCGCCGGCTTCATACACATGCTGCGAGGGTGAGTCTACAACCAGCACAACGCGCACGACATCGTGCCCAACAGCCGGACACACAACCTGCCCGCCGGCTTCATACACATGCTGCGAGGGTGAGTCTACAACCAGCACAACGCGCACGACATCGTGGCCAACAGCCGGACACACAACCTGCCCGCCGGCTTCATACACATGCTGCGAGGGTGAGTCTACAACCAGCACAACGCGCACGACATCGTGCCCAACAGCCGGACACACAACCTGCCCGCCGGCTTCATACACATGCTGCGAGGGTGAGTCTACAACCAGCACAACGCGCACGACATCGTGGCCAACAGCCGGACACACAACCTGCCCGCCGGCTTCATACACATGTTGCGAGGGTGAGTCTACAACCAGCACAACGCGCACGACATCGTGCCCAACAGCCGGACACACAACCTGCCATTATATATACGTTGATTATTGATTGTGCGAGCAAAGATCTCCCAAACAACTAGGACAAATCGGCGTTGTACAACATGCTGAAGATAACTAGGTACCTCGCTGTAATGTTTTGTCTCATTCTCACTCGCGAGAGCGCTAGGCGGTGGGCTGCGGTGGGAGGGGGAAGCACAATCCACGCAGGTGCAAAGTTGATTTCTGCGTGTTTTATATTGGTATGTTCGTTAGGGAATACCTTCCGAACCGCCGCCGCCAATCCTATCTGCATGGAATTTAGTAGTTTACATGATGAGTGTTGTGGTACCATGGTACTCGTAGTTTCTGATACCTGCGATACTGGGAATCCTAGTGTGCGGTCAGCTGGACTATGTATGCGACTGTTTGGTAATAGTAATAGTTTGCGATGCTCGAAAAGAGTGGATAAGTTCAGTGCCATATATTCATAGCTTTAAGACCTCTCTGTAACACTTATTTCTTTAAATAAACATGTATAATTTGGTTTTCAGGCTGGGCAAGGCGGTGCGCGTGGCGGGGCACGCGGGCTGGGCGGGGCGCGTGCACAGCAGCTTCGACGCCCCGCCCCGGCGCCACGCCGCCCCGCCCGCCCCGCCAAACACACCCGCCGTCTACGATGGTAGAGAACAGGTACCTATATCATCTTAAAAAAATAACAGTAAAGCTCTAGCAAGTGCAGAGAAGTAAGAAAATTAATTTTTCTTGCTGGATTTAGCCTAAGGATTATGAAACATTGTTCTAATCTTCTAAAAACCCTCGCTTTATCTATTCTGAACAAGCAATTTTCCAGGATTTGTGCATTTTTAGACTGTAAAAGAGACGTTTCATCTATATATGGAGCCTGGGCCTGCACTGTGTACACTACTCTAAAATATGGCTAAGCAATAAAGTAAACGTATTTAATTGGTTATTTTATTTAAAGGAGCCATTTCATTCTGGGCCTGGTCCATGTACACTACATAGAAAAATTATGAAAAAATAGGAGATTACAAGAAAAATACAATTTCATTAATTTGAAGACAAATGCGATTGTACAAGAATAGTTCTTCTGGTAAGTTTTTTACTATGTGAACACTATTTGAAGGCCGCCATGTTGGTTTATAATTGGCGTTTGACATGACATTGACATATTTTTCATGTCATATTGTTTGATTTGATGTTTTTGTTTAGTCAGATAAATGTAGGTTGTCAAAATGACATTTCACGCACGTTCATCCGCCATATTTTTGTAGCGCTGTGTGTTGCTCTCTTTGTCGAAGAAAATCTTGATGTACTTTAGAACGAAGTCAATATAAATTAAATAACCAATTAAATACGTTTACTTTATTGCTTAGCCATATTTTAGAGTAGTGTACACAGTGCAGGCCCAGGCTCCATATATTGATGAAACGTCTCTTTTACTTCGTTCTAAGGACATTAAGATTTTCTTCGACAAAGAGAGCAACACACAGCGCTTCAAAAATATGGCGGATGGACGTGAGTGAAATGTCATTTTGACAACCTACATATATCTGACAAAACAAAAACAACAAATCAAACAACATGACATGAAGAATATGTCAATGTCATGCCAAACGCCAATTATAAACCAACATGGCGGCCTTCAAATAGTGTTCACATAGTAAAAAACTTACCAGAAGAACTATTCTTGTACCATCGCATTTGTCATCAAATTAATGAAATTATATTTTTCTTGTAATCTCCTAATTTTTCTATGTAGTGTACATGGACCAGGCCCAGAATGAAATGGCTCCTTTGACTAATGATTACCTACTTATTGCTAAATTCTTATTTAATTAATGTAGAATGTGCAACTAATATAAATATAACTCATAATCTTGGACTGTTTTTAACTATGATCTTACATCTAGGTATCTTAATTTGTAATCATAACGACATTGTTTTTTAATTTTAAATTTTTTAATAATTGTAATCCTACTATACTAAATAAAACATTGCATGCTTGTGTAGCAAAAACATGTGCGCCCGCTTACTGCATAAGAACAGCGATTATATTCAACTACCATGTTTTAGCAAATAAACTGATTTCATTTCATTTTACAAATAACCCGTTCCGTAACCGTTTTCACCGTGGTGGCCCCGGCTGAAGAATAGGCCCCTCCATATCTAACCTACCCGTGACATCCACGGGTAAGAGGCGACTAAGGGATAAAAGCTAGGGGATGGGCAGCTGTATTAGTTGCGTTTATAAAACGATTGTGTCTTCACAGGTCCTCTACTGGTCGGATTCAACGAGCGAGATTGCGTTCTTAGTGCCTTCTGGCTATGAACTGTCAGACCCAGATGATCCGATTGACAGCATAAAATCTGACGTTGATGGCTGTATCTCCTCCAAGTAAGTACCGTTCTGTATTTTAACTTACATAAAAACAGTATTCAAACTCTAGCGGTTTTAAGTAGTAATCTTGATGTCGGACTTCACATATATTTAATAATCCTACTAATATATTTAGGTATTTATGTTAGTCATTAAGGTATTTATGTATGGGCCAACATTTTTGTTTTACAATTATTTGACTATAAGTGCTAAGTTTGTGAGGATGTTTGGATGTTTGTGGTTCAATCACGGCTAAACGGCCGAACGGATTTGGATGAAATTTGGTGCAGGGTAAGATTATAGTCTGAAATAGCATATAGGCTACTTTTTATGTAGGTACCACGCGAGCGAGTCCGCGGGCAGAAGCTAGTTAATTTTAAAGATGATAAAAAGTAGCCTATATGCTGTTCTAGTTAAAGAACTTTATCTATTCCAAGTTCCAACGAAATCAATTGAGCCGTTACGGCGTTATTATATTACTCTATCCAAACATCCTTATAAACTTTCGCATTTATAATACTAGCACCTATGAACATAAAAAGTAGCCTTTATCCAGACTATAATCTATCTATGTGCCAAATTTCATTCAAATCCGTTCGGCCGGTTGGGCGTGATTGAACCACAAACATATAAACATCCTCACAAACTTTTGCATTTATAATATCAGTAGGATTAGTAGGAGCATCTTGTACAGGTCTTTGAGTTTGTTCCACTTGTCTTCCTCTTCAGGACCTCAGACAAAGTAGGCTCATGCTGGGACGTTTCCAACAATAGTTCGGGCGCGCCTTCCTATGAACGCAGCATCAGCGAATCTGATAAAGCGGACCGAGCCCGCGTCACCCTCAACGAGAAAGTACGAGCGTTGTCGTTGGAGCTGGACAAGCAACCCACTGCTGGACTCACAGGTGAGTGACGACCTCGGTGGCATAGCGTGAAGCTCTACAATCCATTTTGATTTTGCGAAACAAAGTGAATAATCCGACCGCTTTGAGCATGATGCCACTATGTGTGCCTGACAATTAGGGGCGCTGTGGCCGCCGTCGACATCAACTGTTCGCCTGCCACACGCCGCGAACTTGTCACGCTCATAATGCGCCAACGCTAAGAACTCTCATTCTTTTAAATGCCTATGTACACGAGGTCCAACATGTCGACATCTTTAATGATAACATTTGTATAATATTTAATTCGCTAAGAGTATTTTTAAGTTTTAATTTTAGACAGTAGGCTCTTTGGTATATACTGTAAGCTTGCTGTTTTAACTGAAATAAATAATTCTAATTCTAATTGAGAAAAAGGATTATCGAAAAGAATGTGCGTCACGCGCGCCGTGTTTGTCGCCTGATTCCTCTTGGTCGCGAGGAACAGGCGTAGCTTCACCTAGTTTGTAAGACGTTTCAAAGTGATCCTTTTGACTTTGACTTTGTGATTCCCACTGCGGGACAAAGTTTTGCATGATGTGCAAATATTTGTCGCGGGTCTGGGTGTTGTGGTACCATGGTACTCGTAGTTTCTATTACCCACGACACAGGGAATCCTAGTGTGGGGTCGGGACGGTAGGTGACTGTTGGGTGAAAATTAAAAAAAAATATATAAAACAATTACACCACAGTGCAGCCCAATTCGATGTGAAATGTTTAAAAACTAAACTTTAGTTTAGCAGAATTTGTTGGCGATTTGTGATTACTGCTTCAAAAACATTAAATAGGGCCGGCTCGACTTACAAACATTTCATATCTATTTGTGCTGGAGTGTAGGTACAAAGCGCAAAATAAACTTTAACGGTTATTATTTTTTTTTTTTTATGTTATATGGAGGCAAACAGGCATACGGCCCACCTGATGGTAAGCGGTTACCGTCGCCTATGGACATCTGCAACACCTGGAGCATTGCTAATGCGTTGCCTGCCCTGGAGAAATCTTTTTGTATTTTTCTTAAAGCTCTTCATATTTTTAATATATAATATTAATGTCGATAGTTTAGTTAGTGTGTGATTGGTTGCAGGTAGCGGCAGACGTAATAGAGATTTCACTACGAAAATACTTATCATTTGGCTGGAGGACTTCGAAGACCATCTCAATTTACCTATCGGTAAGTGTCAAACGAAATAAAAGTCAGTTTCAAACAGTTTTCAAATGAGATTTTAGCCGTAGGATGTCCATTACTGATCATGGTGCTGCTCCACATAATTTTTAGTGCCGATCTTTGCGGCCAACCTTAAGTTCGTTGCACCATGTGTTAGGGCCCGCCCTGCGGGACGGTCTTTTCTGAGCAACATGTCCCATCCAATAACATTTCAACTTGCTGATCATGCGGGCTACGTCCCTGGCTTAAAATTTATTTTTATGATTCGATCTCTTTAAGAAGTACTAAGCATTAATTTCTACAGTTCAGCTTTAGTATAGAAAGGTTAAGTGGGTGGGGTACTCCAGCTCAGCCCTCGTAGCTACAAAGGTTACGTGGAGTGCGCCATTTTATCCGGGTGTCACGAGCTAGGTGACGAGAACGTTGCGTGTTGTCAGACGACCTGCTGCGGTACTGCGAGACGGGGCTGCCGTGGCAGCGCGGCGCCGTGCACACGGTGTGTGTCAGCGCGCGGCGCTGCGGCCTGCGGCGTGTGCGCGGCGCCGCGCGCGACCTGGGGGACAAGCTGCTGGCGCCGCGCCTGCTGCCCGACTGCCTGCGCCGCGCCGCTATAGACGCCGCGCGCCGCGCGCGCCTCCACACCGACCTGTGAGTATACACTGCCTGCGCGACCTGGGGGACAAGCTGCTGGCGCCGCGCCTGCTGCCCGACTGCCTGCGCCGCGCCGCTATAGACGCCGCGCGCCGCGCGCGCCTCCACACCGACCTGTGAGTATACACTGCCTGCGCGACCTGGGGGACAAGCTGCTGGCGCCGCGCCTGCTGCCCGACTGCCTGCGCCGCGCCGCTATAGACGCCGCGCGCCGCGCGCGCCTCCACACCGACCTGTGAGTATACACTGCCTGCGCGACCTGGGGGACAAGCTGCTGGCGCCGCGCCTGCTGCCCGACTGCCTGCGCCGCGCCGCTATAGACGCCGCGCGCCGCGCGCGCCTCCACACCGACCTGTGAGTATACACTGCCTGCGCGACCTGGGGGACAAGCTGCTGGCGCCGCGCCTGCTGCCTCGGGTATTGCAAGCGTTCATAGGCTACGGTAACCACTTACCAACAAGTCGTAAGCAAGTTTGCAACCTTAGTTTCGTAAAAAAACACGACCTTATTGTAAACCTTTATTTCAGATACCAGCCACCCCACGTGCGCAGGCGCCATCTGATCCAAGAACTGGCGCAGCAGTACAAGAAGGACTTGTCGGAGCCTGAACTACTAGAATCACTGTTTAAAACTCCTTCGTAAATGAAATAATCTGTATTTTGATAACATGCAGGTGTCACTAGTACCATTGGTGGTAGGTTCTATTGGGGATACAAACTTGTGTCACTTGTGCCATCAATCATAGTACAACTGACACTAAGGCAGTTTTATTCTTTGAAAACATAAGAATGTGCGAGTCTAATCCTAATATTGAATGTGAAAGTAACTTTTGTCTGTTTGTAACCTTTTCACAGCTGTACCGATTTTGATGAAATTGGTATGGTATGGAGATAGCTTAAAACCTGAGAACTTATCAGATATTAACAACTGTAGTGTAAAAAACTAACCCCCTTTTTCATAATCCTCTAACTTCAAGGGCTTGATAAAAGTATGTCCGCAACTTTCTTTTGTTTACTGTTAGAAAAGGACAGGGCGAGAGTTATCGAGCCGATAGTTAGTGATTGATTATGATTATGATGTTTTAGGGCTTGTATTTAACATACGCAAAATATCAAAGACAATATTGTAGAAAAAAATATATATATTGTCTTTGGTCATAATGTATGTTTTAACAAAGACAATATATTGCCTACTATATTGTCATAGGCCCAAATAAAGATTCCGTTCAAACTGACGCGAGCGACCAAAATCATATTGGCTTGGTCGCGTCGGTATGAACGTAACTTTAATTGCGATATTTTAAAGTAAAATGAGATATTATTTCACAGATCTGTACGTTATTTTGTTGCACAATTTGTTTATTTTCAAATTATTTAACGTTAATTTTAAGACTGACTATTCAAATAAATTTAGAGAAGTTACATTATGTCCAACATTCCGTTATAAAAGCAGTAGGTATTTTAATTATTTATTCAATAACAATTATACAATCGTGTCTGAATTGAGTTTATGCATAAAGGCAAAGTTTTTGTACTTAAGCAAGTTAAGTATGTTAAGTATTTTATTAAATAAAATGTACTTATTTATTGAAAGATCCTTTTTAATTTCAGTTAGGAAAAAGTGACTTATATCCCCATTGGTAAGGGGTTTTTTTTTTTCAAAGGTCAATGAAGATATAAATGACTTAGTGGTCTGAGCTAGTTCTATAGAATATTTTTAGATATTTTACACGCACTTCCAGAAAAAAAATAGATCCGTAGGTTCATAAAAGCTCCTTGAATTTACCAAAGAGTTTTTTAACGAATTTGAGTTTAAACTCATTGCGTTAAACTCAAAAACATTCCAATTTCAAATTATCTGCCAAAATGATTACATTTTGAAATGTCTTAGTAAAAATTTCCAATAAAAACTGTTTGTACATTGTGTTTTTGTAGGATTATTACCTATTCTAATAGCATTTTACGTTGTTTATAGTGAAAGTTTTAGTAGTTAAATTCATGTGGCAGTAGGAAGCATGTTGATCAGCAGGCTGTCTGATGAGAACGAGGGGGCGGGCGAGGGGAATGGGATCGCGGTAGAACGCGTCAGCTCGCAGGAGTACCAATCCGCTAGTGAGCTATTCGACCTTATGACGAAAAACCGACACTTTGACGACACCGGTGAGTTACGATAATCAGTTATTTACACTTTACAGAACATGCATTAACATATTTAGAGGATCACTATCATTATATATAAAAAAATGTTGTTCAATTTCGTCGTTTTCATAATTCGTCCAATGTTGAGGTCGTCCTCCCCCCACAGATTTCGGAGCAAGTTCCTATGATGTGGGGGATTTGCCCATACCACTCTGGGCACGCGGGTTGGTGAACACAGTGTTTTGTGGAAATAATACGCTACTGTCCATCCCCTAGCCTTTTCCCCTTATTCGCCTCTTACGACATCCACTAATGTTTGGCAGTGAAAGTTGGGTATGGCAGAAAAAGAATGAAAGTAGGATAAATGCAGTGAAAATGAGAGCTTTGCGAAGTATGTGTGGAGTAACTTTGAAAGATAGAATGAGGAACAGTGTGATAAGAGATCGTTGTGGAGTGAAAGAAGATGTAGTGATGAGGATTGAGAAAGGTATGCTGAGATGGTTTGGTCATGTAGAGAGGATGAACGAAAGAAGATTGACGAAACAGGTGTATAAGGCGAGTGTGAATGGAACCGTTGGAAGGGGAAGACAAAAGAAGAAGTTTTGGACAAAAGCCAGGTCAAGAGTACCCTAAACCGACGAGCATGTATGAGGAATGTGATGAGAGTGAAGGAAGCGAAAGAGGTATGTCAGGATCGTAGCAAGTGGAAGGCCGTGGTCTCTGCCTACCCCTCTGGGAAATAGGCGTGATTTTATGTATGTATGTATGTACGACATCCACGGGTATAGATATGAGGGAGCAATTCTTCAGCGGCACCACCTCAGACAAGTGACCGTGCTATGCATGCCAAAAACGACTGTTACTCCTGGTTATTTGTATTTCAGATGATGATTCCCTCACAACGCAAGACCTGATCCTCCTCTACAAAAATATCGATGTAGGCACGCGACTCATGAGCGACGCGACCCAAGTCAGGCGCAGGAAACCCAACCAGCACGTGGAAACTGTCGTGTACGATGAACCGGAGTCCGACTCGGATATCAGCGAGAATTTCAGCGCTGAGGACCTGAACAACGTCTTCAATATCAACCAGGAGAGGCTGAACCTCTTCGAAAACGGATCGTTCGATAACATCCTCTGCCACAAACTAGGCGGTCTCGAAATGAAATCCTCGGACCTTACTACGGACTACAACAGGCAATTCCTCTTCAAGGACCCGTATATAAAAGAGCAACTCAAAGGTCTGAACGTGATGGCTAGTTGCAGTGAATTCGAAAGCCTGTTTCCAACGTCGCTGCTTGACTACATCTGCTGCAAAAGGCTGGAAGATAACTACAACTTCTACATGGATAACATCATCAGATACGTTCAGCACACTATCGAGCAGTTGAAGCGTATCAGCAACGGGGATTATTTAACCGATCGCGCGAAGGAGAAGTGGGAAGAAGTCAAGAAGAACGACAGCCCCAACAACAACACTAAAGTCCTGGCCACTTCCACCAGCATCCCTTTACACGTCGAGTGCAAGAAGAGAGGGAACGCGACTTGGGATGACATAGTTCATTCCGAAGTCGATGTCCGGTCCCTGTCCAAAATCTTAGAGAAGAAAATCGTTCTTGAGATACCTAAACTGATTTGCGGGTCCTACAGACTTTTCAGTAAGCACTGCGCAGACAACTTGATCATCAGTTGCAAGGAAAATAAAGAATCTCGAGTCGATGTGGTCCTACAACTGCAACGATCGCAGACTGGGCGAGTCATAAGTAACATCAGCTCCATTATGATTCTGCAGACCACACCTGCGGTCCAAGACTTGCGTATCCCTGAACTGCTTCCTATAACATACAAAAACTCCAACGAAGAAACTATTGTTGCTGATGATGATTCAAAAGAAAATACAATCACAATCATTGAGTGTGCTAATTATGGAGAGGTCATCTCCATAATGGATGAAGAAGAAGATAAAAATATGGATGAAGAAGACGACACCAAAGCGGCCATAGAAGAAGTTGTGACAGAGATGTTTGAAGATCATGGGGATGTAGAAGTAATAGACGCCAAAGCAGTAATTGAAGAAGTCGTGACAGAAATGTTTGAAGATCACGAATCACTGAATGATGAGTCTAATGTTGAAACAAACGATTACCCTTTCAGTGATACGGATTGCGTCGTTCCCTATGATATTACCAGCAATCAATACTCCAGTGAATCGAGCGTGGCTCTTAGAGACATTTTGGTAGACCAACCTGGCATGTTTCAAATTCGCAAGGAAGCCACCTTCAATCTCATATCTCCTGACGAACTCCGCGTTACCATGCAGAGACTGAACATGCAGTCGGCATTGCCTGAAGAAAGCGGTGAGGATATGTCGGTGACTTTAAGTTCTAAGAAGAAATCACCTGTTAGAATCAGAATAAAGTCTCCATACGAAAACCATTCCTACATCCTCGAGGAAAAGAAGCGAAAGAGGCTTCTTGAAATACGAGAGAAGCGAGAAAGGAAGAAAATGGCTTTGGGCGAGAACGCTAAAGTTTCTAAACACAAGTATGCAAAAGGGACAATTACGCCGCAAGCTTCGAACTCTGTGACGAAACTGTCGATAACCAACAAGTCTTTCTACAACTCCATCTATGGCCAAAGTCTAAACGACGGGAAATCTAAAGGAAAAGCCTGTAAAGGTTTAAAGAAAGACTCTCTAATCTTAGAAGTACCCATCGAGGAAATACAAGAGGAATATTGCGAATCTCCAAATTCGACGCCAGAAAAAAACAGTAAAAAGTACATCAACAGGAGCTACTACTTGGACGATACAGAAACAGAGGTTATGTACATGGAGATGAAAACGGATATGAGGAATACTTGCTCTGCATCCACGTCAGCGGTTTCCAATGAGTTTACTGCGAATTTGAACCTTCTGTCGCAGCTCATAGGGCCTTCCGAAACTGACATCAACCACGAAAACACTGTGGAAGATGAGCTAAACCAAAGGTAAGTGTTTTTTTTTTTTTTAATATATGAGTAAAGGTGTAAAGCTTTGATTCGATAATACATACGGCAATGTTCTAGATTATTTGTATGGTCTGCATTTAGCATTTTATGCCATGTATCCCTGTCGATTAGAATAAAATATAATTGCTTAAGAACCTGAAGGTCCTAGGAGCACACGCCCTATAGTTTAATATAGAGATAACTTCATTCTTTTTTGCAGCTTGGGTGATGATATTTACAATAATAGCAAAGATGCCGGCTGCTCGAATGATATCCCCCCAGCAGAGATTATGGCTCCAGATAATTCATTCGAAGTTATTGTTAGCGAACACGACGAAAATGAATCTAGAAAAGTGCCCGTGACAGTTGAATGCAGAAAGAGCATTGATAAACTGTACAGTTTGATGAAGAAACTTGGAAAAGGCAGCAATACTGATCTTAAAACTACCAAGAGCAAACTAAACGTGAGGACGGCTGAGAAGCTTGATGCTACAACAGGTGCCTCTACTATCCAAGGCAGTGATAGCGGAACTAGCTTGAAACATCATCTCACCTCGTCTAATCCTAGCTGCTTTAGTTTCGGGAAATCAAACGCCGAGAATCCAAGATCGAAAGCCTCCCGTAAAAAAGAACAATCCGCAACTATTGTGCCGAAAGTTATAATAAGCTCGAAATTACAAGCAGCAAAACTAGAAACGGATAAATTGAAGAAGGAACGCAAAAGGTTCATCATTAGTTCCCCGCCTAAAACTGCTCCGGAAAACCCCCTCAAAGCGATATCTCAGCTGCTGCACGAGTTCGACAACGTTCAGAAAACTAGACAAAAAACTATTCCTGAAGTAAAACCCCCTAAGAGACCAGAAATGATCTCTATTGATGGAAAGCCTGTGATGTCCCGTCAAAATTCATTCAGAAGACGCTCTCGACTCGACCAGCATTTGCGAGAAAACGACCAAGACAAAAAGCTCCCAATCACAACTCCCAGAGACAAACGTACCAAGCCTCTCACGCCGACGGAGATAGCTAAAATTCCTCACCAGCATCTAACAAACGAAGACAAAAACGTCGACAAAGTTACAAAGAAGAAGATAGCAGATATAATAGACGAGGCTAAAGAAGCGAGGGGGGAAGCGGTTCGGGGGCCTTCTAAGCTGAATTCTCGGCTACAGAGCTTAGCCCAACCGAAAAGATCCTACGTACAAGCTCACAGTGAAGAATACCAGAACAAATATGGTAAAAATCTGATGGCAGATAGATTACAAAGGCTAGCGACAACGCCTCCGCTACCGCCACCAGTCGCAGAACCAATCGTGAGGACCGTAGTTTCCCCATTAACCAAGAACAGGATAAGACGTGAAGTGCAGTCTAGCGTGTCGGTGAAACAGCCACCGCCTTCTTCGCAGCCTATAGGTGTGTAAAGGTGAATTTTAACTTTGTTTTCCTATATTTCAAGGCGTCACTAGCACAGTTATTGTCTACTGTCCCATAAATCAACTCAAAAAAATTACGCCTCCTAGAATGGATTTTAATAATAATAATAATAGGCTAGGCTCTCGCTAGACAGTTGGGTGAAGGGCCAGATACAGAGGGCGGTACTCCTGGACTCGGCACGCATATGACTATGCGTGCAGAGAGAGGAACTTCCTGACGGAAGTTCCTCTCTCTGCAGCCCTAGCCGCCGACCGCTTGAGCCGAGCTTCGCGGTCGGTTGTTCTCCATTTTTATATATATTTTTTACTATAATAGTTGTTTTGATATTCTTTTTTGATATTAAGATGTACTTTTGTAGTAAAAAATGTATTTTATAAATGAGATTTTAAATAAATATATGTGAATAATAATAATAATAAATAAAAACAGTCACATACATAGTCCTGACCCCACACTAAGATTCCCTGTGTCGTGGGTATCAGAAACTATCAGTACCACAACAACTAGACAAACATTTGCAGATCATACAAACATTTGTCTGGCAGCGGGAATCGAAACCGCGCCCCTTGCATCTCAGCCGAGCATTTGCCCGCTAACGCCCTTGGTATTAAATTTATATCCCTCTTAGTCTATTTGCTTTCCAAGATGTATCATTTAGTTTGTGTACATTATTCAGATAAGCCCGGACGACTGCGTCGGTCGGTCAGCAGCAGCCCGAACAGGAAGTCGCCTGCGCCCAGGCCTACTTCGCACAATCCTAACGTTTCTGATGCGCCGGAAACTGTGTAAGTACCATATCTACATACATACTTTAGGTTCGAATCGTTTTTTTTTTTTATAAAACGCCATTGAGAGCATAGATGTGTACATCTCAAAGTACGGCCTCATAGCTCAGTTGGTAGTAACTTTGCCTTCTGCGCTATAGGTCGCGGGTTCGATTCCCGCACTGGACAAACATTTGTGACTAACACAGATGTTTGTTCTGTGTCTGGGTGTTAAATATGTATCTATTATGTATATCGGTCTCTGATACCCATAGTACAGGCTATGCCTAGTTTGGGATCAGTTGAACGTGTGTGAAATGTCAAAAAAAAAAAAAGAGGACGATTATACATCTCATCGCAAAGTACTGCTCCAAACACGAGAAGCGATGCAAGAGCCAAGAGAGCCAAGAGCAACACGGCAGATTGTCGCCTATTGATATCTGCAACACCTTAGAGCATTGCTAATGCGTTGCCTGCCCTGAAGAAATCTTTTTGTTTTTCTTGAAGCCCTTCATAGTAGGCTAGTGGGAAAACCTCGGAATCTCGTAAAGCGAGTGCTTCGAGCGCGGGAAGCGCGTCTCAAGTGGGAATAGAACCCGTACCCCATGCGTCTCAGACGGGCACCCGCCCGCTGCGCTACCGAGGTCGTCAAAATCGGCTTATGAACAATAATAAAGCACCGGGGGAGGAAGAAGATAAGGTCAGAGCTTGGCAGAATCGCTATAGGGCCTTTAAAAACCTTTGTACTGACTAATTACGAATACGAAAAATAAATTAGCCAAATTGGTCGAGCGAGCCGTTCCCAAGTGATCCTCCGTCATACATGATTTCTATTTATATCATCTTCATCATCATTCCAGCCGTTTGAAGTCGTCTATCGGCTGAACATCGGCCTCCCCCACAGACTTCCGGAGTGACTTCGTATCATGTGGGGGGAATTCACCCATACTCGCCACGCTGGGCACGCGGGTTGGCGAGCGCAGTAAGAGTTATCTTGGTGAAAATAGGGGACGCTGCTGCCCATCCCTTAGCTTTATTCCCTTAGTCGCCTCTTACGACATACGCGGGTAGGAGATATGGAGGGGCCTATTCTTCAGTCGGGCCACCACAGCTCTATTCTATTTATATAGATGTACAATGTTATTGTGTCTGACCACTTGTTGCAGTAAAAAGATGGTGGCCGTGGAGTCGTACGTGAAGTGCCACTACGGGCGGGGTACGGGAGGGGAGGAGCCCCGGCCGAAGGCGGAGCCCTTGCAGAGCGAGCTGCTGCTGGGCGGGAACAAGTCGCGAGTGCCTCTGCTGCCCAACGACGTGGAACTTTGTAAGCTTGCTATGAACTGCTAGCCTACACGACTGTTAATACTACCAATATTATAAATGCAAAAGTTTGTGAGGATGTTTGGATGTTTGTTGTTCAATCGATTTCGTTGAAACTTGGAATATATATAGAGTTCGTTACCTAGAATAGCATATATGATACTTTATTGGCGGCTATACGGCTTTATTGAACAACAAACATAAACTACCAAACATCCTCGCAAACTTTCGCATTTATAATATTAGTAGGGTATTACAACAGCTATTACAAAAGTTTCATTTCAATTCCAGCATCATTGACATCATCCCCGACCGCCGAGGAAGCGAATGAGCTCGGAATGAAACTGCACCACATGATCGACTCCATGATAACCAATGCGCCCCCCCTCACCCCCCTCGCGGAGTGCCACGAGGTCATCTCATCCAAAATCAGCCGCGAAAACACAGTCTTATCCGTCGACAACCTGTCCCGGGACCAACGCACCGATTCGGACTACAACATCGACATACTCGAAGACAAGAACGTAGAAACAGCCGTCGAAAGCAACAGAACGAGTGATAAACACGAGCAATCCTTAGACGACATCTTCGCGAATCCGGACACGATAAACAACGAGCTGATGCCGTTCAACTCGACCACGGAGCTGGAGAAACTCGAGAACGCTCTCTACAATCAGATATCGGGAGCGTTTCAGAAGCGACTGAGGCTAAAGAACTTGACGCTGACCCCCAAGCAGTCGTTGCAGCAAGTGTTCCTCCTGCAGTCCGGGGACGCGGGCTCGTTGCTCGTCAAATCCAAAGTGTCCAACCGGAAGATCAAATGTGACGATAGCTTGCACGATCTGAAAGCTGTCCCCGTACTGTCCAACCCTCATCTCAACTGGAACCTAGCACAGATCCCGATGCAGATTGCGACTGTCGGATACGCGTTCCCAATCTACCAGCCAGACCTTGGATCAAAATTTGATTTGAAATCCTTGAACGTGTCTAGAACCGCTGTATCGGAGAACAGCTCTGTCAAAAAGAGTTGCAAGTCAGATAAAATCAGTCAGTGCTTCAAGGGGGTCCATCAGGAACCTAAATCTGAGCAGGCTGCCCAAGTCAACGTTGAAGAGATTCTGGCGAAAGTTGCTATTGGCCCTGAGGAATTAGTCACAGAAAAGTCAAAACTTTCGGATATCCAAACTTCCAAGGAATTGCCTAAAGTTTTTGAAGAACCTCCACTGGATATTTCCGAAGAACAACTGCCTTCTAACAAAGATATAAATAACTTGGATAAACAGAAACCACCTTCCAGTCCAGACAATGTTGACTATACCACATCACTCGACATGTTAGTGGGACTATTGAACGAAATACAGAAGATAACATGTCAAAAACCGGGCAAGGACCAGCCCCAAAGCACCGACCTGGAATCCATCTTATACAACGCTGCCGCTATCGAGCATGATAGACCTTGCGATATCGTCTCTATGACATCACTTGACAAACTAAGGCAGTTGGAATCAAACCCTAGCATTTATTCCTTCTACATATCGAGCGAAGGCAGCCCGAGTAACAGCCGTTTTGTTATCGAACCTGAAGCTACCAAACCGGTATTCGTCGACAAGGAAGTTAGCGTTAACCTTAGCGAGAGAGAGCTTGTCAACACTTTCACTGAAGTACCATCTCTCTTGCCGATCACAGTGAACCACAGTACAAACGTCACGAACTCGCTCATCGGCGTGATCAGCGAACCTTCCAGTCAGTCAATGATTTCCTTCAACGACTACCACACGCTGTACTCCAACACATTCTTCAGCAGCCAATCCATCAAGAGAATCGTAGAGATGCCCCGGGTCGAATCTAAAGAGAAACAGAAGGAACTCAAAAAGACTGACCTGAACAAAAAGTGCTGTGAAATAGCTTCACCTACCTTTCAAATTAAACGAATACCGGAGAACAAACATTCAATTGTTGTGCATAAAATGAAAAAGTGCCCTTTTCAAGAGATAAACGTTGATCCTGCATTAAAAATTAAGAGAGAAATATTAGTAACTATGTATTCTATTTTGGTTTTTACAGTCTTTGCTGCGTTATCGCTTCCGGACATAGCTTTATTCGAGGGATAAGCGAGGCTTTTGCGGCAACATATCAGGAGTAATAAGCTAATGTAACTTTTATTTTATTGAAAGCGAATTGTATCAGGTTTTGTAAATTTTCGGTTGTAAGCAACATAAAGTGTGTAGGTACCTATTTATTTATATTAATTTTATTGTTCAGGCTGTTTGTAAATAAAACGTCTATAAAAGTTTGGTTTTTGTTTCTCTTCTGCGTTAGGTAGGAAAGCTCCGACCTGGGTGGGACTCGCAAAATTATTGGTAGAATTCATATTAACCTCTCGAGTAGCAGCCACCAACGCCCTTTAAGTAAGTCCTCTCAGTACTTCCATAGTAAACGTCGATAAATTCTCGGATTTGTTTAAGGCAAGGTCTCAGAAGTTTGCCGATACAAACAGCGTGTGATAATTTGTATGTAGCTAATAGGTTCCTGCGAGTAGTAGGTACCTACATACTTATAAGTAGGTACTAGGTGTAGGTATCCTATACCCGATGAGTATAGTCGCTACTAAATCCATCTTTGGTATAGCCCAAAGCTCGAACCGCATCAGAAACTATGAATATGTACCTACTATGGTACCACTAATATTTTTTAAGTAATATTGTATGTCTAAATGTGTATACTTTTGTGCTCATCACCTAATCGGCCATGTAATCTCTTGCTAAAATAAACGATCATTCTGTTCTATTCTATTCACTACACACCTTGACCCTTGAACCAAAGGTTCAAGCCCTGCGCAGGTAGCGGCTCCATAATCTATGGTGCGAAACCAATACAGTTAACCCTAACTGTCAAACTCATATTACAATATCTGTCAATGTCATTCTCATATCCTTTAGGTTTCCTTTTATTGTGTGTGAATATTGTGGTCACGTGGAAACCGTGGAACGATTTATTTATACAGAAAAAAGATTGATTTACCACCATGGGAAAGCTCGATGTAGCTATACTGCGGTATCTAACCGCTGAAGACTTCAGAGTGCTCACAGCAGTAAGAAAAGTTTTAAAAATTCCTTTGTAAACAATGTTTGTAACCTCATTATTTGTTGTTTATGTTTTTGTGGTTGGTTTTAGGTGGAAATGGGCATGAAGAACCACGAGCTGGTTCCTGGTTCACTAGTGGCTTCTATAGCGAACCTCCGGCATGGCGGCGTGCACAAACTCATGAAGGAACTTTGTAAACATAGGCTGCTGACCTATGAGAGAGGAAAACATTGTAAGAGCCCGCTCCTTTTGTTGAAGTCGGTTAAAAAAACCTTAAATAATGTCAAAAACTAAGCTTCAGGTACTGAGTTTGTGGGCATTGGTAGTGTAGTGGTAGTGACCCCGCTTTTCGATCCAAAGGTCGCTGGTTCATTCATACCCGGTTGTGCACTTATGTATTTTACATCGGGAATATTTATATGGGCTGTTGATACTAGTCCTCTCAAATGGAAACAAATTCAGTTGAGTTCGATTGATGGTTCAAATTATGCTTTAATAAATAAACATACAGCGCTGATTCATCAAAGTTATTTGAGAGATTCTTGCTCGCTTCACTGGCTCGATTAATTACACATTAACCACTCTTTTCAGATGATGGTTACCGCCTCACGAATGGTGGTTATGACTACTTAGCTCTAAAAGCACTAACAAACAGGAAAGTCATCGCTTCATTCGGCAACCAGATTGGAGTTGGGAAAGAGTCCAACATCTACATAGTAGCCGATGAAGACAGGAAACCTCTGTGCTTGAAGCTTCACAGGTAAGAGTTCAGGGGAGCAGCATAGTGATATTACCAGTGCAAAAGAGGCACAAAAGAATATCTGGTATATGAGCTGTACAAACATTTATTTACTATCTTGGCACAAATTCAAAACACGAGAAATAGTTATAATAACACTCATTATTAGTTTTTTTTAAATTTCTGGGTTGATCTGCGATCAGTCTTTCGATTCAAAGCAAATGTGTTGTGGGTTGAAGTGTCGTTTGGCTCGTGCTCCACTCTTGGTCTTCTTCTCTTAATGCCTTCCATTTACTGCTATTGCCTCTGGTCTAGCGTTTGAATGTCGGCTCGTTTAAGCCGTTTTTGGTAGCGGTAGCTAGATCAGACCAGCTGGGCTGCTAGCTGGTTAGGGTGATGTGCTAACAGCAGTTATACTTATTTCCTTCTTAACTGTGCTCATCTGTACGTGATCATGTACTTATATGGCACTCGCGATTGTTTTAAGCATCATGTTCTGAGCTCGTATGATAGAAATATTGGAGCTGCTGGCACATCCCAACATAAACACACTTGCTTTTAACAAGCTCTGACTGAACTGAATGTTATAAAGGGATTTTGTACATATTATAGTTGATAAAGTTAGACACTGATTATGCATAAAAGAGGATAGTAGATAGAACCAGAAGAATTTTGTGTAGGTACTTTTTGTTCATCAATGTTTGGTATCTTTTTTTGTACCAGCATGAAATGCCAAAAAACTTTAAAGGGTCTGGAGTCTGGAGTGATATGAGTTTAGAATAGAATAGAAAAACATTTTGTTGCCAAAAAACACAATCGAAGTTTGATTGTATATCCAAAACAATACTACCTAGTTTTTAGTTGTATCTAGCAGACTTTTGTGCATCAATTACGTACATGAGCACGAATGAGCGCGATGGCGAGCGACAAGGATAAGTCATCATTATCTGTCCACTGCTGAACCTATGTTTAGGCCTATGCCTCCCCCATATAATTTCAGAGCGACCGGCCTTGTACGGCCTGCACCCAAACATTAATTTGGGGGGAATCGCCAATACTCGCCACGCTGGGCATGCGGACTAGAGAGCGCAGATAAAGCTATTGTTGTTAGGGAACGCTGCTGTCATCCCCTAGCTCAATGTAATCCACGGCTAGTAATGAGCCTATTCTTCAGCCGTTACCGCCACGGCCACGGATCAGTTAATAACCAGTCATTAATTATCTCTGTCGTTCAATTGTATGATATGAAATTCTTGCAGCTAACAATTTTTTTGTATAAAACCTTTTTGTTACTTCAGACTTGGCCGCACCTGCTTCCGTAACGTGAAAGACAAGCGCGACTACCACGCGCACCGCAACAAGGCGTCCTGGCTGTACCTGTCTCGCATCTCCGCTACCAAGGAGTTTGCGTACATGAAGGCTCTGTACGAGAGGGACTTCCCCGTGCCCCGCCCGGTGGACTTCAACCGACATTGTGTCCTGATGGACCTCGTGCAAGGAGGACCTTTGTAAGTTTGTCATCTAATTAGTCAAATTCTTCGTTTGTAATCGATATTATAACCCACTAGCTTCCGCCCGTGGCTCCGCTCGCGTGGTACCTACATAAAAAGTAGCCAATATGCTATTCTAGGTAAAGAACTCTTATCTATTCCAAGTTTCAACGAAATTGGTTGAGCCGTTATGGTGTGATTCAACCATACACATCCAAACATCATCAAAAACTTTTGCATTTAAATTTAGTTAAAATTAGTAGGTTATCGCATTTCTGCTTCTGTTTATAAATAAATAATTAAATAATAATAAATAAATAAATATTCCGGATATATTCACACGGTCAACTGATCCCAAACTGGCATAGCCTGTACTATGGGTACCAGAGACTGATTTATATAATAGATAAGTATTTAACACCCAGACACAGAACAAACATCTGTGTTTATCACACAAATGTATGTCCAGTGCGGGGATTGAACCCACGACCTCTAGCGCAGAAGGCAGAGTTACTACTAACTGAGCTATGAGTGTTTACCCGATCACAACACAAGCGAAGCCGTCGGTAGAACCAAGTCATTAGATAGATAGATAGAAAATTCTTTATTGCACATAAAAATAGTACAAAGGCGAACTTAATGCTCAAAAGCATTATCTTCCAGATAACCTTTGTGTGTGTAATTTTTTTTTTCCGGACATATTACATACGGTCAACTGATCCCAAACCAGAGATTTACATATATTTAATACTCAGACGCAGAACAAACATCTGTGTTAATCACACAAATGTTTGTCCAGTGCGGGGATCGAACCCGCGACCTCTACCGCAGAAGGCAGAGTTACTACCAACTGAGCTATGAGGCCATTAATCACAACATAATTTCTAGGACCCACGTAACATCAGTGGAGGACCCCGAAGCCCTGTACGAGGAGCTGATGGGGCTGATAGTGCGGCTGGGCAACTGCGGGGTCATCCACGGAGACTTCAACGAGTTCAACATCATGATCGACACCGACAACAAGCCCATCATCATTGACTTCCCTCAGATGGTCTCCACTTGCCATCCTAATGCTGAACTGTAAGTTTTCACCTCTCCGAGTGGTACCTCTCGATGATATTAGTAATACTAGTGGTACCTCTCGATACCCACGAAACGGAATCCTAGTGTGGGGTCAGGACTATGTATGTGACTGTTGTGTGTTATTTACTGGCCTCATAGCTCAGTTGGTAGTAACTCTGCCTTCTGCGCTAGAGGTCGCGGGTTCGATCCCCGCACTGGACAAACATTTGTGTGATTAAAACAGATGTTTGTTCTGTGCATGGGTGTTAAATATTTATGTATTATGTATATCAGTCTCTGGTACCCATAGTACAGGCTATGCCTAGTTTGGGATCAGTTGACCGTGTGCGATATGTCCGGAATATCTTTTCTAGCAGCGAGCAAAAAAGCAGCTGAACATGATTTAATGGTAATAACACCTGAACAACATTACCTACCTTCTTTTTTAAACTGAACAAAGTAAGATAACATACCTACAAAAAAAAATGTTATTTATAAAACAATTTAATTTGAAGTATTATAACTGATTTTTTTTTTACAACTGAGGTGGCAAACACGCATACGGCCCACCTGTTGGTAAGCGGTTACCGTAGCCTATGAGCGCTTGCAATACCAGAGACATTACGCACGCGTTGCCGACCCCGAACCCCCTCCCCCTAAAGAGCTCTGGCAACCTTACTCACCGAAGGAACACAACACTATTTGAAACAAACATATATTTTTCAATAAAAATGTTGAATTTCCTGAATTTCCATAAGTCGTATAACAAACTTTATTGCCCATTTATTTGCTTTCGTGATAGCATACGTATGTGTCACTTTGTATATTAAGGTGAGGGCTAAATTGTTTTATGATTTTTGAATTGTTTTTTCTCAATAACCGTAAAACGCACACTTTTGATTTTTATGACAAAGATAACTTGAGCATTTTATTTACCTAATCCAAGACAGAAACGCGATTGGTAAAACTTTTCTCGATAGATTTATTTTTTAAAGTTGGGTCCTCTGCAACAGTTTTTTGAAAATACTCTGAGACTATCTAACAAAATGACTTTTTTTAAATATTGTGTTAGACAATAATAATCGATATTTTCTTATATGTCGCTTACGTCGATTAATTTCCAGCGCCTTCTAACGCTTGCTATCTCTTTCCGCATTAAATTATAGTACATAGCGCTGTCACTTTCTTCACTCCGCCCACTCAACAGTTTATTTTGATTTCTGTATCGCCTTAATTAAAAAAAACTTCAATTTTTTCTCCAGATACTTCGATCGCGACGTAAAATGCGTACGCGACTTCTTCAAGAAGCGCTTCGGGTACGAGAGCGAACTGTACCCGAAGTTCTCCGACCTAGAGCGAGACGACCTCATGGACACCGAGATAGCATGCTCCGGGTACAAGCGGACTAAGGACGTAGACAACGAACTGCTTGAGGTGAGACTTATGTACATTAACATAAGGTTCACAATCGCTCAGAGTATCTTCGAAGCTGGTGTTTGGAATAACGCGCAACACCAGCGTCTAAAATACTCTCAAGCTATTCTGAGCCATATAACATACGGAATAAGGTATTATCTCGATCAGTAGACTAACATTCAGGCTGAAGCTCGATAGTATTTTAGACACCGGTCTTTGGAACAACGCGATTGATGTTAGTCTACAGCTCGAGATGAGACCTTAGAATGGTTAACGATTTATTTCTCATAAAGAACATAGTTCACTTAAAAATGAGATTACATGTTTAAACTTAAATACTAACTTAACTAATAGTTACAAGCTAGCTATGGAAGTTGGTGGCATTGGTACCAGTTATCTAATCAATAGTAGTTTAAATATATATTTTAAGTTTCTTTTTGAAAGTGTGTAAAGTGTTCGAGTTTTTTATTTAATCTGGCAAGTTATTATAGAACTGTGCACCCTCGTATGTAATATTTCTTTTCCCGTACCCAGTTCTAGGTGTCGTTAATGTAAGTTTGTTCTTGTTTCTTCGATTGTGTTTAAAAGTTCTTTTGGTAAATTTTATTTGCTATGTTATAAGGTTCAGAATATCTCAATCTCCATGAGGAAATTTCGGCATCAAGATTGCTACCTACCTAAAACAGCTGAATAATTGAGTTTGAACATAATTGACCCCAAAAACAATAGAGTTTTTTTTATGAAATATTTTCAATTTCCGAATGTCGAACTAACTTTATTGCCAAGTGGGAGTAGAATAAGCCCCTTACATATTATGAAACACCTTTTATAATATTCAAGGTTTGCTTTACTTTTCCAGCAAATGGGCATCGGGCTTGCAGTCAGCGACGGCGAAGAGAGCTCCGAGGAAGAAGAAGAAGCTGCCATGTTCACAGAAGATGACCTGGACTCGCTCAGGAGACAGGTAAACTTACCAATAAGCTATCAGCTTTTCAGCCAGTGAGAGCATTTAATTTTTACTAGCTTCTGCCCGCGGCTTTGCTCCCGTGGTACCTACATAAAAAAGTAGCCTATATGCTATTCTAGATAAAGAACATTATCTATTCCAAGTTTCAATGAAATCGGTTGATCCTCACAAACTTTCGCATTTGTTATATTAGTATCGTTATTTTTTTCAAACAAACTTCAATCCCCGCTGCACCCCCTTAGGGGCTGATTTTTGAAAATGCCTTTCTTAGGAAGGTTCCTTTTTATACTGTAGGGCTGTACACCTTTACACACTTAAACTTACAAAGGGATACACCCTCCAAATTTCAAGAATCTAGAATCAACTGTTTAGGCTCTGCGTTTCTGTCAGTAGGCCAGTTACTGAAATAAAGAAATACATGTTTGAAAAATCATCCCTTAAGGGGGCAAAGTGGGGGCTTTCATATAAATGCAGACGAAGCGCAGGTAACAGCTAGTATTTAAATAAACGAACTCGCTTGCAGGTAGACGCGTCAATTCAAAACGACGAACGACCCATCGACATCGTCACCAAAACGGCCACACTCACCATCCACCACAAAGACGACCAAAACGACGAAATACCCACACTTGTACCAACCACTGACCCCACACCGGCCAAAAACGACCAAAGCGCCGCACTAGACAAAAACTCGCAGAAGTACCGACTAGCGATGGTCGAAAAAGCGTTATCGGACGTTCGCTCGATGCGCTCATACACATCCGCAAGTACAATAGCCCCGGACGTGGTCAAGCAGCAGGTGAAGAAGAATCTTGTGAGTGCGCAGAAGAGGATGGAGAGGAAGAAGGCGGTGGCGAAGGGTGAAGCTAGTGCAGTCACTCGCGATAGAAGAGATAATAGAGAGACGATTAGAGAAAGCCACGGGCTTTGGGGATGGGATGAATGAATATACTGCTTATATTTACAATACTATACAATACAATAACTTTATTTCAGGCAACAGAATAAAAAACAGATGGATTTTTTCTTATACTACGGCCCATATAGATATATACCTTAAAGACTAACATACATAATAATAAACACAATTAATTGCCACGTAGAAACTGCGACGTGGGACGCGAATTGATATGGAGTTTTATTTTAAGCTTAAGGTGAGGGTTAAATTGTTTTATGATTTTTGAATTGTTTTTTCTCAATAACCGCTAAACGCACAGTTTTGATTTTTATGACAAAGATAACTTGAGCATTTTATTTACGTAAATCCAAGACAGAAACGCGATTGGTAAAACTTTTCTCGATAGATTTATTTTTCAAAGTTGGGTCCTCTGCAACAGTTTTTTCGAAAATACTCTTGAGACTATCTAACAAAAATAACTTTTTTTTTTAAATAATGTGTTAGACAATAGCATTGGGTACCTAAATCCAAGACAATTTAAAAATGTATTTTTACATAGTTTTTAAGATAATCGATATTTTCTTATATGTCGCTTACGGCGATTACTTTCGAGCGCCTTGTAACGCTTGCTATCTCTTTCCGCATTCAATTAGAGTACATAGCGCTGTCACTTTCTTCACTCCGCCCACTCGACATTTTATTTTGATTTCTGGATCGCCTTAAGTACTTTCTTTCTTTTTGACGACCTCGGTGGCGTAGCGGGCAAGTGCCCGTCTGAGACGCAAGAGGGTTCGATTCCCGCTGCGGGACAAATGTTTGCATGATCTGCAACTATTTGTTCCGGTAGTTACTGATACACACGACACAGGGAATCCTAGTGTGGGGTCAGGACTATGTATGTGACGGTTGGGTGTTATTAATTTATTATTTGAGCTATATAAAGACCGTTACAAACGATCTATAGATAGCTCAATTAATCCAGATCACTACCAGACGGAAGTCCCCAAGACGCTGGCGGAATTGCCACGCTGGATGGCAATGCGTATCCGTTGGGCCGAATTGGAGCCAGCTCACGGGTCTCGCGTCCTTTTTTTTTTTTTTTTTTTTTATACAACAGAGGTGGCAAACAAGCTTACGGCCCACCTGATGGTAAGCGGTTACCGTAGCCTATGAGCGCTTGCAATACCAGACCCCCTTCCCCCTAAAGAGCTCTGGCAACCCTACTCACCACAGGAACACAACACTATTTGAAACAAATAATGTTATTTGGCTGCGATCTTCAGTAAGGCGGAGGTACCTCCCCAGGCGGGCTGCTCCAATTCAGAACGAGAAAATCTCGCTGTGCCCTACCTCCTCTCAACTCGCTTCGAACAGACTTTATTACTATGAGCTGTAATGTTTAGTTCTCCGATTGTTCCTTGTTAGTATTTTTATATCTTTTTTCTTGAGACTTGTTGTGTGCGCTCAGCCAGTTGTGCTCCCGCATGTAGCGCAACTCTAGGTATGCCTCTACGCAGAATATCTGGAACAGTAAATTTCTATATAGCCCAGAAGATAAGCAAGATGCCTTGCATGGCACTATGACATACATGTCATAGCGCCATGTCAATGTGTCAAAGCGACCTGGTGGCGCAGAGGGCGAGTGCCCGTTTGAGACGCAAGGGGTGCGGGTTCGATCCGTGGGAACTGCGAGTTTATCTTTGTATCTAGTATTACACCATGAATATCACTATTTTTTTAAAATAAAACTTTCGCTTGCTCGATCAATTAATATTTTTACGAACATTAGTATATATATCAATATACCTATATCTACTAATATTATAAACGCGAAAGTTTGTAAGTATGGATGGATGGATGTTTGTTACTCTTTCACGTAAAAACTACTGAATGGATTTTAATGAAACTTCATGGGCTACAATTTATAAAGATATTATGTGAATATTATGTGAATTACTTTTTAGTGAATGTTGTTTATTTGTATATTATTTATATTCAAAGAGTCCTGTTTCTGTAGTATACCCAAAAAATTACTAAGTATAGTATGTGTAAAGTTTACAGTCTTTCGTCTAAAACAATAATTTGCGATGCTCGAAAAGAGTGAATAAGTTTATAAGTGCCATATTCATAGCTTTAAGACCTCTCTGTAACACTTATTTCTGCAAATAAACATCTTGAATCTTGAATCTTGAATTGACCAAAATATGACTACTAGCTACTCGAAATACTAATCCTGAGCAGACGAAGTCGCGGGCACCAGATAGTATCATATATATAATTATAGTTATTCTCTGACGAAACTACGTACCCTCTGTCCTTGTACAGTGAATCCGTTCAAGTTGAACTTGTACCCGAATAGACTTGTTGATATCTTGGTCTCGTGAACGGTCAGGAAGTTATCCTCCGTGAAAATCGGGTAGTTTTGCAACTTATACACCCCCGCTTTGATCGGACATGCCATTCTGGGAAATATTCCTAATTATTATTTGTTTAGGTACAGTTTCATCGAAATCAGTTGAGCCGTTACGCGTGCGTGATGAACCACAAACATCCAAATATCCATTGACAGGACTTATAATAATGAAATTTTCAAAAAATCATTATGTAGTAGGTACAGTTAGCAACGCAAGTCGCTGAACACGAATTATTTTAATAACACCCGACATTTAATAACTTTAATTACTTTTAGACGGCCTTACACTCAACTTTCCATCTCATTTTTTTGTAGGTATTTTACTTTAGTCAGTTTCATTATGTGAAAAGTGATGTCTCAGGTGTTATTACAATTAAATTATTGTGTTCAGCGACTTTCGTTGCTGACTGCACCAACAAAGTACCTAGACTGAATGATGAAATAAAGGTAAAGTAGGTACACCCTCGCCTCGCTTCGCTTCATGGAGACAAACAAAGATAACTGATTTATCAATAAATAACATTTGATTGACCTTTAAGCTCATCTTTATCATTTAAGTAGTTCGTTAATTCAAAAGACCTCGGTGGCGCAGCGAGCGAGTGCACGTCTGCGACGCAAGGGGTGCGGGCTCGATTCCCGCTGCAGAACAAATGTTTGATCTGCATCAGCCTGTAGAAGTCCAATGCTGGACATCGGCTTCCTCCAAAAAGATACACGACGAACGGGCTTGAGCCTTCTCCATCCACCGACTTCCTGCAATTTTCACAATGTCGTCGATCCATCGCCTTCCAACACTGCGTCATCCTGCGTCACTTTGAGCTTGTTTAAAGAGGCCATAAGTTACCGACCAAGTCTCGGTCCACTTTATATGTATGGAATCCGTAAAAGTGCCTCTAGTGGACCATTACTGTTTCTCAATTTGTCCATACAAAAACACCTGTAACGTGCTTATTTCCAGTTTCCACGCACGAGTGAGTGTGAAAACTATTGGGCCAATTTCCACTCACCCCTAAGACTTAGAATCGTCTAATGTGTGGACACGAAGAGATAGAGGAGGCCTACCTCCTAGGGCACGGCGAGATTTTCTCGCTCTTAATTGGAGCAGCCCGCCTGGGATGTACCTCCGCCTTACAGAAGATCGCAGCCAAATAACATTATTTGTTTCATATAGTGTTGTGTTCCTGCGGTGAGTAAGGTTGCCAGAGCTCTTTAGGGGAGTGGGGTTCGGCAGGCAACGCATTAGCAATGCTCCAGGTGTTGCTGATGTCACCACTTACCATCAGGAGGGCCGTAAGCCTGTTTGCCTCCGTATAACAATAAAAAATAGAGAATAATTTTACAGAACTAACTCGGGCCTGGCATAATGGAACAGCATGTCGTACGTCTCCTCCTCAGAATCATTTTCATCAGCACAGCCGTCCGTCACCACGTAGAACTCGTTGAGGAAATCACACGTCTCCACGTTTCGTATGTCCGCGCACTTTTGCATTGTGGCCTGCGAGGAACAAACACACACGCTACAAAGCGAATTATGTCCATCCAAACTTCCAAAGGCTATCTGGAAGAGATCGCTTTTAGCGATAAGGCCCGCCCATTGTTCGTAACATTTGTTGTGTCTCCCTTTGTAATTTTGTTTGTGTACAATAAAGAGTTAGTCTATCTATCATGCATGTTAAGTATGCTTTACCAAAAGGGGCCATATCAACAAAAAAAAAAAGTACCTACCAAGACAAAAATCTACATAAAAAAATGTTAACTTTTTATTTGCTGCGACCGAGCACTTGTTTATGGGGCTTTCGTTTACCAGTCTTCCTAGAAAACGTCACCTTCATTCGTACCTTCAACTTCCATCCATTATCAATGTCTTGCGTCATGTTGATCAGCCCAGTGAGAGAGCTGTCCACAGTCTGAGTGGCGATGACAAGCTCATCAAACGTTATCTGCATACCAGAAGCGTCACCGCACGGCCCTACGTGGGTCACCAAAAGGTGAGTGGCGGCCAGCGACCCTAGCACAAGTGTGAAATGTGACATTACAAGTAAGTTTGCCGTCACGAATGATAGACACAAAACAAGAGTAGAAAACATTGTGTTAACTGAAAATTGATTCGTTTACGGTTGATACAATTTAATAAACACTAAGTATTGTATTGTTTAAAAGTCCTATAATTATCCTTATCACATGAATAGTAAACACTGCTGTTAAAATGTTTCAATGGTTGTACTGTCGTAGGTATAGTTATTATGAATAAAATTATAAACCATTATAATACTTAAGTAAGGTAGGTACCAAGTTTTACAATGCTAAATGTTTTTTAATGTCGTGATGTTATCTAAACAAGGTAGGTACACAGCTTAGAAGGGGAAGTCCGGGCAGCACGGATAAGCTATAGGAGAATGAATAAAATTACCTTCCCTGGCGTACGTAATAAAAAAGTTATCTGTTATACCCCGCAAGCGCGAATCGCCAAACGAGAACGGACGATTTATTTATTACCGTCTGCCCCCCCAAAGAACCCCCAGGCAGTGGCAGACGGTAACAATTATGGCTATCGGCCCCCATGGTGACAACTGAACGAACCCCAAAATTCACGCATGCTAAAAAAAAGCAGTGGTCTTCTACAGGCTACTCACCACGCTGGGCATGCGGGCTGCGGAGCGCAGTTAGAGCTATCGTTGTTAAAATGAGGGACGCTGCTGCCCATCCCCTAGCTTTTGCCCTTAGTCGCCTCTTACGACATCCGCAGATATATGGAGATATGGAGGGGCCTATTCTTCAGCCGGGGCCACAACGACCACTAATACTCTGAGTATTATTAGCATCTTTGTACCTAACTTTTCAAAAATGCACCTCAATGTGTTTATTATGTGTATACCTAAAGTAAATTGCATAAGTTACTACTGAAGATAAGCTGAACTGAAGGTAGCTTCAGTTCAGCTTACCTTCAGTATTTGGGAGCTGTCATATTACAGTCGATATCGTGTTTATCAATAACTATCATCTTTCCTACGTTTCACGTTGTTGCAGACATATCGCCCCGTCAACACATCAGCATCGCCTCAGCTTCAGCCGTTCTTCTAAACTTCGTACTCCAACGCACACTTATCAACACTATGTAGGCATCAGCTCGGGTTATAATAGTAGAAGATGGAATTTGTTTCGGGATCAGACGATACTGATCTACTACCTGGTGATATTATTGTGCGTCAACCTTTATAATCTACTAGCTTCCGCCCGCGGCTTCGCTCACTTAGCTAGTTTTAAATAAATATATTACGTCCCTTTAAATGTGGGACTTTAGTTAAACTTTAATCTGTATTTCTTTCTTTCTTCTTGACAGAATAACCCCCTTTCGGGATGGTATAATCACCTTGTATTCGATTCCAAATACTAGCATATTCATACTCCCGCGCGTAGTTACCTCTAGGGCGTGCAGCCCGAAATTTCGATGCTTTATAGTTTCGAAATTTCGGACCATTTTGTCATGTTCTGTAATATCGAAATTGACACATACAGTTTCGAAATTTCGAGAATGTTAAATAAAAGTGAAAACTATTGAAAAGACACATAAATCAAAAGCTTGCCTTCATTATGCGTTTTCCGAGCACTAAGGATTTTTGTAAATACACTTCGAACAAAGTCTATTTTTTGTTCATTTTCCGATCCTCAATCAGTTTAAAAATTCCGAAACTTCGAAACTCATGCGGCTAATTTTGCACGTCAGTTTCTAAATTGAAAATCTATGAAAACCCTTATTACCTACCTAGGTATAGCATTTTGCTGTGCCAAATCCACCAACGCCGATTACGTATGTTTACTAGTGCCTGGCTGCTAGCCAGCACTGATATCCGCGTTTTTGGATACCTAGGTATAGTGTGTAGGTAAGTAGGTCCAAGGGTCATTTCCTACTACGTTCCTACTTAGGTAGATACCTACTGACTTAGTAACTGACCTAACTTGAAAAACCTAGGTAAACAGAACAGTAACTTCACCTGCATACAAATTTAAAGTTTGAGAGGATTGTTGTTTGTTGATAAATACCGGAACCCTAAAACGCAATGTGGATGTCGTAAGAGGCGACTAAGGGAAAAAAGATGGGGGATGGCCAGCAGCGTCCCTCATTTTAATAACGATAGCTCTAACTGCGCTCGCCAACCCGCATGCCCAGCGTAGTGAGTATGGGCAAATCCCCCCACATGATAAGGAATTTGCTGTCTGTGAGGAAGGCCATGTTCAGCAGTGGACGTCAAACGGCTGGATGATGATGAAAACGCAATGTACAAAAATCGGCAATGCGTGGGCACAGCGGTGCATCCCAAAATTTCAACAATAATGCGTGCGTGACCTCTCATTCGGCACCCCACACATTAATTTATTATTTGACTGACCAGCTGCCTTTTGGGGTAAACTTTGCGTATCGCAACCATTCATAATAATTTGCAATGTGCATTGTGGTTGTGTACATACCTACATCAAATGAGTGATCTGGAAACTCTAGTCAAATGCCTAGTCCAATACGACGAATACTTAGTTTAACTGGTAGGTGCCTACAGTTTCGGATACCTATCGATATAAGATTATCAAATTGATTCAATAGGATAAATGTAAATGTATTTTCTGATAAGTACTGATTAGGCTGATGAATAATTAGGCAATTATTGTTAGGAATTAATGAAACACTTTCAATTCAAGCCAAAAGCATCAAAATAAAGACGAGATCTTGACATTGAAAGGTCGCGTTGACGACAGCACCAATACTTAATCAAGTCACAATAACAATAATAATCTGCAAACAACGGACGGACACACCTCCCGACTCTTATGTTATTATTACCTAAACCTAGCCTATAGGTAGATACATACGTACGGGTACGGTTGTAGTCGAGCGAGTTGAATGAATAGTCCGTCCTTTCGATGTTCGTAATCAGTAGTTCTCAGACTGCTAGACGTAATACACGTGCACGATGGCCACAGACAATTTAACCGCGCTGCTTTACCAGACTAAGGATTTGCGATTGGTGAGTCTATTTTGTTTTAACATAGCTTTCTGGGTTCTGGCATATTTATTCAACTGAGCTCGTGTCCAAGGACGCAGTGTCAATCTACTCGCAAATTTGTAGGAATGGCCAACCGCCGTTTATTGCTATATTTCTTAATTCCTGTTCTCTTTGAGACCGATCGATTTGACGCCAATGAATCGCCACTACGCGCATACTTATCAATTGATGCTGATTGCACCTATGACTTTCTGAACTTATGAATGCATTATCATTTGTTGATGGTAAGAACGATGGAATAATTTTATAATAAACATAAAACAATTCTTATTTATTTTAAAATGTTGTTCTGATATAAATGAGTCTGTGAATCGTTTTATCATTGAAAATATTGATTCTATACTTAAAACTTATTGAATATTATCAGCAGGTACTAGAACGCTAGTCAATTTAAATTATCTAGGCTTGGCTACCTATTACTGACTACGTAATAATATGTCGTACCTATCAGTAGACTCCTATACAAGGTGATTCATAATCTGTGTGTTATTCCAAAAAGGACTTATTTTATACCTAATTGGAAATAAAGTTTGTTCAACGACTTATGTTACAAAAACTTCTGTTTTGGTTGGGGTCAAAAATTTTACCCAAAAAACAGTTAATTTGTTAAATATTTTGTCATTTTTTTCGTTCTTTTTGTTGATAGAACAAGCCTTTTTCGGTATAGTGAGGTATCCGTTCGTAGGTAGGTCCAAAAGAGTAACACACGCGAAGCTAGTCCAACCATGTAATGCCATGTAAGCCACTACCGAAACAAACATAGATGGCTCCCCATCCGAGATCGCAGGAATCTGCGAATCCTTTGCATCCTTTTCTCAGTTCTCAAAGATCCTTCTTCCCCTGAATATCTGAAATCTCGTTTCCGATTCCGGTGTGATACGCATGACAAACCTCTTACATCGTCTGACAACCTCCTCCTTATACCCCTGAGCATAGCACTTGTTTTCGTGGCAACTCCTTCTCCGTTGTAGCAGTAAGACTCTGGAATAATCTTCTGTATAATATCAAAAAAGTTTACTCCAAAGATTCATTTAAACGATTAACTCGTGACATTTTCTTAAGAACATCTAGCATCTACACTACATGTTAATAAAACACTTGTTTTGTACTATCTGTTAATCTATTGCAGTGTATTAAATATATATATATATACATATTTAAACAGAGTGTATGGTTATATATAGTATAGTTTTTAGTTTAGTTAAACAATCTGTCGCACGCCAACCTTCTGTTTCAGCCCACCTTTTGTACATTGTTTTTTGTGTGCAATAAAGATTAAAATAATAATAATAACCATTTATTATTTTTATTTATTAACACATACATTATTATGAATCACCTTGTATTACATGGAAAGGTAGGTTGATAGGTGTTATTGTGCATTTTACAACACTAGATAGTAAACATTATGAGGTTTTACCGTAGAAGTGTTAACTAACAATGATGATTTAATTTGCAGGTACAAACACCGGTACCTGAAATAGCTGACGATGGTATGTGAATGTACACATTATGATTATTATTATTTTTTATCTGATCTGGCCCACCTTTTCAATCAACAAGATCGTTTTTTTAAACACTTAGATTTTATCTACTTTCATAATATTATAACGTTTATACATTGAGGAAAACTTATTCCATAAAAACTGTCTCCTGGCTAATCGTTTAGATTTGGTAGCTATCTCCTCATAAAGAATCAGTGTATATGTTCAAGTCCAATAAACTTCTTAACGCCTTCAATCTGTATGTTCAGTTTTATAAAGCAAAATAGTTTTTAACGTCGCAATCAGAAACCACGCTGCAGCGTGCATCTGGCTCTCCATACAAAAGTCAGGCTTTTGTACGGGCACACCTAACCAATTGATCATAATGATTCTTTTCCAGAGGTTCTACTTAAAATGGACTGCGTCGGCATCTGTGGGTCAGACGTCCACTACTGGCAGTCTGGAGCCTGCGGACATTTCGTGCTTAAGGAGCCCATGATCATGGGCCATGAGGCCTCTGGAGTCGTTGCCAAGGTACCAATACTAACTACTTTATATTTTCAGCATTCCATCTAATATAAATAACTGTTTGAAAATGGGATAGAATGAAAGTTGATGACGTGGGTAAGAAAGGAGTGAGTACTGAAATGATGGCTAATGGAAGAAGATAAAAATAAGCGCCGATCACCACAATGTGCGTTTCATATGCGATAGATACTCTCTCGTAGTTAAGTAGGAAATTAAAAACACCATTACGTTTAAAGCCCCTTAAACTTTATGATTGTCTACTTTGAGCTTTCAAGGTCCGAATCGAGTGTCGTTCACAAAAGTGTTGGCATTTTTACTAATAGGTACCACTGGTACAAACCAGTACCAACTAAAAACGTGGTGTGCTTTTAAAACAGCTACGAACTGCGAAATAAAAATAGTTTACACACGTACGTTGAGTTTCGCTGTCGTTTGGGAGACACACCCGCTGCTGACGTAGCAGACCTTGAACTTTGTTTAAATTCACAACACGCTATAATGTGAATAAACATCTTCACTAATGCATGACCTATGCTAATTTGTTATAATCACTTTCGAAAGTCTACCTACAATGTGAGTATAAAGTGACGTGTTTCATTTTAATTAACAACGAAAAGTCCCATAAGTGAATAAGGATAAACATTGCATCCTTGAATAATTAACCTAAAACTTACATGAATAACGTTCCTACGCTATATAGACTCTTTATCAAACTTTCTAGTGGAAACCCGCGTGCCTTAGTTTGCGTGAAGTTAGTTTCATACAAACGTTTACACTCCTGCACCCCCTTAGGGGCCTTAGGAATGAGTTTCAGGAATTCCTATCTTTGTGCACCCCTACACTACCTTCTAAATTTCGCACTCCTAGGACCTCTGGTTTAGGCTAGGCATTAATTATCAGTCAGTCAGTTATTTTTATCGCTTTATATTCTTTATTTTTCATGATAATAAGCCCCTTTAGGGACAGTATACATATTATGAATCACCTTGTATTAAGATAGATATGTCAACACGAACGTTAAATGAAACGAGCACAGCTAGACTAAATAAACAAAATTTTCAAAAAACCAATATCAATGTAGTTTTTTTTAGGCAACGTCTGTTGCCTTAATTTACTGGACATTATAATAACTTGATAAGATCATGTACGAATACATATTACACAGTGATAGAAAGGATTAGCAATGCCTAAGACTTATCAACACGAGATTGTTTCTTTATGATAGCTGCCATTATAATCTTTATAGCTCTGCGTTGCGGGGTCTATTCCAGATAACACTAGGTAAATAACTAAATACTTGTCTTATAGTATACATTGTAGGTACTTGAGGTACCTACCTATAGTAGTATCTATCACGTTGTCTAAAAAACATGGAATAGACATACCTAATTACTTGAAGTTACTAATCGGTCGTGCCCCGCTTATCTCATCATTGACCTTAAAATCCTTATCATATACCACCAGCCTGGTCAATAACACTAACGTTGCTGTTGAATTTGTTGAACCAGTGTTTTTAATTCAACTAAAGGCAGAATTCTTGATAATAGTTTATTTACAAACACAAATAAATAAAAAAATCTCGTCCACTTTAGCGCTTACTGTGAAGTTGTGAATACTGACACATCTGAAGATATAGTTCTGTAATTTTTATTTTGTGAGTTACTCACTGTTTTTGTCCGCCCAGTCGATTCGATATACTTGTAATCTGTTGCTTTGATTCGATTAGAAAATGCACTTAAAAATGATCCTATCAGTATTATTTTATTTTACAGTATTATTTTAATAATTTAAGCTAGCTAGATAAATTCCGAAATGAGGATATCCGTAGACGAACCAAGTTCACAAACATAGCTCTCAGAATTAGCAAGTTGAAGCGGCAGTGGGAAGGCCATATAACTCGCTGAACCGACTAATTGGGGAATAAAGATTCTCGAATGGCGACCAGACCGGACGACGCAGTGTTGGAAGGCCCCCAGCCGATGGACCGAAGACATAGTAAAGGTTGCGGGATGTCGGTGGATGGAGAAGGGTCATAAGCTCAATGGCCTATGTCCAATGACCGTTAGTGAACAACCAGTGTGGTGGAAGTATTAATGTGCTTAGGCTTAGGCACATTTCTTACAATTAATTATAAGTAGGTAGTTACTAATATTTATGCTATCTGGGTATAGGTACTTATTTCTAGAAGGCAACAAACGCCAATTACGGTGTACGTACATAACAAAACTTGCTTAGTATGTGCCTAATCTAAAATTGAATAAATTACTTAGGTGACGCAACGCAATTGACGCAAAATAAAGTGGGGCTTCAACACATATTGCCCGGACGTATATTTAGTATTATGTTATCTGTGCCCGTGCTAAATAAATGTGGTAATAACATTTTAATAGGAGTCAATAAAAGAAATAAATTAGTCTCACGGCTCACGCCTTATTTGCCCAAACATGGCAGAAATCCTCTCAGATCTCCAGGCGATCAGCAGCATTATTTCGATGACATCATCTGCTGGGGGAACGTTTAAAACGTTCCGCCAGCAGAATGTGTGTTTCGTTAATAACATTTTTTTCCTGTAGACAAATTTGAAATTTCGTGCACATTTACACGAAACCATGCTCAAATGTTTTCCACATGAGACAAATATTTATCTTCCCAGGCGGGCGCTAAAGTAAAGAACGTGAAAGTGGGTGACCGCGTGGCGATCGAGCCGGGTGTACCGTGCCGTTACTGCGAGTTCTGCAAAACTGGCCGCTACCACCTGTGCCCCGACATGCTGTTCTGCGCTACGCCACCTGTGCACGGCAACCTGGTCAGATACTACAAGCACGCAGCGGATTTCTGCTACAAGTGAGTATAGCTTCGCTCACCATTTTATGCTAGTTACAAGTGAGTAGGCACAGACGTCTCGCTTCGCTCACCATTTTACCTACTGTAGGAAGGAGCTCGTTTGTCACAGCCTCTGTTAAGAGCGGCTCTGTTCGATCATTGTTACTAGTGGATAGAAGGAAAAAAAGCAAGAAAAACTTAGTATAGAATAGAATTTTTATTTGACATACAAACAAAAACACAGAACAGACATGGGAAAATACAAGGGGTAAAAACACAAATCACAATAAAGAACAAACCTAATGGACACCTACCCACCTTATAGGTAGGCAGGCATCCACCTCCCCGTCCCCAGTTATGTGCGAACCAGTCTCGCTTTTAATCGGTTGGGGATAACTGCTATAAAATTCAGTTGCAAGATTCGACCTTAACTAAATCATGTAAAGACATTGAACCTAACCGCTTAAAGAAACGACCCTAATCCCCAACTCCCACCCTTATTCCAGACTACCCGACCACGTATCGATGGAAGAAGGCGCACTCCTGGAGCCTCTGTCGGTCGGCATCCACGCGTGTCGGCGCGGAGGCGTCACGGCGGGAGACTGTGTCCTCGTGCTGGGCGCCGGACCCATCGGTCTGCTCACTATGCTGACTGCTAAGGCGTTTGGAGCCAGCAAAGTCCTCATTACAGGTCAGTTGAAGGATGATAGATAGGGGCAGTTTTTAGTGCTCCTTAACTCATTTGAGGAACGGAACTCTTAAAGGGTTAGGTATTTTGTTGTTTGTTTGTCTACCTATTTTTCAAGACCTCTTTTCTCAGGAACAACGGCTAAAGTCGTAGTGTATTATCTAGTCTTTGGCTAAAGTAGTAAAGTATAGCTCAGTTAGTAGTAACTCTGCCTTCTGCGCTAGAGGTCGCGGGTCCGATTCCCGCACTGGACAAACATTTGTGACTAACACAGATGTTTGTTCTGTGTCTGGGTGCTAAATATATATCTATTATGTATCCGTATTAAAAATATATCTATTGACCGTGTGAATATGTCAAAAAAAAAAAAAGTGTCGAAAAATGTAGGTACTTGAAGTTTACACCAATTTATAGGTCTGTGAGCCATAAAAAAACAAATTACAAAGATATGGCAAGTAATGACCAATTTTTGTATGGAAATGGCAAAAATTTTAATCCTCTAGTGTACTTCCAAGTTCCGGTAGGCTCACAAATTCTGAAATTTGGAATACTGTCAACGTACGTCACCGCTAAAACACAATATCTAAGTTAATGGTCTAAAAAAGATACCTTTCTCAAGATAGATAGATAGATAAGATCAAAGGAACCATGTCGTCGAATAACCTCTTTCCTCTTACTAACGGGTCCTATATTTTGTCAGATATCCTCCAATCGCGATTGGATTTCGCGACAGAGCTGGGCGCGGACGCCACGATCCTTGTGGGGCGCGACTCCAACGAGGCCGACCTGGTGAAGCAGATCCACTCCCTCCTCGGAACGCACCCCGACGTGTCGTTCGACGCGAGCGGCGCCCAGTCCACCGTCAGACTGTCAATGCTGGTGAGTTAAACGACTAGTATTTTTTTAAATGTTAATACGGAGGCAAACAGGCTTAGGGCCCACCAAATGGTAAGTGGCTACCGTCGCCTATTGACAACACCAATAGGTACCTGGAGCGCTAATGCGTTGCCTGCCGAACCCCTCCCCCCCTAAAGATCTCTGGCAACCTTACTCACCGCAGGAACACAACACTATTTAAAACAAATAATGTTATTTGGCTGCGATCTTCTGTAAGGCGGAGGTACGTCCCAGACGGGCTGCTCCAATTTAGAATGAGAAAATCTCGCTCCTCCAAAAAAGTTTCCTACGCGAGATGAGACGCCGAGGAGTATCGCACATACATTTGTATGGTGATTCGCAACACTTCGCTACCAGTAGGTACCTACACGTCTGCTACTAGTCTCGCGATACCCACCGTGTCGGTCTCCGCGCGTCGCGTCTCCTACAATTCTCGGTAAAATGGCAGCGGAACAGCAGTTTAATATTGCATTTGTTCAAGAAATAGAAGAGAATAGAATTGTAAGCTCATTTTGTTCATTATTATTATTATATTTTTTCGCACTATTGTCATTAATTTATTGTATTTCATATTTTGTAATCATTGATAGCAAACTACACAATCACAACAACACAAATTCACAGCTAGGTACCTACGCATTGTTCGTTTGTACTCGCTCTCGATCAGGTTTTGCCTGAAAATCAGTGTTTTTGCTTTTAAGCAAAATATTTCACTGAGCCATAGCCTATTTGTCGTACTGCAGCACACGCAAACTTGCCTAATCTAAGATACTTACTTTTAAAAAAAAAAATCTCTTTTGATTATTTATACCCACCTATTGTATGTACTTTAGTTTAAAATTGTTTATCTATGTTAATTGTGTGTGTCTGTAGTGCCAAATATTTTTTTTATCTATCTATCTATCATCTGAATAGGCGCGGATATTTTGTAATCATATTTTTTTACAGAATTTTCGCATAATGAAACTAAATCGGATATTATGTAACTATTGTACCTATTGTATGTACTTTAGTTTAAAATTGGTTATCTATGTTAATTGTGTGTGTCTGTAGTGCCAAATATTTTTTTTATCTATCTATCTATCATCTGAATAGGCGCGGATATTTTGTAATCATATTTTTTTACCGAATTTTCGCATAATGAAAGGACCGGCATGTTTCATATGTTTGTTGTTTGTTTCAGGCCACCAAGAGCGGCGGAGTAGCTGTGCTAGTTGGCATGGGCGCTCCGGAACAGACAGTGCCTCTGGCCGCCGCACTCTCGCGGGAAGTCGATATTCGAGGAATCTTCCGATATGTCAATGAGTAAGTGCCCATATTAATCCTTCTGGTGAAATGTTCGTAGTGGCCCCGCCATCCGATCCACAGGTCGTGGGCTCGAATCCCGCTTGTGCACCAGTGGATTTTCCATTCGGAAAATTTATGGGCGCTAAACTAGCGCTCTCAAACGGCGTAGGAAACCATTGTGAGGAAACCGGCATGTCCAACCGAAATGTAAATAAAAATAAATAAATAATATTCCGGACAGATCACACACGGTCAACTGATCCCAAACTAGGCATAGCCTGTACTATGGGTACCAGCGACTGATATACATAATAGATATATATTAAACACCCAGACACAGAACAAACTTTTGTGTTAGTCACAAATGTTTGTCCAGTGCGGGAATCGAACCCGCTACCTCTAGCGCAGAAGGCAGAGTTACTACCAACTGAGCTATGAGGCATGTTAATGTGGTGTGATTTTGCTAGATTTTCCCATTCACTTTGACAAATACGCGTGTTGGTTTGGTCACGAGGAACCGCCGTAGTTTATTAGTCACCTAGTTTCTAAGGCGTTTCAAAGTGATCCTTGCTATTCTACTGAAATAAACACGTTTTGTCTACGCTCTCAGGTACCCGATAGCACTAGCCATGGTAGCCAGCGGCAAGATAAACGTGAAGCCGCTCGTGACGCACCACTTCAGCATGGAGGACACGCTGCAGGCGTACGAGGTGGCGCGCGCGGGACAAGGGATCAAAGTCATTATACACGTGCAGCCGAGGGATGCTAACAACCCTACCAAATTCTAATTAAATGATGCTGAGAGGGGTTATTTCTAATCTTAAAGGCCTTTCTAGTAACTTGTGCATTGCTATCTGTTGATAAATAAATTTATTTGTATTTACAGTAAAGGACTTTAAGATTTGAAATATGATATGTATGATACGTATAGTAAAGTTTAGTAAGTATAAGTATCATACAGGGGTTGCAGTTTCATAGATTTTGAATTTCGAAACTGACGTATGAAATTGGCCTCATGAGTTTCCATGTTACAGAATTTCGAAACTGGATGGAGGATCTAAAAATTTTGAAGGAGTTTTTGTTCGATGTGGAAGTGTATTTACGTGCAAAACAGATAAATATTTTCAGTCTTGTTAAACTTCTATTTAAAGTTTTCACTTCATTTTTACTTCAATTCAACAGTTTCGAAATTTCGAAACTACAATGTCAATTTCGATATTACAGAACATAACAAAATGGTCCGAAATTTCGAAACTATGAAGCTTCGACATTTCTAAATGTACCCCCTAGATCGCACCATGACCGTGCTATGAATGTATCTTGCATTGTAAATATTTATGATATTGATTTTTGGTTGTATATTATCGAGTAAAATTTTATTTGTTTTTTAATAATTTGAGATCAAAACCTTAAAACAACTTTATACTAGTGTTATTTCTAAGTAAAAAGTAACTATCTACAAGAGTGGATTAAAATTTATTTTTCGTATACATTACCGGCTTTTTTTATTATTCACCTTGACTAAGATGCAATAAAAGGTACAATTTAATTGTGTATTTACCTACTCGGTTAGAAAAATAAATATATTATCTAAATGATAATTCTATCGTGTGGATAGAATAATAGATATTAGACGGGTAGGTAAGGCTAAGGAGGTAAGTTTAGTTAGTGTACATACAATACCATTCCAATGGAAATGGACATTTGTTTTGGATTTGGTACACAAAAACAGAACTAATAAATCAGAGAAGACATTACCAAGAAAGCGACCTCGGTGGCGGAGCGGGCAAGTGCCCGTCTGAGTCGCAAAACGGATGATTTTCCGACACCGTGTTAAGTGAAGCGGTAGCCTCAGGCTTATTTCAAAACTAGCTGGTGCCCGCGACTTCGTCTGCGCAGGATTAGTATTTCGAGTAGGTAGTAGTCATATTTTGGACAATTCACACAATATCTTTATAAATTGTAGCCTATGTCTTATTTTGATGTAAGCAATATTATTGTGAAGTTTCATTAAAACCCATTCAGTAGTTTTTACGTGAAAGAGTAACAAACATCCAAACTTGCAAACTTTCGCGTTTAATATTAGTAGGATGGATTTGCTCCTAAAAATTACAAATAACATAAAAGCTCTTAGAGATTAGAAAATAAAGTTACTTATGCCCTAAGCCAAGCTGCGGTTTTTCATCCGAGTTGTTTAACAAATAGGTACCTACCTACTTATTGAGTTTTCGGAATGGAAAGTTGTTTTTATCAAAATAAAATATAGGAAGCGTATGCTGCGTATGTTACACGGGGAAAGTGTGGCTTTCTTTTAGTTGAAGAATGTTAAGAATAGGTACAGTAGTTCCAAAGATTACCCCCCTACATACAAACCACAGATAACATAATACTAATACTAGATACAAACAAAAAAAAATTACCTATTTATGATAAAATATATTTTTCCCAGCGTTATGCAGAATTACCTACCTACAGCTCATATAGAATTAAATTAAATTTATACCCATTAATGAATCTCATAAAATATAATGCTCTTCTAAACTAACATAATTATTATCAACATGTTTACATTGTGATATCAGTCATTGTTTTATTTAAAGTAATTTAAACTTATCTCACTGATTAGGTGTTTTAAAGAATTGGGATGAGATTTTATGAGATGTTCAGTTTGTCAGGAAACGTTGGTTATAATGTCTGTAAATTACGCAGCTGTGCTCCGTGGACCACTGGACTTGAAGATCGTAAGTATATACAAATATTTTGATACTCTGCGGTTGATTACAAGTGAGAAGAACTCGAGGGGAAGAGTGAGGGGAGGGGAGTGGGGCTTTTATTTTTAAGCCCTATTCCTAAATTCTGTATTAAATCACGTGACTGCGCAATATGTTCTAACTCAACTCTCCACGCGAGACTTGGTCTGCGCCAACCGACGGACGGAGTGGCGGCAAAGCGACTCATTACCATTAGCACGCGATTTTGTTTTCAAACGTTTCTAAAGAAAATATTGTGTTTCAATTGGTTAGCAAATTAATCGCTTTATTTTATTTATGCAGTTCTCAAAGATTAAGTTTCAAATTCGTGTACTTAGAAGGTTTTGAAACGCTTGCATTTGGATGGTAAAATGACGTCATCAGCATCTGTAGGCCTACCTCATCATCATCATCATTTCAGCCGTTCGACGTCCACTGCTGAACATGGCCTCCCCCACAGACAGAGCGAATTCCTTATCATGTGGGAGGATTTGCCCATACTCACCACGCTGGACATGCGGGTTGGCGAGCGCAGTTAGAGCTATCGTTGTTAAAATAGGAGATGCTGCTGCCCATCCCCTAGCTTTTTATCCTTAGTCGCCTCTTACGACATCCGCGGATAGGTAGATATGGAGGGGCCTATTCTTCAGCCGGGGCCACCACGGCCAACCTATTTCTGTTTATGTCCTGGGTCAAGAAAGATCACCTATCTCTTTAATATTTAAGGTTATCTATCATTAATAGTTAGTTCATAAACTTGCTTTTCAAACTTAACTACCTAACTTAAAATAATTTCTCTAGGAAAAATGGCCGGTACCAGAAATAAATGATAATGGTAAGTTATTCACAATTATTTTATGTACCTACCTACTATACTATTCATCATCATTAACATCAGCCTGATGAACGTAGGAATCCCCAAAGAGTGCCACGACGAAAGGTCTTGAGCCTTCTCCATCCACAGACTACCTGCAACCATGACACTGTCATCGGCCCATCGGGCGGGGACCTTCCAACACTGCGTCGACCTTCCAGAATCTTTATTCCCCAACGGTTGTCGGTTCTGCGAGCTATACCTATGGCCTGCCCTCTATCACTTCAACCATTAATGGTGGTTGGTTCGCATCGCAAACATGCACCAATGAATTTTCCATTCGCTATACTAGTGCTCACAAACGGTGAAGGAAAACATCGTGATGAAAACGGGAATGTCCTAGATCCTAAAATTTCGAAGGCATGACATGTGCGTGGAGGCGTGGAGACACTTAAATCCTTTCACAACACTGATTCTTGCACCGACATAGGCCCTTTTCAGGGTCACCATACCTGGTTACTGACCTAATACAGGATGACGAAGAAAGAATCAGTGACACGGCAAACAAGCAACTACCTTTACAAACAAACATTTGTAATGATGAATACAAATGTTTGTTCTGTGTCTGGGTGTTAAATATTCATCTATTATGTATATCAGTCTCTGGTACCCATAGTACAGGCTATGCCTAGTTTGGGATCAGTTGACCGTGTGTAATATGTTCGGAATATTTAACATTGGCTCTTGTTCAGAGGTTCTGATTGAAATGTCGTGTGTGGGTATCTGCGGATCTGATGTGAAGTTCTACACTTCGGGCAAATGTGGGGCTGATCAGTTGACGGAGCCCATTGTCATCGGACACGAGGGCGCTGGGACAGTGGTTAAGGTATGCTCAAATGTTCAGGACAAATTCAGTTCAGCAAGCGACGCATGACCCGAGAGCTGGTTCCTATTAGGCCCAACGGATCAGCTTTGCCATCCAGCGTGGCAATGCTGCCAGCCTATAAACGATCTATAGATATAGATAGCTCAACTGTTTCTTGTGTATTTTGTTAAAGTTATAAATACACGTACTACCTTATAAGTAGATACATATTCTTCCTTAAACTTATATAGAAAATCTAGGTACTACCTCAAACTTAAATCCGTCTTTATTCATTTTAATTACAAGAGTTGACTCAAACGTGATTCGAACCCGCGACTTGACTTCCAATCGACTCAAAGTGCCGTATCCTAGTTGAATTTACGAACATTTATTCCACAGCGGGAATCGAACTCGCACCGAGGTCGTCGAGTAGGCCACTAGCTCATACGATTTTGAAACAATCACGTAATAAATCAACTTCGATCTATTCAGGTGGGGTCGAAAGTAACGTCATTGTCGATGGGTGACCGCGTGGCGATCGAGCCTACGCAACCGTGCCGCGCTTGTCAGTTCTGCAAGCAAGGGCGCTACAACCTGTGCTACCGGCCTTACTACTGCTCGTCCATGGGCGCGCCTGGGAACCTGTCTCGGTACTACAAGCACATAGCTGACTTCTGCCACAAGTGAGTACTCACTCAATGTACAAAGTGTTCCGGAGCTAGTATACTATCCCGAAATTAACTGATGACATTAAAAAAACTTATTAAGTTTTTTATGCGATTAAACCATATTTAGAATTGTTCACAAATCGCAATCTTTTCATACCTACCATTTGTTTTTTGGTCTTTTTACCAGCTTTATCACTATTAAATGTAAAAGAAGTTCGACATCCAGATACCTAAAACAGCTGAATAATTGAACTGATTTGGCCCCAAAAGCAGCTGTTTGTTTTGTTTTAAAAGGTCTTTATCGAACATACGATTTGTACAGAAGTATTATATCTAAACACAGTTTAGTACGATACAGCTTATTTTTAATATTATAATATTTGAACTTGGTAGATCATAAATTAATTGATAAAGACTTAGTAATCTCTAGGACTAAGCGGTGAATAAATATGAGCACTTTGTATAGCGCGCATTTTTAAAGTGATGAGAAGCTTTTACCACCCTACAACATATTGCATAAGACTCACTATAGTAACACATCTTGGTATGAAGCACCTTAAAGCAGCTGATTTTCGCATAGTGTTTTTTAAATGAAAAACTTCAAATTTCAAAAAATCGGATAACAAATTTTACTGCACATTAGTGAACCCGCGACCTTGTCCACGTTAGGTTTCTCATACAAACTTTATCAGCATATTGTAGCTTGTTTTTTGTGTCACTGATTCTTTCGTGGTCCTGTAGGTATTAGGTCAGTGACCAGGTTGAGATATGGTGGCCCAGAAAAGGGCCTATGACCGTCAGTAAAAGGATCAGTGTGGTGAAAGGATTATAGTGCGCCTTTCAGGGGCTCCTTCGTGCATATTGTGAAGCAACCATTCATCCTACATAAGTTTTCAATTAATTTTTGCCGTGGTGGCCCCGGCTAAAGAATAGGCCCCTCCATACCTACCTATCCGCGGATGTCGTAGGAGGCGACTAAGAAAAAGCTAGGGGATGGGCAGCAGCGTCCCTCATTTTAACAACGATAGCTCTAACTGCGCTCGCCAACCCGCATGCCCAGCGTGGTGAGTATGGGCAAATCCCCCCACATGATAGGAATTCGCTCTGACTGTGGGGGAGGCCATGTTCAGCAGTGGACGTCGTACGGCTGAAATGATGATGATGATGATGAAGTTTTCAATATTCTTGCTTCCAGGATCCCAGAAAACCTAACAATGGAAGAAGGTGCAGCGGTGCAGCCGCTCGCGATAGCCATCCACGCGTGCAACCGAGCGGCCATAAAGATTGGCTCGAAAATTGCCATTTTAGGCGCGGGCCCTATTGGCATTCTGTGCGCTATGTCTGCAAGAGCAATGGGTGCTGGGAAGATTCTTATAACAGGTGACATAACACTGTGACTATACCCACGGTAACCCTTTTATACATAATCAGCCACTAAGCTTTATCGGCTTGATTACTCTCGCCCTGTCTTTCTAACAGTAAACTAAAAGAGAAGCGGACATGCTTTTATCGAGTCGATTAAGTTGGTGAGTGATTATAAGCGGGATGAATTTTATTTTTGTGCACGAAAGTGAAACTTTAATCTTTTCTTTTCCCTTTTGAAATACTAGATCTTACTTCACAGATCGCAAGACTCTTTTCAGGGCCACCAAACCTCAACTTGGTCACTGACCTAATGCAGGATGACCATGAAAGAATCAGTGACACGACAAGAAGAAGAATTCAGCTGTTTTGGGTAGCAATCCTGATGTTGAACTTCTTGTACGTACACTATTTTTTATTATTTATTTTTGTTTCTAGAATAAGACCCTTTCGGTATGGTGTACTAGTTACGGAACACGTTGTATAAAGTAAAATCAACGGAAAATTCACTATGCTTATTAGCCGACCAAATTTTCAGATGTAGTAGAATCGAGATTGGAAACCGCTCTAGAGCTAGGAGCCGACTACACATTGCTGACTAAAGATGTCTCTGACATAGACATTGTGAACAAAATCGAGGGCCTGCTGGGAGACCAGCCTGACATCACCATAGACGCGTGCGGGTATGCGCAGGCGCAGCGAGTTGCTTTGACGGTGAGAATCCTATTTGCACATTAACCCTGGTATTCTAAATAAATAAATATTCCGGACACGGTCAACTGATCCCAAACTAGGCATTCCGGACATATCACACACGGTCAACTGATCCCAAACTAGGCATAGCCTGTACTATGGGTACCAGAGACTGATATACATAATAGATTAATATATAACACCCAGACACAGAACAAACATCTGTGTTCATCACACAAATGTTTGTCCAGAGCGGGAATCGAACCCGCGACCTCTAGCGCAGAAGGCAGAGTTACTACCAACTGAGCTATGAGGCCAGTCAAATCGTTACTCAACCAATTTTCATTTACTATTAATCCATTTTACCGCAATTTGCGTAAAATTTTATTTTCATTTTAGACTGGTTATTAATAAAAGGTCGATAAATATAATATGCTAACGGCAAATCAAATTACCAAACCAAAAATTGTATTTGTAATCCTTTCTTATCAAGTTTTTTCCCCATCATACTTCAGGCTTTATTCAGGCCTTGGGTATCAGATTCGAAGCCGAGAGATGCACAACTGAGCGATAACTTAATACCTACATAATTATCTTATCAAACTGTTGTTAAAGGTGACTAAAACCGGTGGAACAGTACTAGTGGTCGGCATTGGTGAAGACAAAGTCGAGGTGCCGCTTAGCCCCGCGTTATTGAGGGAAGTCGACGTGAAAGGCTCTTTTAGGATCGTCAATACGTAAGTTGTATTTGAAATTGTTTAATACAGTAACGATTTGCGTAAAAATTTACAACGCTTTAAAAAAAAGATTTGGCGCCCAACGCGGGGCGTACCATGTTGGGCGCCAAATTCTATCCCGAAGTTGAAATGTTAGAGTTCATAGTAATTATGCGATATATTTGCACAAGTTTATTTATTGAAGAACAGCAAGCAGGCGAATACCCGTTTGAAACGCTATGTGACTGTGGGTGTTATTTATTTATTAATTGTTATCTACCCTACGAGGGGCATACCACGTGCTACGACACGCGCTATTATTATCATCAGCATATGGACGTTTAATGCTAAACTGTATTCTCTGTAGAATACTGTGACAAACGGTCTTGAAGGAACAGCCTCCATCCACCCACATCAGTTAAAATGACAACAGATGATCGAGATTAGAACGGAACTGAACTGAATTTTCCTGTTTTAAACGCGTAGTTTGGCTTTCAGGTACCCAGCCGCGTTAGCAGCTGTCTCAAGCGGGACCATACCGCTGAAGAAGTTTATTACCCACCACTTCCCACTGGAGAAGTCAAAGGAAGCGCTCGACCTGGCCAAGAGTGGCGCTGCTATGAAGATTATCATACATGTGCAGAAATAACCCAGTTTCGTTAGTTTCGTGTGCACGAAAGGAGCTTCTAACGCCCGAATACTGAAAAGTCACTTAAATTTAAGTGGAGATCAAAATTCTGTTTGAGTACATAAACGATTCTGAACGATAACGGCGATCTCAAAATAGTTAAGTGATGTTTTAGTATTCGGGCGCACTTTAATCCTTTCACTACACTAGATTCTTTCATCGACGGTCATAGGCCCTTTTCAAGGCCACCATACCTCAACCTGGTCCTTGACCTTAGGATAACCAAGAAAGAATCAGTGACACGATAAGAGGAACAGCCAGTTTCGTAGATTTTACTTGTTTTTTTCTTGCTATCTTACCTTACGAAAGTTAGCCTATCAATAAATGTATGCTTAGAAGAGTTTTTAAACAGGGCCAGTTTATATAGAGTAAAGATAAAAATTTAAATAAATGAGTAAAAGACATAAATTTAACAAAACGTTTTTTTTTATAATTGACACATGAAACTTATATCAAACTAGACTAAATTATTTTAAGTGTTTAAATACAATGTTGCTTTCGATTTTTACAGATTATTTAATCACTGATAGGTGCTTACAATATTTTATTATTTAGGTACGTATTTTAATCATTAAAATAATAAATAACAAACTCTACCAATTAACACTAAAAAAATATCATAGCTCAAAATTTTCAGACTCAGCGTCACCTTGAGCTATGGCAAAATTGGCACTCCACTCATTCTAGTAGAAATCTCTCACTCAGTAAAAAATTATAATATAATAGAAGAGTAAGGTACGAACCATAAGCAGATTTCGCAGTTCATCACACGTTCAACCTTTGTGCACGAAAGGAGGCGCATTTTAATCCTTTCACTACACTGATTCTTTCACCGACGGCCATAGGTCCTTTTCAGGGCAACCATACCTCAACCTGGTCACTGACCTAATACGGGATGACCAAGAAAGAATCAATGGCACGACAGGAAGGAGTTCATCACAGGAGATTCAGCTTTGAGGGGTTAAAGACTCCGGGGCGAGTGTTCAGGACGTTGTTGGTGCGAGGGACGGGCATGCTGCCCAGCTTGTTGCCAGCACCTGCGGACAACACTGCTATCAGATATTTAAATTTTTAACATTACTCTGCCCAAGTATCGCAGAGAAGTTATGCAAAGCAGTGCCCATTAGTGAGAAACCTTAATTAATTATTTTTATTTAGGTAAAATTGTATCTGTTTGTTTTTTTTTATTATTTATTATGTGTATTTTAGATATTTCTTAGTAATTTGTTGTTTTTTAAGTCTGTTAACTTGCTTTAATTGTTTATCTTATAGATGAAACGTTACTGGTTAGTTTATTTTTATAAGTGTTTAGTTTAAGTATAATATTGTACTGTTTGTTTCTGGTTTTAACTGGTGGAATGATGGTAGTGGCCCCGCAATCATCCACAGGTCGCGGGATCGAATCCACCAATGGATTTTCCATTCAGAAAGTTAATGTGCTCTCAAACGGTGAAAAAACAGAATGTCCTAGAACCTAAAAATTAGACGACATGTGATATGTGCACGAAAGTAGCCTATAAAAGGCGCACTTTAATCCTTTCACTACACTGGTTCTTTCACCGACTGTCATAGGCACTTTTCAGGGCCACCATACCTCAACCTGGTCACTGACCTAACACAGGATGACCTAGTAAAGAATCAGTGAAGTTTCCGCTTGTGTTTGGTATATGCTAGCATAGCTTCACCTAGTTTCTAAGACGTTTCAAAGTGATCCTAGTGATTTTATTGAAATAAAAGCCCTTTGACTTTTTTGATGATTTTTTACCTCCTGCGAAGGATGTGGAAGCGGAGCTGGTGGCTCTCGAGCTGCCCCTGGAGACTCCCCCCCGCCCGCGTGCGCAGGCGCCGCGAACTGCCTTCTTCTTAGCAGCTGAAGTTGTCTTGCGTTTGAATCTACAGGTATTATTAGAATAACTATTGTATATGATATAAAAATAAAATTTCTTAACATAGATAGATAGATTAGATAGACACTCTATTGTACACGAAGGACACATAGTGAATCTACAACAAACTTAATGTAGTACAGTGGGCGGCCTTATCGCTGAAAGCGATTTCTTCCAGGCAACCTTAGGATGGAAAGTAATGGAAAAACAATAATGGATGGCGGTGCACGAAGTATGACGAAGATATATATATACTAAAAACAAAAGAAGAACCATAGGATAACCATATAACATAGTATATGTATATAACATAATAACTAAAAAAAAACAACTTTTTTTAATGCAGATCTTATTTTTTTCAAAATTGAGCCCGTAACTCCTAACTTTTCGATTACTCCCACGGTTTCCGATTTCGGCTAAGTGGCCTTGAAAAAAAACTCTCCCTGTTGGTGTTTGATAACTCTTTGGAATGCATTATGACCGGAAGCGTTTCCGGACGCTTCCAGGAATACAACACTATTTGAAACAAATAATGTTATTTGGCTGCGATCTTCTGTAAGGCGGAGGTACCTCGCCAGGCGGGCTGCTCCAATTTAGAACGAGAAAATCTCGTTGTGCCCTACCTCCTCCAATATATATACTGCATATTCAATTGTTAATTTAGAACACAGATATAATAGTTAATTATAGGTAAACATAGTTAAAGAGTGTATGTGCAAATTGTACAATGTGTTCCGTGAATATTATGGTATCTCGAAAGACAGAAAAGGAAACAAAATTATACCTTTTTTCAGATTTTATCAGAACTTGACACTTGCTATATTGCGAACGTGTGAGAAATTTATCATCAAGCCTAAAGATTGCTAATTGTGTTTGAACTTATTCCACCCCATAAACAGCATATTTCTGCAGTGATTTTTCAATGAAAAATATCGCATTTTCAAAAGTTGTAGAAAAAACTCTATGGCCTATTTATTGTAGATAAGGCTTTTTTAGGTAGCAATTTTGATGCCGAATTTCTCGTACGTTTAATAATTAGTTAAAGAGATGATAAAAAGACCCCAAAACATTTTTAGCTAATATTTTTAGATTATTGTTGATTAAAAAGCCCCTTCTGAGATAGTATACTTATAATTAATCACGTTGTATGTAGGTATGAATGTTAATCATGTTAAAAAGCATAGAGACCAGCAAAGATCCATTCAAATATTGCAGATGCTGTGAACAAAACCCTTATGGTTATAAACTCACTTCTTTCTGACCCCGCCTTTCCTGCCAGACCTATTAAAGCATACGTTTTAATCAAAAAACGCTTATAATTCTCCCCAACTTCCAAGTTAAGGTGACGACGACGAATACCCACATGTCTTGTAAATGAATTCAACTAGATTTAAGACATTTCAAAATAATCCATGCGATTTCAATGAATAAATGAAATGAATACGGTATACTCCATTTTGAGTATTATAAAAATTTAAGGTAAGTCAAAAAAAAAAGGTAAGGCTTTATTACATGTATTCAGTGCACTGGTGGAGTGGTGGTAGTGGGTCCGATCTACAGGTCGTGGGTTCGAATCCGGGTCGTGTACCAATGGATTTTCCATTGCAAAAATGTATTTGCCCTATACTAGTGCTTTCAAACGGTGAAGGAAACCGGCATGTCCACTTTCATTAGCTAGTGAAAGTGGCCGGCCCACTGCCACTTCAACTTGCAAATTCTGAGAGCTATGTCGGTGACCTTGGTTCTTCTCCGGATTTCCTCATTTCTCATTTTATCACGTAGCATAACTCTTTCCATCTAAAAACTTCATCATCATCATTTCAGCCGTACGACGTCCACTGCTGAACATGGCCTCCCCCACAGACAGAGCGAATTCCTTATCATGTGGGGGGATTTGCCCATACTCACCACGCTGGGCATGCGGGTTGCAGAGCGCAGTTAGAGCTATCGCTGTTAAAATAGGAGACGCTGCTGCCCATCCCCTAGCTTTTTATCCTTAGTCGCCTCTTACGACATCCGCGGATAGGTAGATATGGAGGGGCCTATTCTTCAACCGGGGCCACCACGGCCACTATTTTTTAACTATTATTTTCTTTTGAGTCTCACCTAGTTCGATCGGCACCACACTGGCTCTAAATTCAATTTTGTAAAAAAACTATTAAATATATATATATATATATAATAAAAATAAAACAAGGATCATCGAAAAAAATTATAGGCCCCAAGCCGTGTTTGTTGCCTGATTCTTCTAGGCTTGGTCGCAAGGAACAGGCATAGCTTCACCTAGTTTCTAAGACGTTTCAAAGTGATCCTAGTGATTTTATTGAAATAAAAGCCTTCGACTTTGACTAAAAACTTACTTCTTCCGAACCCCGCCTCTGTAAGTCTTCCTGCCGGTGGTGTTGGTTTCTCTGCCGGACTGCCGCGCCACGCTGCCCCAGTCTGTGTCAGATCCAGAACCATCTTGAAACTCCTTGTTCTCTTGCGCTGTTTCTTGCTCTAACTCGTCCTGGTACTGCATTAGGAGTCCTGAAAAAATAAGAGGCAGTGGACAGTTGAAAAATTGTATTGTATTGTAGGACGTCCTTTTTATAATTTTTACTAAAAACTGATGATTCGTGCGCTATGATAGCCGTGTGAATTTGTCATGGAAACAGTGCCGAAATATCGGGAAACAAATAAACTCACAAATTCATCGTTTTTAGTGAAAATTATGTTCATAATCTTAATAGTTTCAAAAAAAAGTCCTTTTTGTACTTAATGTCTGTTATAAACTTATAAATCTTCTGCTAAATATACAAGGTGATTCATAATCTTTATCTTTAATATTATAAATGCGAAAGTTTGTGAGAATGTTTGTATGTTTAGATGTTTGTGGTTCAATCACCCCGTATCGGCTGCACCGATTTCGATGAAATTGGAATAGATTATATAGGGCAGCCCCTTTATGGTTAGTACCTCCGCCTTACTGAAAATCGCAGCCAAATAACATAATTTGCACCTAATAATGTTCGTGTGGTAGTAAGGTTGCCAGAGCTCTTTAAGGGGTGGTTCAGGGTCGGCAACGCGTGCGTGATGCCTCTGGTACTACAAGCGTTCATAGGCTACGGTAACCACTTACCAACAGATGGGCCGTTAGATTGTTTGCCGACTTAGTGAAGTAAGTAGTTAGTAAGTAAGACTAAAGCAAAATCTTACCCATTTTCTCAACAGCATAGCCCGATGTGATCTTCAGTAGTTCAGCACCGTATTTGTCGTAGTTGGCTCGCGTCACGTGCGGCATTGCCAGCATGTCTACCATGGACTCTGGCAACCTGGCTGCCATGGCCTTTAGGGCTGCCACGGGCAGCACCGCGGCGAGGGATGCGCCGCGAGCTGAACCCATCTCTCTGTACAATGGAATAACGTGCATATTAGTATGAATCTATTTTAGTTTAGAAGCTGATATTGCGAGAGAAGCGGTCCGAGCGGATCTTATCTCTCTATATGACGAAATAGAGTGCATAATAGCATGTTACTGTTTACACGGGGAAAACCTTGGCGAGGGATACGCCGAGCTGATCCCATCTCTCTACACAATGATATAGAGTGCAAGAATCACTTTTAGACGTAGAATCACCAAAGATTCGAGCGGATCTTATCTCTCTATATGACGAAATAAAGTGCATAATAGCATGTTACTGTTTGTAGGTTGTCTAAATAGAGGAAATAAAAGAGTGCATATTAGCATGGAACTATTTCCGTACTATTCCCCTTTAGGGATAGCATACATGTTATGAATCATCTTGTATGCGCCGCGAGCAGATCCCGTATCTATTTACGAGGGGATAGAGGTTATATTGCAATGAAACTGTTTGTTTGATTATCGAGCAATAGATTAAAACCATCTTGTAAAGAGAATATTTGTAGATGGTTTAATGTTTCGCTGTGAGTAGAACTCTGTGTGCATGAGAATAAAGTTCATATTAGCATTAGATTATTTCCAATTTGTTTACATTACTCCACTACGCAGCAGATGAAACCGTTCTCTCTGGACAAATGCAAAGGGTTCAAATTAGCATGAAATCGTTAGCAGATTCTTCAATGATTCACAACGCGGATCCCATCCCTCTGGCTATGGAAATAGAGTTTACATTAGAATAAAACATACCTGCAAGCTTCAACCAGGTCGGCATAACATCTCTCCTCGATGCGTTTGATGAGTGCAATGATGGGCGTCTCGGTCGGCTGTGCCGACGTGACGGGTGCGGTCGGTAGGCTCGCCTTCTTGTCTTGCTTCATTGGGAATACTATGCGTAGGTTGCCGTTCATTAATCTGGAAAGTAATTTTAGATTATAGATTTTCAGTTTGAATAGTCAAAAAAAACAAGCTTTAATGACTGTTGTTTACTGATGTGAAGAGTTATGTGGAACAGCTTCTAACTCCATCATCATATAACCTCGCTGTCACCATAATATTGTATTGTCATAGGAAAATTTCGGAACTCGACAGATATGCAAAGTTTCAGGTCAATCGGATAATTTACTGAAAAATTCCGTGGAACAGCTCCTGACTCCATCATCTGATCAGGTACCTGTCACTACGAATTGTATTGTCAACGGCATTGCTTGCTTGCTTGTCTCTGATTATTTCTTGATCATCCTGTATTAGGTCAGTGACCAGGTTGAGGTATGGTGGCCCTGAAAAGGACCGCCGTGATAGAATCAGTGTAGTCCTAAGAGGCTCCGTTCGGACAATAAATATATTTTAAATGTTTCAAATGGACATGACCACTAAAAGTTAGTAAAGTTTAGATTTTTCTTACCAAGACACACAAAAGCGACAATAATTAAAATGACACGATGAACGGTGACACTTTTATAGTGTAAATTGTTGACATAATATATTAATTAATATTTTTTTTGACAAGTCTTATATAATCTTTAATTGTTGTGTGTCTAGTCTCTTATTGTTTTTAATATTTTTATTGGTTCATAATGACATTCTTTTTCTTCTATTTTTTATTATTATTTGTTATTTTCATTAAATTTTATTATGATTGTGAATTTAATAGTGTATGCCTAGATATAGGTAGAATACATTGATTCAATAGTACATATATAGTAATTGACATCTTTATGACATGTATTTCAAGCAATAAATTATACTTTGACGTTGACTTTGAAAACGGTATTTAGCTTTCTCAGTGCCACAATACTAACTTGTCGACATTGGGTCCCAGCACGAGGTATGCGTTGGCGATGTCGTTGTGCACCACCAGCTTCTCGGAGAGCAACCCGCGCACCACCAGCTGCCTCAGGAGACGAGACGGGTCTGAGCGGTTCCAAGCTTTGCACCTATAGGCATAGAAGCAATTTTGGCTTAGCCGATAAAAATATTTCGTCTGAAAAAGATTTTTGAAGTAAGCGTTATCCTATGAATATTATAGATCTGTAAGTTTTTTTTTTATACAACAGAGGTGGCAAACAAGCTTACGGCCCACCTGATGGTAAGCGGTTACCGTAGCCTATGAGCGCTTGCAATACCAGAGGCATCACGCACGCGTTGCCGACCCCGAACCCCCTTCCCCCTAAAGAGCTCTGGCAAGCTTACTCACCACAGGAACACAACACTATTTGAAACAAATAATGTTATTTGGCTGCGATCTTCTGTAAGGCGGAGGTACCTCCCAGGCGGGCTGCTCCAATTCAGAACGAGAAAATCTCGCTGTGCCCTACCTCCTCCTAAACTGATGATGACTTGTGATGATGTTTGTGATAAGGCCACGCTGTGAAAGCTCAACCGATTTCATAGAAACTTGGAATATAAAGAGTTCGTTGCCTAGAATAGCATATAGGCTACTTTTTATGTAGGTACCACGCCAGCGTAGCCGCGGACGGAGGCTAGTTATAGATCTTTATCTATTCCAAGTTTCAGCTAAATCAATTTGCCGTTACGGAGTGATTGAACAACAAACATCTGAACATCCAAACATCCTCACAAACATTTATAATATTGGTAGGATAGGATAGTAGGATACCATAAAGGTTACTTTTTATGTAGGTAACACTCGAGCGAAGCCGCGGGCGGAAACTAGTATTCAATAAGCGCCGCACCGTACATATTATGTTTGGTGCAGCTTTATGCTGAGACGGGACCCATTTGCCCCACACAACGCATACCTACTCAACCTATCTACCGCCTCACCTACCTACATGTTTTTGTTTTTCTTATTGTGTTTTTTTTTTGTATTACTAGATTTAAATATATTTTTTTTCTTTCGTTGTATCTTCCTACCTACCTACCTACTTACTGCGTTGTGGGTCAAATAAATAAATTTTCTTTCTTTCTTTCTTTCAATAAATCGATAACGACTCGTAACATTTCTGTTATGAATAAAGCACTGACAGGGCCACCATTTGGCCGTGGTGGCCCCGGCTGAAGAATAGGCCCCTCCATATCTACCTATCCGCGGATGTCGTAAGAGGCGACTAAGGGAAAAAAGCTAGGGGATGGGCAGCAGCGTCCCTCAGTTTAACAACGATAGCTCTAACTGCGCTCGCCAACCCGCATGCCCAGCGTGGTGAGTATGGGCAAAACAACCCCACATGATAAGGAATTTGCTGTCTGTGGGGGAGGCTATTTTTTTTTTATGTTAGTTTTTCAGTTGGACCGTAAGTCTGTTTGCCTACGGAGGCATGGTAAGCGGTTACCGTCGCCTATTGACATCTGCAACACCTGGAGCATTGCTAATGCGTTGCCTGATCTGGAGAAATCTTTTTGTATTTTCCTTAAAGCTCTTCATGTTGTAGGTTAGCGGGAAAACCTCGGAAGGAAGCTCATTCCACAATTTGCACGTATGGGGGAGAAAGGATCTCGTAAAGCGAGGGGTTCGAGATACCCACGTGTCGATGAGATGACATCGTCGTGATGTCGTGGCCATGTTCAGCAGTGGACGTCGAATGGCTGAAATGATGATGATGATGAAGAGCTGAACTAAAGCTTGTGTGAATGTCTGACCGTCCGTGTATGGGCGTGTTGTGTAGCGCGGCGATGCGCTGCTGCTGCGAGCCCTTCAGCGCGTCCGCCACGTGCAGCAGCGTGTAGGCGCCGCGCCCCCCCGCGCCCGCGCCCCCGCCCCCGCCCCCGCCCCCGCCCATGCCGCGGATGCACCGCACTATCACCTTGCAGTCCTCCGTCACGTCCACCGGCTACAAACAAACCAATACACAACTAGCTGAGAACGCTACTGACAAATAAAAGTTACTACCATTGACAAATTCAAGAAGAGGAATTTAATTTAAATTTGTTTTCCTATTATAAATACATACATAAATATTCCGGACATATCACACACGGTCAGCTGATCCCAAACTAGACATAGCCTGTACTATGGGTACCAGAGACTGATAAAAAAATTAATATGCTTCTACTACAAATTTAACCCCCCTTCAAAGAACCAAAAACAAAGTAATAAAAGTATTATACCATTATGACTATCTTACGCCGACAGAAGAATTATACAATAGAACTAATATTTTCAATATAGAGAAACTTTACATTTATAATACATGCATATTAATAAAAAAACTTACATCAAACTCCATTCAATCAAACATTAAACTAAATCTAAAAGAAAATAAATATAATCTCAGAAATAAAATAAAATTACAAGTAGCTAAAACTCGGACTAATTATGGTAAAAAAACAATACTATCAGAGGGAGCTACATTATTTAACAATTTACCAAACAGCATAAAGGAATGTGAAAATTTGAATGCCTTTAAAAATAAACTTAAATTACACATACATACTCTGTAACAATACATACTATGCTTTCAATGCTTACCTATCTAATATTAAGTAACACTAAAATAAAAACATACCTTTTTCATAATTACCTAAGTACCTACCTACTGGCTAATTTTCTGTTTCGTTTTTACAAATTGAATAATAATAATATGTACATGTATTATTTAGTTGGTTATCACTTCATTTTTAATGTTAATTAACTAGTTATAATTTAGGTTAGGTACCAGAGGCTAGAATATTGTAAAACTTAGATATAATCGCTCATTATGTATCTCATTTTAAGTAAACCCTGTGTTTGTATGAGAATAAAGTTCTTTAAACCTAATATACCATTGACAAATTCAAGAAGAGGAATTTAATTTAAATTTGTTTTCTTATTGTAAATAAATATTCCGGACATGTCACACACGGTCAGCTGATCCCAAACTAGACATAGCCTGTACTATGGGTACCAGAGACTGATATAAAAGTTACTATACCATTGACGAATTCATGAAAGATAGGAATTTAATTTAAATTTGTGTTTTATTATAAATAAATAAATATTCCGGACATTTCACACACGGTCAGCTGATCCCAAACTAGACATAGTCTGCACTATGGGTACCAGAGACTGATATACATAATAGATAACTATTTTTATTATACATACAAGGTGATCTATACATTATAACGGCGCACGTTTAATTACCGACTTGAATTGAATTGAGAGTACAGACTAATCGTCCCTCTACTTTCATGTCGTCCACGGGGTAGTAACATATTAATATTTTCAATACACAACGGTGAAGGGGTTGTACAAGTAAGTAGGTATATTTATTTATAAACCACTCACGAACTGACAGCCGAGTTATTGTCTTTGCTGCAAATAATGTTCCGGGTCTGGCCCGGAACAAATATTTGCCGCCCCTGCGTCTCAGGCGGGCACTCACCCGCTACGCCACCGAGGTCGTCAATAAAAACATTCTTGCAAGCTAACACCAACCTTGTACTCCTCAGCATTAAGACAGTTATCGCACGCAGTCTTTTTGTCGCTCCTGCATATCTCTCTATCGAACCTCTCCCCGAGGTAAGCTAGCACTTGCGCGCGGCGACACTCGCCCACACTTTCACAGACTTCCACCATTCGCAGGAGATTTTCTATGTGAACGCGTTTCGCTTCGGGAGATGCATTTCGTTCCACTGCAAGAAAAAATATAACTACTAGTAGTGAAAGCCCTCGCGACGTGATGTCATTTTCATAGAAACTTTGAACTTTCCGCCTGGAGAGGTACCTCCGCCTTACAGAAGATCGCAGCCAAATAACATTATTTGTTGCAAATAGTGTTGTGTTCCTGCGATGAGTAGGTTGCCAGAGCTCTTTTGGGGTGGGGGGTTCGGGGTCGGCAACGCGTGCGTGATGCCTCTGGTATTACAATCGCTTATAGGCTACGGTAACCGCTTACCGACAGGTGGGCCGTATGCTTGTTTGCCACCTCAGTTGTATAAAAAAAAAACTTTCGTTCCACCCCCTTAAGACTTTTACCCACTACAACGTATCATACTATGACCGTGCTATGAATGTATCAGACACGTAACGGACTCTGCCAGACACTACCGTGCCCACTAGAACGTATCATTATATTCTCGTCGTAAATATGCCGTCGGTTCGGTCATGGCACGTCAGTCGGTGACGGAACGTTCTAGTGGGCATTGTTTCATATTAATTTATAAAAATATATTTTTTGATGTTTTAATTTTTTAACAGAAAAATATTTTGTTTCTCTAACATTCCTTGTTTTTGTTGATAGAATAAGCTCCATTCGGGATAGTATACATACTATAAATCAACTTGTATACATTTATGTCTTTGGTACTCTTGTGGTTTTGTCCATGGGCAATAATAAAGACTCACTGTCCAGCAGCCTGCGGTATCTGCTGACGTCCGCGTACGAGTAGTAGAGCAGGCAGTGCGCCCGCTCGCCGTCGCGGCCGGCGCGGCCCGCCTCCTGGTAGTAGCCCTCCACAGACTTGGGCATGCTGTGGTGTATCACGTAGCGAACATCCGCCTTGTCTACGCCCATTCCGAACGCTATAGTCGCACATATCTGTGGGAAACATTCGTACATCATCATCACCATGCCCTGCACAGATCTGTGGGACACATTCGTACATCATCATCTTCCTACCCTGCACAGATCTATGGGACACATTCGTACATCATCATCTTCCTACCCTGCATAGATCTGTGGGACACATTCGTACATCATCATCTTCCTACCCTGCACAGATCTATGGGACACATTCGTACATCATCATCTTCCTACCCTGCACAGATCTGTAGGACACATTCGTACATCATCATCTTCCTACCCTGCACAGATCTATGGGACACATTCGTACATCATCATCTTCCTACCCTGCACAGATCTGTGGGACACATTCGTACATCATCATCTTCCTACCCTGCACAGATCTGTGGGACACATTCGTACAACATCATCACCATGCCCTGCACAGATCTGTGGGACACATTCGTACATCATCATCTTCCTACCCTGCACAGATCTATGGGACAAATTCGTACATCATCATCTTCCTGCCCTGCACAGATCTGTGGGACACATTCGTACATCATCATCTTCCTACCCTGCACAGATCTATGGGATACATTCGTACATCATCATCTTCCTGCCCTACACAGATCTGTGGGACACATTCGTACATCATCATCTTCCTACCCTGCACAGATCTATGGGATACATTCGTACATCATCATCTTCCTGCCCTGCACAGATCTGTGGGACACATTCGTACATCATCATCTTCCTACCCTGCACAGATCTATGGGACACATTCGTACATCATCATCTTCCTGCCCTGCACAGATCTGTGGGACACATTCGTACATCATCATCTTCCTACCCTGCACAGATCTATGGGATACATTCGTACATCATCATCTTCCTGCCCTACACAGATCTGTGGGACACATTCGTACATCATCATCTTCCTACCCTGCACAGATCTATGGGATACATTCGTACATCATCATCTTCCTGCCCTGCACAGATCTGTGGGACACATTCGTACATCATCATCTTCCTACCCTGCACATGGGACACATTCGTACATCATCATCTTCCTACCCTGCACAGATCTATGGGACACATTCGTACATCATCATCTTCCTACCCTGCACAGATCTGTGGGACACATTCGTACATCATCATCTTCCTACCCTGCACAGATCTATGGGACAAATTCGTACATCATCATCTTCCTGCCCTGCACAGATCTGTGGGACACATTCGTACATCATCATCTTCCTACCCTGCACAGATCTATGGGATACATTCGTACATCATCATCTTCCTGCCCTACACAGATCTGTGGGACACATTCGTACATCATCATCTTCCTACCCTGCACAGATCTATGGGATACATTCGTACATCATCATCTTCCTGCCCTACACAGATCTGTGGGACACATTCGTACATCATCATCTTCCTACCCTGCACAGATCTATGGGACACATTCGTACATCATCATCTTCCTGCCCTGCACAGATCTGTGGGACACATTCGTACATCATCATCTTCCTACCCTGCACAGATCTATGGGATACATTCGTACATCATCATCTTCCTGCCCTGCACAGATCTGTGGGACAAATTCGTACATCATCTTCCTGCCCTGCACAGATCTGTGGGATACATTCGTACATCATCATCATCCTGCCCTTATCCAAATCATGTGGGGTCGGCACATTTATTATCATTATTATTATTTATTATTATCTAACCTACAGGTGACTGAACACTGTACCAAACCAGAAGTTTCAAACCAGCGTAGTATGAGCAACGCGAGTGAAACCACGCGGGTACATCTATTAGTAAATAAGTTACCACTTTGAACTTGTCCGCGACCCAGCCAGATTGGATGGTCTCCCGTTTCTTATCGGCGAGTCCCGCGTGGTACGGCGCCGCGTTCACTCCCGCTTTACGTAAGTCGTCTGACAGACTCTCGCATTCTTTGCGGGACAGGCAGTAAACTATACCGGAATCCCTGAAAAAAGGCATTCATTGTTTTGTCACATAATATGCCGAAGCTCGATTGACCAATTAAATGATAGCGCGAATATATAATTTTAAGACACTGTATCGGAGTAGTACTGTATGTACGCTCATCTAAGTGCGACTACCCCGCAGCGGATCTATGAGGGAGGAGTTGGCCAACTCTATAAATGTAAACCGCCTTGATGTGGGTTTTTTCAGATCGTTTTAGCGGCGCAGTCTTCTGTTGCCACTATTGCTCTACCGATCTGCAGGTTGCTGCAGGATGTATAGTGTAGTTATTATTAATATGAGATCTCTATCGGGCTGACATAGTTAAAAATAAAAAATAGAAAAAAATAAGTGCGACTACTGATGTCCAGCGCTTCGGCATGAGCTCTGCCCTAGCACACGCTGAGTGGTGGCAGTTTTTATTACCATTAAATTGAATTTCATTTTATATTGTGTAAATAATTATTAGTAAATAATATGTTAAGTTTGATTGTGTTTATTGGTAGCAAAATTATATTCTATTCTACCTATAGTAAAGTCCGCTTTCTTAAAAAAGTTCTTTAAACTCGCCTTATAAACTTCTCCTTGATAATTTTGATGATATCCTGGTTAACACTTTTCGGTTTTTTCTCCAGAATAGTGTACACCAGATTAGGTCGATTGAAACTGCACAGGAACCATTTACACCTCGTGACCTGTACGAACAAATATCAGACATCTGCGAATTCCACCATCATCAACACACAAGGTGATGATGATGGTGGTGGTGATTCATAAAATGTATGCTATCTCGAAATGGGCTTATTCTAATCTTCTTTATTCTATTAATATTATTTATTCTAATAATCTTATTATATTTCAATGGGCAATAAAGTTTGTTCTACGACTTTTGGAAATTCGTAATTGTTCTATGAAAAATACTGCTAAAATCAGCTGTACTTGTTGTTGTGTAGGGGTGCAATAATAAATTCTATATGGGCCGTAGTATAAGAAAAATTCCATCTGTTTTTTATTCTATTGTTGCCTGAAATAAAGTTATTGTATTGTAATAAGAAAGGAATTCACGAATCTCCTTAGAGGGTGCTTGGGGGGGGGGGGTGTGGATTTACCTTGAGCTGATGCAAGATATCCATGCGCACGCGCGGCGTAGCGGTGGCAGTTAACGCCATGATGTTAGTGTCAGGGAAGCGCTCGCGCAGCATAAAAAGTCGCTTGTAGTCCGGACGGAAGTCGTGACCCCATTGCGAGACGCAGTGAGCCTCGTCTATTACGAATCTGGAAATAACATACCATTATTACAATCAATAGCTCTCAGAATAAGCAAGTTGAAGTGGCAGTGGGCAGGCCATATAGCTCGCAGAACCGATAACCGTTGGGAGTAAAGGTTCTCGAATGGCGACCACGAACCGGGCGACGCAGTGTTGGAAGGCCCCCGACCCGATGGACCGATGACATTGTAAAGGTTGCGGGAAGTCGGTGGATGGAAAGGGCTCAAGACCGTTCGTCGTGAAACTCTTTGGGGGAGGCCTATGTCCAGCAATGGACTTCTACAGGTTGTTGATGATGATGATTACAATCAACGACTTGGAAGCCCCAGCTTAAGAATAGGTACTATGCGAGGTTGGGCACAGCGAGATTTTCTCGCTCTAAATTGGAGCAGCCCGCCTGGAAGGTACCTCCGCCTTACAGAAGATCGCAGCCAAATAACATTATTTGTTTCTAATAGTGTTGTGTTCCTACGGTAAGGTTGCCAGAGCTCTTTAAGGGGAGGGGGGTTCGGGGTCTGCAACGCGTGCGTGATGCCTCTGGTATTGCAAGAATTCCTAAGCTAAGGTAACCAATTACCAACAGGTGTATGCCGTAGCTTGTTTGCCAACTTAGTTGTATGTAAAAAAATAGGCGCCTCCACAACTAACAACTCGTGGATATCGATCACAATCTTCTGTCGCGTTTCTGAGACTCTCAAAGATATGTTTATGTACCATTTCTATCTTTACACAGTTACAAGTTAGGAAGTTCTAATCCTAACTTTATGGCACCATTCACGTTTTCATAAACCGACAGGTTACCTAGAGATCTTCCCTCGTGAGTAAAGCATATCCAACATTGACTGGAACTTGGGTGAGTTGCTCACTTTCTCCGGCGTCACGTACAGCAGCTTTAACGGTGGCTCTCGCATCGATAGCTTGTGGTATATATCGTCCGTAGCAGCTAAAGATATATCGCCAGAGAGATGGGCCGCTGGGATCTACAAAAAACGGAAATGTGAGGTTTTAAAAAATACCTCGTCTACGGTTGTGAGATGGTGAACGAAGTCTGAGGTATGGTAGCCCTGAAAAAGGTTTAAGACCGTCGATGTAAGAATCAGTGTAGTGAAGGGATAAAAGTATGCCTCTAAGAGACTTCTTTCGTACACGTCTTCGAATTTTTAGGTTCCAGCTGGTTTCCTCACGATGTTTTCCTTCAACGTTTGAGAGCACTACATACTGTCTGTTTTCCGAATGGAAAATCCATTGGAATAGGACATCTATTGGACTATTTTAACGTATGTTATTAAAATTGAATTTTAATAACATGATGTGGTGTTTTGAATAAATAGTCGGTTGACTCAGTCATGCTGTGCTGTGTGTGTGCTTTGGAGTGAGACGGACGTCCCTAGGCACCTGACAGTTGCATAATAATGCGTTGTTTTATTATGAATGCCTATCCATTATGCCCTAGAACAACGAAACACAACACATACGTAAAAATAGTCTGGCCAAGTTTCGGTGCCAGCGTAAAATAAACAGAACTGACTGCAAAGTTGGGTCATTATTTATTTTTGTGAGTGCCTGTTGGGTTAATACTTGCATCAAGTGAAAGTAGTTTGTTCACTTGGTCCAAGATGAGTGACTTCAGTGGTGATATCACGATGGTTACTCCAGGAGTTAATATTGCTGGAAGCTGGTAACATAACGATTTTCCTGAAGAAAGAAAAGGAATTTAAAAACATTTAAAGAAGCTATCTTAGATAGAGCTGTAGAGGTTGACCATTACTTCCAAGCACCTAACTACCAAAGATAATATAGTAGAAATTGTTCGTTGCTCAATCATGCCGTAACGGCCCAACCGATTTCGTTGAAACTTGGAATACATAGAGTTCTTTAGAATAGCATATAGACTTTTTATTAGGTACCACGCGAGCAAAGCCGCGGGTCGAAGCTAGTAATTCATAAAGGTTGACACACCTCCTCCAGTCGGCATCAGAACAAAGCAATCGTTCCCAAGCAGCGTGGCGTTGATGACTTGCAGCTGATTCGGACGGAACGACTTGAGACCGAATTTCTCTTTGAACATCTCCATCATGAGCGATGAGTGAGGGTAGTCTTTGCCGTCGAACTCTCCTGAAAATACGAAAGGCTTCTTGTCATTTTCGGTCGCCATTTTGAGATCTATGAAAAAATCCTGTTGTAAACATCACACCTATTATATTATGATGATTATGCAGAAAGTTACATGTCTTGGTCCATTCATGGCGGTTTCTTTGTGATGTTTTCCTCTATAATTTTGGGCACAAAGTAATGCCTAATAATAGTACTTAGTAACTACTGTTTTTAACTGTCGGTTCACACTCTTACCCCTTTGGATCAGAAAGAAGTTGAAACAGATAAGACCTTTTAAACATCTTAAGTAAAAAGTTACCAAGAACAGATCATGGATAGATACCCTTGACGACCATCAGCAGATGTTCTATATAGAGTTATAGATAAACAAAATCAAAGACATAGGCAAAGCAAAATGAGGCTTTGTCAGCAGTGGATGCTCCATGACGATTATGATTAAAGGTATTTTACTAAATCGTACTAATATTATAAACGCGAAAGTTTGTAAGTATGGATGGATGTTTGTTACTCTTTCACGTAAAAACTACTTAATGGATTTTAATGAAACTTTACATTAATATAGCTTATACATCAGAATAACACATAGGCTACAATTTATTAAGATATTGTGTGAATTGTAACGCCACGCTAATATAAGATGCTCTAAATACTAATCCTGCGCAGACGAAGTCGCGGGCACCAGCTAGTCTACTATAAGTTTACTTACCCGTAATTCCATCATTCTGTGTGCCAGCGGCAAAGTCACCCATCCCCTCGTACTTAGCTTTCCCATCATTCTCAACCACCGATTGCTCCATCAAGTTAATCTCCTCAGAGTCTTTGCACGTCAGCGCTTCTATATCATCTTCAAAGTCCTCAATCCTATACTCCGGCCAACCATCATCATTTACTAGTATTTCTTTATTATTTATTACTTCAATACTGGAGCTGTTGGAAACAGAGTCAGCGAGATTCACAACACTTGTAGCTGGAAGGACATCTGTGTCATCAATATCTATTGGTATTATATTGTCATAGTCCTCTTCATCTGGCATGGTTTCTTTGACAATAGGAGAGACTATTGTACATGGCTTGTTGTAGTTCATAAGTGAGTGCTTACTTAGTTGCGGTGGTTGGAAATCTACCGAACTGTTTGGCATCGGGGCGCATTTTGGCGTGTCGTCCATTGTTATAGGCTTCAGTTTTTCCGTGGCATTCCTAATTCTTTCAGCAATATTTGATTGTATATCTCTTACAGGGGTAGTGATTTCTTCTGTAAGTCGTGACGGCTTTTTGAAAACGAATTTGCCTTTACTCTTATTTATATCGCAGTCTGACTGAACGCTTTCGTTTTTAGAATCATTGCAAGGCGATAGTGCATCGAATGATAGAGATTTCTTAGCCATTAAATCCGAATAAATAGTTTTACTTGGTCCTGCTTTGTTGTAGCTAGCGAAATCTGGTGTAGAGGTTGCGTTTGTGTGTAGATCTTTATTAGACTTTTTGCTAAAGACCTGGCTTTTTTCTAGATTAAAATCATCGAGATCGTCATCATAATTAGCCATTAAAGACTGACTCGCATTAGTGTTATTCGATTCATTGATTTCTTCGCGGGAATTCTCATTGCCTCTTACTTGAACGCTTATTCTATCTTTTGTATTAATCACAGATTTCAATTTACTTTTGTAATATTTGACTTTAGCATAGGTTTTCTTGTCGTAGCCGGGGAATTTATCTTTTATACAATTGGGGATTCTATCAAAAGCTTCAAACACTTTCTCAAGTAGTTCTATATACATTGTTTTGCATTGCTCTCTGTCTTGTGGTTCTATGCTGTCATCTTCCTAACAGAAACAATTTGGTGAATTATAAGGATATTTCCTTACAAACAGATAAGTATCAAAATCGGTTTGAAAAATATCATATTTAAATAATACCACCCACTTTCTCAGTTATTCAAAGTGAGAGCGAGAAGAGAGGGTAATCCCTCTCTTCAGACAGAACTCGACAGACAGAAATAGGTGAGAGGGTCTTGTTCACGTTGACACTGTACGTTGATCCACCACATCAGTTACTTCACCATCATAAGTCCTTTTTATGACTACCATACCTAAACCTGGTCATTGACCAAATGCAGGGTAAGCAAGAAAGACCCAGAGCAATTATTAATTATCCACTGGCTCTGGATTTTGTATAAATTGTACTTACCTCAACAATTTTCTTCACAGCTGGCTGTTTTGCCACATCAGACAAGAACCCTGTTATGGTATGATCTATCTTCAGTCTTCTCAGTGGATCCTTATCTTTCCTAGGGCTAGTTTCAGGAGTTTTGATACTTTTTCGTTTGTTTGGACTCTTATCTGCTTTTTCTTTGGATGGTGAAGGGGTGGCACTGATTCTGACTGATTTATTTGAAGTCACCGGTGATGATGATCGGTCTTTGCTGGCAAAAGCTGCTGGAAACTCCTGATTTTGGAAGTCATCCTATAAAATGATGGACAGAACAAATGTTAAATTTTTTCTGGGTCTGGATGTTGTTGTACCAGGGTATTCATAGTTTGTGATACCCACAAGTCACAATCCTAGTGTGGGTCATGACTAGGTAAGTGACATTGAGTGTTTATTATAACTTCTTATATTTTTAAAGGCATGTGAGATCATCCACTCATAAAAGGAATAAAACCCATTCAGCAGATCCCAAGAGTCCCAGAAGTGGGAACAATGTTGGCTGAATATTTATTACAGTAAAATGCTCTTAAACTTACCACATCCATGGCATCAAACAGATCGTCGCTCTGGTTTTCAATAGTGCTTTTTGTAAACCGTTCTGTTTGCTTGATAGTTTCCACATGACTGTTGGTGGGCTTGATACTCGACTGTGAGACACAGTTTGTTTTATTGAGACTTGGTAATAAGCTGGGTGATGCTTGTAATATATTTTCAGATGTAATGTTTTTCTGAAATTTAATAAAAAAAACTGAGTAGGTTGGTACAAATATGCAGAGTTTTTTTTCAGGGCTACTTAGGCGAAATCGGAAACCGTGAGAGTAATCGAAAAGTGACGTTAGGAGTTACGGGCTCGATTTTGAAAAAATAAGATCTGCATTTAAAAAAGTTGAAATTTATTTAGTTTTTCAGAAAATATAGGGTTTGGTTTTTTTTTTGCATTTTTGGGTTCTTTGTTTGTTAATAAATAAATAAATGTACGATAACTATGTGTCTAAAGTTGTTGGAAAACCTTAAAAATTAAAAGTTTATATAAATTCAACAATATTTATTTACAGAAGGTTATTGCAGTATTACAAATTTGCATTTGAAGGTTTTCCAACAACTTTATACACATTGTTATCATACATTTATTTATTTATTATCAAACATAGAACACAGAAACGTAAAAAAATACTCAATTTTTTTTTTGTGAATATTTAAATAAAAAAATATTTATTTAAATGCTGATCTTATTTTTTTTCAAAATCGAGCCCGTTACTCCTAAAATCACTTTTCAATAACTCTAACAGTTTCCGATTTCACCTAAGTGGCCCTGAAAAAAAACTTACCCTGTATACTACATAATTGGCTTCAGAAAGAGGTCTTACATTTTGAGATATTTCATTTACTGGGCTGCTTTTGAACGGAGGAGTCCCTGAAAACAAGTTGAAATTAATGTTTTTTTTTTGCAATAAGTATGTATTTATAAGTATAATAAGTATTTTAAAAATATGGAACTTCTCAAATAATCTCTCAAATATGACAATATTACATTTCATTTGGATGTTGAACTCACATGATGATGAAGTTGATGATTTGGATTTGAAGACAAATTTGGACTTTTTCTCGGAGGCCAGCTCAGTCTTGTCTTCACTGTAAAATAGTCATCAGCATAATATGTTACATTCAGTAACATTATGTAACTAGTACCAAAGATAATAGTAGAAAATTATAAATATAAAAAATAGGCTCATGACTTTTATCCCCAAGCATGGTAGACAACCTCTCAGATCTCCAGGCTATCAGATTCTTGATATCAAACGTGAGTAGACAGAGGCACGTCCAAACATTTTGGAGCATGCCATCTATTGCAGTAATGAGTATCTACTCCAATAGGTTGCAACTAGTTGCAAGCCCATCGCTGCTTATAAGATGGTATATAAAATATTATTTACTTATTTGTAGGAAAACCAACAGCGGTAATAGCTTATGGATAACTTAAGTGTAAACAGAAAGCCAATTATAGGTTTTCACATGTAGAAACAGTAATGTTAATATTTAACCTCTACACCAGATTTTGCTAGCTACAACAAAGATAATATTTATAATTATCTTAAAAACTTACTGGTTTCCTCACATAGCTTTAGTTCACCGTTTTAAGAACGTGTTACAGAGCACTAAAATTTTCGAAAAATTCAACCGGGTTTTAATCCACGAACTTCGGATCGAATGTTAGGGTACCTCCCACTAGGCCAACACGGCTTTACCTCGATTACTTGAGCCTCCGCTTATGTAAACTCCAAAATGTTGTACCCTGTGGCTTTAATAAACTTTGGAGAGCCAGCAGCCAGGTTTCTAAAGTAGTTGTTTTTATGGTTATTAAAAGTTTTAATGGTAGGTAAAACTCTGCTATTCTCTTTGGCCTGGTTGATGGATGATGGAGGTGGAAGTACGACGATTTGTGAAACCGAGTGACTTACTTGCAATTTTTCAGATCATCCTTGGTATTTCTTTTGATGAAATTTATCATCGAATATTGTTTGTTTTTCTGTGAAGCCATGGTCCTGAAAATTAATAATTCCGACACACATTTTCAAGGAAAAACATTGGACAAAATTCGCGGTATGAAAAGTTGTTTTGACTTTTGACGTTTTCTTTTTCTGTCTGTCAAGCTGTCACTAACAGCTGACTTGACTGATTTTTATTGATTGAGTGATTTATAAATTGACGTAGGGATGTTCCTGCATCCGTATGAATCCAATGAATCTAACGTCCTTCCTTACATACTACTATGCTACTCATACATAATACAATATAGTTTTCTAATTACATACTTATTATAAGTATGTAATTAGAACCATTATAATGATAAAATGATTAGTCCTTGAATTGAATACCATGTTATTTAGTCAAACTGTAGAAAGTATGAAGTCTCTCAAAAAATTAAACTGACATTCAATTGATATATAAGGTTACAGTTAAAAAAAATAAAGATAGCAATAAGTATGTAATGTATATCGATTTGCAAGTAAAAAAATAAGAGTCCTGCAATTTGATAGCTGTCGGACTCTTTCCACGCGTTGATTTTCTATGCTTTTTCTCGATTCAACATCTTTTGGTAGTACATATAAATTCCAGCCATCGGTCACGCTGCTGCTGCCGCTCCGTCCATCTACGCAGACCCCTCTAAGTTATAGCTGTTTCTCATGTTTACAAATGCAGCAAAGATTTCCGAGCCGAACTTTACTACCTTCTTAGGCATGTTTGTCTTTTGAACAGCACTATTTCTCACTCAGTTCACTCCGTAGACAGAGTATAACAGAGTGTTAACTCGGTCTACGTTTCACTCACATGTTTTTGAAAGGTGACTGTTGTGTTGTCTATTTTGACAATTGCTTGAGTTGACTGACTGACACTTGACTTGACAGTTCGTTTCATGGCCGAAAGTGTTCAATTTGTTTTGCGAATGAGATTTTTGAATTTCTAAAATGTCTCTGAGAAAAATACTATGTTTAGCGAAACCCATTTGCTGTAAAGTGTCCGGCCTGCAAACTACAAATTTCACCGTACAAAAAAACTGGTTATTGGCAGCAAATTTTTACTCCACCGGAAAATTAGGTTAGTACTAGATCCAGAAACCCAGGTTTAAATTAAACAAATTATGATACAGTAAATCTACCAGACCTAGTAGACTTGTCTACTACTAGCTTCTTGCTCCTCTCAGTACCTAATAGTAACACAATTAACATACAATTACTGTATGAAGTATGGTTTCCACAACAGCATGTTCATAGTCCATTATCATTAGTAAATTAGAGTGCCTTGCTCTTAGCAAAGAAGTCCATAAAAAAACTCAGGGTAAAGGGTAAAAAATACTCATTTGATTGCAGAAAAATAACTCAGCTCAGTAAAAGCTAAACAAAACTTCTTATGGTTTCCAGGCAGCAACAGCAGTCTCAAAGATGGCAAAGGGGAGAAGGTTGATATCCTCGGCCGGTTCTTCCCACAAGCTCCACTGAATGCGGACGACGCTCAAGCAAGCATCAAGAAGGAGCAGGAACGCTTCGAGAAAGAAAACAAGGAGAAGGCAGAGGAAAATGAGAAAAGTTGGAAAAGAATGAAATTGGGGTAATAAAACTGTTCTATGTTTTATTCAGTGAACAAGGCTCATACTGGAGAGAGTGATTTAATAAAATGAGGCTTAAGTTGGGAGCAGATGGCCTGAAATGATGATGATGATGTTTAATGCCTTTTCTATAATTGAATTTTCAACTGCATGTAAAACAAGCTGTTGTATCAGCTATGCTGCAAAAAGCCTGAATAACATTTCCAACAGTTAAACAGGCTGTAATAATACCTATGCCAAACGAATATAACTTAATGAACTTGCTAAAAATTAGAATAAAACCACTACATTCAAAATATTGCATGGGAGAGCCCTTGAAGACCTAATATAGCTCTGATTCAATACAAGGAAAGGAAACATAATAGAATCGCTACTGGGCTTTTTCTATGCATGCCGATTGAATGAGATTTTCCATCCATGCCAACAAATCAAACCAAACTTTAGCTCAATGCCCATACAGAGAGCTTGAAAGATTTCTGGCGGACTGGGTTGACGATTTTTGGAAAGGATGGTGCAAGGCCTCCGTCCAGTAGTGCACACTGCTAAAAATAAGTTATAAAAAAATCATATGGTTTTCAGATTCGCACTATTTGGCGCATCCATCACTATAATGGGAGGCTGCCTGGTGATAGAGATGGGCGCACCGCGGCGAGACGACGAAGGCCAACCCATTGAAGATGAGTTCTCACACCTGCCTACCGTTATGCAGTATCTGCGGCGCACTTGGAAGGAACTCACATTCTATGAGAAGGTACCTAACAAAGGAACTCCCATTCTATGGCCATACCTCCCGAGAACAGAACTCCAATTCTGTGTGTGGGTGGACATGTATCCTAAAAAAAGAACTCCAATTCTAAGTGGAGATGCAACCCAACAAAAGAACTGCCATTTTATGGACATGTATCCGATCAAAAGAACTTCCATCCTGTGGTCATACATCCCAACAGCTGAATTCCAATTCTGTGGGCAATTATGTATGAATGCAAAGGCTATTTTGCAATTTTCATTACACTGTAAAGTTCAACATCAAGATGAGAACCCAAAATATTCAAAGCAGGAGGATTCAATCTCAGATTTAATTTAAAATGAATCCATTCTAACACATCACTCTCTATTCCAGATGATAAAAGAGCCATCCCGTGAGAAGTTACTGCCCGATCCACTGCCCGCGCCATACCAGCCTACTTACACACTAGTCCTTGAGTTCACAGATGTCCTAGTTCACCCTGATTGGTCATACCAGACTGGATGGAGGTAGGTTGCTTTTTTAACGCCTAACAGTTACATTAAAGCCGTTTTGACCTACTGGGGTTACCCCAACTTTCGATCCGAAGTTTGTGGGCTGTAACTATAAGTTTTCTGTTCGAAATTTTTTTGCACAAACATGTGGAGAAGAAAGGAAACAAGTAAGTATAAGCAGTGATGGGCTTGCTATCTGTCACGTATGGGATACTCGCTCCTACGGCATGTACAGTCGCCTGCATTAAGATGGATCAGATGGATGAATGATGTCACTGTTCTAAAAATATAGGGTTAGGAAATAGAGGGGTTCGAAGCGAAGTTTGTATGATTTTTTTAAGTGTAAATATGGATTTACATATTTTTTATAACAAAGCGATCCACGGTTTTAGATGTGAAAAATTAATTGAAGATATACAACACTCACACCCACATCCTAGCACATGCTGAGTGGTGGCCATTGTGTTATGTTATGTCTGATTCTATTGGTAACAAAATAAACGTTTTTCTTTTCTATTCTAAGTTTGAGTTAGCACAAAAGTTGAAGGCCTCCTTTCTATAGTATACTTTGACTACACGCGAGTGATACCACGCGGGTACAGCTAGTTGATATAATTTTGAAAGCTGTATACACCTTAGTGAAAGCGACTTACCTGCTCCCTCCAATTTTTCCAGGTTCAAAAAGCGTCCTGGAGTGGATCAGTTCCTGCAATCAGTCTCCAACTCCAACTACGAGGTGGTGATCTTCACGACGGAGAACGCGTTCATGATCTGGCCGGTCATCGATAAGTTGGACCCGGAGAATAAGTTCATATCATATCGTCTCTTCAGGGACTCCACGCATTTCGTGGATGGAGCACATGTGAAGAATCTAGATGGACTCAATCGGGATCTTTCTAAGGTACGGTCTCCATCAGCTTCAAAGACTGCTTCTTTACAAGTCGCAAGTCCGGCCCCACATGGAGTACTGCTGTCACCTCTGGGCTGGAGCAACTGGGTACCAGCTTGGACCCTTTGACTCGGTTCAAAGACGCGCTATGAGAATTGTCGATGAGCCCAAGATAACAGGCAGTATTGAGCCCTTAACCCTAAGGAGGGACTTTGCCTCCTTATGTGTGTTCAACCGCCTGTATAACGGGTTGTGTTCTGAAGAATTGTTTGATATGATGCCTTCAGCTTCCTTTTATCATCGCACCTCTCGCCATAGGCAGGGGATCCATCCTCACACCCTGGAGCCGGGTTGGTCGCGTACCGTGCGGTTTCAGAGGAACTTCCTCCCGCGAACACTCAGGTTGTGGAATGATCTCCCTGCTGAGGTTTTCCCTAAGGACTACAGTATGGGGTTCTTCAAAAAGGGCGTTTTGAACTTTTTAAGGGGTCGGCAACGCGTGCGTGATGCCTCTGGTATTGCAAGCGTACATAGGCTACGGTAACCACTTACCAACAGGTGGGCCGTATGCTTGTTTGCTACAAGCTTCATGAAGTCCAGTGCTGGACATAGACCTCCCCAAAGAGTGCCACAACTAGAGGTCTTGAATCTTCTGCATCTGCAACTTCCCGCAACCTTCACAATGTCGTCGGTCCATCGTGGTCGCCACTTGAGAACCTTTATTCCCCAACGGTTTTCGGTACTGCGGGCTATATGTACTGCCCACTGCGACTTCGGCAGTCGGCCTTCGGCAGACTTGCTTATTCTGAGAGCTTAGTTCTTCTATGGATTTCTTAGGATTTTATCATAACTTTGAGTTTGTTTATGAAGCCAATAGTTAGTGACCAAGTCTCAGTGTCATTTTTTTTTACGCTAACATCCTTTTTATATTATACCTTCATATTAGTACGAGCCAAAGAAAAGATGGATGGACTGTGTGAAAGTGGATATGGTGAATAAAGGAGTGAGTGCTGAGATGACGACTGATAGAGGGAAATGGAAGAAGAATACATGTTGTGCCGACCCCACATGATGTGGGATAAGGGCAGAAAGATGAAGATGATGATATTAGTACTAGCCATTCAGTATTAAGATATGGCTGTCTCCTATTTCAGGTGATAGTGGTGGACTGGAACAAAGGAGCTACTAAGTTCCACCCCCAGAACTCCCTAATTCTCAAGAAGTGGAAGGGCGCTGATGACGACACTGCACTCTTGGATCTCGCCAATTTATTACAGAGTAAGCATATTGCAGAGTAACATTATATAACAGACAAGGATATCATATGAAGCCACTTTATAATGACAGTTTTATGAATAAGGCCCTAACAGGTTATGCCCGACACCTTTCAGGTCAAACTCGACCTTATTTACTTTAAGATATGGCTGAAATCACAAAATCTCACCGACATCGCAAGAAGCGCCTCGGGCGCTGTTTCGATGCGCGCGATTTTGTGTTTTAGCATGTAAGGAATCATCAACCCTATTAATGATTACCTATTGCGGGGAAGCGGGGCGAGAGATTCCTATGACTGCATTTTGAGGTAGGAGTCGTTAAAGAAAGGAGCACTGAATGCGTGCGCTTGACGTGAACACGCTCGCAGCGGTTGTAATAAATGAACTGCCTCTTCACGCACACACGCACACCACGCAGGCCTAATTTTGTAATTTGATACATTACAGCCGCTGCGTGCACGCTCGCGTCGCGCGCACGCATCTGGTGTGTTCCGGTCTTTAACTACTTTTGTAGCCGGGAGGCCGACACTCCGAAGCATACATTAATACCAATAGCGGTCCATACATTTGGTCACCGAAGCGCAAACGAGCCACCCGCCGCTGAGACAAATGGCCAATGGACTATACTTTTCATACGAAGCGTGTAGCCGGTGGCGACCACACGCTTCGTATGTCGAGTCCATACAAAATATACTAAAAGTATAGTCCGCAGCTTTTAGCGTGGCTGTCGCGAGTGGCTCGTGTGCGGGCATCAGCCCAGGCTGATGCCTTAGCTGATCTCAATGACCAAGACTTGTATTGATGAATAAATTGGCCCACAGCGATAGCAATGTCGGACGTGGCAGACGTGCGCGAAGTACTAACCTACTACGGCCAGTTCGATGACCCCATCGCCGCCTTCAGAGAGAACCAGCGCCGCCTCATGGAGCAGATGGAGGAGAAGGAACGCGAGCCGAAGACCTACGACCAGCCAATCGCCCGGAACTGGATCCGTAGCTTTACTAAGCGCAGTTAGACGAGAGTTGTTCGTTTTTAGTAAAAGATGGCGTTGTTAGAACGTTTGGATGATTGCGAAAGGTTTTAGGAGCACGGGTTCTTGCACAACGGCTTTTCCGGTCCCGATCGGTACGGGTGAAGCTGCATAGAGAAACAGGTAATTCTGTCTATAGTTTGTTACCATCATGGCCTCCAGTTCGACAGACGACGTATTCTTTCTTCACGAAAGTTAAAATTAAAAAGAGAAAAGTTGGTAAAAGAGAAAAGTTGGTAATTATTTCTTAAAATAGTGAAAGAAAGAATATTAATCATACCTAATTAAATTTACTTTAGTAAGACAAACGTTGATGAAATCATGTTTTACGACTGGTATCCAAGATGGCAGCACATGAAAACACTGTTCGAGTGATAGTAGAGCTATTATGTATAATTTTTATAGTGTGTTATCGTGAAATTTTATAATAGTTTGGAATCCATTATAAAAACAAAATCAATTAAATAATTAGGTACTGAAAATTGGGACGACAAAATCAAAAAAATCCGCTCTACTATGAAATGTTACAACTAGAATCAACGCCACCGCCTTTGAAGCTCGCAGGTCGCTGATGAGTCGTCTCGAACCGCGGGAGGGTCGGACATTGGTTGCATAATCGTACTAATTCGGAAATACGCAAATTGACGAGGCTTCTGAATTAAATCGTATTACTCTCAGTAGGTAGGTACATATGAATAGTACCCCGCCTAAATTAATAGTATACTAGCCCGCACCGATCGGTATGCAAGCACCCTACCGAAGCGCATTCCCGGCCTGTTTTATGGCTTTATACTCTCTTGCTGAGGTGTTGGCAACTTTATCCTGCACTAAGAATCTGGATCAGCATTACCTAGGCATTATAACTTGTTAACCAGAGATTTTACCTTCAATAATTATTATGTTAATTTCATCAAAGGTACTATACTAGTTTAAACAGTTTTCAGACCATCTTAGAGCTCACCATTGACTTAGAATTATCAAACTCGTTTTCATATGAATTGTAAATATCAAGCACATATTTCAAAGACTGGCAATTTTTATTTAAAAGGCTAGATTTATACTTTTGATGCAATATGGTTGTTTTATTGTCGAAAATTAATTTGTTTGAAGGAACTAGGAACCTGCTGTCAATAGAATTGTAACCCTTGTAAACTGTACTTATTGTTAAATTTAAAATTGCAGTTTATATCCATGAGTATTTGTTATGTATAAATGTTTGTATGATAGATATTGTGTTGTGAGTGGTTATGAAACCTCAGTCAAATAGATAGTAAATACAGTTGTTTACATGTCTTTAATTTCTCTAGAATTCGTCATCCGAGAGCTCCATATTTATGTTCGCGGCGTCAATGTCTCTGTATACGGGTTCCGTTGTGGAAATTTGTTGTAATGATATTTCTTCAGCATCATCTGCGTCTTTCCATGCTTCTAGAAAAGCCGCGTCCACTTCTCCGTTTTCAAAGGTCTCAAATATTTCTTGTTCATTAAAATTTTGTCTTCTTTTGATGTAGGTCTGATAGCCCAACTCGTAGGAGTCGGGAATCCTTTTGAGGCTGTTCCAAACTTTACTGAGGTCAAAGATATGAGTTGCTTTGAAGGGTTTGGTCTCCCACTTTAGTTTTGTAGTCCAATCATAAAGCTGCTCAACTCCATCATCCTCAACATAAGCGCTCATGTGTTGTGGGTACAAGGAGTAGCATGAAATGTCTCCCAAAGAGTTTTGAAGCAGGATCCTAGGACTCTGCTCTCCTTGCACGACTGATAGCCCGGTCACCGCCATCATTAATCTGTCTATTACGGGTTCATACAGGTTGCAGCAGAGTCCTTTCCTCTGAGCTTGGTTATAAGCGTCCAGAAGGTCAGGCGGCCGGTAAGGCATACTGACACTATTCAGCTCTTTATACCTTGTTAGTATGTCGTTGTAGTTACTTATGAAACACATATCTGGCGCCCAGTGGCTGGCCAAACATATAAAATCTTTATTATAATCTAAGTTTCCGATTTCTATCTGTGTCATTTTACTTCTCATTCCATGTGTCCATCTCATTATGGCCTTTGGCTTGGTTGTGGAGGTGTAACGCATGTCCATTAGAAATAGATGATGTGTTGTCCCGAGATACAGCTGAGGTTTCCCTTGACAGTATTTTGTAGCTAGGTTCGTGTTGCACATTACGAGGTCTGCCTGATATTTGAGAGATTTCCATCGCTGGACAGGCTCGTTGGTTCTTTTATCGTAGAAGGTCAATGCATTTTCAGTGACATGCAAGTAATATTCCCTCTCTGAGCCGATGACTTTGTTCCAGTTGTCAGTGAGGCTGAGAAACTTTCCCTTTAATTTGATGATACGACAGGTCATTCTGTCTAAATTCACTATTGTCAGCATGTAGTCAAGAGATGTGATATAAAGTATGTTCTTGTGATATTCATCGAAACTTATGCCAGTGTATGGAAGTTCCGATTCAATTTCCTTCACTTTCTCCAATTCAATACCTTCTTCCGTCTCAGTCATCCTTAAGATAAATATTTTGTTCCTTGTTCTCAGTGCTATGTAGTTCAGTTGTTGAAGAGTTTCAAAAATATTTACACTCTCTTCACATTTAAAACTCTTTGTGTTTTTGTGGTCAACTCTCATTGTATCTTTGAAAAGTTGTGACACATCTGCAAAGCAAAACAATGATTAGAATAAATACACCTTAAATTGATGACCATGTTGGCCTACTGGGAGGCTCCCTTACTTTCGACCCGAAAGTGGTGGGTTAGAACCGCTCGAGCATCAATGAGTTTTTCTGTCTGAAAAAATTTAAGTGCATATTAACATGTATTAAACGATGAAGGAAAACATCGTGAGGAAACCAAGCTTTCTTAAAGGGGCGGCGATGCGCTTGCGACCTGTCACCTATGGACTGTGGGCATGTGCAAAATGTTCGGACATGCTGCTGACTACCCCCTTTGATCTCCTGGAGATCTGAGAGGATTTCTGCCATTCTTATAGTTAGGGATAAAAGTTGTGAGACAATTTAATTATAATTTTGGATTGATACAATTTTTTTGTTCGACCTCTTTGGTTGCAACTCACATAATAATATGATAAAATTATTAATATTAGAATAGTACAACTCACACAAGCAGTTCAAGTTGCTTTGAATTATGTAATCTGATCCATTTATGCTTGTAGTTTGCATGTTTCCCTGGCCAGAATAGTACCAGTTGTGTTTCCCATCAAAGAAAGTGTCAGGGTTGCTTTCTAGGTGGGCTGCAAAGTCAACATAGTACTTTGGGCAGTAAAGAACATTGTCATCCATCCATCGAAAGGGCTTCACTTTTTTTGGTTTCCTTTGGTTCACTGTTGATAAAAAAAATAAGAAAGATAGATAGATTGATAACACTTTATTGATCACCACACGGAAATAATACACGAGATCACAATTACAAATTTACGCGGCAATACAATGGGCGGCCTTATCGCTAAGAGCGATCGCTGCCAGGCAACCTTTGATGCTTAGTAAGCATCAAATTCTTAAAGTTTGGTGGAACTTTTTATTCACTTACAGCACACTGTAGTGCCTCGGACATGCTTATATTGATTAGAATTGCCCAGCACCTATATCATCTCCTCATTCTAGTCGGCCTTATCCACAGAAAAGAAATTATCAATAATGTGTGAAGTGAAGAGCTGGGTTTCCTTGGTCAACTCAGAAGAGGAAGTTGGTGGATGGAGAAGGCTCAAGATTGTGATATTCTTTGGGGGAAACCTTTATCCCTGTATTTCTAACTAGCTTCTTCTTGCTCGCATGTACATAAAAAGAAGCCTATATGCTATTCTAGGTAAAGATTATTATGTTAATTATGTGAAGATATTTTATCTTTATCTATCCCAAGACAAAATCAGTTCAAAGAGGATCTACAAAAATAACTTACTAAGTGACTTGAAAATTGAAGTTTGTTTGTTCCATTTACGTTTTGCATGCAGTAGTGTAGTAACAGGATCTTCTTCTCCGATGTGTCTGGGTTCAGTTATTATTCGAGGCAGCATACTCTTATGTGTCAAGTTCTCAAAATACCCTGATGGTAAACCTCCATCCCAGTCGTCGTTATACGCATTTAGAGGTTGGCCTGGTACATTAAAATGCTCAAAAATATCATCTAGATCGCCCTTGCGTTGCTGTCTGGTGTGACAGCTAACATATTTAAAAACCTTTATCAATAGTCTTCTAGATTCCAGGAAAGATATAATTTTTGCAACAGGCGCTGTGTTGTCGAGTGATTCAGCGATGCCATCAGCTCGTCTTACCTGAAATTAGTTTATAATCAGGAAACCACTGGTAAACCCATAAGCACTACTTTACAAAAGCTAACCTTTTTCTTAGTTTTACTTTCACTCTCCATTTTTTAAGCTAATCGTGAGCTTTCTCCAAAAATAAATAATATTTTTCTAAACAAACAACCGTCCCACAACTCAGACAGGACAGGCAGGTAGGTCAGGCCACAGAACACTATTACTCCCGAGTGGGTCAGGCAGACTAAACTAAAAGTTAGTTACTCTATGGCAGTGCTGCCAGCCGGGTATTGTCAAAAGTTACCTGAAATGCATAAGAAAAGTAACCTTTTAGTGTGAAAAGTAACCTTTCATTTTTTTTTCCAGTAGTAGGATTAAAAATTTACACATAGAATATGTTGGTTATATTAGCATACAGATATATGAAAGATTTAGCAATGTTTTCCATTTGAATTTGCAATTTAACAACCAAATTAAAAATAAGTAACCTTTCGAGTCATAGACGTAACCTGAAGGGGTTACAAATCACCTAAAAGGTTACAAAAGTAACTTCCCAGGTATTACCTTGCTGGTAAATTCTGGTTAAGATCGAAATCTCTTGATAATTATGTTTCTGTTGAGTTATTAGAACAACTTAGTGAAAAGAGACGTTTCATCAATATATGGAGCCTGGGCCTGCACTGTGTACACTACTCTAAAATATGGCTAAGCAATAAAGTAAACGTATTTAATTGATTATTTTATATAAATTGACTTCGTTCTAAGGTACATTAAGATTTTCTTCGACAAAGAGAGCAACACACAGTGCTACAAAAATATGGCGGATGGACGTGCGTGAAATGTCATTTTGACAACCTACATTTATCTGACAAAACAAAAACATCAAATCAAACAATATGACATGAAAAATATGTCAATGTCATGTCAAACGCCAATTATGAACCAAAATGGCGGCCTTCAAATAGTGTTCACATAGTAAAAAACTTACCAGAAGAACTATTCTTGTACCAACGCATTTGTCTTAAAATTAATGAAATTGTATTTTTCTTGTATACTCCAATTTTTTCCTAATTTTTCTATGTAGTGTACATGGAGCAGGCCCAGAATAAAATGGCTCCTTTCTCATTTTATTGATGGGAGAAGAAAGAAATTGCCCATGCTGATTTCCCTTTAGAAGGATTTCAAAGGTATTCAATCTTCAGAAAAATTACAATTTTTTCGTGGATTTCTAGATTTCTACATCAGTTCTAATATTCTTAGATATATCCCAATATTCTTAGATATTAGAACTGATGTAAAGCGAGTTAATATATCCAAAAGATCGATTCACCGGAATTTGGTACAAAACAATACAATGTGAACCTCCTAATTACCCATGGTTTGCCAAGACTATTTTGAAACGGAAGATTATTCTGGACATATTCTGTCAAACAAATTTAGATTTTTAATGGGAATTTCGGATTCCCCCAATTGCCCGGCATGTGACGTTCAAGAGGATGTACATCATGATTGTATTGACGGAGTGTGTTCGGAACGAGGTGCAGCAGCTTGATATGAAATGTGTTTATAAATGGATTGATTTTAATCTAGGTAGTTATAATAGTGTCTTGGCTTCGCCACTGTCCGAGGAGGCGAAAGTGCTGGTGAAGCTTTATTCACGAGTTGCCTAAGTAATTAAATGTGACTTCGCCAGCATTATTGTTTCTGATAGTGGCGAAGCCAAGAAGACAGTAATATTGTTTAGTGGCCTTACGGGAGTGACATAGTCACTATGTGACAAAACCCCCAAATTAAGAAAATAACGATTTTAAAACGGTCCACGACGACGCGACGACGTGGACGGCGAGACGTAAAAGATGACCCTCCAGAAAGGAAGGACAATCAATCATCAATCGGGTCATCAGCAACTCTTGTGTAGAGCTGTGGGTAAGGGCCTCCAGCTGGCGCTATTTACCCTAGCTTCTTCGCTGGAAGCTAAGACTTCCAGGTCACGGGGATTTCACAGAATCCACCTAGTATGAGGTGGTCCATCTGTGGGTGTTGAGTTGGACTGCGTTCCACAACATCTCTTCTACGCGGAGTCCGGTGCACCCAAGATTTCTCGGGGCAATGGTCGCCAAGTTCTTCGGACGTTAGAAGCTAATATCAAAATTATTAGCCTTATGCTTATTGTCCAGCTATTTGAATGAAAACCTTCCATGTCAAGCGTCAAGGTAAATAACTTCATTTACCTTGACGCTTGACATGGAAGGTTTTCTTGAATACGAACTACAAAATGGCGTTCGTTTTGCTAACAAACTGCAGATTGTGTATATTGGGAGAAATACAGTTGTAATCGATAAGACTTGATTACTACCCTAAAAGAATAGTTTATGCACAATCCGTTGATCTGTCATAGTTTGGGAAATAAGCTACGGCTAACGATGATTCAAGTGAAAATACTTGTACCGGAAGAGATCACTTACTTCCGGTCCGCAATGACAAAACGAATTATCGCGATATCTTCGTTTCTACTGAACCAAAATTGATGACAAATGGTAGATAGACATGACAAATTAGGCACTAAATGATGGCATACTTAGTTTAATCAAATGTGCAGCGGTTTACCCGGGACAGAATTGTTTCTGCTGCGTTGACGTCAAGCCAGCAGGAAACTGTTAATTCGCAAAATATCTTAAACTACAGCGGTACAAATTATGACAAATAGGTACAAATAAATGACAAATTCATCACTAAATGATAGCATGGTCAGAAGTCCAGAAGCTCCCGTCTAATGTCGGTGTTACTGCTGCCCTGACGTACACACCTACAGTAATTAATCTAGCTGTCATGTCAGATGTTTGTCTGATTTTGTGACACTATTTTTTTTTTTGAAGTGTCAATTGTAGTCATCCAGTTCACCCACCACAGTCACGTATCTTTCTAGTCTGTGCAGGCTGTCGCCTTGGTCGCATTGTTTGTTGTGTTGGTTTCAATAAAATATTTAAGTACAACATATAGTAATTTGTACAACATTATCAACATTGTTGATTAAAAAGAAACATACAATGGCGGTATTTAAAAATGCCTCCCTAAAATTGGACTCACCACGAAGCGTATTTTACCCAGGACAAGTTATAACAGGCAGCTTGGAAATCGAGTTTGAAACGCCGCTCACGCTCTCAGGTAAGAAAATACTCCTCTTTTTACACGAAAGCAGCAATAGCAAGCCTTGCTTAGGGCAGGAACCCAGATTTTAGGGTGCTTTTGACTGCGGAAGTCGGCATAAATATATTTTAAAAAGTTGAAACTTTTGGCCTATAAATTATATACAGCTTCAAGGTCAAACGATGGGAGACTGAGGGTCATAAAATGTAAATCACATTGTTAGTTTGCACAAAAATAGTACTAACCTGCTATAAAGAGGCATGTTTTTAGAAAATCCAAGCAGTAGGTACTACTATGTTATAAAAAAAAAGTACTTGTGAAATCCATGTTTTCAGCTATGTATTGCAGTGCAACCCACAATATGATTAAAAACCCATTGAAAAAACTCTTTGTAAAAATCAGCTGTTTTGGGGTCAAATCTGTACATTATCATTGAATCAGCGGTATTAGGTAGCAATCCTTAGGTAGCCTTTTGACTTTGACCGACTGTCATAGGCCCTTTTCAGGGCCACCAAGTTGGTGAAAAATCTGTGTTTTGGAAGGATTAAAGTGCAACTCTTAGAAGCTCCTTTAGTGCACATGTAGCATGTCTTCCGATATTAAGGTTCTAGGACATGCCAGTTTCCTCAAATTGTTTTCCTTGTAAAACATTTTTCCCTCTAACATTTATTATACACGTAAAATCAATCTGTTTCCTGTTTAATGAATGAACATTCATTTCCTCCATCATTGCTATCATTTCAGCTGTATACCGTCCACTGCTGTCATTAAAAAGGCTGGTTCCTCAATGGTAGTTAATTATAACGATTGTTGCAGTGATCTATGTAAAGTTCCTGGGTGAGGCTACTGTGAATTGGACAGAACAAGAGAGTGAAGAGGTCAATGGCCGAAAAAGATATAAAAAGATTGAATACAAGGGCAGAGAAGAATACTTTAAGGGTTCACAACTGCTGGCTGGTGCTTATGGTAATTATTATATCTTTTTTGAACAATTTCAACTATTGTGGCAAACAAGCATACGAACCAGCTGTTGGTAAGGGGTTACCGTAGCCTATGAACGCTTGCAATGCCAGAGGCATCACGCACGCGTTGCCGACCCGAATTTGGTATTATCCCTGCAGTCAAAGAGTTCAATGACATTGCTGCAAAAAAGGCATTCCCACATTCTGTAATATTGCAATTTGAGTTAGTTGCCATGTTTTTTTTTGCTTAGAAAATCAGTTAATCATCACACTTGATTCAAATACCAAAGTACTTCTTTATGAGCCAAACCTTTTAACTAATGTCTCGTGTAAATATGACTGATAACTTTGTTATCATTGTAATTGTAAACAATCATATTTGTTTTTAACAAAAATTTGAAATTGAACAATATTGATTCTTATTGCAATTGAAATAAAGTTTATGATTACAACATTTGACACAAAGTCCAAATAATCTGCCCAATCCACTGATAGACAGATGAAATACATATTTCAGAATTGTTGTTAAGCAGAATTTGCTCGTAAATTTTGGCAAACATTTGAAATGAAATCAGATTTGGATGCCATTCATCAAGAAATGAAGTTCAGAAGAGATTTGGTAAAAATTAAAAAAATAATATAGGCTACGATTTTTATCCCCAAGAATGATAGGATCCTCTCAGATCTACAGGCAAACAGATCCTTGAAGATGTCTAGTTAGAGGCACGTCCGAACACATGCCCACATTTTGCAGTAGTGAGTATTCACTACTGCAAAATATGGTTATTATTGACAGGTTGCAACCCCATCGCCGCTTTAAGAATACGTACTGTATACTTACTAAATAAATATATATTCCGGACATATTCACACGATCAACTGATCCCAAACTAGGCAAAGCCTGTACTATGGGTACCAGAGACGAATATATATTTTTATAATAGATAAATACTTAACACCCAGACACAGAGCAAACATCTGTGTTTATCACACAAATGTTTGTCCAGTGCGGGGATTGAACCCGCGACCTCTAGCGCAGAAGGCAGAGTTACTACTAACTGAGCTATGAGGCCAAGAATCGGTGACACGACAGTCGGCAACTTAAAATTTGCGTTCTTTTCAGGCGGATTCATGAACATGAACCCTGGAAAATACACATATGCGTTCGAATACCGGTTACCCCGTGGCATACCATCAAACTTCACCGGCGACCGGGGGGGTGTTGTTTACTCTGTGATCGGCCGCGTTGAGTTCCAGGGTCAGTCCTTGTTCAAGGATGAAATGATCAAGTACTTTGATGTCGTCGCGCCATTCGATCTGAACAAGGCGAACGAACGCGTCAAGGTAATATCCTATTGTGTGCGGTTTAAGTTGTCGAGGAGAATTAGAAGGCATGTCATGAGGAGGGTTGAAAGTCATGTAACGAGTAGAGTGTTAGGTATGAATGTGGATGGATATAAGACTAGAGGAAGGCCGAAGAAAAGATGGATGGAGATGACATGATTAAGAAAGAAGTGAGTGCGGAGATGACCGCTAACAGAAGAGAGTGGAAGAAGAAAACATGTTGTGCCGACCCCATATAATGTGGGACAAGGGCAGTAAGAAGAAGAAGTTTAGATAAGCCTCTGACTACCACCTTATCTTCCCACTAGCTTACGCCCGCGGCTTCACTTGTGTGGTACCTTTATAAAAATTAGCTTAAATGCTATTCTAGGTAATCTACTACAAGTTTCATAGAAATCGGTTGAGCCATGACGGCGTGATTGAATCACATCTTAGCAAACTTTCGCATTTATAATATTAGTAGGATAGGATAGTGGAATTAATCGGATAGCTTCAAGCCTAAAGCTACGTTCAATTATTAAGAGCAACGGATGAGATCATCCTTAGATTAAACTAATTACTAAAGTATGCGTTTGTAAACACTACAAATGAAGCGAGGCTATTTTACAAGCGTAGGTACATACCTAGGTACAGATCTTTCATTCTAAAAATGCACGCCCCTCTAATTTTTACCCATACATTCGAAACATGTGTATCTACCTACCTATAGTCGCAATACTCGTAAAATCGCTGCACCCACACAACTAAAGAGTTGCAATCAATTTTCCTTTCACACATTAAAATAATAACTTTAATTCTTTCACCGATGGTCATAGGCCCTTTTCAGGGCCACCATGCCTCACCCTGGTCACTGACCTAATACAGACTGACCAAGAAAACATCTGTGACATGACAAGCAAGCAAGCAAGCAATAATTACCTACATTTAGTAGAGGGGCGTGCATTTTTTGACTGAAAGATCTCTACTTTACTCGAAAACATGAGAGGATTTCCTGAACGTAGAACTTGCCTCATACCATCAACTTTGCGATTTTGTTTAGGCGCTGACGTAAGTTGTAAGTCTCGAAGATTTATGGTTCACATTCGTGTAAAATAGTGCTGACACGCTCGCATTTGAATGATAATAAGATGTGTAAAATTGCATTATTACGAGACAAAGTGATATTTGCGGCCAATATCATGCAATGAACTACGTGAGCGACCGCATAATATAAGTTTGTCACTTCCTACACTTGGATTTTTGATTTTCTGACCAATCCTCACCCTCAGGAGCCGATAGAGATGGAATTCGAGGAGGTATACGGCTGCGGCTGCTTCTGCAGCTCCAACCCTGTGAGCATCCGCGTGCGTCTGCCGTACTCCGCCTACTGCCCCGGACAGGCCATCCCCGTTGCCGTGGCCGTTGAAAACAACAGCAGTGTGGAGATTAGCAGCATGATCTTTGAGTTGCTAACGGTAACTATCCTTTCATCATCATCATCAGCCTGTAGAAGTCCACTGGACATAGGCCTCCCCCAAAGAGTTTCATGACGAACGGTCTTGAGCCTCTTCCATCCACGGACTTCCCGCAACTTTCACTATGTCGGCGGTCCATAGGGTGGGGGGCCGTCCAGCACCCTGTCTCTGTCTCGAATGGCGACCACGAACCGGGTTTCGAGAACCTTTACTCCTCAAACAGTTGTCGGTTCTATATGGCCTGCCCACTGCCACTTTACGACCAAGTCTCAGTGCCATATGTAGGTCATCACTGGGAACACTCATTAAAACTAACAGTGCATCAAAACTAACAGTGCATCAAAACTAACAGTTCATCAAAACTAACAGTGCATCAAAACTAACAGTTCATCAAAACTAACAGTGCATCAAAACTAACAGTTCATCAAAACTATTTCGCCCCTAGCGGGAGAGGTACCGCACCCAGCGCCCCGTGGCGGAGTACGTACCCCCTGAGGAGGTGGTCGCCACCGTGAAGAAGGGCTCCATCATGAGCGGCAACACGCGCAGCTTCACCGTGGACCTTCTGGTACCGGACCTCATAGCGCCCAACCTTGAGGACTGCTCGGTTATTGATGTCGGGTACTTCTTTAGGGTAAGCCACCACTGTTCCTTATAATCGCTCTAGGCTAGGATGTACCTACTATAAATAAATATTCCGGACATTATCACACTCGGTCAACTGATCCCAAACTACGCATAGCCTGTACTATGGGTACCAGAGACTGATATACATAATAGATTTATATTTAACACCCAGACACAGAACAAACATCTGTGTTAGTCACAAATGTTTGTCCAGTGCGGGGATCGAACCCGCGACCTCTAGCGCAGAAGGCAGAGTTACTACCAACTGAGCTATGAGGCCAGTCACTGAGCTATGAGGTCAGTCAGTCAATATATCAAAAACTGTCTTACCACTTTTGAAACTATATCGCTTGCGCACGGCTAAGTAAGCCTGTCCAGCCCAGTCCAGTGTTGGCCCATTGGTCAGTATATTGTTTGGTAGTATATTATCCTTGGTTTTACCTACTCAATAAAGGTAATCTAATTGCATCCAAGTTTCATGAAATACCGTTCAGCCGCTACGGTGCTGTAACTAAAAAAACCACACCTTAATTTATCTATTTATAATACTAATAACTGAATACTAATACTAATGAAATACTATTTATAATCGTGATAACTTTACAAACAGACAGATCTACCTTCGCACTAATAATATTAGTGTGATATCATTAGGATTTCAATGTTTTTATATAAAAATTGATATCCATTACAGATAACAATAAAACTATCCGGATGCAACGATGACCTTCAAGACGAGGCGGAAATCTGCCTCGGTCTGATCCCACTCCATGAGACAGTGGAGGGGACATACATCCACCCAATGGCGCACAGCCTGCCCGTAGGCCCCGCCCCCGAGGAGGCGGTGCTGGCGCCCGGCCACGCCCACACACAGCAGGCCAGCCCGGGGCACACTGGGTATCCTACTGTGCCGGAGGGAACCTCTTATTATGTGCAAGTTAATCAGCATGTATGTATTCCTACTTATAATTCTGTATCGCATCATCAGCCTGCGGAAGTCCACTACTGAAATAGGCCTTCCCTTGAGTACTACGATGAACGGTCTGAGCCTTCTGAGGTCCACGCCAGCGATTCCGCGGGTGCAAGCTAGTTTAGTTATAAAGATGACATGAAATGACCAAAAAAAGCTTATTCTTAAAGCTCATTAAAAATGCAAAAAGAAACATTTTTTCGCAAATATTTTCAATTATTTTTTATAGAATAATCCCCTTTACGGTTATCCTTAATCCATTTAGTTACGAAACACTTTTACGTATTAGTTTCACAATGATGGGATTGTATCAGCTCAATGTAAAGTTCTCAATAATAAGCCTCTAATTATCTCTTTCAGGTAACCTCCACCGATCCATCGCAGAACTACCAGATGGGCTTCAAAGTGTCCTACCCCCCCGGCAGCGAGGTTCCCCCCTTCAACCAACAGTTCGGGCAGCTCAACGGCCAGCAATGGCCAGCACCTTTCGAAGCAGACATGAGCTTACAAATGAACAACCTCATGAATAATCGGAACTTCGGGACTCCGAACCTGGCTCCGAATAACAGCTTCGTGCCTCGTGGCAGGTCTCCGGTGCCGTCTGCGCCACCTATGTGATATATTGTCGTTTGGTGTTCAGCGGCGATGAGCCTGCAACCTGTCATGTATGGAGTGAACAGTGCCATATCATCATCAGCCTGAGGAACAGGCCTCCCCCAAACAGTGCCGCGACGAACGGTCTTGAGCCTTCTCCTTTCACCGACTCCCTGTGCCCTAAGAATAATTTAGTTCCGTCAATTTTCGCACGGACTCATGGAAGATATAAATGTGTTGCCAGTGATGACTTATGGCACTGAAACTTGGTCGTTAACTATAGGCCTCATATACAAGCTCAAAGTCGCGCAACGGGCTATGGAGAGAGCTATGCTTGGAGTTTCACTACGTGATAAGATCCGAAATGAGGAAATCCGTAGAAGAACTAAGGTCATCGACATAGCTCTCTGAATTAGCAAGTTGAAGTGGCAGTGGGCAGGCCATATAGCTCGCAGAACCGACAACCGTTGGGGAGTAAAGGTTCTCGAATGGCGACCACGAACCGGGCGACGCAGTGTTGGAAGGCCCCCCACCCGATGGACCGACGACATTGTGAAGGTTGCGGGAAGTCGGTGGATGGAGAAGGCTCAAGACCGTTCGTCATGGAACTCTTTGGGGGAGGCCTATGTCCAGCAGTGGACTTCTACAGGCTGATGATGATGATGATGAAATGTTTACAAATGTATTTACTTCATCAGGCAACTAAGTATGTGTGATGTACTGTTATGTAAGAATTTACATTTTATAATATTTTTGATATTGTTGATTATTTTTCTAACTAGTTTATAAGAATAACTATGGTGCTTTTATTATTCTATGCCTTTGCTGATATTAATTGCCTCTGAAATGGGGATGTTTCTTCTTCTTTAAATATATAAAGCTCTTACGTTATTGACTGACTGAATGATAACGCCTAAACTATAAGCCTATAAGCTTGAAACTTCGAGGGTATCCTTCAATAAGAATGGAACTTGGAATTCTACCCCTCAGGGGGTGAAAAGGGATAAAAAAATCGTATTCCAAATTTAAACTAAAACAAAAGTAAGTGCCCAAAGGGTGTAGTGGGTTGCCAAAGTTTTCACGTATAAAAAGATTTATCTGAAATGTGGTACAAATAAGTACTCATAAAGTTAAATAAAGAAACACGAATATTAGGGGTTATCCAAAATTCCGTATATAGAGTAAACTATACTAAAAAATACGTATTTTCACGATTCTATTCATTTGAACCTATGCTCACCGAGCATTTTAAGTGCCATGAAAAAAAACTAAGTGCATTTACATATGCAGCCGTATAATTTACCTACCTCATAACTAGATCTACTAGGTATATAGTCTACCAAATGAGAAGTTTATACTAGGTGAGAGGAAATTATTTAGAATTCGTTATGTGTAAGCTGTAGACATACACACGGTATGGGTGCTGGGCAAGTCTACTCCGTCTTAAACATGTCGCAGGCACTACAGCGTCCTGTAAGTGAGTAAAAGAGTTCCAACTGGATCTAGAACTAGCTTCCGCTCGCGGCTTCGCTGCCGTGGTACCTAGATAAAAACCTAAGCTAGAAGCCTAAGATAAAAGTTTAATCGAAATCATCAGTTGTGTGATTGACCTACAAACATCCTCACAAACTTTCGCATTTATAATATTAGGAGGATAGATGTAATAAGACCTGACTTACCTGCTAGCACAAAAGACTTCAATGAATGCCTTTAGAGCCTAACTCAAATGTACCTTGTTTCCTGTTTGTTAAAAGATTTATTTATACAACAATTTATATTGACTATTTTAGGTTATTAACATGTTTATGGCGTTTATATGAATAAAACTATATTTCAATAAGTATGTCTTTATTATTATAAAATTAGTATCCTTATAAATAAACATAACCTATAAAATAGAACTTGTAAAATTCTAGATTTTAATTGTACATGGACAATAACGGCTCAAATTAAAAATAAAGGAAGAACTAGCCCCTTTTCGGGGACTACGTACAGTCGCCTGCACTAAGATGTATAACATTTATTCATTTTCTAACAATACTTTAAAGGCCACAATAAAGCTGAAGACATTTATTTGACTAGGATACCGAAAATACAAGTCAAAATCATAAAATATACAACTTTTAAAGTAAACATTATAAAAATAGTATTAAAAACATTTGTAAATTGTGATTTATAATCACATTCAGAAAATTATTTATACTTACATTCTAAATCTTTTATTTTTCACTAAATTTATCGACTGGATAAATTATGTAAAAAGAGCCGGTCTTTTGTTTACTGCTAGAAAAGTACAGGGCAATTGTTATCGAGCCGATAAAGTTAGTGACTGATTAAAAATATTAGGGTAAATGATTATCGTTCAGCCAAGTTCGAGTTAAACTCGCACACAGAGGGCTCCGTTGTCAATTGTCATAAGCTCAAAATTCAAAATTCTTAGTTCTTAACACTGTACCAACTTCACGTTATGTACGTACAAACTTTTGGTTGGACAGACAGTAAACAAAGGTTTCTTTATAAATCACGATACTTTGAAAATAATGTATTAAGACTAATTATTTTTATCAATAACAATTTTCAAGTACAATCCCATACACATTCTTAAACATTGCTAAACAAAATTGTAGATAATGTAGATGTTTTTATTTTACTTAAACATCTAAATATAGAAAACATACATTACTGATTGACTGACAATCAACGCACAGCCTAAACCAGAAAGAAAGATATTTATTGTTTGTGGAATCTAGGTAAGTAGTTGTTAGAGTCGAAAGAAGAAGTACTAGGAGTATGAAAATAAGAGGGTAAACTCCTGTTGTAGTGAAGAGGGCAGTAAGAAAATTTCCAAAACTCACCCCTATGGGGTTGCAGTGGGAGTTGTAGCTTGTACAAAAATAACATCACATGAACGAAGTCGCAGTCGTTTCCAATAGTACTATTATAAAAACCTAAGGCAGAATATTTCCGCTTTTAAAATGTATGAGGCACATAGTTATCTATCATAAATTCTAAGAAAGAATTGTTATTATCCTTAAACATGAATAATTCAAGTAAATATTTTTATCAAACAATGCTTCATCATCAGCCTGTAGAAGTCCACTGCTGGACATAGGCCTCCCCTAAAGAGTTCCACGACGAACGGTCTTGAGCCTTCTCCATCCACCGACTTCCCGCAACCTTCGCAATGTCGTCGGTCCATCGGGGTGGGGGGCTTTCCAACACTGCGTCGCCCGGTTCGTGGTCGCCATTCGAGAACCTTTACTCCCCAACGGTTATCGGTTCTGCGAGCTATATGGCCTGCCCACTGCTACTTCAACTTGCTAATTCTGAGAGCTATGTCGGTAACCTTGGTTCTTCTACGAATTTCCTCATTTCGAATCTTATAACGTAGTGAAACTCCTAGCAATGCTTAGTCCCTTTGTAATTTATAAAAGTACCTACCTACATACATAGGCACTTTTAAGGAATAATATTATGTACCCTTTTACTTATCACCGACATTATACACCGATAACTTATTTAGTTATTAGTTAGTACACTACCACGAAAGAGGCTTATGTTCATAGTTTATTTCGTTTTTTTGCCAATTTTTTTCAAATCGGCCGTTTTTTTGTTATCATCTATTTAACTAATTATTAAAACTAGAAGTTCGACATCAAGGTTGATATCAAAAAAAGCTGAATAATTGAGTTTGAAAGGTTTTGACACCAAAAAAGCTGAATATTCAATGAAAAATTACGAATTTCCTTCGACAAACTTTATTGCCTATTGCATGAAGCCCCTATATAGCCCGATAATTCTATAATAAAGAAAAGTATGGCGTTTTTTTTAATGTTATATGGAGGCAAACCGGCTTACGGCCCTCCTGATGGTTAGTGGTTACGGTCACCTATGACATCAGCAACACCTGGAGCATTGCTAATGCGTTGCCTGCCGAACCCCTCCCCCCCTAAAGAACGTATTGTCAAAATAGTCCACTATCCATTTTCTTAATGCTAATAATCTATGTTATTTTTCTTGTCTAACAGGTATCTATAAACTACGTAATATAAATGCAACAGTTCGTGAGGTTGTTCGTAGTTCAAGGCTATTATAAAAACTTAATTATACTTAATAAAGATTTCCTCCTATAGGTACGTTATACTGGTTATACTTACCTACTTACGCTTGACTATTTTGAGAATCATTTTTCATCAGACTTATCCTTGTATTGTGGATTGAACGGGGTGCTGTGCGTAGGTAGATCATCTGAAAGTTTCTCTGGAAATAAAGATGTTGAAAGGTTAAAATAGAAGCAATATATTTTTTCATCATCAGCTTGTTGAAGTCCACTACTAGACACAGGCCTCCCCCAAAGAGTTCCACGACGAACAGTCTTGAGCCTTTTCCATCCACCGACTCTCCGTAACCTTCATAATGTCGTCGGTCCATCGGATGGGGGGCCTTCCAACACTGCTACGTCCGATTCGTACACTATTCAAATTATCATTAAAATCGATTGAGCCGTTACGGCGTGATTGCATCACGAACAGCCAAATATCCTCGCAACTTTCGTATTTATAATACTAGCTTCCCAGTAGCTATGAAGATAAAAAGTAGCCAGATTATAATCTATCTCTGTGCCAAATTTCATCCAAATCCGTTTGAACCGCAAACTTTCGCATTTATAATGAGTTGCACTTACTTCCTTCGTCGTCCGGTGTAGAAGGCTCGGGCGCGGTAGCTGACGCGTATGGGCTTGTAGGCTGGAATAAATAATTAATTATTTTATTGACTGGCCTCATAGCTCAGTTGGTAGTAACTCTGCCTTCTGCGCTAGAGGTCGCGGGTTCGATTCCCGCACTGGACAAACATTTGTGACTAACACAGATGTTTGTTCTGTGTCTGGGTGTTAAATATATATCTATTATGTATATCAGTCTGTGGTACCCATAGTACAGGCTATGCCTAGTTTGGGATCAGTTGACCGTGTGAATATGTCCGGAATATTTATTATTTATTTTATTTATTTATGTATCTATCCAATTTATTATTGGAGAGCACTGGTGGAGTAATGGTAGCGACCCCGCCTTCTGATCCGACGAGGGTTCGAAAAGTGCTCTATCGGCATCGGCAATCGGCATGTCCTAGAACATAAAAATTCGAAGACATGTGCACGAAAGGAGCCTCTTAAGGTGAGGGTTAAATTGTTTTATGATTTTTGAACTGTTTTTTCTCAATAATCGCAAAAAGCACAGTTTTGTTTTTATGACAAAGATAACTTGAGCATTTTATTTACCTAAATCCAAGACAGAAACGCGATTGGTAAAACTTTTCTCGATAGATTTATTTTTTAAAGTTCGGTCCTCTGCAACAGTTTTTACGAAAATACTCAGAAACTATCAATCATAAATAACTTTTTTTTAAATATTTGCTAGACAATAGCATTGGGTACCTAAATCCAAGACCTTTTTTTAAAAAAATACTTAGTTTTTAAGATAATCGATATTTTCTTATATGTCGCTTAAGTCGATTACTTTCGAGCGCCTTCTAACGCTTGCTATCTCTTTCCGCATTCAATTATAGTACATAGCGCTGTCACTTTCTTCAATCCGCCCACTCGACAGTTTATTATGATTCTCATAGCGCCTTAAGAGGCGCACTTTAATCCTTTCACTACACTGATTCTTTCACCTACGGTCATGGGGCCTTTTCAGGACCACCATACCTCACTGACCTAATACAGGATCACCAAGAAAGAATCAGTGACACGACAAGCAAGCTAGAGAGAAATGGAAGAAGAATACATGTGCCGACCCCACATAATGTGAGATAAAGGAAGGAAGATGATGAAAGTCAGTTAAAAATAGAAGGTAACTTACATAAGTAGGAACACGAGCGGACGGAGGCAGCAATGGCATAGTGGCGCCATCTTTGTTGTTTCCTTGCGCGATGAATCCTAAATTCCCTGTTTTCAATAACGTGGTGCCTGTGAACTCGGGTTTAGGACTAGTTCCATAAGGCGCGTTGTTGGTGGGAGGGTAAGGGGACGTTGTAGGGGGGTAAGGGGACGTTGCTGGGGGGTAAGGGGACGTTGCAGAGGGGTATGGCGACGTTGCTGGGGGGTATGGGGACGTTGCAGGGGGGTATGGGGACGTTGCAGGGGGGTAAGGGGACGTTGCTGGGGGGTAAGGGGAATTAGATTCTGTAGGATACGGCGCGTTTGAAGGCACTTTTGGGGTGGGGTAAGGACTTGTTCCTTGAGGGTATTGGGAATTACCTACTGCCGGGTTTGGATACGGACTTGCATTGGGGTAAGGGGGATTGGCATTGGGGTAAGGAGGATTGGCATTGGGGTAAGGGGGATTTGCATTGGGGTAAGGGGGATTTGCATTGGGGTAAGGGGGATCGGTATTGGGGTAAGGTGAGACAGGGTAAGGGGGGTTCTGGGGTGGGTTTATACCAATACCCGGCGCAGGGTACGGAGAGTTGGGCCCATTGGGGTACGGTGGGTTCCCAGCACTAGGTTGGTTCATGATGGGGTATGGGGTGATGCCTTGGGATACTGGGGTATTGTCCGTAGGAGCTATGGGCGGGTTGTCGAAGTCTTTCAGAGGTATTGTCCCGATTATAAATGGCCGTGCTTCTTCATCGTCTTCATGGCAAGCGGCCGTGTCTACTTTTACCTGAAAAAAAAAAAAAAAAAAAGGAAAATTATTTGTAAGGAATATTCCTGTTTATCGCTAGCTAGGCTGCTGTTAAGATTTTGTAGAAGCAAGCCGATATTTATTGGTAAAGTGAGAAACAATGGGGTAATTCGAGTTATAGTCTGGTATGTTGATGTTTAAATGTGTGTTGTCCTTGTAGTTTAGAAGTAGTAAAGTGGGTATTTAATTTTTTAAACCAGCAAAAACTCCCCTTACCCTTAAAAAAAGAAAAGGTTCGTTTTGTCAACTTTCGATTTATGAGTTTTATTATTATATTATTATTATTGGGGGAGGCCTATATCCAGCGGTGGACTTCTACAGGCTAATGATGATGATCATTATTATGTGTGTTCCGTCACTAGTATACTGTCTCAAAATAGTTTTAACCTATCAAAAAAGAAAATATACAAGAGATTTTTTCATTCGCTAATATTCTTTCTTTTTGTGGATTGAATAAGCCCATTTTGGGATAGCATACATATTTCATTACGTTATGACATGGCAATACTTATTTGACATTTTATTTGATTTATGTTTTAATTTTTCGTTTGAATTGTTTAATTGTACCTACTGATTTATAATGACATGTTTTATTGGCAATTATTATTATTATATTACAACATATTGACAAGGCCTATGTACAGCCGCTAAAACTTGATGTAATTAACAAAACCAAGTGTTCCCAGTGTTCCAAAGGTGAATAAATAATATGACTATGACTATTATGAATCACCTTGTATGTATCGTGATTTTAACAAATTATAGTCTTACTTTGAACTTATAATCCACATCAATGAACCGGCAGCCCATCAAGTTAGGCACGTCCATGTCCGGTAGCTCCATCTCTACCACCCAGTTGCGCTCGGTGTGCGCCGGGACGGGGCCTTTCTTGACTTCCAGCATGGTTTCATTGTAGCTGCGTGTGTCCGGCTCGCTGTGTGCGTGGAATACCTTGTTCTAAAACAAGTTATTTAAAAATCATAATAACTGAATCAAATCAAAAGCTGTTTATTTCAATAAATAAATATTTCGGACATATCACACACGGTCAACTGATCCCATACTAGGCATAGCCTGGACTATATACCTGTGACCAGAGACTGATATACTTAATAGATATATATTTAACACCCAGGCACAGAACAAACATCTGTGTTAGTCACACATGTTTGTCCAGTGCGGGAATCGAACCCGCTACCTCTAGCGCAGAAGGCAGAGTTACTACCAACTGAGCTATGAGGCTAGTCTGATAATAAAATCACTAGGATCACACTGAAACGTCTTAGAAACTAGGCGAAGATACCCAAGCCTAGAAGAATCAGGCAACAAACACAGCGCGCGTGCCTATCATTTGAAATTATAGAAGAAAAAAGCATTAATTTGCACTCAAAAAAAAAGTGGCTATAGAAAACTGGTACAAATCACAATAACACCAAAAAAACAGGATAAAAACAGTAAAATGCAAAAGTTTGTGAAGATGTATGTTTGTAACATAATCATGTCCTTAACACGGAACGTCAAAATTTTCGAACCAGCAGGATTTGAACCCTCATTTTCGCTTGGCAATGCATAACCAACTACACCATGGAACTAATGACGCTGCGGTCTAAAATCATCAATATTTTTTTATCGGTTGAACATAACTATAAACCTTTCTCTCACCTCTTTTATCTGGAACTTAATGGACTTGATCTCCACCCCACTGTTGTTCTTACAAGACACCTCGATGGGCAGGAGTTGCCGCGGACAGGCGCCGCCCGCGGGCACTTTCACGGTAACCTCGGACTTTCCGGCAGACATGCACCAACAGCAGTATGACTGGTAGAACTCCATGCCTATTGGCTCCTGTTAGGAAAACATCCAATTTCAATAGGTTTTTTTTACAACTAAGGTGGCAATCTTGCTTACGGCCCGCCTGTTGGTAAGTGGTTACCGTAAACTATGAACGCTGGCAATACCAGAGGCATCACGCACGCGTTGCCAACCCCGCACTCCCTTAAAGAGCTCTGGCAACGTTACCGCAGGAACACAAAACTATTTGAAAAAATGGGCTGCTCAAAGTCAAAAGGCGTTTATTTCAATAAAATCACTAGGATCACTTTGAAACGTCTTAGAAATTATGTGAAGCTATGCCTGTTCCTTGCGAACAAGCCTAGAAGAATCAGGCAACAAACAAGGCTTGGTGCCTATAATTTTTTTCGATGATCCTTTTTCACAAATGGAATTTAAAGCTTCAGTGTGGTGCCGATCGAACTAGGTGAGGCTCAAAAGAAAAGTAAGTGCTCCAATTTAAGCGAGAAATCGAGAATCTCGCTTTGCCCTACGTCTCTTCATCATCATCATTTCAGCCGTACGACGTCCACTGCTGAACATGGCCTCCCCCACAGACAGAGCGAATTCCTATCATATGGGGGGATTTGCCCATACTCACCACGCTGGGAATGCGGGTTGGTGAGCGCAGTTAGAGCTATCGTTGTTAAAATGAGGGACGCTGCTGCCCATCCCCTAGCTTTTTTTCCCTTATAATAAATCATTTATTTCAGACAATTAACATAGTCCATATCACACATATTATTTGTACTTATTATTGCAGAAAGGAAGGTAAGTAGGTAGATTAGGTGGAATCTACTTCAGGTACTGCGCATGTACCATACCGCAATGGTTTAGGTACTCGCAGTCGAACCTGGTTGACAACACATTCAGTATGCTGTTGGAGCTGGCCCTGATTCTGCGCCCCAGGGATGTGCACCGCTTGCGCATGGTGCTGTAGAAACAGTCCACACGCGCTTCGGCGAACATCCCCGACGCGCTGCAGAACCGGGGCAGCCCCACCAGCACCCTGAATGCGTTATTATACTGAACGCGAAGGGCGCTGAACTGCTTTTGCGTATAACTTACCCACAGGCTGCTCGTGTAGAAGCTAGTACAGTAGGCTCGGAATAAGCAGATTTTTACACCCATTGAGCAACGAGCAAACCTGCGGGCAATCATGTTCGCTCTCACAGACAACGCCCTCCGCTCCCTTTCAATGTCTACATCATCTTTCAGGTCAGAGGCTATCCAATGTCCGAGGTATTTAAATTGTTCGACCCGTTTAAGCGGCTTACCATACAATTTAATGGTAGGTATAATCGACGGACATTGGCGACCCCTGGCCTGAAAGACCATGCATTCACTCTTCTTTACATTATATTGTAGGCCATGAAGGTGAGCATACCTTTCACAAATGCCTAGCATCTTGGATAAACCACAGATAGAGGCACTCAGCAGCGCCATGTCATCAGCGTAGCTTATGTTATTGACCGCTACTCCGTCAATATGGCATCCGACACGAGACCTGCTGAGCTCCTCCACCAGCGCGTTCACGTACAAGTTGAAGAGCTTGGGCGAAGTTAACCCCCCCTGCCTCACCCCGCACTCCAACACGTACGGCTCCGAGTAGGCACCCGACCATCTTACTACATTGACCTGGTGATGGTACCAAAACTTAAAAATATTTTGAACATCACCGGGCAAGTTTATGGCTTCCAGTTTCTGCCACAAGATGTCGTAGCTCACCAGATCAAATGCTTTCGTAAGGTCGAGAAAACACGCATAAATAGGTGTTCGTCTTTTAGTGTAGTATTTGACAGTTTGCTTTAAACTCAATATAGCTGCTTCTGTTGAAAGTCCTGATCTGAAACCAAATTGGTTGTCATGTAAGTCTAGATGTTTATCTAATTGAGCATTAAGCAAACTGTCAAAAACTTTCGCGACTATGGTGGCCAATGAGATAGGTCTATAGTTGGACTTGTCGCTTGTGTCACCCGTTTTATTTTTCACGATTGGCACCACCACAGTTTTCATCATGTCGGCCGGTAGGTATGAGTGTCCTACACACAGGGTATAGAACATCGCCAACAGCCGGGGTAGGTGTGGGCCAGCATTTCTCAAATGTTCAATGCTGAGTCCGTCATGGCCTGGAGACTTACCGCACGACATAGATTTTACCGCTTTTCTAACATCTTTGGCTGTAAATCTAGTACATAGCTCCGACCCACAGGACCCAGCATCGATCACCGACTGTGATGGTCCCAATGGTGATGTAACAGTAAAATGAGCTCTAAACATTTCCGCTATCCCCTTACACTCATTCACACCATCCACACACACAGGCAAGCCAGGCTTACTATTTAACTTATTTGTAGATTTCCAAAAACTTTTAAAATCGAGGCTTGCATGCTCTGATGTTATTTTATCCATTTTAATCTGTTCACTATTGTTTTGACACCATTTTAGACGCGATTTAAAGATCTTTCGGCTATTCTGCATTTCATCAAAAATTCGGCCCTCTTTCGGTTTTCCATAAAGAGCCCACCTCTAGAATTTACACCTAGCCTCCCTGTGCGCTTCCCCCACATACCTGTTCCATCCTGCTACAGGTTTTTTCTTTTTACACTTATTTACATTTAAATTATGACTGTCAGACGCGGCCTTGCTCAAAACATTAACAATTTCAAAATATAATTGGTCAATAAAATGTCTATGATTAATATTACTACATATAGAGTCAGCACAATTTACAAATATATTTGGGAATTCAATTAATCTTAACTTCTCATGGCATAACTTATTAAATATGTCAATTTCATCTGGTTTCCTCTCACTCCATAAAACTTTATTAATTACGTTATACTGTCTATTTACTATTAAGGGTTTTATTACACCAAAGTCACATTCTAAAATTAACGGAAAGTGATCCGACCAAATAACATCATATTTTGGATAAACATCAAGAATCGAACCTGCGGCTGCTTTGGTTACCATACAGTGGTCCAACCAGCGTCTGGACCCGTTCGCCTCGCTAACAAACGTATATGCATTCGAATTTAGGCCTAACATTTCAACATCCGCACATACCCATTCTTGTTCTGCACTAAAACATGTTAGCTCGTCAAAAAACCTCTCAGTGGGATGAGCATTAAAGTCACCAAGTATATAAACTGACCCGGAATTTTTATTGTTTATAATAGCACTCACCAAGCTGAGACAGTCCGTAAACTCAGTGAGGTTTTCCGCTTTATCCGTGGGCATATAAACACTAAACACTAGGAACGACCTTTGGCCCATGGTTATGTTTATAGCGCACACTCGCGGGTTATCACACTGCACTACTGACACATTGTGGAAAACACTTTTATTCCATAGTAGTGCGACCCCCCCGTAGGGTCGGCCACGCAACATGCCCGCCGTCGTGTCCACCGCTGAGGTCCCCGTACAGCCGAACCGCTGGTCGATGCCACCGAGAAACTGGATATCTTCCGGCAGCAGCCAGGTTTCTTGCAAAGCAATAATGTCGGTCGACTGGCACAGATCTCTTATGTGGTCAACAGAGCGCTTTACACTCTTACAATTGAAGCTAACTAGTCGATATGTTGGCATACTAAACATTATAATTGTTTGTATTTGCCGCCCACAGTGTCGCCACTGTTCATCATATTCTTTGGCTTGAAATGTATAAAACGACGGAAAATAATTCCCTGCGGCCACAGTTTATCATCCAGAAACAATGGTAGTTTGGTTTCTGACACATAAAACTTGTAGGCATTGTGGTCTTTCTCACGTCGAAAAATAATTTTCTCCAAAGAAATCCTTTCTTGCGTTCTTTTAAAAATATATTCGCATATATCGCTGGTAGTGGTTTCCTTATGCACTTTGGTAATGAAGATTGGCACCTTCACAACCGCAGCTTTAAAGTTTCCGCCCGCGTCATGGCCTTAGTCGCCTCTTACGACATCCGCGGATAGGTAGATATGGAGGGGCCTATTCTTTAGCCGGGGCCACCACGGCCTAAGTCGCTTAAAAGGTTTTAATTAATTACACATTTCATATGGCACTGGGAGTGGTCGATAAATATTACCCTCATACACAAGGGCAAAGTAGCACAACGGGCTATGGAGAGAGCTATGCCCGGAGCTTCACTAGGCGGTTTCACTTCGCCTTACAGAAGATCGCAGCCAAATAACATTATTTGTTTCAAATAGTGTTGTGTTCCTGCGGTGAGTAAGGTTGCCAGAGCTCTTTAGGGGGGGAGGGGTTCAGCAGGCAACGCATTAGCAATGATGCTGATGTCAATAGGCGACGGTAACCACTTACCATCAGGAGGGCCGTAAGACTGATTGTCTCCGTATAACATAAAAAAAGGTAAGTGATAATATCCGAAATACTTAAATACTCCTTACTTGTAAATTAGGGCTATGACTTTACAATAAAACAAAAATCCTAAAACAAAAAAAAAATCCGATGTAGAACCGAGGTCTACAATATAGCTCTTAGGATTCGCAAGTTGAAGTAGCAGTGGGCAGGCCATATAGCTGAATGGCGACGAACCGGGCGTCGCAGCATGGACCGACGACATTGTTAAAGTTGCGGTATTGCAATTGATACGAACATTGGTATTGCTATGTAGTTACTTTTTTAGACATTTTATGTATTTGATTATTATTATTTCTTGACTGTGTAATTATTTTAAGTTCTTGTCATTGTATACATTTTTTATTTGTATTTACCATTGTATGTTTATTTTATTATGTTTTGACATTTCTAAGTGCATTGTATTTATGCCTATGGAGAAAAATAAATGAATTGAGTAAATAAATTCTCCACTAACTTTACAATAAGGGTTTGCATTCAGATCAACAGGCGCCAGCACCCTGAACATAGCTGTCTTATGCTGATCCAGTTTGAAAGCTCGGTCAACCGTCGCTTTAACCTCGTACCGAACGTGGCCATCCGAGCCTTCGTACGAGGAGGGGCAGTGCGGGGGGATTAGAAACTCGAAGGGGAAGACGTGGTTGCCCGGGGTAAGCTGCTGCTCTCCTGTTGATTGACGAATAATTACACTCAATTAGATGACTGGCCTCATAGCTCAGTTGGTAGTAACTCTGCCTTCTGCGCTAGAGGTCGCGGGTTCAATTCCCGCACTGGACAAACATTTGTGTGATGAACACAGATGTTTGTTCTGTATCTGGGTGTTAAACATTTATCTATTATGTATATCAGTCACTGGTACCCATAGTACAGGCTATGCCTAGTTTGGGATCAGTTGACGTGTGTGCAATGTCCGGAATATATCCGGAATATCTACTCGTTTTCCCAAAGTCCCGATGCACACGACGCGTTGCGGCGCCGCATTGTAGACTTCGCCGCAATGCGTTGCGGCGCGGTTAGAGAGCCCCACTTACGCCGCTGTGGCGGACAGTCTGTTATTAGGACGACCTCGGTTGAGTAGCGGGCGGACGTAAGGGGTGCGGGTTCAATTCCCGCTGCGGGACAAATGTTTGCATGATCTGCAAATATTCGTTCCGGGTCTGAGTGTTGTGGTATGCTACTCGTAGTTTCTGATACCCACAACACGGAATCCTAGTCTGGGGTCAGGACTATGCATGTGGCTGTTGGGTGTAGTAAAAAAATCGATTCCGCGGCGGCGCGGCGCCAGAACGCACCGTGTGTTATACCATGGATATTTGTATGCAAAAAGCCGCATCGACACACTCCTAATATTATAAATGCGAAAGTTTGTGAGGATGTTTGGAAGTTTGTGATTCAATCACGCCGTAACGGCTCAACCGATTTCTATAAAACTTTGAATCGATTTCTTTACCTCAAATAGCATATAAGCTACTTTTTATCCAGGTACCAAGCGAGCGAAGCCGCAGTTTCAGCTAGTGACATGTAAATGAGGAACTCACCAGATTTGCCACCAACCAAATAAGTAGTAACATTAATATACTCCTCGTAGGACTCATGGACAACTGTGTAGTGGACAGTTCTGTCATTCTCCCGTCTCGAGTGGCTGGTCGTCCAGTGCACTTTGCAGAAGCCTTTGAAGTCTAGGTAGATACCTGGAATGAGTAACTTAATGTATGTTCCTCTGACTATAACCATTCAAGCCAAACACAATAGTTACGAGTACTTCCTAAATAGGTTCTAATAGCTTTGGCGAGCATTTCAAGGTTTTTTATTGTACCCCACCACAATACACTATTATACCTGAATATTTTTCTTTTGTACCTCGCCTAGTTTGATCGGCATCACACTGAAGCTCTACATTCCTAAATACTCTTTTGCGTATCATAAAAAAAAAGAAAAAGGCACCAAGCCGTGTTTACTGCCTCATTCTTCAAGGCTTGGTCGCGAGGAACAGGCTTAGATTCATCTAGTTTTAAGACGTTTCAAAGTGATCAAAGTCAAAAGGCTTTTATTTCAATAAAATCACTAGGATCACACCTGTTCCTTGCGACCAAGCCTAAAAAAATCGGGCAAAAAACACGGCTTGGGGCCTATAACTTTTTTCGAAGATCCTTTTTTTTATTACTTATATTTTTTTTTATTGTTTTTATTCACAAAATAGACAACACCCAGACTCGGAACAAACATTTCTAGATCATGCAAACATTTGCCCGCAGCGGGAATCGAATCCGCACCCTTGCGTCTCAGACGGGCTATCGCCCACTACGACACCGAGGTCATCCTAATTAAAAGTACGCAAAGTAACTGGGATTTAGGCGCCAGGAATTTAATGAAGGTCATCAGACATTTGGGCGGTACTCACTGCGAAAAGTTTTAACGTTGGAAAGATCGAATTCCAGTCTCCCTCGCACAAATTGACCAGTGTAGTATGTTTCATCCTCCCGATCTAAGATAATTCCACCTTCGTTGAATCCCATTTTATTGAAAACTATTTAGTGGAGCAAACGTAAGGTAAACTCATCCATCACATCACAAATTGTCAAATCGCACTTTTCTTTCGCACACCACTCCCCCCACCACTCTCTGGCTGGCTCACAGAACAATATTATGGGCTGGCTGGTCAAAAAACAGGCCGGCCGGCGCGGGCGGCCGCCTGCCCCGCGCCGGCACCACAGATTAGTATGGTACATAGAGTAATTTTGTATATACGTATGGTATGATTCCGTAGACATGTCATATACTCCGTCTACGTATGATTCACATTCACACTCATTCAGTCAGTCAGTCAGTTCATTCCGGGAGTAATAGTATTCTGTGGTTCATTCTATCATAGTACTAATCTGTGCATTCTATTCAGTTGTCAAAATTGCTGCGCGCGCGTGCTACGCGTGTTTCGTTTCTAAAATTTTAAATATTTCGCATACTGTAAATTTCTATGATTATGACTTAAACTCATCTGATTGTTTCTATTTTCCTGATTAAAAAGACAAACCGGTACTTTCTCAAATACCTTGACACGTGGGTGCAGGTAATTTGCTTATTTTCGCGATCACTAAAAGTTTAGACGACTGCCTATAAAATAATGCAATAAAGTTTTATTTAAAATGGGTTCAACGCATAAAGATATCGAGCTGAGTCCTGTGAAGCATTTTCCGAACACAAGCGCTGCAGCGGACAAGCTGAGCGTGCCCGCTGATGAAGAAGATGTTATTATTGGGCGATTTCGCAAAATCAGCTCAGCGAAATCTATGGCTGCTACGAATGGGAATATTCAGTATCCTGACTTGCCGTTGAGACACGAGGACGCTGAGGCTGGTCTACAGTTCAAAAGTAAAGAGGCTGGTGAGAAGGACAAGTTACTGTCTGAGCTGGTGACTAATGGATCTGCAGTTATCCAACCCAAGTCTCCTGTGACTAAGAGTAGCTTCAGGGACGTGGAGAAACCCTCGAGGTTCAAGGATCAGCCTTCAGCTACTAGGTTCCAGGTGAGATTTTTATTTACAGTTTCGTTTTAAAAATTTAAAAATAACTGGCACCTCTGTCTAAGTTTGAAGGCTTTGGCTTTTTTGAGAAGCACTTTTTAAATTAGGGATTTTTGGGGGGTATTTAATTTTTTTCCAAATAGAAGCTTATCCATATTCAACCCCTCAAACGAAGTCACGAGTCAGTCATAAGGAAATACATTTTATGAAGCATGTAGGACCATGTGACATTTTTGAGTGATGAGTATAATCGGTAATTTATTTTTTATTAATTTAACAAACACAGCTCTGTTGTTCTTAATTTGTAGCAATTTTATGAAATAAACAAATGTGATTTAGCAGAAAAACAGGTAAATTTGTGGACCACTTTTGAAACTGTTTTGTTTGTAGGTAAATGGGTAAGTTACCCTATCTGGCCCATTTCTTTATTCACTGTGATACTTTGAGGGTAAACTATTCATTTTATGACTTTCATTAGCCAGTCTGTTCAATTGCAACCAAAAAAAAAGGAACAAATGTTCGACAAAAAGGGTAGTCAGTGGGTCAAGGATCTGATCACCTAGAGATCTGAGGGATTGTCTACCATGCTTGGGGGATAACAGTCGAGTCATCAGTAGAGCATAATAATAATAATAGGTAAATTATAATAAAACATTTCTACCTAGGTATAATATCTATGCCATTATGTGGGGAGACCCTGCTGCCCATACCCTAGCTTTTTTCCCCTCGATCGCCACTTACCACATCCATGGGTAGTTGGATATGGAGGGACCTATTCTTCCGCCGGGGCCATCAATCAAAAAAAACACGCAAAATACACCCTTAGATAGGCTGAACTTTTAGTGATAGTACCTATAATTTTTTATGGTACATAAAGTTCTAAACGACATATTCAGTTCATTTTCAAACCAAATCCTCACCTCAATAAATAAAACAACATAACACAATTGAAACAGCAGATTAGGTATTCAGCTGCAAACAGATAAAAGATAAACCAGCAACTTATTTGTTCTTAAACAATGGTGACACATTTTATAATGCCCATACACTGTGATAATAAAGGCTGTGCAGACGCATCCTGTGATTATTGCCTTTCTGTGAATATGGTGACCCAGAGAGAACCTTGAGCTGCCGTCCTCATCATTAGCCTGTAGAAGTATACTGCTGTACATAGGCCTCCCAAAAGAGTGCCACGATGAACGGTCTTGCGTCTCTTCCATCCATCTTCCGCATCTTCGCACTGCGTCGTCCTGTTCGTGGTCGCCATTCGAGAACCTTTAGTCCCCAACAGTTGTCGGTTCTGCGAGCTATATGGCCTGTCCACTGCCACTTCACATTACTTATTCTGAGAGTTATGTCGGTGATCTTCGTTCTTCTACGGATTTCCTCGTTTCGGATTCCATCACGTAGGGAAACTCCGAGCATAGCTCTCTCCATAGCGTCTTTGAGCTTATGTATGAAGCCAATGGTTAGCGATCAAGGGCGCTATGGCACGTCTTATTGCAATTCAAATGGGAGCGTGTCAGCCAGCACGATATTACACGATTTGAACCATAAATATTTGAGACAGTCAACTAACTACACTGTCGAAACGAAATCGTAAAGTTGAGGAAACGGGGCCAATTCTCGGTGCCATATGGGGGTGAGGGTTCCATCTGAAAACCAGCGCCACAGCAACACTTCGTGTGCGGCATTCAAGCTGAGATGGAACCATTTTTGGCTCACGCATGCACCTCGGCACGGACTAATGAATACCCTACTTTTGTTTGTTTCATACTTGTCCTCTCCACTCCTTGTGAGTTACCACCCACGCCACGTCCAGCTCCTTATAAACAGGAGTGGAGTCGCAAAATCCAAACACAACCTGTGTTTACGTCGTTCGTATTTATAAATACAAATTAATTAATAAGATTAGTCTGAGATACTTGGTTCACTCAAAGTTGATCGCTATGACGCTATAGTCACAAAAATACCTTGTCACCTTGAATTTTGTAAGGCAATTCTTAAGGGCCTCGCTTATTTTCATTAACATAACTAGGTCATACCTTACTTTATTTTCCATAAATTACTGCTCGGATGATTCCTACTTATTTTATTATCTACCACGAGTAAGTAAATATCTACTTACCTCGTTATTTATTGAAGTACCTACATAACATAATAACAAATGCATTTTGCTAGGAACCTAGGTACTTACATTATTGAATTTTCATTTATAAACTTTTATGTAAATATAAATCATAATCATATGCTGATAAATAAGCCAATCATAATCAATTTACCCGCAAATTAAGTAACTGTGTTAGTTACGTAGGTTTTTAGTGGTACCAACCTGTACTACTAAGTTAATACCTATTATGTAGAAATTTTCTACGCTATATTGTCTTTGCTAACTAACAGCAACCTTCAGAAACCTATCAGAAATTTGACAGAAGCACTTCAGCATCGTAGGTGTAGTCAGTCAATACAATAGTCTATCTAGGTATAGCATCGTTCCTAAAAATATTTACCACACGGGCTCAATCGATAGAATCCAGTTTTTGCTAGAAGAGGTACAGGGTGTGGCCCTAGTGCTCGCGGAAGCGGGGGCGTAGCGGGCATCCTACAACTGTAAGCCATGGGCGAATCTATTTATAGGAGACTAGCTTCCGCCCGCGGCTTCGCTTGCGTGGTACCATCATGAAAAGAAACCTATTTGCTATTCCAAACTATAATCTATATCTGTACCAAATTTCACCCAAATCCGTTTGGCCGTTTAGCCTTGATTGAACCACAAACATCAACACATTCTCACAAACTTTCGCATTATAATATCCAATTAGTAGGATATTAGTAGGATAGGAGAGATGGCGATATTTTGCGTTTGGGCGAAGGAAACGTGGTAGAAGAAGGAAACCCAGATGACAGAAGAGAACCGAGTAAATTCTTTGTTTTGCGTACCTAATAAAGAGTAGCAAAAATCTAGTAGGTAATAATGCAATACCAACGAGTGAAGCCAGCTTAGAAAATATTACGTTTAGCGGCTGGAAAAGACTACAAAAGAGTCTAGAAAAGTTGGCGTGAAATTTCAAAGAAAAAACTTAACTCTTTGATGGTTACCACAGCTAAGTAAGGTGCACGGGAAAGTGCCACCTGGGCCAGCCTTTCAATAGCCCCAGTCTAGTACGCACTATTTTGGTACCTTATCGATCAAAGTTGACAACCGTTGGAGAATAAAGGTTCTCGAATCACGACGACGAGCCGGACGATGCAGTGTAGGTAGGAAGATTCCTCAAGACATTATGATGGTTTCGGGAAGTTGGTGGATGGAGAAAGCTCAAGACCACTCGTGGCACTCTTTGGGGAGGCCTGTTCAACAGGCTGCTGATGATGATGATGATCCGTTAAAGTTTAGGCCTTGAACATACTTCCAGTGCGATAAGCTTCGTGTGGTGATCCATTCAGTGTGGCGTGGACTTATCAATAATTTGACGTACACCAAAGTGATATCAATTTGTAGATTAATATATCAACCCTTTGCTTTAACAAATACCTGATTACGGCATGAAATACAGTAGGTACCAACACTCCATTTGGTTCCAGGACATGCCAGCCTAACGTGTTGAGTGTAAGCACATGGCTATCCCATCAAAGACTAACATCGGTCTAGGTCATAGGCGCCTACTTGGCCGCACCCAATAAATCATAATAGCCGTAAAGTGGATAAGTGCACCGTCGGCGTCGTCCAAGCTTCCTATAGCCTCGGCAGCGTCTTAGGGTGCCGCGGACCAATGGGCAAATTATGGCCGACCAGCCGATCGAGTTGGCATGGCCTTGATTAGAAATGCCTCTTTAGAATTTGGGAAATCACAAATTAGACCCAATTTGTGATCCGTGATCAGGCAGAGGATGTTTGTGACCTGCTTTTAATGCTTCTACAAATTCTTTCGTGTATGGATTTGAGCATCTAAAAAGGGTATCTAAAGTAGAATTGAAAAGTGTCATATATCTCTACAATTATCGATGTTACTACACCTTGAAGCGAATCGAGATAGGCAAATGATGTAGCAAAATTTATATTACCTATAGCGTAGTTTTCACCGCTAATCTCACGCTAAAGGACCTGCCTGCCCCATACCTTTATCTTTCCGCATATCTTCTAACACAAACACTATTCATACCAAGCAATTTGTTTAAGATTAGTTGACTAACTACTTGAATATGTTACGAGTTCCGTTTTAGGAAGTCGAAGGTTTGTGTTTAATATAATTCTTGGCCAACAAAACAGTGTTTATTGCCAATATATGAATTATGGAAACAGATTACTAGGAATTGCAGGTGCTCGAACAGTGCTCAAAACTCAATCAATCATAGACCTTAGTAAGCAGAGGCACATACTTCGGAGAGCTATCGTCACCATAAAATACAAAAGTAGTGCCATGACCAGAAAAAGCCCTTGATATTTTATAGAGATCTAGGGGCCACCCGGGTGTCTTCTTCGATCGATAGCTTGAGTCATTGCAGTATTGAACAATTCCATCTCTACAATCCAAACACGCAGAAGTATCATAAAATATAGGTTTGGTGCTGGTTTCAATATCTGCAAAAATTTGACCGAATGGAGCAAGAAACTTGAAACAAGAGTCCTATGTGAATCAGATTTTAAAAGACACATCCTTTTGAGACGATGTAAAAATAGATCCTTACCACTTTGGTATGATGGTAGGCGGTAGCTAATTTTAGACGGGAGCATGTATATGATGATACATATTGTATCATCATCAGCCTGTAGAAGTCCGCTGCTGGACACATGCCTCCACTAAAGAGTTCCATGACAAACGGTCTTGAACCTTTTCTGTCTACTGACTTCTCGCAACTTTAACAATGTTGTCGGTCCATCGGGTGGGACCTTCCAACACTGCGTCCGGTTGTATATATGTCCTTATTCCCCAACGGTTGTCGGTTTTGCGAGCTATATGGCCTGCCCCCTGCCACTTAATAATTCGGAGAGCTATGTCGGTGACCTTGGTTCTTCTACGGATTTGCTCATTTCGGATTCCATCACGCAGTAGTAACTTCGACCATGACTCTCTCCATAGCCCGTTGCGCGACTTTGAGCTAGTATATGAGGCAAATAGCGACCAAGTCTTTGTAATATAATATGTTCAAATCATTATTCAGTCAAAGCATGGAATGTTGCACTATCTACACTATTTTTTAAAATTTTATACTATGTACTCGTATGTACCCTGTAAATCGAAGTTGATAAATATTATATACATACACCTGACCCTTGGGGCCAATAATGCTAAAAATAAACTCGTTTATTTCAAATAAAGTCGGGTTGAAATATAGTTTGCGTTTAGTATTTCAAGAAGCGACGATGGTGTTACAACTTGGCTTCTGTGGTTGACAAGTTTATATATCCTCTAAGGGTCTAGTCTCTAAGAGACGGTACAGATGTTTGCTTGTTAAATTCTTACGCTAGACTGGTGACTTTATGCAAAACAACGGCATTATTTCATATTCAGGAAAACAACAAGTTGTAATGTCCTTTAAACCGGTCCAGGTAAACCAGTCAAGGGCCTACTTATATAACAAGACAGGAGGCCGTCGATTAGCCACGTAGCTGCACCTCATGCCCGGTTCCAATTAGCTGCGAAACAAGTCTGTTTTCCATCTAACTGGACCAGGGGCTTACACACACAGCCAGTTGCCATGTGGGCACAGGGGTGATCCCATCTGGACAACACAGCCGTATACGATAATGAACTTCATCCCACAAAATATATTAATCGAGATTCCGCCCGTGGCTTCGCGCGCGTGTTACCTGAATAAAAAGTAGCCTTTAAGGCATGTAGGTATATAGTATATATGCTATTCTTGGCAATGAACTCTATCTATTCCAAGTTTCATCGAAATTGTATGAGCCGTTACGGCGTCATTGAACCTCAAACATCCAATCATCTTACCATCGAAACATCCTCACAAACTTCCGCATTTATAATATTAGTAGGATAGTAGGATAACATACCTAGTCCGGACCCCACACTAGGATTTCCTGTATCGTGGGTATCAGAAACTACGTCTACCACGGTACCACAACAGACCCGGAACAAATATTGGCAGATCATGCAAACATTTAATCCGCAGCGGGAATCGAATCCCTTGCATATTGTTTTACTTATAAAAGCCACGTGCAAAAAATCCGTTAGCTCGCTTCAATTACTCTATTTGTTCAACTTAATGAGTCATTGTAACGCAATGAATGGGTAGTATAGTAGTGTGCATGGCTGAATGGTTGCGTTGCGATTGACGTGACTTGAAAGTAAACAATGTCTCTTTAGGATGGCTTCCATTCAATAAAGTATAGTTACCTACTGCTTCTGTACCTATAGGTATAACTAGAGTATGAAGGAAGTACAATAGGTACTATATCTTTTCGAGTTATAAATTGGCTTTGCGAATAGGAGTATTCTTCTCAATTCTTCTCTGCCCGTAGTCACCACGCTTAGCACGCGACCGCACGGATTGGCGAGCGCAGTTAGAGCTGTCGTTATTAAAATAGGGACGCTGCTGGCCATCCCCTACTTTTTTTCCCTTAGACGCCTCTTACGATATCAACGGGTAGGTTGATATGGAGGGGCCAATTCTTCCGCCTACGGGGCCACCACGCCTTCGGTAATCCGTTTGATTACTACCTACCAATAGTGGAAATCAGCCTTTGGTTCGACTTTTACGACCGGTTACTTGTAATTAGAAACGCAGCAGATAAGGTTTGCATTTTTACGGTTAGTAGAAGTAGGCCCTTCGTTATCTACCTACTTTGATCGTTTCGTTTTGGTTTCTTTTTATGTATAGAAAGGTAGAAAGTTCTGTCGTTCTGTATAGTATTAGCGTAAGTCTTGGTTTAAAGAAATACATATAATGACTATATGTAGTGCCTTGCCAGTTATCTATGAACATTAAATGTAGGTTCGCGATATTAATTTAATGAAAAAAAAAGTGATAATCATGATGTAAATATCTACTACAAACAAAGATAAACTCGCTGTTCCCACGATAAGGGGTTAGTCAATCCTTTAAAGGGCAATGTGTGTGCTTATTTGACAAGGATGTGCTAAAGTTATCAATTAGATTATTAAACTAAAACTCTGTAAAAAAAATCTCTATTCACACGGTCAACTGATCCCAAACTAGGCATAGCCTGTACTATGGGTACCAGAGACTTATATACATAATATATATATATTTAACACCCAGACACAGAACAAACATCTGTGTTAATCACACAAATGTTTGTCCAGTGCGGGAGTCGAACCCGCGACCTCTAGCCCAGAAAGCAAAGTTACTACCAACTGAGCTATGAGGCCTGTCATGTGTGCTCATGAATGTGCTCCTCGTCGATTATTAAAAAAGCGGTGGTTTCTTGTCTGTTCTAGGCTTGGGCGCGAAGAACAGGCTTAAATTAAAAATTACCCATAGGTACGAATTCAATAGGTATTGAATTTGAAGTTTCACTTCCAAACTAAACTTATGCCGAAGCAGTATATACCAGAATTTTGAATAAGAGCATCAGTATTCGCTGCGTTGTGGAAAATTATCAAAATTAATCTAATAAGTTTTTTTTCTTTAACTTTTTTTGTTTTTTTTGTATTAGCAACTGGATGAGGCTTGCACAGGATAGAGGAGAATGGCACATACAAAGGGAGTGGATGATGATGATGATGAAGTAGGCTTTTAGGTTCAATGACATACTTTTTCGAATGATTGAATAATTTGATATTCGTGATCGTGAATAAAACATTAGCTATTAGCCGTGAAGTGAATAGGTAGGACATGCATGAGACATATTGAGCATCATAGATCTTAGTTTTAGCACCCTGGCCTGGGTGTGCCCTGGGTCACGCCGGGGAACGCGCTAATTTTCTGCTCATAAGTCGTGTTACTGCAGTGGTTCTTTCTTAGTCACCTTACGTCAGGCCTGGTTGATTATAATGTGGTGGGCGATCCTGATAAAACCCTTTAAGACTGAGGAGTTTAGCTAATAGGCAGCCAGAAAGATAAAGCCGTGTTCAAACGGCATGCAATATTTCCTTGATATCCTAATAATACTAGAAATACCAAAGTTTGTGAGGATGTTTGGATGTTTGTGGTTCAATGACGCTCAAACGGCCGAACGGATTTGGATAAAATTTGGCACAGAGATAGATTATAGTCTGGAATAGCATATAGGCTACTTGTTATCTTAATAGGTACCATGCGAGCGAAGCCGCGGGTGGAAGCTAGTATGATATATCCTTTTCTCTACTAAGTATTGCCGAAGACAAACCATTTGATGCCTGATGGAAACGTAATGTGTTTATCACGAAATAAATAAATATTCCGGACATATCACACACGGTCAACTGATCCCAAACTAGGCATAGCCTGTACTATGAGTACCAGAGACTGATAAACATAATAGATATATATTTAACACCCAGACACAGAACAAACATATGTGTTCATCACACAAATGTTTGTCCAGTGCGGGGATCGAACCCGCGACCTCTAGCGCAGAAGGCAGAGTTACTACCAACTGAGCTATGAGGCCAGTCAGAAATAATCTTATAAATTAGCCATTGGAATCAGATTCAGGTCAATTGATCATGGGAAAGATCTGACGCGCAATATTTTACTACCATGTCAAGTTTACCTGTACAATCGTGATATATTTTTTAGCGATTTGACATTAGGTAGTTGTGCACGAATATATTCGATCGTGATATGCGTTATTTGTCCTTCATCAGTCCACAACACATATAACACGCTAACGAATGCGTTCTACGCATTAATTTTTGGTATAATTAACGGTATTTGAAGAATGTAAAGCAACGAGCTTGTTAAAACTTTAATTCGAAGTATGTATGAAGTTTTTTTTTTTTTTTTTTATACAACTAAGGTGGCAAACTAGCATACGGCCCACCTGTTGGTAAGCGGTTACCGTAGCCTATGAGCGCTTGCAATACCAAAGGCATCACGCACGCGTTGCCGACCCCGAACCCCCCCTCCCACTAAAGAGTTCTGGCAACCTTACTCACCGCAGGAACACAACACTATTTGAAACAAATAATGTTATTGGGCTGCGATCTTCTGTAAGGCGGAGGTACCTCTTTGTCTAAAATATGCCTAGTTAAGCGGCGATGGGCTTGCAACCTCTTGTTAAAATATTCTTTAGGAGTATATGTTTTTATATTCTTCGTCTTAAATAAGCCTAGTGGGCTTACAACCTATTACATAATATGGAATAATCACTACGTACTTCTAAATGTGAACATTTGCCAAATGTAATGTTCCACTACCTTCAACGATCTGATCGGCTCGAGATCAAGATCAAAAGGTGATTATTTCAATAAAATAACTAGGATCGGCTGAAGAATAGGCCCCCCCCCCATATCTACCTATCCGCGGATGTCGTAAGAGGCGACTAAAGGAAAAAAGCTAGAGGATGGGCAGCAGCGTCCCTCATTTTTTAACAACGATAGCTTTAACTGCGCTCGCCAACCCGCATGCCCAGCGTAGTGAGTATGGGCAAATCCCCCCACATGATAAGGAATTTACTGTCTGTGGGGGAGGCCATGTTCAGCAGTGGACGTCGGACGGCTGAAATAAATAAATAAAATAAATAAATATTCCGGACATATTCACACGGTCAACTGATCCCAAACTAGGCATAGCCTGTACTATGGGTACCAGAGACTGATATACATAATAGTTATATATTTAACACCCAGACACAGAACAAACAACTGTGTTTATCACACAAATGTTTGTCCAGTGCGGGAATCGAACCCGCGACCTCTAGCGCAGAAGGCAGAGTTACTACCAACTGAGCTATGAGGCCAGTCATGATGATGATGATGAATCAAATGATGATGATGAACTAGGATCACTTTGAATTTTCTTAGAAAATAGGTGAAGCTATCCGTGATGTCGAATCTATTGTTTTACTATGTATACTAAAGACTTCCTCCTGTCACGTATGGAATACTGACTACTGCAAAATGTGGGCATGTGCCAAATGTTCGAACATGCCTCTGACTGCCCCATAAGACATCTGATAGCCTGTAGAACTGAGAGTATGTCTACCATTCATGGGGTTTTTTTTCATACTTCCAGTCACAGTTGCTAATAGAGGTGTTTTCAGCTTTTCTTGTAATAATGTAACTATTGATATTTTGCAGATGGAAGAAGATAAACCAGATGACGATGCAGAAGATTCGGATGGTTCTGGCATGGACAGTGATGATCCCCTTACGGCGACAGACACCAAATATGGAAAGAGCTTTAGGTATCTATTCAATATTAAAACAGTGAATCCAGAAATTCGGTACAGCTCCTAGAATCCTAGGTGTTCGTTCGTACACAAAAACGAAACATGCTGTTCATTATATTTTCAGTGCAATAGTAGTTAAATCCTGAAATTCTGTACGTGTATTTTTTTCTTCACAAACGTGTTTCATTGAGAGTTTAGAATTTTTTTATGCAAATATTTATTTGAAATTTCTTGTATACGTATTTTTAATATTAATTAATGAGATACGGTGTCGATTTCTAAATAACCACGTTTAATGATGTGGGAAATATGATTGAAGTATGATTATGAGAACAAAATTTAAAGGCGTGGTATGACTCCACGCGAGTGAACACGCGGGTACAGCTAGTCATAGTTACGTTAACTGGGTGGCTGACTGACTGAACAATGCACAGCCTCAACCAGTCCTAGAAACTGCTAATGCTCTGCAGAGATAGCTTCAGGTTCAGTTTAAGGCATGCTTGAGAAAATAATTTGATATATTTGTGTATCTCTTACTAAACCTACAGACTGATTTCATTTAGACAGGCCTCATAGCTCAGTTAGTAGTAACTCTGCCTTCTGCGCTAGAGGTTGCGGGTTCGATCCCCGCACTGGACAAACATTTGTGTGAAAAACACAGATGTTTGTTCTGTGTCTGGGTGTTAAATATTTATCTATTATATATATCAGTCTCTGGTCACCATAGTACAGGCTATGCCTAGTTTGGGATCAGTTGGCCGTGTGAATATGTCCGGAATATATATATATTTTTTTAATTTCTCTCAGACATTTCACAAGAGAAGCGCTGCCGAGGTTGGATAACTATAGAAATGTGATGTCCCTACACGCGGCTCCGCGACCGACTCTAGATGAACTGCACAATGCTTCGCTGTCTAGGAAGGTGAGTGTCTTTTGAAAATGGCTGTAGCTTTAACTTGTAGATTCTACATGATTTAACACAGCGTTATGTGGAACTGTTTTAGTCACCTACAGGACGCTGTATAGAATAGAAAAGGTTCATTTGACATACACACAAGTAACACAGAACGGACATAAGAATAAGCAAGGACCTACAAGGAGGAACATTCTAGGAGTAAGAACACAAATGACAACAAAGAACAAACCTAATAGACACCTACCCACCAGCAGGAGCATTTAGATAATGTCCCAGGCAATACAGCACGACACGAGACTGGACTGCATCTAAATGCAGTAGGCTTACTCAGCACCTATAACGTCCTAGACAATTTTTCATCCGACTTGAGTTACAAATATTAATTATTCGGAATGAAAAGTTAATTCAACAAAATAAAATATAGCCTTTGTTACACAGGGATAGTGTAGCTTTCTATTAGTGAAACCATTTTTAAAATCGGTTCAGAGTTCCTGAGATTACCCCCTACATACAAACAAACAAATACAGTTTATAATATTACAGTGTTGATTGCCATTAAACAACAAGTATTTACCCGCTCACCTTATTAATAAATTAAGTAGGTACCTACTTCGTATTGTAAATTGATTTCTACGACATCTACATATGTACTTGAAGAAAATGTAATTGATAATGAACCTGGTGGTTTCCGCGTAATTTGATTCTTGCACGTGAGGAAGGATGAGTAGGTACGTTATTGACATTAATAGGTAGGTGTATCTATTATTCAGCTTTAACTGTTTGTAAATACTCAAGCAGCTGTGTAAACTGGTAATTGACAGGGCTGGTACTTAGCCGTAGGAATAACTATGCAAGACGTCGTGAGGAAACCGGCATGTCCTAGAACCTGAAAATTCGAAGACATGTGCACGAAGGGAGCCTCTAAGAAGCGCACTTTAATACTTTCACTTCACTGATTCTTTCACCGACGTTCATAGGCCCTTCTCAGGGCCACCTTACCTCAACCTGCTTACTGACCTAATACAGGATGACCAAGAAAGAATCAAGAGCTCTCACTATTTTAAATGCCTATGTACACGAGGTCCAACATGTCGACATCTTTAATGATAAAATTTGTATAATATTTAATTCGCTAACAGTATTTTTAAGTTTGAATTTTAGACAGTAGGCACTTTGGTATATACTGTAAGCTTGCTGTTTTAACTGAAATAAATAATCCTAATTCTAATAATAAAAAGGTAAAATCCATTCGATCTCTAAGATTGTTAACCTTGCAATAAGATCCCAGGATAATCATACAGGAAGCATCTCATTATGACGTAGTACCTAGGCTAGGTATCCTATTAGTTAGAGATATGAACTCAGCGCTACCCACAATGAATCCCATACCTAGGGTAAGTGTTTTGCGTAAGATAATTACTAAAAATTTTACCATGACTAGCCTCAGGGCCAGTAATACTCAGATAGTACTTTGGCGAAATTACTTTACGGGAGAGGAAATAATTGTCCCTTGTTTTCCAATCTATCTACAGGAACTTAATGGCCGTTCTAAATATTCTACGCTCGGTAAAGGTTATATCGCAAACTATCCTCGATAGTTGGTAAGTTACTGTCTATCTTTTGAACTTGTCCCAATATAGCTGGTTTAGGCCGCTTGTTCTAATTTAAATATATCGGGTAAACGATCTTAACTCCCGTCGTATAGCAAACAGAGATAGGATTTTCTATCGTTAGTAAGTTTTTTGGGGCAACGAAGTTAAACCTAGTGTAGCTGTTAGTAAAGTCTACATTTATTTCCATCTGTTCGCGATCGATCCAGTCCACGCAGTAAGCCTTGGCATAATTCTAGAACCTGAACTTCGGGGAAAGATATCCAGGATATACGCACCTATGACGCACTATAAGCTTATGACGTATCCCACAGCCCACAGGTACTCAGGTACTCAATTGCGGTAATTGCAGGGCACTCATTAGCTAATTGAACCACTTGACTTGGCTCACGTTTTCATGGCTAACCTTATACTTACCTTAAGTACCTATAAGGAGGTGTGTGCCTGGTTTTTTTTCGGAATTCTTTGTAAGAGGCTTGGTGTTTTGCTAATCCGTAAATGGGATTATAAGTTATGCCCTTAATTAGACCTTGAGTGGACAGCAACATAGGGGATTATGGCAGTTTTTATACGCAAATCGAATTCGACGCTTAAATGCCGACATGATTGTAAAGTACCATGGTGAAGAACAGACAATTTTATGATTTCTGCCAATGAAGATATAAGTGATTCTGCAAAATCTATTAGATAGATAAAACGGTAAGTAGGATAATTTAGAGATAGTTCTACAGGCACTACATCATCCTGTAAGTGAGTAAATTGTTCCACCTGACGCCGTATAAATAATCTAGGATAGATGTAATAAGCCCTTACTTCTTCCACACCCACCCATTATTACAAATACCTTGCACAACAAGTTCAAGAGAGGGTGACCCCCAATGCGTAGGAGTTTGTACTACATCTATGACACATCTGATCCGCTGACCCTTCTGATTAAATGCAATAGCCATTATGACTATGATCATGACCGTAGGGGGCGTAGTATTGATAAATATGATAAGCCATTGCTAAAATGCTCCTACGTGAATAATTTAATATCTAATAAAAATAAAGACGGTCAAGTGTGAGAACTCAGTGGTCATGGTCAAAAAATAAAAATTCTAAGTGTAGGAATTGACATACTTATATTTGCGGTCGCTCACGTAGTAATTGTATGACATTGACCGCAAATATAACTTTGTTTCCTAAAAAACTTCGAAATTCCTCAATTTCAGACTTTTCCCTTTAATTGTGTTACAAAAACTCCTTGCATTCCAAATTTCAGAATTGTGAGGTAAGTGGAAGTACCCTAGAGGTTTTTCATTTTAGCCATTTCCATACAAAAATTATAAATTCATTACCATATCTTTTAATGCATTAAGCTAGAGCTTTGATTTTTATACGGCACCATAAGCCCACAGACCTTAATAGGTGATATAAATTTCAAGTTGATACCTTTAGCCGTTTCGGAGAAAAAGGGTCTTGACAGACGGACAGACAGACAGACAGACAGACAGACGGACAACAAAGTGATCCTATAAGGGTTCCGTTTTTCCAAATGAGGTACGGAACCCTAAAAATAATCTAATTTAATTAAATGAATGACTTATGCGCTTGCGCAAGTACTATATAGACACAGATTAAACAAATTTTAATCTGTCTCTATTTACCTGCGCAAGACAAGAGATTAAATAATGTAGGTCGTTTAGGATGCTTGTTCTTAGTTCTTTCTTGGTCATCCTGCATTAAGGTTGAGGTATGGTGGCCCTGAAAAGGGCATATGCCGTTGGTGATATAACCATTGTGGTGAAAGGATGAAAGTGCTCCTTTCGTGTACATGTCACATGTCTTGGAATTGAATCTGAATGTGAATTTATGATTACTACTGATTTATTGTTGCAGTCCTGTACTAAAAGCCTAAAACTTTCGTCTTTAGATGATAACAAAACTTTTCTTTCCAGCCAGGTCAGATGCTAGAGAAGGACCTAGAACCGACAATGCCGTCTCCAAACGTCAAGTTCGGCTGGATCAAAGGCGTGCTGATGAGATGTCTCCTCAACATCTGGGGCGTGATGCTGTTCCTGAGGCTGTCCTGGGTGGTGGGGCAGGCGGGAGTTGGTAAGTATGTCGGTGGTAACTAGGGCTCGTATCCTCATATTGTGGTTGAGCGAGATTCGTGACTTAAGCATAGGTTTTTTTGGCAGCTTTTCATAGAAAAACATAAAACCAATCGAAACCCGTGACTTCGTTTGCGTGATGTTATTTTAATACAAACTTTAATCCCTGCACCTTATTAGGAGCTGAGATTCGGGAATTCCTCTCTCAGGTTTTTGCTGTGCGTTTATTATCCGTCAGTCATTCAATAACTTAAGAGTTTTATATAATTAATCTGTGCCGCCGAAACGTATCTGATAAGCCAGCAAAGAGTTTCCTAAAACGAGTGACGGAACCATGTTTCTTATGCAATTTGCTTCTTGGACAATTTGTAAATTAGGCATTCTGACCAAGATAGTTTCTTGGTCAGAATGCCTATTTTGACTCACTCGCTAGATTCTAGTGAATTCTTGTAGCGGCTAGAAGAATTTAAATAGTTTTCCCTTGTAACGGTGCGTGTTGTCGGCAGCGCAGTCCCTGCTGCTGATAACGACGACGTCAGTGGTGACCACCATCACGGCACTCTCCATGTCTGCGATCAGCACCAACGGGGTCATAAAAGGAGGTTAGTTTTGTCTTACTTATCGAGCTTGAAGAAGTATTTATACAGTCGATACCATACATTTTCTATTTATTTATTTTACAAGATGATTCATACTATGTATACTATCCCAAAAGGGGCTTATTCTACAGAATCTACAGCTAATTGGAAATATTATGTTCTACGACTTTTGACAATTCGATATTATGTGCGCATAAAACGTGCGCTGTTGTGAAGGAAAAAATCATAAGAAAACCAGTTAGTATTCTTGTAAGCGGCGATTTGCTTGCAATCTGTCACGTTTGAAACGCTAGCTCCTGCATGGGCAATAATGGGCATGTGCCAAAAGTTGTGTTTGGACGTGCCTCTGTCATCTGAAACACCTGGAGCATTGCTAATGCGTTGCGTGCCCTAGATAAATCTTTTTGTATTTTTCTTGAAGCCCTTTATCTAGTGAGGATATTTATTGTACGATCCCACAGGCTCATGCATCTGTTTTACTTCCCAGGAGGGACATACTATATGATATCGCGGTCTCTTGGACCCGAGTTCGGAGGCTCCATCGGTCTTATATTCTCGATGGCGAACGCAGTCGCGTGTGCCATGTACGTCGTCGGCTTCGGAGAGTCCCTCATAACGCTTATACCTGAATCTGCTTATATGGTCAGCAAGAGCTGGGTAAGTTTTTATACGTCAGTTTTTAGCTTTGAGAAGGGAAAGAAACGTTGGTTATTTATAAGCGAAGTGAACTCTGGAATTGAAATGTGGCATGCTTCGCTCACCATACATCCTTGGAGGTCTATTTTTTTCACTCAGGGGAATGAATAAATTAAACCTCCAGTTAGAAACCATACTTTATTTTCATCGCATTTGTCAAGTTTGTGTTTTTATTTCACAAAATTCTCACAATTATTAAGAATTAGCTCCCACCCTCAATTATTAAGAATTAGATTAGACGAAGCTTGCTTCTCTTTTCAGTAGTAACAGTATCATATTTAACTGCCACTATTTTAGCAACTCGATTTGCTCGCCATTTCGTACTGGTTTAAATAAGAGGTTTCTCGTCTGAAAGATAGAATAGCTTGCTTTGCTTGTCTATAATATGTTATTTCTTCAAAACGATTATGCATTAATTCCAGGACCAAGCCATCTACGGCTGCATAACAATAGTCCTCCTCACCGGTATCGTCATCGTCGGCATGGAGTGGGAGGCCAAAGCACAGATTGTTCTACTGTTCATACTGCTCGCCGCTATAGTTGACTTCCTTGTTGGTTCTGTGGTTGGCCCGAAAAGCGATGTGGAATTCGCGCAAGGCTTTGTGGGGTATAATCGTGAGTGTAAACGCTTCTTGTTTTTTTTAATTTATTCCAATTCAAATTTGTATTAGCTTTAAACAGATCTCCAGAAAAAAAACCTTTTTTATTTCAGTAACGGTGCTACAAAATAACATGGGTCCGGACTACAGATATTTCGAAGGCGTGGAGCATAACTTCTTCTCAGTATTCTCCATATTCTTCCCCGCCGCCACGGGAATATTGGCTGGAGCTAATATTTCTGGAGATTTGAAGGTAAATAATTTATTTATTTTAAATAAGAATTTCGTATGTAGAAGTAGATATTTATATCTGTTTGTTCTATTATGATTACTGCTTGGCCTTTTAGCTGTTTCTGTTACTCAAAAAAGCCAGCATGGTGAAAGAATGTAGTACAGTATAATTACTATGAAAAATGCGTTGGTATTTATCTTAGTCTAGCCATAGCATTTAACTTGGTTGATTTCCAAAGTTCTTGACTATTTAGTGCAGTAAATGTGTGTGCTAGGATTCTTTTAATAACATTTTTAAAGGTTTCCTTCTAGTTGGATGTCATACCTAAGTTGAACACTGGTTATATGCAAAGCAAGAAATCTTGAATTTTGCATGTACTTCCACAGGGCAGTATACTTGGCCCCGATCTTTTCATGTTATAAATTAAATGCATATTATTTAAAACATTACATTTACATTGTCTTCTGCAGGACCCTCAAAAATCGATTCCGAAAGGCACGCTTCTAGCAATCCTGCTCACCACAATCTCCTACCTGGTGATAGCGGTGCTGACCGGATGGACGGTGCTCCGCGACGCTTCCGGTGACGTCAGTGAGATAGCTGGCTGGGCGATGGCCGATTGTGCCAATAGAACATGTGGATATGGCCTGCAGAATAGTAATGATGTACGTGATGTTTGCTAATGACGCCATCTCTTTTATTATCTAATCTCTTTGAACATAGGTGATATGCATTTGGTTTTCAGAGGTCGTAGGTTTCCCTGTTTACTTCTTCGTCACCTCTATGATCCTAAAAGACAAAAGCTCGTATCTTCATACGTAGAGAGAGGGAGGAGAGGACAGGAAATGGAGCGCACTGTTATCCTTTCGCTACATGGATTCTTTCACCGACGGTCATAGGTCATTTTCAGGGTCATCATACCTTAACCTTGTCACTGACCTTATACAGATGACCAAGAAAAAATCAGTGATAACATCAAAGCAAGCACAGTATTAAGCCTTCACAAGTCTGTATTGTTGATTTCAGGTAATCCGGCTGGTGTCAGGATTTGGTCCGCTGATATACGGGGGATGCTTTGCCGCAACTCTGTCATCTGCGTTGGCGTCTCTCGTCTCAGCGCCTAAAGTATTCCAGGTGATCTATCAATCATTATCTTCACTTTTTTGTAGTCACTACGGCACTGAGATTTGCCCCGTACCATCAACTTTGGAATTTTGTTTAGGGGTGTTGTAAGTTGACAGTCTCAAAGATTCATGGATCCCTTTATATATAGTATACTCACTTACATGTAACATTCACAACTAAATCACGTAATGGGCTAAGCTATGCTTGGAATTTGGGATCAGTTGACCGTGTGTGATCTGTCCGGAATATTATTTATTTATTTATTTAATTAGAGAAAATCAAAGTCAAAGTCAAAAGGCGTTTATTTCAATAAAATCACTAGGATCACTTTGAAACGTCTTAGAAACTAGGTGAAGCTATGCCTGTTCCTCGCGACCAAGCCTAGAATCCGTAGTATATCTGTCGAAAAGAATTTCGACGCGTCGAAAGAATTGAAACGTTAGCGCTACGCTCAGCCCTTCCCCGTATCCGGGGGAAGATAGCGGGTTCGATTCCCGATTCGTTTTTTATTTATTTTTAGGGTTCCGTACCTCATTTGGAAAAAACGGAACCCTTATAGGATCACGTTGTGGTCCGTCTGTCTGTCTGCCCGTCTGTCAAGACCCTTTTTCTCAGAAACGGCTAAAGGTATCAACTTGAAATTTTTACTACCTATTAAGGTCTGTGGGCTTATGGTGCCGTATAAAAATCAAAGCTCTAGCTTAATGCATTAAAAAGATATGGCAATAAATGTATAATTTTTGTATGGAAATGGCAAAAATCAAAAACCTCTAGGGTACTTCCAGTTACCTCACAATTCTGAAATTTGGAATACTAGGAGCTTTTGTAACACAAGTAAAGGGAAAAGTCTGAAATTGAGGAATTTCGACATTTTTTAGAAAAACAATTATATTATATAATATAATTATACACAGTTATATTTGCGGTCAATGTCATACAATGACTGGTACTGGTGGTACTTGTTGCACGACCGGGATACGAACCCACGGCCATTGGTACGGAACCCTCAGGGCGCGAGTTCTCGCTCTTGACCGTCTTTATTTCTCTTCGTGAGGGTTAAAACTTTAAAACAAAGTGGTGTTACCATGCATGGGCTCTTTACTATTTTGATGATATTCAACAGTAAATTAAAAGTTTCTCCCACGGATATTTTTCAGGCTTTATGTCAAGACAAGCTGTATCCGTACTTGGAGTTCTTCGCGAAGGGCTACGGCGCGAACAACGAGCCGGTCCGGGGATACGTACTCACATTCATAATCGCCACCGCCTTTATACTAATGGGTGAGCTAAACATGTTACAAAAATGACCATAAACTTGTAAATTTTTGTGTATGAATGAATGAATGAATGAATGAAAATTCTTTATTGTACACACACCTTAATAACTAATTACAATTGAATATAGACTAAATAAATTTATAATATTGTGTACTTATGTACATGTGCATAATTTATTCATAATCAATCTTATGAATAAATTATGATTATGATTATGACATGGAAAAGCCTTGGACTTATCCATCCCACTAATGTTATAAATGCGAAAGTTTGTGAGGATGTTTGGATGTTTGTGGTTCAACTAGGTCGATTTCAATGAAACTTGGTATAGATAGAATTCATATTAAGGCTTTTGAAGAAATACGCGTTTCAACATTTTAGCAATTTTAGTTCAACTTTTTGGCTATTTAGCATCTATTCAACCATATAAAGATAACTTAATTTAGTATCAAAACGACAGGCTAATTTAGAGGCTGTTTAACTCCCATCGGCAAGGGGGGCAAATTATGGGGTTAAAATTATGAGGGGCTTTCATATAAATGCGGACGTAGTCGCGGGTAACAGCTAGTATCAAATAGCACTACAAATAACGATTTTGGATTGCCAGTATAATAGTCATATTACCTAGATATAATAATAGAGGGAAACCTTTTGGCTTTGTCAATATGAAAATCAAACCATTTTCTTAGACTAAAAGAATATCTAAACAAGCCATATAATGTTTGTTTCTTTGCAGGCGGACTCAATCAGATAGCGCCTCTGATATCAAACTTCTTCTTAGCTGCTTACGCTCTGATCAACTTCTCTACATTCCACGCCAGTTTGGCGAAACCGGTCGGATGGCGGCCTACCTTTAGAGTTAGTATTATTTCATCTAATCTTTATATTATAAAGCAGTTACTGACTGACTGACAGACAACACACAGCCTACAGCCTAAACCGATGGTCCTAGAGATTTTCAATTTGGTGAGTGTGTCTAAACACCCTTACACACTAAAAGGGTCAAATGAATTCCTGAAATCCAACCCCTAAGAGGGCCCCACTGCACCCTCTTAGTTGAAGTTGAAGTTAGGTCGAAGTTTGTATGAAAATCTCTCACTAGTTCGATCGGCACCACACTGAAGCTTTAAATTCCGTTTTGTGAAAAAGGATCATCGAAAAAAATGATAGGCACCAAGCCGTGTTTGTTGCCTGATTCTTCTAGGCTTGGTCGCGAGGAACAGGCATAGCTTCACCTAGTTTCTAAGACGTTTCAAAGTGATCCTAGTGATTTTATTGAAATAAATGCCTTTTGACTTTGACTTTGACTTTGACTAAATTCATAATTTTCTGTCAGGTTTTTACTTAATATTATTTTCAAAGTCAAATTTGGTATCTATGTATTTGTATCAGGGAATCCGTTAAAGAACCAAGGTCACTGACATAGCTCTCAGAATTAGGAAGTTGAAGTGGCAGTGGACGAGCCACATAGCTTGTAGAACCGACAACAGTTTGGGAATAAAGATTTTCGAATAGCGACTACGAATCAGTGTTGGTAGGCTCCCCCACCCGATGGACCGACGGCATTGTGAACGTTGCGAGAAGTCGGTGGATGGAGAAGGCTCAAGACCTGACTCATATTATGGGCCCACAGGTTTACAACAGGTTACCAGATTTGATCAAAATGGCTGCAAATAACGGTATATTTAAGCGCCGCCTAAAACGTTGGCTTATCGAGCATACATTTTATAGCTACGACGAGTTTTTAGACTCAACATGACATCTAATAAAATTATAAGTAATTGTATTAAATGTTATTGTATGGAATTATTTTATTATTAGTTATTTTTGACCTTTATCATAAATATATAATTTTTTCAATATTTTTATTTCATTGTCAATCTTAAGCTAAGAATTAAAATGAATTTGTTAGCTAATAACTCTTTTTTGTTTTCACTAAATGAACTGAACTGAACTGAACCGTTCGTCGTGACACTCTTAGGGGGAGGCTTATGTTCAGCAGTCATTATTCTCTTTTTATTATATTCTCTTTTTATTCACAGCTGTACAACATGTGGCTGTCCCTAGTGGGCTCGATGCTATGCGTGGCGATAATGTTCGTGATCTCGTGGGGCACCGCCCTCGTCACCATCTCATTCCTAATGGCGCTTTATCTACTGGTGTCTTATAGGAAACCTGGTAAGACGACTGATTAGCTTCCGTCCGCGGCTTCGCTCGCGTGGTACTCAGAGGCACGTCCAAACATTATGAAGAATTAAAACCTTAAATTCTTTTAAGGTGTTGTGTAAGACCCCACGTGAGTAATTATCCTACTAAATGGGAAAGTATGTAAGGATGTTTGGATGTTTGTTGTTAAATCACGCCGTAACGGCTCAACCGATTTCTTTGAAACTTGGAATAGATAGTTTTTTACCTAGAATAGCATATAGGCTACTTTTATGTAGGTACCACCCGAGCGAAGCAGCGGGCGTAAGCTAGTGGGTCATGGTTTGACTGACCTCATAGCTCAGTTGGTAGTAACTCTGCCTTCTGCGTTAGAGGTCGCGGGTTCGATTCCCGCACTGGACAAACATTTGTGACTAACACAGATGTTTGTTCTGTGTCTGGGTGTTAAATATATATCTATTATGTATGTCAGTCTCTGGTACCCATAGTACAGGCTATGCCTAGTTTGGGATCAGTTGACCGTGTGTGATATGTCCGGAATATTTTTTTAAGTCCAAATAGTTCTATTAATTACTACTAATTACTATTTTTCGATGATTTATTTTTGTTTCCAGATGTGAATTGGGGTTCCACCACGCAGGCGCAAACCTACAAGACGGCTTTGTCCGGAGTCCACACACTGAACAGGGTCACGGAACACGTCAAAAACTATAGGTTAATATACCAGATAGCAGATACCGCATTTCCAATATATTGTGTTATTTAAGGTGATTCATCATACGTAGACTATCCCGAAATGGGGTTATTCTGATGGTTTGCGGCCATCCTTATGAGTCTGTTACCTACATGTGAACTTGAACTTGATCATGTGAAGTTATTTAAAAGTGGTCCTTACATCTTTTTAATAAAGTTAATTTTGAGTATGACTTTTAGGAGCTTGCGATATCGCTAATAGCGCCCACCCTCAAATGCGAAACTCAAAATAGACTTTATTCAGTACACGTAAAGATCATTGTTTATATGACATATCAAGGACATATGAAATGCCGTTTGAGACATGCGTTGTTAAGTCTCATGTGCCTATAATTTCACCAGTTTCCTCATCCTTCAAACAGAAACAACATTGCAAACATCGCCGCTTGGAAGAATGTATAGGCACGTTTTGATTGGAGTTCAAATTTTTTATGTTTTCAGGCCCCAAATATTAGTGCTGACCGGGTTCCCGGGAGAGAGGCCAATTCTTACAGACTTCTCGTATCTACTCACTAAAGGATTGTCGCTTATGGTGTGCGGCCAAATTGTACAGGTAAACATTATCTTTATCTGATTTATAGCTGATTGAGTTAATTTACAAGTTACGTGATGAGCAAATGCTTGCAATGAATCATACTTATATTATAAATGCGAAAGTTTGTGGGGATGTTTGGATGTTTGTTATTCAATCACGCCGTAACGGCTCAACCGAATTCGTTGAAACTTGGAATAGATTAAGTTCTTTACCTAGAATAGCATATAGGCTTTTTATGTTAGTACCACGCGAGCGTGAAGCTAGTAGTAATAAATATTGAAACAAGGGACTTAGGCCTATGTATACCCATTATTATAGGATACCACATCGGAAGTTTGAAATAATTGAGGTCAACTATAGCTCAACTAAATAGAAGAAAAAACTGGAGAGACTATTTATCCTATATCTTTATTTACACTTTTAAAATGTCATCAGTCCATCGCATTGGGGGTTTATGTGTGCCTTATCTTTCTTCCCAGGGTCAAGTAAGCCACCGAGGCAGAGAGGCTCTATCTGAACGCGCCTACGAATGGTTCTCGAAGCGCAAGATAAAGGCGTTCTACACGCTCGTGGACGACGCCGCGTTTAGTCGCGGCGTGAGTGCGCTCGTGCAGGCCAGCGGGCTCGGGAAACTCAAGCCTAACATACTGATGATGGGCTTCAAGCAGGACTGGCTTACCTGTGAGCGAAGCGAGCTGACAGACTACGTGGAGGTTATGCAGTAAGTTTGACAATGTTTATTATCCGAACGCGCCTACGAATGGTTTTCGAAGCGCAAGATAAAGGCGTTCTAGACGCTCGTGGATGACGCGGCGTGAGTGCGCTCGTGCAGGCCAGCGAGCTCGGCAAACTGAAGGCTAACATCCCGATGATGAGCTTCAAGCAGGACTGGCTTACCTGTGAGCTAAGCGAGCTCACGGACTACGTGGAGGTCATGCAGTAATTTTTAAGCCTTGTTCAAACGACAGGCGATGTGTCATCCAAAATATGTTTAAAATTTATTTTATAATGCTTGCTTGCTTGTCGTGCCACTGATTCTTTCTTGGTTGAGTTATGAGTTATTGCCACCATTCGGTGAAAGAATCCGTGTAGTGAAAGGGTTAAAAGTGGGCCTCTTAGAGGGTCCTTTTGAGCGCTTGTTACATGTCTTGAAATTCTTAGGTTCTAGGACATGTAGGTTTCCTCACGATGTTTTCCTTCACCATTTGAGAGCACTAATACAGCACACATAAATTTACCGAATAGAAAATCCATTTTTGCGCGACCGGGTTCCGAACCCTCGACCTGTGGATCGGAAGGGGCCACTACCACTACTCCACCAGTGCTCTCAGTGACGAAGTTAAAGTCCCTTGTTCTTGAATATTTTTTTTTATTTTCTAACTCCAGCAAAGCTCTTGATGTCCACATGGCGATTGCTATCCTGAGGGTAGAAGGCGGACAATACACAAGCGAGGCTCTAGACGACGACCTTCGAGCTTACTTGAAAGATATGGAGCATAAGGACCTGGCTACATTCTCACGTGAGTCAACCCTTTACTTTTCTAATATATTTTTTTACTTGCAATTATAGTCTAACAAATAATCATATTCACGATTAACGCAAATTTGATAGTGAAGTAATAAAATAGAACAACTGATAAAAATTGCACTTGTTTTCGTGGCAACTCCTTCTCCGTTGTAGCAGTAAGACTTTGGAATAATCTTCCGTATAATATCAAAAAAGTTGACTCCAAGGATTCATTTAAACGATTAACTCGTGAACATTTTCTTAAGAACATATAGCATCTACACTACATGTTATTAAAACACTTGTTTTGTACTATCTGTTAATCTATTGCAGTGTATTATATATATATATATATATATATATATACATATTTAAATATAGTGTATGGTTATACATAGTATAGTTTTTAGTTAAGTTAAACAATCTGTCGCACGCCAACCTCCTGTTTCTACCCAATCAGGCTGGCTGGTAGATAATGCCTTGGCATTAAGCCCACCTTTTGTACATTGTTTTCTTTGTGTGCAATAAAGATTAAAATAATAATAATAATAAAAATCATTGAATCAAATCATTCGTTCACTAATCGTGGCGAGTCACGAGTGTGGATTCTGTCTACGGTGTACGCATTCGCGCTAAGTTCGTCGCGAAATCTGCGGTGAGTGGGCATTACATTTTGTGTTAATCCACTTAATTAAGGTAAGCTATAAGGAAATTATAAAAGACTGATCGGTTACAGCACTAATGGTCTGAATGTGGCAACTTTATTACGAGTTTTGACAATACAGAACTCCCCCACAAATACTCACCTTTAGCTGTACGTTACTTATTAAGTACCTTTATGTAACCTAATAATATGGATATGGAAGAGCTGTGCTATAATGTGGCCTTCTAACACAAGTATATATTAACTTAAAAGAAGGTCTCAACCTAGATTTAAATATTTGTAAAATTTGGTTACAGCAATAAAAACTTTTTACTTTTACTTAAGAACTGTCAAATCGTGAATCTAATTATATGTTGGGCTATAATGTGGCAAACAAGCTTAAGTTCGACCTAAAACTTCACTTGGTAAGTTCGTTCAATCATAAATTATACAGGTACCTATGAATCTGTATTCTGTGTGTCTCAGAGCTATGAGGATCTTTATCAAAAGTGTTACAATACTAATATACAAAACTGCTTTGACATGTTTTTTCTGATGACTAACTGGCATTACCATCAATGTTTAAACAATGCTTGTTTGTGATTAAAATCCACTTGCACCACGGATTAATGGCCTCATAGCTCAGTTGGTAGTAACTCTGCCTTCTGCGCTAGAGGTCGCGGGCTCGATTCCCGCACTGGACAAACATTTGAGTGATTAACACAGATGTTTGTTCTGTGTCTCGGTGTTGAATATTAATTGAATATATTAAGGAGGAGGTAGGGCACAGTGAGATTTTCTCGCTCTAAATTGGAGCAGCCCGCCTAGGGAGGAACCTCCGCCTTACAGAAGATCGCAGCCAAATAACATTATTTGTTTCAAATAGTGTTGTGTTCCTGCGGTGAGTAAGGTTGCCAGAGCTCTTAAGGGTGGGGAGGGGTTCGGCAGGCAACGCATTAGCAATGCTCCAGGTGTTGCTGATGTCAATAGGCGACGGTAACCACTTACCATCAGGAGGGCCGTAAGCCTGTTTGCCTCCGTATAACATAAAAAATATATAATAATCTATTATTTATATCAGTCTCTGGTACCCATAGTACAGGCTATGCTTAGTTTGGGATCAGTTGACCGTGTAATATGTCCGGTAAAAAAAAAGAAAAAATTGGTCCATCATCATCATCAGCCTCCAGAAGTCCACTGCTGGACACGGACTGTTTCTTCAAGGTTAAATCCGTCGGTGCGAGTGTAGGTTCAGGTCTGTCATCATGCCATTATGCCATCATTCACAGGGTCCATGGGAGACAACCACAAGGAGTCCAAGTCTACGGAGAGCCTCAACACGCATTCTATAGGTAAGTGTTAAGCCGTGTTCAAACGGCATGCGATATATCCTTGATATGTCATATAAAATTCGTTCCAAATCAATTCTTACCTCTACTAAATAAAGTCAGATTTGAGTTTGACATTTGGGGGTGTGCAATACAGCTCAACGATATCGCAAGCTCCTAAAATTCAAACTCAAAATTGAGCTTATTCTGTAGACGATTAAAGTTAATTTTGAATTTGATATTTGAGTGTGCGATATACGAGAAGCTCAACGATATCGCAAGGCCCAAAAGTCAAACTCAAAATTAACTCATCAGGATCATTTTGGAATATTTTTTGAATGACCATTTCGTACGACGTTTGAACACGGCTTTTTGCAGCTTGTTTGTGTTTTGTGTGCTTTACTTTTATATGAGTTATAGCTTTATATAATACAAAATACATGTGCTGTTTTTTATAGCATGACTAGCGTTACGCGTTATATGAGAGTAGACTTCATCCCCACCATTTTGTTTTGTCATTCTAAGCGTCTTAAAAACGTCGCCTTCATTAATTTATAGGTACTGTTTGGTAAACAGAGTTTGGCACACCAAACTCTGTTTACCAAACAGTACCCATTTTCAGTGCCGCCATTTTGCGTCAATGACACACAAAATGTCGGCCCTAGTCTCATTTTAAACGATATTTTAACAATTTATTTTTGCCATAATTATTAATCCATATTTCGTCGATCAGGTAGCAGTATGTCAGACATATCGGTGGGGTCGCCGCAGTTGAGACGGGCGGGGGTGTCTGAGGACCCGAGTGCTGTGAACAAGGAGATTGCTAAGGACCCCGAGGTCAAACACAGGTATTGTTTATTGTTTATTATTATCTAAGAGTATATTCCTACTAATATTATAAATCGAAAGTTTGTGAGTTGAGATGTTCTATTCAACAACAAACATCCAATCACGCCGTAACGGCTCAATCGATTTCGTTAAAACTTAAGGTGAGGGTTAAATTGTTTTATGATTTTTGAATTGTTTTTCTCAATAACCGCAAAACGCACAGTTTTGATTTTTATGACAAAGATAACTTGAGCATTTTATTTACCTAAATCCAAGACAGAAACGTCCTCTGTAACAGTTTTTTCGAAAATACTCTTGAGACTATCTAGCAAAAATAACTTTTTTTAAATATTGTGTTAAACAATAGCATTGGGTACCTAAATCCAAGCCACTTTTGAAAAAAATAGATAGTTTTTAAGATAATCGATATTTTCTTATATGTCGCTTATGTCGATTACTTTCGAGCGCCTTCTAACGCTTGCTATCTCTTTCCACATTCAATTATAGTACATATCGCTGTCACTTTCTTCACTCCGCCCACTCGACAATTTGATTTTTGTATCGCCTTAAATAAACGTCGAATAAATAAAGTTCTTGACCTAGAATAGCATAAAGGCTCCTTAGGATAACCTAGGCAGTTATTACTACAACATACTACCTACCTAGTAGCAAAGACAATATAGTAGAAATTTTGTTAGTACCTAGTCACATACATAGTCCTGACCCCACACTAGGATTCCCTATGTCGTTTGTATCAGAAAGTACGAGTACCATGGTACCACAACCACCGCCACGAACCATTTACCGCAGATTTCGCGATGACAGACTCCACACTCGTGACGCGTCACGATCACAATCGATTTGATCATTGTCCCGCAGCGGGAATCGAACCCGCGGTCCTTGCGTCTCAGACGGATAGTCGCCCGCTATGTACCTAGTCATGTATTTGACCGCGCGAGCGAAGCAGCGAGCACGAGCTCGCTAGCTAGCTCGTCCTCGCTTCGCTCGCTAGCTAATCTGTTTTTGTTACAGTAGAGGCATCGGCAGCGCAGTAAGAAGAGCATTGGGGTCATCTACCGCGAGACGAACGTCATCCTTCACGTCTGTGGAACAGTTCACCAAGCGGCAAGCCGGCACTGTTGACGTGTGGTGGCTGTACGATGACGGAGGTAAACATCGCATGCCTACTGTAGCCCATCATAAAAAATAATAGACTTAAGACTTATCCCCAGACATAAATAATAAATAAAATAAACAAATAAATAATTTATTCATAAGATTGATAAGGTACACAAAAATTTACAGGTTAATGGTCATTTTTACATATAGGTAGATATTGCATAGGAGCCTGAACTAGGCAATCCTGTGTTTCAGGCGAGAAGAACCCATTTAATTATAAAATTATCAAAAAATCACTAATTGAACAGCTTTTAGTTACTTGGTAGGTAAAAAAACATGGAAGACTCTCAGATCTCCAGGCGATCAGTGGTGGAATTGTGTAAGCGTAATAGCAATGAAGTTCGTAATTTTGAGGCTAATTATAACAATCTTAGCTTTAAAACTTACAAAAGGTACAATTTTCAAAGTTTGTTTTATATTATTCTCAAAAAACGAAGCACTAACTTTTCGCAGACATGGCCAGATCTCAGTTCGGGGCGAAATACTAGTTATTATTATATTCACATTAATTTATTCATTTTATAATCGTACCTATTGATTTTATACATATTTGTGCACGAAAGGAGCCTCTAAGAGGCGCACTTTAATCCTTTCACTACACTGATTCTTTCATCGACGGTCATAGGCCCTTTTCAGGGCCACCATACCTCAACCTGCGCACTGACCTATTACAGAATAACCAAGAAAGAATCAGTGACACGACAAGAAAGAATCATATTTGAAATAACTTAAGATTCGATAAAATAAACAATCATGCTTTAAAAAAAATATCTTTATACATGTCCTATACCCTTAAATCTATGTGCTTTAACAATCGAAGCACCCAACTTTTCGCGGACATGACCAGATCACAGTTAAGGGGCGAAATAATAGTTATTATTATATTCATATTAATGTATTCAATAAAAATGTGATAATCGTATTTGAAATAACTTAAGGTTAGATAAAATAACCTATCATGCTTTAAAAACAATATTTATATCCTTAAAAAAGTCAAAGTCAAAGTCAAAGGGCATTAATATCAATAAAATCACTAGGATCACTTTGAAACGTCTTAGAAACTAGGTGAAGCTATGCCTGTTCCTCGCGACCAAGCCTAGAAGAATCAGGCAACAAACACGGCTTGGTGCCTATCATTTTTTTCGATGACCCTTTTTCACAAAATGGAATTTAAAGCTTCAGTGTGGTGCCGATCGAACTAGGTGAGGCTCAAAAGAAAAGTTATCTAATTATAATCCCTAATAAATAAGAGCTTATAAAAATGTGAAAAAAAAAAGACAAATGTTTGCTTCAACAAATGATCTAAGGGCAGCACACGCTACACTTGATGAAATATGTACCTAATGCTTCTATAAAATTGAATAAAGGTCTAACGCTACTGCTGCCTTACATCCTGTCGACCCGACGGGCGTGGTCGTCGTGTCCGCTGCGAGTCTTCACTCTCGCCAACAAGAACACGGAGCTGGAGATTGAAGAACGAAAGTAAGTGGATACACGTCCAATGCTTAGTTCATCATCATTTTGACAGGCCTCATAGCTCAGTTAGTAGTAACTCTGCCTTCTGCGCTAGAGGTCGCGGGTTCGATTGGATACGCACTGGACAAACATTTGTGACTAACACAGATGTTTGTTCTGTGTCTGGGTGTTCAATATATATCTATTAAGTATATCAGTCTCTGGTACCCATAGTACAGGCTATGCCTAGTTTGGGATCAGTTGACAGTGTGTGATATGTCCGAAATATTTATTTATTTATTTATTTATTAGCCTGTGGAAGTCCGCTGCTGGACATCATAATAGTCATTTCAGCCATAGGATGTCTACTGCTGAACATAGGCCTCCTCGACAGATTTCCGACTTACCACTTGTATAGGTACCAAGCGTCAATCAGTGCGTGTTACCAGTGATGCCATATGGCACTGAGACTTGGTCGCTAACTATTGGCCTCATACACAAGCTCAAAGTCGCCCAAAGGGCTATGGAGAGAGCTATGCTCGGAGTTTCTCGTGATAAAATCCGAAATGAGGAAATCCGTAGAAGAATCAAGGTTACCGACATAGCTTTGAGAATTAGCAGATTGAAGTGGGCCGGCCATATAGCTCGCAGAACCGACAACCGTTGGGGAACAAAGGTTCTCATGTGGCGACCACGAACAGGACGACGCAGTGTTGGAAGGCCCCCCACCCGATGGGCCGACGACATTGTGAAGGTTAAATAAAAAAAATATATATAAATATTCCGGACATATTCACACGGTCAACTGATCCCAAACTAGGCATAACCTGTAATATGGGTACCAGAGACTGATATACATAATATATATATATATATTTAACACCCAGACACAGAACAAACATCTGTGTTAGTCACAAATGTTTGTCCAGTGCGGGAATCGAACCCGCGACCTCTAGCGCAGAAAGCAGAGTTACTACCAACTGAGCTATGAGGCCAGTAGAGGTTGCGGGAAGTCGGTGGATGGAGATGGCTCAAGACCGTTCGTCATAGCACTCTTTGGGGGAGGCCTATGTCCAGCAGTAGACTTCATCAGGCTGATGATGATGAGGTACCAAGCGAGCAAATTCGCGGGCGAAAGCTCGTTAATTATAAAGATTATAAAATACCAAAAACATCTAATTAGAAAAAGTTCTACTTTGTAAATAAAATAAATGACACACAATAGTCAATAGCCCTGACCCCACACTAGGACTCCCTGTGTCGTGGGTATCAGAAACTACGAGTACCATGGTACCACAACACCCAGACCCGGAACAAATATTTGCAGATCATGCAAACATTTGTCCCGCAGCGGGAATCGCACCTTTCTCACTATAGTAATTGTTTTTCACAGCATGGCGTCGCTACTATCGAAGTTCCGGATAGACTACTCAGCTCTGAAGATGGTGCCTGATATTACGAAGCGGCCTAAGGACTCCACTTTGGCCTACTTCGACAAGCTCATCGCCCCCTTCCGGACCGCTGATGATAGCGATGACATCGGTAAGTTTTTTTAAAAAGGCTCCGTTTTTTCCATTATAAAGTGATCATTATCATCATCAGCCTGTAGAAGTCTATAGGCATAGACATAGACAAAGAGTTCCACGACGAACGGTCTTGAGCCTCCAGTTCGTGGTCGCCATTCGTTAACCATTACTCCCCAGTGGTTATCGTTTCTGCAAACTATATGGCCTGCCCACTGCCACTTCAACTTGGTATCGACAAGACATTGGTTCTTCTACGGATTTAATAACGAAGTGAAACTCCGAACATAGTTAACTCCATAGCCCGTTGCTACGAAATATGTGGTACGGAAGCCTAAAAACGAGAAGGTTATCCGTTCGACGATTGTTCATTTTTTTATGTACCTATGTAAATGACTGTCATTTACATAGGTATAAGGATAACACTTATTACTCCGTAACGGCTTGTCCGATTTTAATGGTAATTTCTCTATTGTATACGGAATAAACTTATTTTTTTACAGCTGGTATAACCGACGCGGATCTAATAGCTGCCCAAGACCGCACCCACCGCCACCTGCGCCTGCGCGAACTCATCTCCGTCCACTCGGCCTCCGCCCGCCTCGTCTGCGTCACTCTACCCATGCCGCGTCGCAGGGGCGTGGTACCCCCGTCGCTATATATAGCCTGGCTGCATGCTATAGCCACTGCGGCAGACCGCGTCTTACTGGTGAGAGGAAACCACGCGGCTGTCCTAACATTCTACTCATAAATATTGTACCAGTCGTCTCGTGTGTCACACTATCCATGCCGCGTCACGTCGCTATATATAGCCTGGCTGCATGCTATAGCCACTGCGGCAGACCGTGTCTTACTGGTGAGAGGAAACCACGCGGCTGTTTTAACGTTGTACTCATAAATATTATACCAGGACTCTCGTGTGACACTATAGTCTCGAGTGACACTACCCATGCTGCGTCGCAGGGGCGTGGTGCCTTCGTCGCTATACATAGCCTGGCTGCATGCTATAGCCACTGCGGCAGACCGTGTCTTACTGGTGAGAGGAAACCACGCGGCTGTTTTCTCGTGGGACACTATAGCCTCGAGTGACACACTACCCATGCTGCGTCGCAGGGGCGTGGTGCCTTCGTCGCTATACATAGCCTGGCTGCATGCTATAGTCACTGCGGCTGATTGCGTCTTACTAGTGAGAGGAAACCACGAGGCTGTCCTAACATTCTACTTATAAATATTGTACCAGTGTGGTACTAGTCTCGTGTTATACCCAACCCATGCCAGGTTGCCGGCATAGTACCTCCGTCGCTATATATAGCCTGGTTGCAAGCTATAGTCACTGCGGCTGATCGCGTCTTGACTTGAAATGTATTCATTCCTAAGAAACATAAATATGTAATGCGTAAATATAAGTAACTATAAATCTATACTTCAGAAATTAAATCATTCCACTGAAATATTTAATCTCAAACTTGACATATTTTATAAAACAATACCATAAACAAGATCACAAGAATCTCAAAATTAAGATGAACAGTATTTTGTATATTTTGAAAGTTTAATTAATTAATACATTGGGTATATAGGTATACGTTGGGTCTGAATTCTATGATTTTCATAAAAATAAACTGTTTTTGTGGAAACTAGACTGACAAAGTGCCTGGAATATATGTAAATAAATATTGTATAACTCTTCAGGTATACTCCTAAATTTTATATTTTACTAACAAAACTAACTACTACTAACTAAACTAGGAGAAAATTTAGTATTAGTAAAAAAGTAAGTAAGAGGCTAGGCCAACTGTGGTGATGGAGCGTCTTGGCCGCCCAACGGCTGCCTTCATAGATTTACGACTTTTATAGCCGGGACCGATATCTTAGCATTTCCTTCTAAACAAGGAAGTGCCACTTGCTGCCACCCATTCATCTGGTGACCGCGCTGAAGGTTGCTACTGAATGAGCCGCGCGCCAACCACGTTTGGAATACAGAAAAAATGAGTTTTAAAATGGAAATAAATGTTCTGATATTTATTAAACTTATACATTTTACTATAATCAGAATTAAAAATGTGTGGTGTGTATTTTTGTACGTATGAAAATCTATTGATAAATGTGTGAGCAAGTTTTATAGATATATTTTTAGGATCGTTTATTAGCTCTAGGAAAGTTGACATAATATTCTATTACTCGATAATAATGTGACATATTTAATAATTTTGACCAATAATTATTGTTTTTTTTTTAAACTATCATAAACATAATTTTCACAAAAAATGGGATAATCACCATGATTTGTGAGGTAAAACAACAAATAAACTTACATATGGTAAATATCCCGTTTTTTGTGAAAATTATAAAAATCATCATCATTCATACTGTAGAGTCCGTTTCACGAAAGCAGACTCCTATACTAGGTAAATCCAAAGGCCATAAACCAGATACCACCAGATACGTATCTGGTATCTGGTTATTGCTAGCGGCATGCCAGATACCTACTCGCATTCTGAGTCAAAATCATGCCTGTTGATAGCATGTCGAATCTCTATCATGGTATTAAAGTCGAAATTGGCTCCGTCCGTCCGCTCCGCCTTGGTTTGCGTTGTCAAAAATGTACCTACAAAAAACGCTTTTTTTATTCTTTTTACGCAGCTTTATGAAAAACTTGATGTGGTATTGGTTGTTTGAACTTCTTGATCACCGATATTTTAATGAACGTTTCATGTAAATAACAATTCCTTTTTGCATTTAACTATTTGGTAAATAAATTATTTTTTACGCGGAAAACAGTTTCCTGAAATCTATGAATACCTGCTAGCCGTTTCGTTATAATTATAAAAGTTTACAAACGTGTAAAAGATAATATAAAACTGATAATTATGTAGTATATTTTCACAGCTCAAAGTATTTTAGTTAACGAGGAGATAGCATTCAAATAACAGCATTTTTAGGGTGTAGAAGAACCCCTTCACAAATGCTAGTACACATTTGCCAGTGTCTAGTATACCTAAGGAACTTTATGCGAGCTAAGTACAGGCATGTGTATCGCGGGTACAAAGATTGTAGGCGCTACGTCTAGGAAATATTTTCGTTGAGTGGACTCTACTTGAAAAACTTTACGATATTTTGTATTATTACATCAGTGTTTGTAATTTGTATATTTGATATTTGCAATACTTTATTCCCTTTGTGTTACGTTTATACAAGGTGATTCATAACATTATATTCCATTCCGAAAAGGGCTTATTATATTAAAATGGATATAAAAAATTAATAAATTTAATAACATATTTTTCCGTAAACTTTTTTAGATTAGCTTGTTTTGGTCTTTTTATCATCTTTGTAAGTAATTATGAATCACCTTGTATAATTTTATTCAATTATGAGTTGATAACTAGAAATTGTTGACAACAATATTTTTTGTTGGAAGTTGTAATATTAGTTCAGTGTTAGATTTAGTTGCGTATGGCCTAACTTAAAATTAGCTTATGCATTAAGGTCAGTGTCAAAATAGCTGCGGCAGTGCTATTGGGAATGAAATTTTGAGGATGATATTATCAGACTTAGCGACATCTGAAAGGTTTCAAACACGAACGGCGAGAAGCTAAGATCGTGAAGTTATCCTAGTGGTGCAATTGTGTAAGCGTAATGGCAATGAAGTTCGTAATTTTGGGTAATTTTAACAATCTTAGCAATATTCAAAACGTTCCAAACTTGACAAGGGAAAACTTCATGACATCATGACCATTTCTTTTTCATATTTGAAAAACTTCAGGTGTCGCTAAAATTGATAAAATCATATCTTCATCAGGGACTGAAAGCGGTAGAGGTAACTGGAACTGTTAAAACATTTCAGTACCATTATGCTATACCGGTAGGGCATTACGGTACCGTTATTTCATACCGGTAGATTTCGGTACCGAAATTTTGAGCCGCGGCTAGTTCGCTAGGACAGTCGCGCCGCGGTAGCGGGGTGGCGGCGTTTCATCAAAGAAAACCATTAATTATTTCGGTTATAGGTACCGGTAGCGAAATAAACTGCGAAGCCAGATTTTCCGGTACCGTTATATTTTATCGGTAGAGAAATATTCGGGTAACCGGAATTTATCGGTATGACGTCATATCGTTATTTAAAGCACCTTTATATTCCGGTTATTCAGTCCCTGATCTTCATTCCCATTTTGCTTACACAATAGCCTGGCAGTTACCAAAGTAATTATAATCGGATACAAAGTACAAATCAGTTGAGAATAATATTATAGCTGCTCGTTTGTGGTTTATAGCTAATCTATCTAATTTATTAACAATATATGTAAGATCTGACAAGATTAATTTATTTTAGTTTTAAATTGTACTTTTGTGCAGTCGAAATGTTTGTGATTAAAGTGACTTGAAATTGAAATAAGCATATTTTATTTTATTAAAACACCTTATGATGTTTGCTCCTATATAATTTAATTAAATAAATAACAGCCAGCATTCACTACATGGTCCTGATCCGCTAGGATTCCCTGTGTCGTGGGTATCAGAAACTACGAGTGCCATGGTATCGCAACACCCAGACCCGAGACAAGATCAAGATCAAGACAAGATCACCGAGATCCTAATGGTAATGGTGACGTCAGGTAGTTAGATGATACGAAATTGTCAGCTGAAAGCCAGGCTGACGTTCAAATGACGTTTCATTTCAATTCACTGAAAATAATTAGAGATACGCAATAAGCCTACCGCACCTGAACCGTGATTCAAGGTTAATATGTATGCTATCCCGAAAAGTTTGTTATACGACTTTTGGAAATTCGATCTTTTTCATTGATAAAACACTATGCAGAAATCCATCAGTAAAGGTAGGAATCTGAATGTGGAATTACTCGTACGTTTAATAATTCGTTAAAAAGATGATAAAAATAACAAAAACAGCTAATTTGGATGATGTTCGGAAGAAAAATCGTTTTTTATATCTTTGATAAAATTCTTATAATTTTTTTGATGATTGAATTCCTTTCGGTATAGTAGGTATATAATTATGAATCATCTTGTATAAAATGTAGGTAGGTACTACAAGACTATACAAGGTAATTCATAATATGTATTCCATCCCGAAAGGGGCTTATTGTATAACCAATTGGCAATAAAGTTGTACGACTTTTGGAAATTCGTCATTTTTCATTGAAATGCGAAAATCAGCTGTTCTGGGGTCAAATCAGGTCAAACTCAATGAATCAGCTGTTTTAGGTAGCAATCTTGATTCCGAACTTCTTGTACGTTTCGTACTTAGTTCTAAAGATGATAAAAATACCAAAAAAAAACCTATTTTGAGAAAGTTTGTAAAAAAAATATTAACAATATTAAAATGAAAATATTGATGTTTTTTTCGCAAATATTATTTCTACCCCCTTCCGGGATGGTATACATGTTTTGAATCACCTTGTATAATATAAAATGTGATTCTAGGTGATTTTTATGCATAACTTAATTACTTAGGTACAACAAGAAACATACATACCAAGAAAATATCCGAAAAGCAGCGTGCAATCTTTTATTCATATGTAACCGCTGGACCGCATTCGAGGAATGATCAATGCAAGCTCCAGTTCGATCCAAAACAGTTTATTAGCAAATAGGCACGGTATCTATGCAATGTATACGTTTTCTAAACGCGATGCTTGAATGCAGCGATTATCTCTCGGCGAGTGGTCAAGCGGCCTCAGTCGGACGCAGCGACGCTGGCTCGGCGCACGTACACAACGAACTGTCAGATCGAATTCGAAATTCGAACGCGCACCGCCCCGTTTTCGCCCAGTGTTTTTTTTTTTACTTTTTAATTTGTGCTTTTAACTTTAGTGTTGTCAGTGCACGTGTTTTTTTGGGACCGGACATTGAGAAAAAGTCGGATCTAGGCGACAGAGATTCGAGGTAAACACGTGAGTCTATTTTTTACGTTCACATTCATAATGTCTTTCGTAGATTTTATTTCATTATGTCTCTGTGCTGTATACCTGCCCACTTGCATAGAACCTTGATTTCGATCTAGCATGATTGTTTTTAACAACTTTCAGAGACATACCTACCTAGATCTTCTAGTTGAGCGTAGGTACTGCGAAGACTAATACATGTCATATATTACCAGAATATTTATTTTTGTCTCAGTAGGTACCACTTACCACTTAGCTGCGTTTTTAAGTCCTTTTTTTGTATTTTTAATTAAGTCGCATTCCAAACAGATACCCTCTCTAAAACTCGTAGGTTGGATATAAAATGCACTGGCAATAAGCCCTCCATTTGCGTAAAATGTAATATTTTGTGCAATAAAGTATAATTAAATAAATAAATATTCCGGACATATCACACACGGTCAACTGATCCCAGACAAGGCAAAGCTTGTACTATGGGTAGCGGAGACTGAAACATAATAGATAAATATTTTACACCCAGACACAGAACAAACTTCTGTGTTAGTCAGAAATGTTTGTCCAGTGCGGGGATCGAACCCGCGACCTCTAGCGCTGAAGGCAGAGTACCAACTGAGCTATAAGGTCAGTCTCTTAATTAAATAAGACTTCCCATTTAAATTTAAATTATTGCACTTCAGATTAAATATCTTATTATTTGAACTCCGCTATAATGTTTCATCATTAAATTAAATTAGTAGGTAGATATTCACCAAAAATGTCAAGCAAGCCTGTTGTTCTCCTAAACATGTTAATTTTATTCGTAATACAAACCTGTTGCCTCTGAGTTATTGAAAGTATTCTTGTAACTTTACCTCGGTAGAGTTCGTCTAAAGTAAAACTGAACTAACATTTTCAGGGAGAGTTTAATTTATACAAGCTTACAGTGGTGGTGAAAAACAGGCGTAAATTCAACTAATATTAAAGTTTGAAGTGTAGTGTATATTGTCCGTGTAACTCTACCTCGGTAGTGATCCGTCTAAACTATAACTGAACGATAAAACAAAAAAAATCAGGAAGAGTTTAAGTTATCAAGCTGAACAGTGATCGCGAAAAACAGTCGTAAATTCAACTAGATTTAAGACGTTTCAAAATGATCCATGCGATTTCAATGAATCAATTAAATATTGAAGTTTGAAGTGTAGTGTATATTGTCCGTGTAACTCTACCTCGGTAGTGATCCGTCTAAACTATAACTGAACGATAAAACAAAAAAAACAGGAAGAGTTTAAGTTATCAAGCTGAACAGTGATCGCGAAAAACAGTCGTAAATTCAACTAGATTTAAGACGTTTCAAAATGATCCATGCGATTTCAATGAATCAATTAAATATTGAAGTTTGAAGTGGAGGGGCGTTCACTAATAAACTAAATCTAGAACTGAACGGAGTTCGTTCTATATTTTAGTTTTAGTTTATTATATTATATAAAGTTTATTAAAATGTAAGATATGTTATATTTAAGAATAAGAATAAGAATAAGAATAATTTTATTTACCAAAAAAGAAATTTTACAAGTCTTAATATAAATACGACTATACTAGAAGGTACTACCTATATACATTTTATCATAAATACCGGCGAAGACCAAACTAAGCGCGAGGCTTGTATCTTGGGCTTCTAGAGTGCAGTTACCAAGAGGGGAGTAGGTACCTATGTCTGACGAAAGGAAAAACGTATGGCTTACTATGTAATGTAAAAACAAAAGTGAATAAAAATAAATGAAAAGTTAAACAGTTAATAAATAGGCTGACAACAGAAGGAAATCAAACAGTGAAAAAAAAAATAGTATTTAGTTAGAGACTCTCTACCTACTGAGGTACAAACAATTTGAAAACCTGTTTCATTGCATTTTAGCATCTTTTACGATTAAGTAATTACATAGAATCACTTATTTATTATCTTGAATCTCTCAAAATCCACTTTGTTTATCACGCAAAGTAAAATAATATTTTATAAAAAATGTAAATCCTTTATTGGCCGTAAGATTAAATATGCATATAAAACTTGTGGGGCTGTGGATTTTGTTATATGAATATAATCAAATAAAAATAAAATGACATTCCGCCTTACAGAAGATCGCAGCTAAATAACATTATTTGTTTCAAATAGTGTTGTGTTCCTGCGATGAGTAAGGTTGCCAGAGCTCTTTAGGGGGGAAGGGGTTCGGGGTCGGCAACGCGTGCGTGATGCCTCTGGTATTACAAGCGCTCATAGGCTACGGTAACCGCTTACCAATATGTGGGCCGTATGCTTGATGGACACCTCAGTAGTATAAAAAAAAAAAATGATGAATTCAAATTAAAACACTTCTTAAAACAATCTTGGATCGGATTAGCAACTTTAGCAAGACAAGTATAATTCATTCCCGTTTTCGTTTGCGGGATTCAGGATTTGGTGAAACTTAGCAAAGCCATATAGTTCGTAAAAAGTCTAGCAGCTAATGGCTCGCTGGAACCAAATAACCGCATCGTGAGTTTTCCCGGTAAACTTGCGTCACGGTCCGCGATCAGTTCCGGAGTTCGGTTCCGATCCGTTACGTGCAAGATGCATCTCTCGACAGCCTATTAGCAGTAGAAAACACATAAAAGACAAACCGACTAGGGTGGATTCGACCAAACTAGTATAAGTCTTATCCATAGAGTAAAATGACTAATTACTCTAGCTAGAGTAAGCCTATTTCTTATTTCACAGCAGATAATAAAAATGTTTTTTATGACGGGCCCTCTTCTCTTTTAAGCTGGCCTTTTTTGTTACTTTTATATACTAAGTTGTGGATAACGTTGTAGACTACATTATTAATAATTTGTTGCATATGAAATTATGTACCTACTATTCACTGTATCTTACATATATAATGTAGTTGTTGTTCCTAAACAAATAAATAAAATAAAAAAATAAGCCTGTTTTTAAGGGAGTTATCCCAGGGATTGTTACTCTAATTATATACATTTATTTACAGAAAGAAACTTAAAACTAATACAAGTTAATATTTACAAAATACACAAGAAACAGTTGAGCCATCTAAGGACCGTTACAAACGATCTATAGATAGCTCAACTGATCTAGATCACTACCAGTCGGAAGCGTCCCCAAGACGCTGGCGGAATTGCCACGCTGGATGGCAATGCTGATTCGCTGGGCCAAATAAGAGCCAGCTCTCGGGTCACGCGTCGCTTCGATCAGACGTCCTGATATATTGTTACTCTTACATAATATAGCGATTGGTCGAATCCACCCTTAGATAGATAGATAGATAGAAAATACTTTATTGCACTCCATACAGTACAAACAGTAAAAAAAAAACAATAAAAACTAAACTATGTCATACAATGGACGGTCTTATCGCTGAATATAGATCTCTACCACACAAACCAACCTATGGATGGAGTGGACTGAACATAATTAGAGAGGGGATCGGAGTTAGTAGGTATTAACCCACTGATGAGCTTAGGGCCAAAGCTAAAAGCAAAGTTTGGGGATCCAGGTATCAATTTCCACGGAGTGGAGCAGCATTAGGCTGAGATAGGACCTGGTTGACTCATAACCACGTAGGATAGCCAAAGTCAAAAGGCAATAAAATTGAAATAATCAATAAAATCACTAGGATCACTTTGAAACGTCTTAGAAACTAGGTGAAGCTATGCCTGTTCCTCGCGACCAAGCCTAGAAGAATCAGGCAACAAACACGGCGCGCGTGCCTATAATTTTTTTCGATGATCCTTTTTCTGCCTTCTCTGAGCCCCTACTGAGATAGTATGCTAGTTATGGAACACGTATAAAGTTATACCAGAATGCAACGAACGCATCTGTTTAATTATACAGAGGCCGTTGCACACGACATTGTTGTCAAAAGACGCGGTGTGCAAAAGGTAACGGTGCTGTTAGCTCAAAGCGCAAAGTTATTTTGACTGGCCTCATAGCTCAGTTGGTAGTAACTCTGCCTTCTGCACTAGAGGTCGCGGGTTCGATTCCCGCACTGGACAAACATTTGTGACTAACACAGATGTTTGTTCTGTGTCTGGGTGTTAAATATATATTTATTATGTATATCAGTCTCTGGTACCCATAGTACAGGCTATGCCTAGTTTGGGATCAGTTGACCGTGTGAATATGTCCGGAATATTAAAAAAATATTAAAAAAGTTCAGCTCAAAAATGTAGCTTCCGTAATATAATGCTAATGTAGCGTCTCAAAACACTGTTTTTCAATGTAAGTTCATTGCTTGAGCTAAAAGACGCGTTTTGTTCACAAACCTTAACTTGAATGAATGAATGAATGAAAATGCTTTATTGTACACCTTACAAATTGAAAAATACAAAATAAAACTAAAGACCATAAATTTACAATGGGAGGTCTTATCGCTAAAAAAGCGATTTCTTCCAGACAACCTTTGGATGGAGTTAACTTGCCTACCAACGTTTGTGTATCCATACTAATATCTTAAATCCGATAGCAGCTCTGTTTGTTTATTTGTTTGTTACCTTTTCACGACTTAACGGATCGTAATGAAATTTGGCAAGGAGATAGATTATATTATTATCTTTAATAAGCTATCTTTTGTCTCACAAAATAATATTGTTTTAGCAATGCATAAAACCTCAAGTTATCAGAAAATTAATATTCAGGTTTGTTATTAATATTCAGGTGGTATCATGGCATATATTGTTTATGTATGTTCTTGTGTCGTTTGTTATGGTAGTTTATTTTAGTTAATTTTGCACTTCATTTATTATTATTATTTTTTCTCTTAAATTGTTGTACACGTTGCATCTTCCTATATTATCAAATCTCTCTAGCCCCAAAGGTTTGCTGGAAGAAAACTCTTGTTAGGGTTAAGCTCGCCTATGTACATGACTTGAAATAACCATTTATGTATCATGTTTCTGTGTGCAATAAAGAAATACAGAATCATATAAAAAAATTCGTGATTCAATATTTTTGCAGTCAAAGGGGTAAAAGTAGTGTGTTAAAATTATGAGGTACTACTGAGCTTTCATATAAACGCGGACGAAGTCACGGGTAGGTAACAGCTAGTTCAGTAAAACACTGCGGGGATTCTTCGAAGATGTTTATTGTTCGAGCAAAGCATTCGCAACGTTTATTATGAGGAAGTCTGAACACGTTCTTGTACTGTCTACCGATTTTGAAGGTCAATTCGTTTCGAAATGAGAGAGCATGCCTACTGTCGACATCTATTGCTAACCTGTTGCCGATCAATGATATTGTCATCATTTTTGGTTTAAGGCGCTATGAGAATCATAATAAACTGTCGAGTGGGCGGAGTGTAGAAAGTGACAGCGCTACGTACTATAATTGAATGCGGAAAGAGATAGCAAGCATTAGAAGGCGCTCGAAAGTAATCGACGTAAGCGACATATAAGAAAATATCGATTATCTTAAAAACTAAGTATTTTTTTAAAAAAGTGTCTTAGATTTAGGTACCCAATGCTATAGTATAACACAATATTTAAAAAAAAGTTATTTATGATTGATAGTTTCTGAGTATTTTCGAAAAAACTGTTGCAGAGGACCGAACTTTAATAAATAAATCTATCGAGAAAAGTTTTACCAATCGCGTTTCTGTCTTGAACTTAGGTACCTAAATAAAATGCTCAAGTATTTGTCATAAAAATCAAAACCGTGCGTTTTGCGGTTATTGAGAAAAAACTGTTCAAAAATCATAAAGCAATTTAACCCTCACCTTAAATACTTAGCCTGAGGTCCTGATCCGGTTTGAGCTACGGTAGAGTTATATCCTACTAATATTATAAATGTTTGTGAGGATGTTTGGATGTTTGTTTTTTCAAACACGCCATTGGTAGGGGGGCATAGCGAGATTTTCTCGTTCTAAATTGGAGCAGCCCGTTTGGGGAGGTACCTCCGCCTTACAGAAGATCGCAGCCAAATAACATTATTTGTTTCAAATAGTGTTGTGTTCCTGCGGTGAGTAAGGTTGCCAGAGCTCTTTAGGGGGGAGGGGGTTCGGGGTCGGCAACGCGTGCGTGATGCCTCCGGTATTGCAGGCGCTCATAACGCTACGGTAACCGCTTACTAACAGGTGGGCCTTATGCTAGTTTGCCACCTCAGATGTATATTAAAAAAAAAAACCCAAATAACATTATTTATTTCAAATAGTGTTGTGTTCCTGCGGTGAGTAAGGTTGCCGGGGTCGGCAACGGGTCACCAACGCGTGCGTGATGCCTGCTATTGCAAGCGTTCACAGGCTACGGCACTTACCAACAGGTGGGCCTACGCTTGTTTACCACCGTAGTTTCATTAAAAAAAAACAATTTCGCTGGAACTTGGAATAGATAGAGCTCTTTACCTAAAAGAGCATATTGAGTTATAGCGAAGCCGCGGGCACGTGCTGTGAAAATTTTAAAATAAATACAGCAAATTTGTCATTTATCTATTATTGTATTCAACAAAACTAGCTGAATGAAATAGGAAGACAGCAAGTCAGCAAAACAATCGTGATTTTGCGTTTTATATAGTTTTACGTGAGTGTGCCTCGTTGCTAAAGAAACAAAAAAAGGGTGATTCATTATACCTAGGTATTTGTACCTACTATCCCTACAGAAGCTTATTATACACCTTATTGGCAGAAAAGTTTGAAGAGTTTTGTCACTCGACATTTGTCGTCAAAGATAGATTTGGAGTCAAATTAGTTCAAACGAGTTACCTTGAATAGCATTTATGCACCATTTATAAAGATACCACGCGAGCGAAGCCGCATGCTAGTAAGTTATAAAAACAATAAACAAAAACAGCTTACCTATTTGAAAAATGTCGAAAAAACTGTTTTAAAACATTTTGAACATTTTTTCTATCTGGGGCATTATTTAAGCTCACATTTCAATACTTTGCTTTGAGTTTAGCTAGTGTTGAGTCGTTGTGGTGTGTGCAGGCCTTTACGTCGCTCTCCTTTTGGGTAAGTCGTATCTCGTAACGCACAAGTTGTAAGCTCGTGCCACAGAACAATCAATAGTTACTAGCTATATTGTATGAGTTACAGAATAAGCAGCAGTTAGTGTGTGAATTGAGTAAGGTAATCGTGGAGCAATCGAGACGGTGTTGCACGTGTGCTATGTTGCTTGTACGCAGGTGCTGTCAACATTTGGAACATAAGCAAAACGGCCATTAAAGTTCGGCCGTTGTATTTTGACAAACGTGAAGTTAGCCGTTTGAATGCGCAGAGGTGATTAGAATCGAGAACGAAGCCCGTCTGAGAGGGTAGGGGTTCGATTCCTGCTGAAGACAACATAGTCCTGACCCCACACCAGGATTCACTGTGTCGTGGGTATCAGAAACTACGAGTACCATGGTAGCACATCACCCAGGCCCGGAACAGTCCCGCAGCGCGATCCAAAACCCGTACCCCTTGTGACTGAGACGGTCACTCGCCTGCTACTCCACCGAGGCTGTAATCGCAAATTATTATTTTAGGCGAAAAAAATGGCATTATCAATTCTGAAAACTGCTGTGGACCCCTGATAAAGGGGTCCATTGTGAGACTGGAATTGCAATTGATATTCTATTCAGATATTGTTGTGTAGTTGCTGCAATTTAGACGTACGCGCAGACTATGTAAGGTCCGCGAGTATTTACCTAACTAGTTTATGTAATACAGCAATAGCCAGGGTCGGACTGGGCCGGAAGGGCCCGGGTCCCGAGACTGGATATTGGTAGTTGGCATACTATCGGAAAATCGTACAGAAGATCGCAGCCGAATAACATTATTTAATAACTAAGGGAAAAAAGCTAGGGGATGGGCAGCAGCGGCCCTCATTTTAACAACGATAGCTCTAACTGCGCTCGCCAACCCGCATGCCCAGCGTGGTGAGTATGGGCAAATCCCCCCACATGATTGAATTGGTCTGTCTTTGGGGGAGGCTATGTTCAGCAGTGGACGTCGAACGGCTGAAATGATGATGAGCCTAGCTAAGGGATAAGGGACCTAGCCTGCGCGGGCTTCCTATCCTACCTCCCGCGTGGCTTGCAGCAAGCCCCGCAAGCCAGGCCCGTGGGGCCCCCACTGTTTGGGGCCTGGCTTGCAAACGCCACCTTGACTTTATGGCCAGTCCGACCCTGGCAAACGGCCCCTACTTACGTAGGTACGTTTGTAGATACAACAAAGAACAGGTAGAGTAGGTAATCGAAGTTTGTGATGCTTGTTTTTGACCTAAAACAGCATTATTGTTTTTGTTTTGTTTTGAAACTTGAATTTGAGTGAATGAAATAAGTAGGTATCAACACTACAGGTATCTGGAGGTACCTAGGTATTTGTGCTTGACGACATCGGTGGCTGGCGACTGCCCGGTTGAGACGCAAGGGGTGCGGGTTCGATTCCTGCGGAGGTTAGATAAGGTTGTCTGGAAGAAATCACTGCTTTCGATAAGACCGCCGATTGTAGGACACATTGTTATAGTGTTTATATTATGTATAAGTACATGTCTTACATTGTGTCCTCAATAAAGCATTATATTATTATTATTAGATATATTATTAGGTACATTTTTTTATATTGTGAAAAATAATGTTTATTTCTCTGAATTAAGCAGAAAATAATTATTAATCGTTATACTCGTAAGTAAAATAATTGAAACAAAACATTCTGAACACGTCAATTCAACAAAAACCGTGTACAGAAACCAAGGTGAAAGCCGTTTTGAGTACTTTTTGTTGTACTTTTTGAATACTGATAAAAATATGTATAAGTACTGTATCTTGTTGCCAGAGCAGATCCTTCGATAATCAAGGCTTTTAGGATTTTTGGAAGATTGTTAATGGTCATCGATTTTTGTCGCTGACTGTACCAACGGTGCCACGACAGTCGACAACCCCAGAACAATTTAATATCAGCTACGCTAGATCATGTTTAGGGGGAGGTAGGGCACAGCGAGATTTTCTCGCTCTAAATTGGAGCAGCCCGCCTGGGATGTACAACCGCCTTACAGCAGATCGCAGCTAAATAACATTATTTGTTGTGTTCCTGCGGTAGAGCTCTCTGGGGGGTTCGGGGTCGACAACTCATGCGTGATGCCTCTGGTATTGCAAGCGTTCATAGGCTACGGTAACCCCTTGCCAACAGGTGGGCCGCATGCTTCATTGCCACCTAAGTAAACCTCACACGGTAGAGGCAGAGTTTTTAGTGAACCTAGTGATTTTATTGAAATAAACGTCTTTGACTTTGACTTCATTTTCCGTTTCTCATTCATTATCTGGTTATCTCAGGAGCTGGTGAAGTTAGGTACGCAGTAAATTGTACTTATTCATGTGTTGTGCCTTGTAGAGGCTTGCATAGAAATGAGTAGTCCTCCGCACAGGAATGCACACTAGTACCTACGAGTCTGGAATGGCCAAGTGCGTGTGTTGGAAATGACTAACAATGGATACCGAGGTTTAATATTCAGAAGAAGCCGTCGCTAAGACTACTATTGTGCCGTTCGCCACACTGGTTCCCTCTGGGACAGCTCGTTCACACAACACGAATAACAGCCGAATATGCCGGCTTCCTCTTAGTATACCAAATAACAGTACCTATGGAATAAAAAAAGGCTAGGTTCTCGCCAACCGTCATGCCCGGTGTGGTGAGTATAGGCAAATCTCCCTAAATGATTGGAAATGGTAGGCAGGACAAGATTGATTGCTTTGGAGATATATGGTGGAGCATACAGCTGGTGTCTATGCGGGAGCCTGGTTGAGCAGTGGACATCCTACGGCTGAAATGATGATGATACCTAATGCACACAATAAAAAAAAAATACTAAGGGGTCGTTTATTAAATCATGTGTATATTTGGTACAAAGTAAAATCTTTAAAAAAACAGAATTTTATCTCTAAATACAGGTATAATCTAATTTAAGCAACGGCGAGTCAAGGTCACGCACCGCTTTTCGGTATAAAAATCAGACGTTCAACGAAAAAATAGTCCACCAAAATAGCCCACTTCACTTTCACTTTTTTAGGAGGAGGTAGGGCACAGCGAGATTTTCTCGTTCTGAATTGGAGCAGCCCGCCTGGGAGGTACCTCCGCCTTACAGAAGATCGCAGCCAAATAACATTATTTGTTTCAAATAGTGTTGTGTTCCTGCGGTGAGTAAGGTTACCAGAGCTCTTTAGGGGGGAAGGGGGTTTGGGCTCGGCAACGCGTGCGTGATGCCTCTGGTATTGCAAGCGCTCATAGGCTACGGTAACCGCTTACCAACAGGTAGGCCGTATGCTTGTTTGCCACCTCTGTTGTATAAAAAAAAAAAATATCTTCACCCCTTTTTTTTTCGAAACCCCCCTTTTGAACCTCACGTGATTAATGGACGACCCGGGTTTCTAGGTACCAAAACAACGGAAGTGGCTAACCCGCGTGTCTGCACGACGTGAGATCACGACTCACGACCCCGCTGGATCTCGGCCGGCTAATCGATTGGCTATCGACATGCGCTTGCGCAACATTACGGGCCTAGTAGGTTCCTATGGTATTCGTTTCTGACGTTATCTAGTCAAATATTGAAGATCAAATAAAAACTGTTTATGTAGCGATAATAAAATAAAATAAAAATCAAACTTTTGTCAGTCCCAACTTTTAATATTAATAAATCGGTTTAAAGATTATTTATTTCTCAAAGAACATATACATACAGTTCACTTATATGAGAAATACAAAATAGACGTTTCATCAATATATGGAGCCTGGGCCTGCACTGTGTACACTACTCTAAAATATGGCTAAGCAATAAAGTAAACGTATTTAATTGGTTATTTTATTTAAATTGACTTCGTTCTAAGGTACATTAAGATTTTCTTCGACAAAGAGAGCAACAAACAGCGCTACAAAAATATGGCGGATGGACGTGCGTGAAATGTCATTTTGACAACCTACATATATCTGACAAAACAAAAACATCAAATCAAACAACATGACATGAAAAATATGTCAATGTCATGTCAAACGCCAATTATAAACCAACATGGCGGCCTTCAAATATTGTTCACATAGCAAAAAACTTACCAGAAGAACTATTCTTGTACCATCGCATATGTCTTCAAATTAATGAAATTGTATTTTTCTCGTAATCTCATATTTGTTCCTAATTTTTCTATGTAGTGTACATGGACCAGGCCCAGAATGAAATGGCTCCTTTGTACTCAAGTTTAAGTATCTACTTAGATTTATATTTTAGCTCTAGTGTGCTTACCTATTAGCATAATCATACGTCATCCACTTATTTAGTAAAAACAAAAGAAAAAAAAAATACGATGGTAGAAAATAAAACAACTTAAGGCGTATTTGGTATTTGTTTCTGCACATATGAAACTCACTATCCATAATTTATACAAACAAATTAGATACTTACCTAGCATTATCTACGTGATATTTTACCTTCCTTAGAAAAAAAACCAGCTAGACAAAGCTAAGTAATAAGAATTGTGATGTTAACCACAGGCCAGACCCACCCTCACTTTTATCGTCCGGTGGCCTCTAAATTCTAATATAAAAATAACTTGTAACGGTCTTTAGATGGCTCAACTGTTTCTTGTGTATTTTGTAAATATTAACTTGAATTAGTTTTAAGTTTCTTTCTGTAAATAAAGTAAGTTAGCTCAGAATAACTTAAGTGCGTACGTTACGTGGAGGAGGTAGGGCACAGCGAGATTTTCTCGCTCTTAGTTGGAGCAGTCCGCCTGGGGAGGTACCTCCGCCTTACAGAAGATCGCAGTCAAATAACATTATTTGTTCCAAATAGTGTTGTGTTCCTGTGGTGAGTAAGGTTGCCAGAGCTCTTTAGGGGGGGAGGGGTTCGGCAGGCAACGCATTAGCAATGCTCCAGGTGTTGCTGATGTCAATAGGCGACGGTAACCACTTAGCATCAGGTGGGCAAGTCAGTTTGCCTCCGTATAACATAAAAAAAAAAAAAAAGTATGAATAATAATAATTATAAAGATTAAAAAAAAAAAAACAAAAAACGGATGATTAGCAAAAATTCGGCAAAAAAATATCTGCCAATTTTTTTTCTCTCCTACATGTTTTTTTTTAAATATAATCTTCATCAAAAACTCCCACTTATAAATAACAACTCGTCTTTATTTTTATAGTCATGTTTGTACATAGTACAATGCTATTGTCTAGCTAAAGATACATAATTGTAGCCACGTGTGAACATTCTTAAACAATTTCATTAGCATTGCTGCATTGCATATTAGGTATTTGCATCAATACTATACAACGTAATGTTTACTGTAACTTATTATTTAATTATCATTATCAGCAGCCTAGTCCACTGCTGAACATAAAGGGATCCATGACGGCCGGTCTTAAGCCTTTTCGAAATCAAAAATATTTCTCTAAGACGGTTTTCTGATGTCTTGCAGAAATAAGTATCATCATCATCAGCCTGTTGAAGTCCACTGCTGGACATAGGCCTCCCCCAAAGAGTTCCATGACGAACGGTCTTGAGCCTTCTCCATCCACCGACTTCCCGCAACCTTCACAATGTCGTTGGTCCATCGGGTGGGGTCCGCTTCGCAGAAATAAGTATACAAGGCAACTATTCGATGAGACGATGACTCTTCCCTCTTTCGTTTCATTGTACCTTCATTGGTAGGTACCGCAAATTCCAAGGTTCCATGGTAAAAACAAAATAAGGGTGGCAAAATTTTAACAGCCTATAGGTACCTACTTGAGAAATGCGCGAACGAGAGATATGCCTTAGTTATGATCATTGGAAATGACTCATTTGGAAACGAATTTCAGGTGACACATCGCGCGCCGTTTGAATACGGCTTCACGAAAATAGTTCACTTTAAATAGTCAGGGATAGTCCTCATGCAGATTAAGGCTCGTATTCAGAGACAAAACTCAAGCATTGATCTGTTCTTAAATCTCGATTTGAGGCGAGATTCTAATTCTTGAACAGTATTTAAGTATAGATTCAATGATCACAGTTCACCTGAGTAAATGCTTATTCTGAAACGTCAATCAGACGAAATCGGTGCTTGAGTTTAGATTTGATTTGACATTAATCAAATGACATTTCCGTTCCGTTACACGTACTTTGATGCATATTTATACTTCACTTTATTGCTCTATTCTATTTCCACCCTGGCTGTTTGAATTTCTGCGTAAAACGGATCGAAAATTATAAATAAATCAAAATGTAAACGAGAACATTTGAGTACAGATTTGAGACTCGATTCAGCTGAGAGTAGTTTAAGTACCGTTCTTGAATAAAAGCTATGTTTGAGAAGAGATTCAATACTTAAATAGAGTTCAGCTGATCTGTGATTAAATCTATGCTTGAGTCGTGTCTCTGAATACGAGCCTAAGAATTTGTCGTTTCGGAAACAGATAACAAGCATAATCTTAAAGTAATCTAAAAAGCACTTAACTATAATCTTTTATGCAATTTATCAAACATTTTTATTGTTTATTATCTTTTGCTTTTCTTTCTTATGCACCTATAAGTCTATGAAATAATAATATTACGTACTTGCTTATACATGGTGATTCATATACTACCCCGAAAGGGGCAGGAGGAGGTAGGGCATAGCGAGATTTTCCCGTTCTAAATTGGAGCAGCCCGCCTGGGGAGGTACCTCCGCCTTACAGAAGACCGCAGCCAAATAACATTATTTGTTTCAAATAGTGTTGTGTTCCTGCGGTGAGTAAGGTTGCCAGAGCTCTTTAGGGGGAGGGGGGGTTCGGGGTCGGCAACGCGTGCGTGATGCCTCTGGTATTGCAATCGCTCATAGGCTACGGTAACCTCTTACTAACAGGTGGGCCGCCGCTTGTTTGTCCCCTTAGTTGTATAAAAAAAAAAAGGGGGGCTAAGTCTGAACCCTCTGGCAATAAAGTTTGTTCTACAACTTATGAAAATGTGACATTGAAAAAATACTTTGCAAAATCTGCTGTTTTGGGGTCAAATCAGTTCAAACTCAATTATTTTTATATGGCAATCTTGATGTCGAACTTCTCGAACGTCAAATTATTAATTCTCTTCCTAATAATATTATAAATGCGAAAGTTAGTGAGGTATTTGTATGTTCGTGGTTCAATCACGCTGTGATTTCTATAAAACTTGGAATAGGTTGAGTTCTTTACCTTTAGGAGGAGGTAGGGCATAGCGAGATTTTTTCGTTCTAAATTGGAGCAGCCCGCCTGGGGAGGTACCTCCGCCTTAAAGAAGATCGCAGCCAAATAACATTATTTGTTTCAAATAGTGTTGTGCTCTGCGGTAAGGTTGCCAGAGCTCTTTAGGGGGAGGGGGGTTCGGGGTCGGCAACGCGTGCATGATGCCTCTGGTATTGCAAGCGCTCATAGGCTATGGTAACCGCTTACCGACAGGTGGGCTGTGTGCTTGTTTGCCAACTCAGTAGTATAAAAAAAAACCTATAATATCAATTTGTGTTTTTCTGTGTACAGTAAAGAATAGATTATTATTGCGCTACATTTTATCTAGGTACGACGTGACAAGCCGCGGGCACAAACTAGTATAATTCTAGTCCTACTTGGCCGTGGTGGCCCCGGCTAAAGAATAGGCCCCTCCATGGCTCTATCCGCGGATGTCGTAAGAGGCGACTAAGGGAGGAAAGCTAGGGGATGGGCAGCAGCGTCCCTCATTTTAACAACGATAGCTCTAACTGCGCTCGCCAACCCGCATGCCCAGCGTGGTGAGTATGGGCAAATCCCCCCACATGATAAGGAATTTGCTCTGTCTGTGGGGGGGGCATGTTCAGCAGTGGACATCGAACGGCTGAAATGATGATGATGATGATGATGAATATTATAAATGCGAAAGTTTGTGAGGATGTTTGAATGTTTGTTGTTCAATCTCGTAATTTATTCATTTATTACAAAACATGCTCACAAAACTTACAGACGCTCAACGGACTTCGTTGAAACTTGGAATAGATAAAGTTCTTCGCCTAGAACATCATTAGGCTTCTTTTATGGAGGTACCACGCGATCAAAGGCGCGGGTGGAACCTAGTAGTATATAATTTTATTTTTATTTTCAAAATTTTAGGAAAACTTACAGCTAGGTCTTAGAATAGTTACTTAAATAAAACATGCCGGTATAGACCAGCGCATGAGTGCTGAGGGCCAATTAAAAGTTTCCGCAGATAATTACTTAAATAGAAACAAATGAGAGTAGACGACTTGAAAGGGGGAAAAAAAAGGAAGTACGCAACACAAAGTTAAATTAAGTTAAGTTAATTAAAAAAGGAGGTTATTTGGGTTACTTATAGGAAGGTAAATTATTATGAAAAGAATTGATCATTAAGCAAGCGTTTGAGCTTACTTGCAGATGTGTTGAATAAATCAACATCAATGTTTTTGTTGACCAATGAGTTGAACGATTTGCTAGCTCGTATTAAGAATGCGTTAATAATATATTCTTACCTACCTCGTGTCGTAAAACCTCAATGTCGCTTCGTATTATGCTTCACATTTTCCCGGTCATCTCTTAAGCGTCGCTAAAACTAGTTTTTCAACTTATGCTGCACTCATTTTATAGCTGGCTTATTTGTAGAAACCAATTTAATCATAAATTGATTTGAATATTTTGTTTATATAGTGATGGGGCACGAAGGGAATATGATTTTTATAATTTCCCAACATTGTATTGATTTCAAAAGTAATTAATATTCTAAATAAAGATGCACACAGAATCTCATAAATGTAATGTTAACATCTTAGCGAGGCAGGGCTAGGGCTTGCAAATATTCGAAACTGTAGTATTCGACCATTTTTGGGTGGTATTCGAATATTATTCGAAACTTTTAAATGTTAGTTTTCACAAGTTTTAACTGCAGAAAATCATGACAAAACCGCGTAGGAATGCTCCAAAGGGGCTTACGGTGAACCCTATTTATCAAAACCACCAAATATTTAAAAAAAAGTAAGCATCTAATAAAATCCGAAAATTTAGTTCATTAAGTCATTTCCCGTTTAAACATTATGAAAGTGCAGATTCACGAAAGTTGTTATAGTAATAATGTTCAAATTGTAGAAAAACTAAAATTACCTAGTTTAGAGAAGGATAAATGCTTCAGATTACGGCTTTCTCTCATATTTGAAATTATCTATTACAAATACGCAGTGTTGGAAGGCCCCCCACCCGATGGACCGACGACATTGTGAAGGTTGCGGGAAGTCGGTGGATGGAGAAGGCTCAAGACCGTTCGTCATGGAACTCTTTGGGGGAGGCCTATGTCCAGCAGTGGACTTCTACAGGCTGATGATGATGATTACAAATATTCGAATATTCGATGCAAGCCCTAGGCAGGGCACAGCGAGATTTTCTCGCTCTAAATTGGAGCAGCCCGCCTGGGGAGGTATCTCCGCCTTACAGAAGATCGCAGCCAAACAACATTATGTTTCAAATAGAGTTGTGTTCCTGCAGTAAGGTTGTCAGGTTTCGGGGTCGGCAACGCGTGCGTTAGATGCCTTTGGTATTGCATAGACTACGGGAACCACTAACCAACAGGACGGTCATAAGCTTGATTGCCAAGTTAGTTGTATAAAAGATGTAAAAAATAAAGACTTTGTTTTGTCCCTGTACCAAAAGTTTAAAAGCGTGATTCAATTAAATTGCGTACCTACCTAGTCTACCTACCAATGTATAACGCATTGCACGGACTGGCACGACCCACCATCTGGTTAGTTTAACAACACATGTACTTCATTATCATCGGTTTATGAATTCAATGTTGCCTAGGTCGGGCTTGGATCGCTTACAGATAAAACTAATGCGGGTAAAGTACCTTATCATCAGCATGTAGAAGTCCACTGCTGGACATAGGCCTCCCCCAAAGAGTTCCATGACGAATGGTCTTGAGCCTTTTCCATCCACTGACTTCCCGCAACTGTAACAATGTCAATTAATCCATTTATTCCCCAGCAGTTGTCGGTACTGGAAGCTATATGACCTGCCCACTGCCACTTTACCTTGCTTATTTTGAGAGCTATGTTGAACACCTTGGTTCTCATACGGATTTCCTCTTTCGTATTTTATCATGCACTCCAATCATAGTTTTGTCCATATCACGTTGTGCGACTTTGGGCTTATGTACCTATGAGTCCAATATATTTAGTAACCAAGTCTCCGTGCCAATGTGTCATCACTGGCAACACGCACTGATTGTAGACTTTTGTCTTGAGCCTCTACTGCTACGAGAGGATATGACGAAGTTTCCCAAATGCTGCATATCCGAGTTGGATTTATCGGTTGATCACTGTGTCAAAGATGGATCTACCTAGTTGAATCGTCTGACCCAAATAGACGCACTGGCCTATCCCTTGATTGGTATCGTTCCCAATATGGCACGGGTGCGACATGAGCATTGGACATGATGTTTATCTTACCCTGTTGACAGACGGTATTGAGGTCTCTGAGCATTGCGCCAAGGTATCTTCTTACGTAGTGCGTAGGACGGCCCCCCACTAGATGGAAGGAGGCCCTAAAAAAGGTTTCTGGGCTTCCGTTGGGAGCAGACCTCACAAGGTCGGTCGTTCTAGAAATCTATGGAGAGGCCAGCAGTATACATCTCACGGGCGCTACGGCTGCAATTATGATGATTCTTCTTCTGTTGTATCACTGATTCTTTCTTGGTCATCATCATCATCATCATCATTTTAGCCGTACGACGTCCACTGCTGAAAATGGCCTCCCCACAGACAAAGCGAATTCCTTATCATGTGGGGGGATTTGCCCATACTCACCACGCTGGGCATGCGGGTTGGCGAGCGCAGTTAGAGCTATCGTTGTTAAAATGAGGGACGCTACTGCCCATCCCCTAGCTTTTTCCCTTAGTCGCCTCTTACGACATCCGCGGATAGGTAGATATGGAGGGGCCTATTCTTCAGCCGGGGCCACCACGGCCTTGGTCTTCTTTCTTGGTCACCTGTATTATTAGGTAACTTACCAGGTTGAGGTATGGTGGCTCTGAAAAGGGCCTAAGACCGTCGATGAAAGAAATTATGATGATGAAAACCTCGGAAGGTCTACGTCACCTTCACGGCAGCTGCTCTTGCCGTCCGATTGCTCATCAATGATTTCGTACAAGGCGTCAACGGTCCGTCGATCATCAATGATAGATTTTTTTTACATTTCATCATCTGGTCTTGCAAGCTCCGATGGTGTTGACCTTACGACATTATGAACTTTTTTCTTAAACTTTGATTGCTATTAGCAATAGCTATTCATTTAACTGACCGAACTTTAAAGTTAGAGTTCGGTTCTCCAAGACGTGGTTTGAGTAGGTGCATAATGTGAACTTAGATAGTAGAGATGACAAAGGCTCGGCGATTAGGTAGGTATATAATGTATCTTAGTTTGTGTTAATTGGACATAACTTTATTTACAGAAAGAAACTTAAAACTAATACAAGTTAATATTTACAAAATACACAAGAAACAGTTGAGCCATCTAAAGACCGTTACAAACGATCTTTACGAACGATATAGATAGCTCAACTGATCTTAGTTTGTTATATTTATACAGATAAATAAATATAAAAACGTGATAGTTCGCCATCAGATAAGTATAGACTACCTATACTTATTTGAGCTTTAGCCTTTAACGTTGGCATTCTTAGTTTTATATTTATTCTTTTCCCTCACATTGACATTAGACTGATATTTAAATGTATTTTGAACAATTGCTTTCTTGATTATTTTAAAATCTTACTCTTCTAAGGGACAGGAATAAAAAAGAAATTCAATCTAACAGAATTTGCTATGAAAACAATATCACTGTGAATATCACGAAATAGCTATATCGCAATTAAAAATGACACTTCTACCTTCCCAGAAAGTTCCCAGTTTAGAAGAAACACATTACCCTCCTTCTCGGCAGTCGGGTAAAAATGGGGGATCCCTCGTAAAAAAATTGAACACTTGTCACTGTCAGGCCCCGTAATGTATTAGCATAACAGTTGTTTGCAGCATCCTAGTTGATTCATGATTAGTGGGTCAGCGACCCAGTGAACCGGTTAGCCCACGTGGTCCTGGGTTCGAATCCAGTTTCGCAAACGGTTTCTAGAACTTATGGGCGCATTATTATAACTACTAATAATACTATAAATGTAAATACTCCTAATAATATTATAAATGCGAAAGTTTGTGAGGATATTTGGATGTTTGTGGTTCAATCACGCCGTAACGATTTCGATGAAACTTGGAATGGATCGAGTTCTGTACTTAGATTAGCATACAACCTACTTTTTATCTAGGTACCACGCGAGAGTCCTAGTGATCCTAGTGATTTGATTGAAAAAGAAAAAAAAAAAAGAAGCCGCGAGCAGAAGCTGACCAGTAAATAAATAAAATAAAAACACGCAACAGTCATATACATAGTCCTGACCCCACACTAGGATTCTCTATATCGTGGATATCAGACACGAGTACCAATCATTATAAGTTATCATTGTGTCAGAATCAGACTGACATTATTTTTATTGCATTGTGTACTTAAGTAATAAAATTGTTGTCAAAATGGATTACCTATTTCCTTTGAAATGTTCCCTCAAAATTCACCTTACAACGAATTAAGATGCCTACGAGCCTGTGTAGAACAAGATAATAAAGGACAATGGACATAAACCTATCGGTATTGAGCCCGCATGGTATCGCCTTGTAAACTCTCGCTACACATAAGGTTTGAGTTCTAGTGAGTGGTGAATGAATCACAGCTCAGTGGGTCACCGGCGCAGTCAGGAGTGAACCGGTTTCACACTCACCCACGTGTGTTAACTGAGCTTTATTTTTTGTATGAGCTTTTAGTTTTTGTCGAGGATAACCTAGTGTTGTGTGATGTAGGTAGACAGGTTACTAGGATGTTGGGTCTTTTTTATGGCGTATTTACGCGCTGAAACGACTAAAATACATACCTAGACCTACATCTTTTCAAGAGCTTTATTTTTTTACCCAAAAATGAGCCTTAGAACCTAGAACCTTCAATTCCTCCTAGGTACGCGGCAAAAAGAGCGCAATCCGTGGTACGTAGTCTAAATCCTATTCTATTCTACTAATATTATAAATGCGAAAGTTTGTGAGGATGTTTGGATGTTTGTTGTTCAATCACGCCGTAACGGCACAACCGATTTCGTTGAAACTTGGAATAGATAGAGTTCTAGACCTAGAATAGAATACAGGGTACATTTTATGTAGGTACCACGCTAGAATAGCCGCGGGCGCTAGGTAGTAGTAAATAAATCACGATGCCCGATGTAAAGATCTGCATCAAAAGCGACGTTCAATGAATATGACACAAAAAGGTCAAGCGTGAACGATAAAGCCAAATGGACGGATATTTATAATCCGGTGACAGAAGACGAGGACACTGGAGTCTTTAAGTCTTATTCAAGTCCTGCGTCCTGCAGACACGTAGGATAATATTATTATAATAATATAATACCCTGTATTTTGTGGTCTTTTTTTTTTATACACCTGAGGCACACCTGTTGGTAAGTGGTTACCGTAGCTGAGCGCTTGCAATACCAGAGGCATCACGCACGCGTTGCCGACCCCGAACCGCCTCCCTAAACCTTGCGAAAAGAGCTTTGGCACAGCACTATTTGAAACAAATAATGTTATTTGGCTACGATCTTCTGTAAGGCGGAGGTACCACCCCAGGCGGGCTGCTCCAATTCAGAACGAGAAAATCTCGCTGTACCTCCTCCTAAACTCTAAGATTAGAACTACGTTGATTGCTTGTCGTGTCATTGATTGTTTCTTGATTAGGTCAGTGACCAGGTTGAGGTATGGTGGCTCTGAAAAGGGCCTATGACCGTCGGTGAAAGAATCAGTGTAGTGAAAGGACTAAAGACTAAGACTTATTTCGTGCACATGTCACATGACTTCGATTTTTTAAGTTCTAGGACATGCCGGTTTCCTTACGATGTTTTCCTTCACTGTTTGAGAGTACAAGTATAGTGCACGTAAATTTTCTGAATGGAGTATCCATTAGTGCACGACCGGGATTCAAACCCACGACCTGAGGATCGGACGGCGGGGCCACTACCACCATACCACCAGTGCTCTTAAGAACTACGAGAGTGCGAAGTTCTACTACGCTATAATTGTTAGTGTGATATATGTCATGATTGTGACGAGAAAAATGTTAGATAAGAATGTGGGTGGATATAATACAAAGTGATTCATTCATAATATGTATGCTATCCCGAAACAGGCTTATTCTACATACAAAAAAAAAACAAGGATCATCGAAAAAAATGATAGGCCCCAAGCCGTGTTTGTTGCCAGATTCTTCGAGGCTTGGTCGCGAGGAACAGGCATAGCTTCACCTAGTTTCTAAGACGTTTCAAAGCGATCCTAGTGATTTTATTGAAATAAATGCGTTTTGACTTTGACTTTGACTTTGAATTGGCTATAAAGTTTTGGCTACGACTTTTGGGAATCCAACATTTATCATTGATAAAACTAATGAAAATATTTTAGTTTTCATATCATATAACTAATTACTACGCGTACGAGAAGGTCGGCATCAAGATTACTACCGAAATCAGAGTTGAACTGATTTGACCCCAAAACAGCTGAATTTTGCACGGAGTTTCGTGAATGAATTTTTTTTTGAATTTCCAAAAGACTTTCCAGAAAATTTTCGTAGATATATCATAATTATAAATGGGTGCAAAATGGGTGGCATTTATTTATGTCAGTCATAGACTGAGGAAATTTATCATTCCTATAGAATCCGTGCCGAATTAGCTCCTGCATGACTGTTGCACTGATTGCGGTAGGTAGGTCCTTCCTTAATTGATCCCATTGTGAAGTCAAGGCGATTTGTTAATGATTCAAAGTATCTATCTACCGTACAATCAAGCGTTGGGTATTGTGGGTGTTGGTAATTGCCATGGGAAGTAGTTACGTTGCAAACGATCTATAGATAGTTCAGCTGATCAAGATCAAAACGGAAGGGTCCTCAAAACGCTGCTTGTGGCATTTTCAGTCTGTCCTATTATTTCTCTAATCTTTTCAGTCCAGTCCATCCTAAGGTTGCCTGGCAGATATCACTGTTAGCGATAAGGCCGCCCATTTTGTTTCCAATTTATTTCCGTGTGTTGATCAATAAAGTGTTATCTATCTATCTATTCCTAACTATAGCTGTTTGATTGACTTGTCCGCTCACGGGAGTATCAATACTTCATTAATTTACAAAAGCACATAAACACAAATTATTTTTTATTTACATAAAGTAAATTAAAACGAATACAAGTAAATATTTACAAAATACACAAAAAACAGTTGAGCTATCTAAGACCGATCTTAAAAACGATCTAGGTATATAAAGATAGCTCAATAATTGATCCAAAATTATTTTTTTCCATTAATTTTCATAGATTATTGAATATCGTAGGCTATTTACGTCAAGGATTTTGGAGGTCCGGGCTTCGCTCAAAGCTATAGAGCCAAAGGCCTAGCTTTCAAATTTGATTCTTTTACGAAATTTCTCCTCAAAATTCCCTGCACGACGACTCAGAATACTAGGTGATTATGATGAACAGTTACCTAACATTTTAAGTACTCGTAAACCTACCTTCCAGCTACCTGCCGGCTAATGCCTGCCAGTAATCTGCAAGTTCTGCAAAGATCATCTACGTAATAATCGGTAATCTGTTTCTACCGCTATCCGCTCTAGTGCAACAAGTTTTAGTGCTTAGAATAGGTACTTTAAGTACCCAAAGTAGGTAATGGCCTTCCCTGAGAAGCGGTGCCCGTGGAATTACGGCCGTCGTCGCTTCATGTCGGGACTGCCTACAGGAAGAAGAAGCAGTAGAGCACGTTATTTTGCACTGTGTAGCCATAGAAGAGGCCAGGGCCACATCGGGTCTGCGGGCCGTACTCGGAAGCGGCTCCATGCTCAGTGCATGCCTAACCACCCCCGTTTAGAATTAGAATTAGAATGGACAGTCTACTAACATATACCGAGACGGTACCAGTAATGAGTTAAATTGAAAACCGCTGGAGTTGTGGCGATGCCGATACAGTGCTGGAGCGATATGTGTGCCCCATTGCTTATGGGGTTTTGGGCACCCAAACAAGCTATTGATTGGGTACAAAACTGCAGTCTGATGTGTCTTCTTTGCCAACTTTCTTTCTCAGTTACCCAAAATCCGAAACTCCTTGGAAAATACATCTGCGTTAATAATGTATTATGAAAGTTAAAACGGTAACCGTTTTTCAGGATATCGAAGATTGACCTAACTGTAAAATAGCGATTACAGTTGCTTGCTCAGTGAATACTTATAAATTTTTACAAACATTTATTGATACCTAGTACCCGTAATATGTATATTATCTTAAGAAGGGCCTCAGGGCCTTATATAATGGAGTGTAGGGTCTACAATGGGCAATCCAAGAATACTTACCTACTGAGTTTGTTCTGTACTCTGATTGGCCAACAGGACCCGAGAGGAGCGAAAAACCTGAGCGACTAAAAATAAGAAAGAACCTAGCGGTTTTCAAAACGAGCCTAGATCTGAAGTTAAATAATTCACCTTCATAATTTCAGAGGTCCACTACTGAACATGGCCTCCCCACTCATTTCCAGAGCGAATTCCTATCATGTGGGGGTGATTTGCCCATACTCACCACGTTGCCTAGGCACGCGGGTTGGCGAGCGCAGTTAGAGCTATCTTTGTTAAAATAGGGGACGCTGATGCCCATCGCCTAGCTTTTTTCCCTAAATCGCCTCTTACGACATCCACGGGTTGGTCCTTCTGCCGGGGCCACCAAATTCACCTTAGCCATGCTGTTATTTTCAAAAATGAGAAATTACCAATAGCTGATTAATTATGCGGTGAACATGATAGCTCGGTAAATGCATTTTCTCCACTTTTCATTTCCACGAAAGCTCGTAGCTCATTATACAGAATTGATTCGATCTGTTGCTGTTTTCTAATGGCTGTTAGAGCTGGCCTTATGTCGTCTATTATTGGATTATGCAGTTTAGTTTTACTTGCTAAAACCTATTTGCCAACCATATCTGAAATCCGAGCCTCACCTAGTGCAACTAAAGCACACCATCAGATATTTCTGTCAGAAAATATTTTATCAACCAGTCAGAGGACTTAAGGTCCGGCGACATTCTTAATCACAGATCAGCACCTACGTATCGTACGTCCTTATTTATTGGTTGTTTTTTTTTTAACAGATATTTTTGCTGTGCCACTATGAAGCTCTTCATTTAATTTTGTGAGGATCATCGAAAAAATGTTAGTCTCGCGCGCCCTCCGTTGCTGCGTAATTCATCTAGGCTTGGTCGCGAGACTAAAACGTAGTTACACCTAGTTTTACAAAGTGATCTTTGTTTGTGATTCTATACAAGATGATTCATAATATGTATATACAATTAGAAAAAGGTTAGTTCTATCAAGAAAAAGAAAAAAAATAGCAGAATAAAACCAATCGTAATATCAAATAAATAACAGTTTTCCAGTCCTATTCCAAATTAACTGTTTTTGGTCTAAGTGTGGTATGGTATTAATCATCTTTACACCAAGATACCTAAAAACCAGCTGAATAATTGAGTTTTAACTGTTTCACACCAAAACAGCGGATTTTTGCGTTGAGTAATCGCAATAAAAAATTTTAAATTTCCGAAAGCTATAGAACAAACTTTATTGACAATTATCTAGGTGTAGAATATGAATCACTCTTTAATGGAATTGAATTTTCAATACAACACAAAAACAAATTGTCTCCTAACATTAACTTAGCCTATTATTAGAGTAACGCAAGGCCAAGTTATTTCTCCCAAACAAGTTTGTTTTAAAATGCCGGTTCATTTATACGTCTAGGTAGAATGATTGGTAGTGCTGCAGCCTTGAACAGAACACTCTCAGAGCCTGACCGTGAAATTACGAATGCTGAAATTATGTTTTGCTACTGCATTTGCGATATTGCTTGTTGCAAAACTATTTCTAGTTTTCAATTATGCGGAGTTCATTAAACCTCTCTAGATTGTTTACAAGTACCTACTACTATGCGCAAGCGAAGCAATCCATTCTTTTTTTTTCTGTATTTATGTCTGTTAGTGATGAACATTTTTTAAAATTATAATTTTTAAGGTGTCCTACAACTTTATACACATAGGTAGTTATTTTACATTTTTTACGCCTAAGTGGCCCTGAAAAAGTATATTTAAATAGTCACATAGGTCATAGTCATAATATAGGTTTCATCAATACACTAGGTCACAATAGGTTTCTTCCAGGCAAACGTGCTAAACCGTAGACCACATCGTCACTGAGACTGTGGTTAGCCTATTATGTATTAAAAAAAAAAAACATTCGTTTTTTAATTTTATTTGTCTGTACTGTAAAGTCAAGTTACATATTTGTAGCAATATACGAGAGGGAGAAAGCGATACATTATAAATATGCATGGGCGATTTCTCTCTCAGCACGCAGAGCGATTTTCTTCTATGAAAACTGCGATGACCGCACTACAGCCAATTACTACAAAATGATCACAATTATGTGCTGTTACGCGCTGAACTACTACAAATTATGATTGTGTAAGTGTTGTTATATGGCGAGTCAAACATTATTTGGAGAAACACATGATTAGAGAGAGAATAATGCCAGCATAAGGCACCTATGTAATAGGTACGAACTGATGACAGTCATTTCATAATAGTCATAGTCATTTTTAGGAGGAGGTAGGGCACAGCGAGATTTTCTCGTTCTGAATTGGAGCAGCTCGCCTGAGAGGTACCTCCGCCTTACAGATGATCGCAGCCAAATAACATTATTTGTTTCAAATAGTGTTGTGTTCCTGCGGTGAGTAAGGTTGCCAGAGCTCTTTAGGGGGGAAGGGGGTTCGGGGTCGGCAACGCGTGCGTGATGCCTCTGGTATTGCAAGCGCTCATAGGCTACGGTAACCGCTTACAATCGGGTGGGCCGTAAGCTTGTTTGCCACCTCTGTTGTATAAAAAAATAAAAAAATAAAATAAGAGAGGAATCCACCATTTGGCAATTTTTCACAATTCAATTCAATGAATAATTTGTGCACGAAAGGAGCTTTAGAGGCGCAATTTGTATCCTTTCTACACTGGTTCTTTCACGATCATTGGCCCATTCCATGAATAATTTGTGCACGAAAGTAGCCAAAGAGGTGCACTTTAATCCTTTCTACACTGGTTCTTTCACGATCATTGGCCCATTCCAGGGCCGCCATGACTCAACTTGCTCACTGACGTTAATGCAGGTGATCAGAACCAGTGACACAACAAAAAACCAAGCATATAAAGAATTAGACAACAACGGAGGGCGCGCGAGACTAAAATTTTTCGATGATCCTCACAAAATGGAATGAAGAGAAAGAAGAAAATGAATAAATGTGTATTGAATTTGAAATTGTTTTTAATATTTTAATTAGTTCATAGTGTCATTCTTTTTCTTCTTTTTTCATTATTATTTGTTATATTTTTTTAAATTAAATTTATTGTGATTGTAAATTTAATATTGCATGCCTAGATATAGGTAGAATACATTGATTCAATAGTATATAGTAATTGACATCTTTATGACATGTATTTCAAGCAATAAATTATACTTTGACTTTGACTTTGAAGTTTGAAGTTGGATCTCAAAAATCTCTGACACAAATAAATAGTACCTAGGTAAGTACCTAACTATAGCAAATAATCAGTTAATATATTTACTGGTAGGTATATTTTTGCGACTGTAATAAGTAGGTATGTACTTAAGAGAACCTAAGATAAAAATAAACGTAGCAAATCATTTGGAAATGTGCAGAGCGCGGCCAAGCGTGATCGGTTCACGGTCGATCGCACCAGTGATGCTGCACACACAAATGATTCTTGAATAGTACAGCGTTGCTGTATTTCCTCATCATCATCAGACTGCAGAAGTCCACTGCTGGACACAGGCCTCCCTCAAAGAGTCACGAACAGTCTTGAGCCTTTTTCATCCACAGACTGCCCGCAACTTTCACAATGTCGTCGGTCTATCGGTGGGGGGCCGTCAAACGCGACGGGCGACGCGTTACCCTCACCAGCGTCTAGGGGTTGCTCCCGTTAGTTACTTAGTTATCAGGATCAATTGAGCTATCTATAGATTGTTTGCACGGTCTTTAGATAGCTCAACTGTTTCTTGGGTTTTGCAAAATATTTATTTAAACAGCTTTAATTTTCTTTATGTATGTTTAGTAAAAATATTATGTTAGAGTCTAACATAATATTTTTACGAAACATTCACAAACTTCAAGGAGGTATGTAATGTTCCTTGAAGTTTGTATAATGAACGGAACTACCGAAGAAGGTAAGTGATGAAAACGGAAGCCCAACACGGAATCGAACCCAGGGTCGTTTGCATCTTCAACGCTCGACGCTCACTAGCCTATTGTTAGAACTAGTCCTTGGAGCTTTGCTAATTCTTGTCTTGTCTTGTATAATAATACATTGACGACCTAGCTGGCGTAGCGAGCGTCAGGCGCAAAGGGTTCGATTCCCGCTACGTGCTGGGCAAGCTTATTCCATCTAAACACGTCCAGGCACTTCTGTAGGAGGTAGGGCACAGCGAGATTTTCTCGCTCTAAATTGGAGCAGCTCACCTGGGAGGTACCTCCGCCTTACATTAATTCGCAGCCAAATAACATTATTTGTTTCAAATAGTGTTGTGTTCCTGCGGTGAGTAAGGTTGCCAGAGCTCTTTAGGGGGAGAGGTGTTCGGCAGACAACGCATTAGCAATGCTCCAGGTGTTGCTGATGTCAATAGGCGACGGTGATGATGGTGATGATGATCGTCCAAGCCGATTTCGACTACGGCGACATAATTTCTGCATATTACAAATTAACATATTATATTACAAACTAATTTATCTTAATTTCTATTTTAAAATTAGTTACTAAAAATTAGTAGATCGTCCTGTAAGTGAGTAAACAGTTCCACTTGACGCTGTATAAAATATAAATCATCTAGTATATATGTAATAAGGTCTTACTGCAGCTAAGCACGTCGTGAGCCTTTAGAAGTGAATGCCTGAGCACTTTGAACCGGGTTGGCACATCGGGCGTGCCTTACGTTTCGCAACCATGGGAGGTAAAGGTATCTACTGGTGCCATCGTTTTGCCATTTCTGCTGCTTTATTATCCTTTATATTATTAGTTAATAAATAATGAAATTCTTTTTTAAAGACAATGAAAAAAATCGGCTCTCGAAGAAAGGTCTTCCCCAAGAATGATAGACATCCACTCAGATCTCCAGCCTGTTCGATCCTGGAAGACATCTGAGGGGTAGTCAGAGGTCGCGTTAAGAATACTAAATAGTTTCCTTATTATGATTTCCTTCACCGTTTAACGCACGTGTTAATGCTCACTTAAATAGACAGCCCATTGTTGCACGACCGGGTTCGAACCAACGACTTTATTGAAACCTCCCACTCGGGGGAAACCTCCCACTAGGCCGCAACACAGCTTTAAAGGCAAACCATAGTGAAATAGTGTTTTATTTCACAAATAGTTGAGTGAAGCTTTCCATTTTGTGAAAAAGGATGATCGTTAAAAATGATAGCCACCAAGCCATTGTGTATTGCTTGATTCTTGTAGGCTTGGTCGGGAAGAACAGGCGTAACTTCACCTAGTTTCTAAGACGTTTCAAAGTGATCCTAGTGATTAGAAAAAAACAAAGAATAGGAATTTAAATAGAAAATAGCATTCAGAGTGTAGACCTTAGTAGTAACTATCTAGTACCTACCTAGATAAATATTTTAAAATCGTGTGGGTAATTACTAGTGTTTGTCGGCTGACTCGCTTGCCCGGTCTCAGCCAGTGAGTTGTTTATATTTACTTGCTAAGGCCACAGATAACATAATACTATACTAGTATTAAGGCGTAACTTTAGCGGACCTTATGTTCGATCGGCATTGGACTGAAGCTCTACATTATTTTGTGAAAAATAATCATGTACAAAATGATGGGCACGCGCGCCGTGTTTGTTACCTGATTCTTCTAGGCTTGGTCGCGAGGAACAGGCGTAGCTTCACGCAGTTTCTAAGACGTTTCAAAGTGATCCTAGTGATTTTATGGAAATAAACACCTTTTGACTTGACTTACCTTGACTAACTTGTTCTGAGGTATACCAAAATTTCACACAAAACTATACATTTTAAAATAAATGATTACCTACTTTTTTATAACCTTATGCACTATAAATAAAATAAAAATAAATAAAATAAAAGGGCATTTATTCACCAAGAATCCTACACACAGTTATAAAGATACAATTGGTAATTTACAAGTTTTGGTATGTATGTAGTAAGTGGTAATAAGGTAAGTGGTTACCGGGGCCTATGAACGCTTGCAATACCAGAGGCATCACGCACGTGTTGACGACCCCGAAGCCCCCCCATAAAGAGCTTTGGCAACCTTACTCACCACAGGAACACATCACAATTTGAAACAAATAAATAATGTTTTTTGTAATGTTGTAAATCATCATCATCATTTCAGCCGTTCGACGTCCACTGCTGTACATGGCCTCCCCCACAGACAGAGCAAATTCCTTATCATGTGGGAGGATTTGCCCATACTCACCACGCTGGGCAAGCGGGTTGGCGAGCGCAGTTAGAGCTATCGTTGTTAAAATGAGGGACGCTGCTGCCCATCCCCTAGCCGCCTCTTACGACATCCGCGGATAGGTAGATATGGAGGGGCCCATTCTTCAGCCGGGGCCACCACGGCCAGTATGTTGTAAATAATGTGATTTAATCTTCTGTAAGGCTAACTACCAAGGCTGCTCGAATTTAGAGCGAGAAAATTTCACTGTGCCTTCTAAATTGTGACCTCAGAATACAGAAAAATAAAATTTAAACATCCCTTGAAGTTACTGACTAATGGAAAATACAGGATTTCCAGCTATCCCGTTTATCCGGTGCACGACATGCGATGCGACATTGTTGACGCGGCATTTTATAGCTCAATTTATATTTTATCGTAATTATCTTTCATACTTTAGTGGTTTTAGTGATTGCTAGTAATTTAGAGTCGACTAGCTAACACACGCGACTTCGCCCGCGAGTTAGCTCTGCTTGCTCGCTTGTCGTGTAACGGATTCTGGCACTTACCAGTATAAATATAAATATAAATATTCCGGACATATTCACACAGTCAACTGATCCCAAACTAGGCATAGCCTGTACTATGAGTACCAGAGACTGATAAACATAATAGATATATATTTAACACCCAGACACAGAACAAACATATGTGTTCATCACACAAATGTTTGTCCAGTGCGGGGATCGAACCCGCGACCTCTAGCGCAGAAGGCAGAGCTACTACCAACTGAGCTATGAGGCCAGTCAGTGGTGCAATTGGGTAAGCGTAATGGTACTGAATGGTTCTGGTACTGGCCGTGGTGGCCCCGGCTAAAGAATAGGCCCCTCCATATCTACCTATCCGCGGATGTCGTAAGAGGCGACTAAGGGAAAAAAGCTAGGGGATGGGCAGCAGCGTCCCTCATTTTAACAACAATAGCTCTAACTGCGCTCGCCAACCCGCATGCCCAGCGTGGTGAGTATGGGCAAATCCCCCCACATGATAGGAATTCGCTCTGTCAGTTGGGGAGGCCATGTTCAGCAGTGGACATCGTACGGCTGAAATGATGATGATGATGATGATGAATGGTACTGAAGTTCTTATGAGGCTCATTTTATCTATTTTAGCGTCATCTGAAGTTTTTCAAACATAAAAAGGAAGAAGTTAAGATCTTGAAGTTTTCCCTTGTCAAGTTTGAAACGCTTTGAATATTGCTAAGATTGTTAAAATCACCATCAAAATTACGAACTTCATTGCCATTACGCTTACGCAATTGCGCCACAGGTTGAGGAGTATTGATGGAGTAGGCTTGCTCAGCACCTATATGCTTAGATAAAGATAAGATAAATCATTTATTCGACACACACAAATACAGCACAGACAGAGATAAAAGCAATCGGAAGTAGGCTTGCCCATCGCCTATACCTTCCTCTAGCCTAGTCAACCTTATCCACAGGAAAGACATGGTCAATTTGTGTGGAGTTGACTAAGCCGATGTTTTCCTTCACCGTTCTGAGCACGTGTTAAAGCGCAAATACATTTTTCAAATAGAAAAATTCATTGTTGCACGGCCGGGATTTGAACCTACGACCTACGGATCGTAAGTCGAGGTACCTCCCACCAGGCCAACAAGGCCCATAATGTCATAAAAAACCTAATGTAGGTCACTCACCTTCGATGACCATACCTTTACCCGTAAAAGGATTATTTATGTAACGACTGTAATTACCCCGAATTAGGCCTTCTCCTGAGGTCATAGAGCTTAAAATCGCATAAATCAACAGTCCATTTTAATGACAACCCTATACAAACGTCACGGTAGAAGTAGGGTAGGTCATTATTGAGTGGTGATGTATGGTCGGTGTAATGATGGGGTAAGTGTACCGAATATTGACATTTTGCTATCACGCGATTGGGGTAAACGCACCTGTAATCGGCTTAGTCTATGATAATCAATGAAAATATTTTATTTAGGAATAATCGTTTAGTTTTTCTACAAAAATGAATTTCAACGCTATACAAGGTGATTTGTGATTTATAATATGTATACTATTCCTAAAGTAGCTTATTCTACACCCAATTGGCAATAACGATTGTTCTACGACGATTTTTGGAAATTCGTAAATTTTCATCAAATTAACAGTCGGGAACAAGATGTTGCCGCTTTTTACGTTTTTCCCCTTTTGGAATAGTATACTTATGGTGTTCCTTATCCCAGAAGGCGTGATGTTTTAAACAAGGCTCTTGGTTATCAAAACATCCAAATACTTAGGAACTTAACTGTACTGACTTACTTAGCTAATTTTTATTTTTGTTGTTTCAGAAATTTTCATGAGGGATAATAAACGACATGGTGAGCTTTTCAAAGAACGAATATCAAAATTAAGTCCGTAATCCTAATTCCTATATCCTACTATTCCTAAATAATAATCAAAATGCGAAAAATCGTGAACATATTTCGATGTTTGTGGTTCAATCACGCCGTAACGGTTCAACCGATTTCGACGACTTGGAATATAAAGAGTTTTTACCTAGAATAGCATATAGACTAAGCCGCGGGTGGAAGCTAGTACATATTGCGGTAAGCAATTCTCACGCCGGGATTGAGAAGTATCTTGGTGCAAAGCACGGTAGGTACATGAAAACATGTCGTGCAGCAGAGGAATGGTCCAGGAGAAAGCGTGGAGCGCGGTGGACCGCGACTCACGCGCAGACAGGCGGCCACAGGGCTGACTCTTACTTGCTTTAAGCATACTGCCCAGGGTTATGTTTTTATATTGATCCCGTGGGCATTGGCATTGGCCTCTATGAGCTGGTAATGCGAATTTGAAGGCATCTCCCCAAAGGAGCCATTTCATTCTGGGCCTGGTCCATGTACACTACATAGAAAAATTAGGAAAAAATAGGAGATTACAAGAAAAATACATTTTCATTAATTTGAAGACAAATGCGATGGTACAAGAATAGTTCTTCTGGTAAGTTTTTTACTATGTGAACTCTATTTGAAGGCCGCCATGTTGGTTTATATTTGGCGTTTGACATGACATTGACATATTTTTCATGTCATGTTGTTTGATTTGATGTTTTTGGTTTTGTCAGATAAATGTAGGTTGTCAAAATGACATTTCACGCACGTCCATCCGCCATGTTTTTGTAGCGCTGTGTGTTGCTCTCTTTGTCGAAGAAAATCTTAATGTACCTTAGAACGAAGTCAATTTAAATAAAATAACCAATTAAATACGTTTACTTTATTGCTTAGCCATATTTTAGAGTAGTGTACACAGTGCAGGCCCAGGCTCCATATATTGATGAAACGTCTCTTTTCTCCAAATTAATAACGTCGCGTCGTCTCTCCATTTATATTGCTTTACGAGACATACAGACTGTACGGAATCGTGATAACCCTAATCCCATTTCGTTTAAATAATTATATCGTGACAGTAATTTTCTTCTTTTCCAAATAATAACTGGAGCTATTGACACTTTCGTTAGGTACCTAATCTACCCGGTTGGATAGCTGGATGGTATTTAGTGGATGTTTATATATAACTTATAACTTCCGCCTGCAGTTTTGTTCGCCTGGTACATATATTTAAAGGAAGCATATTATGTTATTCTAGGTAAAGAACTTGGAAATGGGGGAGGCCTACGCCAAGGAGGCGACTACTAATGAACTCTTAGGAAGTTAAGAAGTCGAATTTAGAGATGTGAATTAAGATAAATATATATATATATATATATATATATATATATTCCGGACATATCACACATAGTCAACTGATCCCAAACTAGGCATAGCCTGTACTATGGGTACCAGAGACTGATATACATAATAGAGAAATATTTAACACCCAGACACAGAACAAACATCTGTGTTCATCACACAAATGTTTGTCCAGTGCGGGAATCGAACCCGCGACCTCTAGCGCAGAAGGCAGAGTTACTACCAACTGAGCTGTGAGGCCAGATATAAGTAGTTAGTAGAAAAATAGGCTCATTTTATTTAGGTAAATAACTTTATCTATTCTTCATATATTATCTTTATCGGTTACGGCGTGATTGAACAACAAACATCCAAACATCCTCACAAACTTTCGCATTTATAATATTAGTAGAATCGTAAGCGTAAATCTATCTCGAATGATTCATGCTCGGGCCACGCTAAGCTATTCACTTCTCACGTCTCATGGTGACCAGTGAATCCATATCTACCATCATCAACGGGTTATTATGCAAGTGCATTATGTATGACTATCATGTTTGTTTACTGTGAGCTTTTTTTTTTTTGTATTTTTTTTTTAAACACGGTCAACTGATCCCATTCTAGGCATACCCTGTACTATGGGTACCAGAGACTGATATACATAATAGATATATATTTAACACCCAGACACAGAACAAACATATGTGTTAGCTATTGCCAATGTAAAATTGTTTCCTTTATAACATAGCAATTCTGTGCACGACGTTGTTGGTTTTGCAATACATTTAAAATGAAATTAGGGTGCCGTGGAATTATGACATGAAAAATTGCATAGTTACGAGATCTTTTGTCTCTTGTAGGGGTGGTTTAGTAAGTTTATTTAGTCTTGAGAATAATATTATATTTTATTTACAGAAAGAAACTTTAAACTAATACAAGTTAATATTTACAAAATACACAAGAAACAGTTGACCCATCTAAAGACCGTTACAAACGATCTATAGATAGCTCAACAGATCCAGATCACTACCAGTCGGAAGCGTCCCCAAGACGCTGGCGGAATTGCCACGCTGGATGGCAATGCTAAATGCTAAATACTCTAATGTCTTTAGATACTTATAATTGACTAATTTGACTGGCCTCATAACTCAGTTGGTAGTAACTATGCCTTCTGCGCTAGAGGTCGCGGGTTCGATTCCCGCACTGGACAAACTTTTGTGACTAACACAGATGTTTGTTCTGTGTCTGGGTGTTAAATATATATCTATTATGTATATCAGTCTCTGGTACCCATAGTACAGGCTATGCCTAGTTTGGGATCAGTTGGCCGTGTGAATATGTCCGGAATATTTATTATTGTTTATGAATATATTAGTAAATAATAATAAAAACACCCAACAGTATTTGTATTGCGATTTTATTAGGTCAAAACTTGGAGTATTTTTTTTTCTTCCCATTAACAAGGATAATGTAGTAGAAAGTCAAAGTGAAAAGGCATTTATTTCGATAAAATCACTAGGATCACTTTGAAACGTCTTAGAAACTAGGTGAAGCTATGCCTGTTCCTCGCGACCAAGCCTAGAAGAATCAGGCAACAAGGGCAAAGGGTTTTCACGTCCACGTAACTAAATTGTCTTTGCTATTAGGTATGTATCTATGCAGTTATTACTACAATTCTACTATTATCTTTGCTACTAGTAGTATAGTATTATGTTATCTGTGGTACAGGCTATGCCTAGTTTGGGATCAGTTGACCGTGTGAATATGTCCGGAATATTTATTTATTTATTTATAATGTTAGTTGGTTTTATGTTAAGTAGTGGTTTGCCCCGAACTGAAATCACGCGATGTCCTGTAAAAGTTTAAGCTTATCTCAAAAAGAATATGGCCTAGAATAAAACATAGACATACTTAAGACTTGTGGATTTCAATATCTTAGCAACCCCTTTGCCAATTCGACTTCTATTCTTACCAGCAAATCTGGTTATCAAAAACTACGAGTACCATGGTACCACAACACCCAGACCCGGAACAAATACTTGCAGATCATGCAAACATTTGTCCCGCAGCGGGAATCGAACCCGCACCCTCCCATACACGTGAACTTCGCTCGATCAATAAATTAAATTATATGGATGAGCCGATTTTGAAAACTCGAGTTATGAATACTGTGTTCTGTGATGCTCAGAATCTTTGACAAAATCGCCTTTAAAATGTCAGTAGTACCATTGATTTGTACCATTTATTTAATCTTTAATGCACACAAAAGACAATGTACAAAAGGTGGGCTTAATGCCAAGGCATTATCTACCAGCCAGCCTGATTGAGTAGAGACAGGAGGTTGGCGTGCGACAGATTGTTTAACTGAACTTAAAACTATACTATACATAACCATACACTATATTTAAATATATATATATATATATATATATAATACACTGCAATAGATTAACAGATAGTACAAAACATTGTTTTATTAACATGTAGTGTAGATGCTAGATGTTCTTAAGGAAATGTTCACGAGTTAATCGTTTAAATGAATCTTTGGAGTCAACTTTTTTGATATTATACGGAAGTTTATTCCAAAGTCTTACTGCTACAATGGAGAAGGAGTTGCCACGAAAACAAGTGCTATGCTCAGGGATATCAAGGAGGAGGTTGTCAGACGACCATTGATAGTACAAGTGACACAACTTTGTATCCTAAGTAAATACTCCCTGAATTGCTTATCATTTCAACTAGTTTTTCTGTCACAGTTTCTCTATTATTTTTCCTTTTCGTTATTTTTGTTTTCTTCATTGTTTTGTTCGACTTAAAATATGTTTTTTGATTGTAAGTATTTATTTTGTCGCTAACGTATGGACTAGCATTGTCTGAAATTACACCTTTTAATTTTATTTTAGTACCATTAATGAAAGGTACTCTCATGAGATTATGAAAAATCTCTGGTGAAAACTCTATCCGTTCATGGTTACCAAAGTTTTCGCTAGAGATGTGGCGCCATCTCTACAATGAGATTTTGTCGAAAGTTTCCGAGCAAAAGGCGCCTTGACAAAGGACCGGGCTTGTCAAGGCGCATAGTCCACATTAAGGTCATGCGTTCATTCGACAACAGTCTTGTTATCGACCTCTTTAATCTTTATACTTAAGTGGGTTGATGACCGTCATCATAGCAGAAAAAGGCACTTAAAAAAACTTTTATGACATTTGGTGAATTACTTCAATCCTTTGTCCAGCCCAGTTTCTTGTAGGTACTTAGGTAGGTATTTAAAAAAACATAACCGTCCTTCTCGGCAGTTGGGTAAAAACCATACGTCACCCTGGTCACTGACCTAATACAGAAACCAAGACCAAGAAAGAACCAGTGACACAACAAGCAAGCACTGCTACGTGAAGATTGTAGAGTCCGTTATCATAAGCTCTTTAGAGTATCCCCTATTTTTAGGGTAGGTTACCTACTTATTATTTAATTTTTGTATCTACTTGGAGATAAACAGGGTGATTCATGACTGGCCTCATAGCTCAGTTGGTAGTAACTCTGCCTTTTGCGCTAGAGGTCGCGGGTTCGATCCCCGCACTGGACAAACATTTGTGTGATTAACACAGATGTTTGTTCTGTGTCTGGGTGTTAAATATATATCTATTATTTATATCAGTCTCTGGTACCCATAGTACAGGCTATGCCTAGTTTGGGATCAGTTGGCCGTGTGAATATGCCCGGAATACTTATTATTATTATTATGCATACTATCGCGTAAGGGATTTATTCTTCATCTAATTGGCAATAACTTTTGATCAAAGACAATAGCATCCTACTAATATTATAAATGCCAAAGTTTGTGAGGATGTTTGTATGTTTGTTGTTCAATCACGCCGTATTGGCCCAACCGACTTCGTTGAAACTTGGAATGTATAGTCCTTTACCTAGAATAGCATATAGGCTCCATTTTATGTAGGTACACGCGAGCATAGCCGCGGGCGGAAGCTAGTAAGACATATTATCCTTGCTTTAGATATACGAAGAGCGACGGTTTTTCAATGAAAAATACTATGCAGTTATAAATATGTTAAAAATATCAAAAACAACTGATTTGGAAGAGTTTCGGAAATAATTCAAGTTTGCTGAACGCGTTGTATACATAGCGCAATACTAAAATTAAAATTGTTTCGGTCATTACCCGTGACGGGCAGTTACGTACCGGAATTGATCTGACCCTATCAATTGCGTAGTTACGTGTTTAATCGGCCCAATTCCTTTATTTATTACGTTTTGTTAAGATGACTATCTTCAGCGGCTTCGCTCGTATTCGTCGCAGATTAATAAAATGGCCGAAGATTTGATAAACCTAAGCGCATGCTATTTTTGGATAAAATATTAAATAGATTCAAGGGTTCGATTCCCGCTACGGGACAAAGTAAGTAGTAAAAAACAGCTGATTTGAGCAAGTCCTCAAATCAGGAGGAGGTAGGGCACAGCGAGATTTTGTCGTTTCTTAATTGGAGCAGCCCGCCTGGGGAGGTACCTCCGCCTTACAGAAGATCGCAGCCAAATAACATTATTTGTTTCAAATAGTGTTGTGTTCCTGCGGTGAGTAAGGTTGCCAGAGCTCTTTAGGGGGGAAGGGGGTTCGGGGTCTGCAACGCGTGCGTGATGCCTCTGGTATTGCAAGCGCTCATAGGCTACGGTAACCGCTTACCAACAGGTGGGCCTTATGCTTGTTTGCCACCTCTGTTGTATAAAAAAAAAATATTTTTGTATTTTTATTTCAAAAACTTTTCTTTAACTACCTAGGACTTCCTCTGTTTTTGTACTTCTTCTAAAATACCTACTGAGGTGTCGAGAATGTAATGATACTTATATCTAAAGCACCCCAATAAAAACTTTGTATTGAAGTAATACCGCACTTGATATTTAAATAATAGATGTGCCTACACAACGCGTGGTTCATTATGATCTGAATAACTCTTAAAATATACACATTGCGGTACTTGTTGAACATAATAACTCTGCAGAAGGGAAAGTGTTGACAATGTGGCATGGAGCATGGTATTAGTACTAATAAGGAAACGTCGAATTGAGTTGAGTGGCTTACGCAATGACCAGCAAACACCTAACATTTTCTTTGTAGTTTTGCTTTCGTTCTAAGAAGAAGATAAACTACAAAAATGCTTATTAAATGCTTGCTTCTCGTGTCACTGATTCTTGATCATCCTGTATTAGGTCATTGACCAGGTTGAGGTATGGTGGCCCTGAAAAGGGCCTATGACCGTCGGTGAAAGAAGCAGTGTAGTGAAAGGATTTTGCACATGTCACATGTCTTCGAATTTTTAGGTACTAGGACATGCCCGTTTACTAACGATGTTTTCCTATGCCGTTTGAGAGCTAGTGCTAGTAGTATAGCGCACATAAATTCTCCGAATGGAAAATCCATTGTTGCACGAGCGGGATTCGAGCCCACGACCTGTGGATCAGAACAATATGAAAGTGAGTATAGATAGCCAGGAGATTCTCTAACCCGTGTCTCCAGGTCTCCGTCCCTGGCATAAAACTACTTTTGTAGTCGGAACCGACGAAGCATGGAACCGCTTAGCTGTTGATGCCACTAGCGGTCACCCATCGTCAGCGATATCAAATGAAACCAGAGAAAGTACGCCCACTTTTTAGCGAATGACATTGTCGTCACTAGTTTGACTCATTTGGAATGTTGCCATACGATAGCAACTTAGTAATGAATAATTTTATCACAGAAAAAGTAACGTAAAGTTATTTTTTTTTTAATTTTTTTTATACAACAGAGTTGGCAAACAAGAATACGGCCCACCTGTTGGTAAGCGGTTACCGTAGCCTATGAGCGCATGCAATACCAGAGGCATCACGCACGCATTGCCGACCCCGAACCCCCTTTCCCCCTAAAGAGCTCTGGTAACCTTACTTACCGCAGGAACACAACACTATTTGAAACAAATAATGTTATTTGACTGCGATCTTCTGTAAGGCGGAGGTACCTCACCAGGCGGGCTGCTCCAATTCAGAACGAGAAAATCTCGCTGTGCCTACCTCCTCCTAAAGTTCACTTTTTGACATTTTGGTGAATAAAACCAACCAAGAGTCCAAAACATATTAGCGGAATATAAAATCTGTACCGTAACGGGAACAAAACTAGATCGCATATGGCATTACAGCGGGCATAAGCTCCTAGAATCTAGGAGCTCATGCCCGCTGCAATTACCATCTAGGACCTAGATGGTAATTACATTTAGGTGAAATGTACGTGGTTCTGTTAAGTTAGAGGAACTGATCGATTCATCATATTGATGATGTTTTTCGCTATTCTTTCTTTTTGTTTGATAGATAAGATAAGATCCGAAATTAGGAAACCCGTAGAAGAATGAAGGTCACCGACATAGCTCTCAGAATTAGCAAGTTGAAGTGGCAGTGGGCAGGCCATATAGCTCGATAACCGTTGGGGAGTAAAGGTTCTCGAATGGCGACCACGATCAGGGCGACGCAGTGTTGGAAGGCCCCCCACCCGATGGACCGATGACATTGTAAAGGTTGCGGGAAGTCGGTGGATGGAAAGGGCTCAAGACCGTTCGTCGTGGAACTCTTTGGGGGAGGCCTATGTCCAGCAGTTGACTTCTACAGGTTGTTGATGATGATGTGGGAATCAACTTATATTCATATCATAGACGTAAAAAGTACTCCTGACGACTTGTGAAACTATTGTGCCTGGAATCTCTATGTGTGACGAATTAATTAAAGTCATTTTACACATCAAATTGAACACAATAACGAAATGGCACCCGCGGCCTTAAAATATCTAGTATTGCAGTCTAACAATCAGTCACAGTCGGCTAAATCTTTAATTGCCTCAGAATTATCATTTCAGAAGTTATTAGCTTGATCAAGGGCGTAAAACTAGTTTTAGAGCATTGCTAAACTAAACAAAAAATGGCCTGTGTTTTGATTGGGTTGGCAGGCATTTTCTCTCGTGGAGTAACTTATTGCTTGTACCTATATAATACCTGCACAATCTATGTGATATAAGGTGATGCGTAAGTTGTATGCTATCCCGAAAGAAAAATTATACACTCTAATGGCTGATGTTCAACGATAACGTGTTCCGTAATTAGTATGTAATTCTATTAACAAAACATATTAACGAAAAGAAAGAAATTTCTTCACCGAACTTTTTCCATTCAGCTGTTTTGACCATCTCTATACTGAACTACTTTTAAGGTTTACCTTTTTGTTTTTCTTTCGTCCTACACAAACATGAATAGCATGTCATTACAGTATTTATTTTAATTTCAGTATTATATAATCTTTATTATACTTTATTTACAGAAAGAAACTTAAAACTAATACAAGTTAATATTTACAAAATACACAAGAAACAGTTGAGCCATCTAAAGACCGTTACAAACGATTTATATATAGCTCAACTGATCCAGATCACTACCAGTCGGAGTTATATAATTAATTGGTGACATTGAGATATCTTTTATCTCAATGTCACCAATTAATTACTGAGCAAACTCCTTCGCGCTCTGCTTCGCCCAAATTATAGTTCTCACTTTCGTTGGCGCCGAAATAATACAAATAAAGCGAAAGTAACCTTAGGTAAGAGAGATAAAATTTCTTCGTTATAAGTGTAAGTAACCGACCAGTGATAACGATCCAATGTTTTAATTTCTTCAACTCCTCAGGAGAGGTAGTATAATCTAGAGCCTAGTTGAAGATTTTTTTTTTATTTTTTATATCGGACATATCACACACGGTCAACTGATCCCAAACTAAGCATAGCCTGTACTATGGGTACCAGAGACTGATGTACATAATAGTAGGAGGTAGGGCATCACGCACGCGTTGCCGACCCTGAACCCCCCCCACCCCTAAAGAGCTCTGGCAACCTTACTCACCGCAGGGCACAACACTATTTGAAACAAATAATGTTATTTGGCTGCGATCTTCTGTAAGGCGGAGGTACCTCCCCAGGCGGGCTGCTCCAATTAAGAGCGAGAAAATCTCGCTGTGCCCTACCTCCTCCAACTAGGTTTAGTAATCTACACGTTAACTTTTTTTAGTGCGCTCTTACCTTTAAATTAGCTCTGATGATAAAATTAAACTTGCAAATTCGCCATTATAAAACCAGGACACTGAGGTTTACTGTGATTGTTGAGAAGAATTACCTAAGTAGGTATGTCACGAATTGAATAACTCGTCTCCAATGAGAATTGAGGTCATTATCGATGGATCGAGAGCAATTACGTCACTGTGGATGCCTTTACAAATGCGTGCTGTTCTCTCGTTAGACAGTCTGTTGCTTGTTGTATCACTGATTCTTTCTTGGTCATCCTGTATGAAAGTCAAAGTCAAAAGGCATTTATTTCAATAAAATCACTAGGATCACTTTGAAACGTCTTAGAAACTAGGTGAAGCTATGCCTGTTCCTCGCGACCAAGCCTTGAAGAATCAGGCAACAAACACGGCTATGGGCACGGTATGAGGTCAATGAGCTATGGGTGGCCCCGTAAAGGGCCTATGGCCGTCGGGTGAAAGAATCAGTGCAGTGAGCGCGCCTCTTGGAGGCACCTTTCGTGCAAATGTCTTCAAATTTAAGGTTCTATGCCGTGCTGGTTTCCGCACGAAGTTTCCCTTCCATTGGTGACCGGGATTCGAGCCCACGAACTGTGGATCGAAAGGCTACCACTACCACCACTCCACCAGTACAGATATTAGGCGATGCTGCAACACAATAATGCCTTGAAGATATCTATGGGGGTAGTCAGAGGCATGTCCGAACACATAAAACTATACAAAGCGTTCGGTTATCTGTTTTAGCCCGCGGTAGGACTTATCTCGAAATGAATAGAACCATCTGTCTGGATCCCGTTCATCTCAATTTTACAGTCATGCACACAGTCATAACTGTAGTGTGACAGTAAATACTTTAGTATGACACCGTAGTCATACGGCTTGCGATATGTCATCTAAATGTATTTAAAAATGATCCTTATCTCTACTGGATAAAGTCAATTTGTAGTTTTTTTTTAATACAACTGATGTGGCATACAAGCATACGGCCCACCTATTGGTAAGCGGTTACCATAGCCTATGAGCGCTTGCAATACCAGAGACATCACGCACACGTTGCCTACCCCGAACCCCCTCCCCCCTTAAGAGCTCTGGCAACCTCTGCTCGAGCTCTGGAGTTTGACTTTTAAGGGGGCTTGGGATATCGTACGCCCTCAAATGACAAATTCAAAATTGACTTTATCTAGTAGAGTTAAGGATGATTTTGAAATAAATTTTAGATGGCGTCGTATGAACACGGTTTGACAGTAAATTGTTCGTGACACCGCTTAGTATAAACTTTAACGGTGACTTAGAAACCACGTAGTTTATTATATAGTCTTTGCTTGAAACCGCCAGCTTATTAACTAACTCACCAAACAACATACATAAATCGAAAACATTGCTCTAGCAGTGATTTACACATTTCCCAAGTATAGGCTGGTATATTTTTGCCGACCGAGATTACACACCAAAACTCAACAAAACACTAAAAAAGAATAAAACGGCAGAACTACGCTTTTTTTCCAAAATGGCTGAAAATCCGCACCTCTGATATATTTATCGTATGCGCTCCCGACCCGTAGTTATGCCCTCAAATGTCAAACTCAAAATTGACTTTTATTTGTAGACGATCATTATGAAATATATTTTTAACATAATTATCATATATATGGCAAATCGCTCGCTTTTGAACGCGGCTTTAATGGCAATCAATATTTTTGTGTTGTAGCCACATAAACCTCTGTTTAAAAAACAACATAAAAATGTTTATTTTTAATATTTGTGGCGCAAACGCAGCGTGCTCTTGCCTACTAATTCGTGTAACTAATCGCAAATCGTTTAATAGCTTTCCATTTGTTTGGAAATAACCATTATGGTGAGAACTCTTAAATGCTTTGGTTTGAAGGGTATCTCCTCAACGAGGCTACTTTAAAGTAGGTACCTATGCACGAAAGGAGCCTCTAGGAGGCGCACTTTAATCCTTTCACTACACTGATTCTTTCACCGAAGGTCATATGCCCTTTTTCCACCAAACATCAACCTGGTCACTGAACTAATACAGGATAATAACTAATTTAGGAGGAGGCAGCCCGCCTGGGAGGTACCTCCGCCTTACAGAAGATCGCAGCCAAATAACACTATTTGTTTCAAATAGTGTTGTGTTCCTGCGATGAGTAAGGTTGCCAGAGCTCTTTAGGGGGGGAGGGGGGAGGGGTCGGCAACGCGTGCGTGATGCCTCTGGTATTGCAAGCGCTCATAGGCTACGTTAACCGCTTACCAACAGGTGGGCCGTATGCTTGTTTGCCACCTCAGTTGTAAAAAAAAAAAAAAAAAAAGGATGACCAAGAAATAATCAGTGACACCATAAACAAGCAAGTACCTACAGTTTCGAAAAACATCTTTACTCAAGTATTTTTTTACCCAACTGTCACATACATAGTCCTGACCCCACACTAGGATTCCCTGTGTCGTGGGTTATCAGAAATTACGAGTACCATGGTACCACAACACCCAGATCCAGAAAAAATATTAATTAAAATTATCTTTGAGCAGTAAGTTCAAGAATATTGCAGGTGCGGGTTCATTTTCTATGTGAAAAGCTGGCCGTAAGCTTGATGGTCACATTAGTTGTATAAAATAAAAACGTAGGTATTATTTTATAATGCTTTTTAAGATCCCGCCGTAACTTTGACAAAGTTTCCAAAGAATGTACCTAGGTACCTATACCTTCCCCGTGCTGCGTCCGTTCTGACTGTGACCTACTGAACCCCATTCAGTCCCAATGACTCTTTGTGTGGTTTGTGGCGCTAATTCGCCTCAAAGTTTGGTGATTACTTGCTCATGATAATTATCTATGTGGGTCATGCGTAGCTACGAAATGGCCTATTTCTATGCCTACCATGTAGGAGCAAATTCAAAATATATCATGCTTTTTCTGACAAGGTTAGATATTTATATTTCAATGTGGTTTTATGTGCTTTAAACAACGTTTTTCTGATAATTAAATAAAAATATAAAAAATATTCCGGACATATTCACACGGTCAACTGATCCCAAACTAGGCATAGCCTTTACTATGGGTACCAGAGACTGATATACATAATAGATATCTATTTAACACCCAGACACAGAACAAACATCTGTGTTAGTCACAAATGTTTGTCCAGTACGGGAATCGAACCCGCGACCTCTAGCGCAGAAGGCAGAGTTACTACCAACTGAGCTATGAGGCCAGCCAATGATTATACAAATAATATAAATAAATAACACCCAACGGTCACATACATAGTCCTGACCTAACATTACGATTCTGTGTCGTGGGTATCAGAAGCTACGAGTACCATGGTACGACCACACACAGACCTGGAAGTTTTAAACCAAATATTTTCAGATCATGCAAACATTTGCCCCGCAGCGGAAATTTAACTCGCGCCGCTTGCGTCTCCGACGGGCACTCACCCGCTACGCCACAGAGGTCTTCAGCGTATGATAGTCTTATATTGTACGAAAAATTAAAAGGTTTCTCATTTCTCTTTCAGACGCAACCATGACTAAGAACCAGTCGAGGTGAATAAAGAAAATACTGAAAATCCCAAGCGACACAATGAAATAGCCATGGAGTCTCCAGTGAGAATATGCTTAGGTAGCTAATAATTTTAATTTCATGACAAAAAAAAAACGTAATGAGAAATCCCAAAACAACACACGTTGACTAACGTCTGACCAATTTGAAAGTATGAAATCAAAACACTTGTTCAAAAATGAGTTTTATCAATAATGTATTCTATTATTATTCATACCTTAATCTGGTCACTGACCTAATACAGGATGACCAAGAAAGTATCAGTGACACGACAAGAAGAAGAACGCGTATCAGCAATAATGCGTTTTATCAATAATGCTTTTATCAATTCCAGGTGCAGCAATAGTAGTAAACTTACTACTTCTATGCAACGCACCAGCGGAGGCAGTAGCGCTTCCCAACGAGATCACACCGACAACAGCCAAGGATGACCGAGCCTCTCGACATAAGGCCAACGCCACATGGCTGGCCAGAAACAAACCGAAAACCCCTGACATAGCACTCAACGAACTAACCCTGAAGGAGTCAACCTCAGAAGAAAATACAGAAAAGAATGCCAAATACAAAGATAGAGGAAGGGTGAGATTCGGCTCCCGTGTAAAAACGTCTACGAATAGCCCTAAAAGAAACAGAGCTACGAGCACTACTGAAACAGCGACGTTGGTCATCGTAACACCAACGCCAGAAGCAAAAAACCCGGCTCAAATAATAGACAGTATGAGAAACTATAAGAAAACTAAAATGCCTATACTATCGAACACTACTCCTGTATCAGTGAAAGTGGCTCATAGTAATGAAGATGAAGATGATTCGTTTGAAAAGTTCACATCAGATAAATACCATGACAATTTCTTCACCATTCCCAGCTTTGAAGATAACCATGATTTCAGCCATGACTCTGATAATGATAGCTCAAATAATAAAGTGAAGAAAGATAACAAAGGTCCGTCTTACAAATTCCCAAACTACTCAAAAGAAGATTCTTACGACTTCAAAGAAGACGCAGAACCGTTTAAATCTAGTTTTTTCGATTTCGATTCTGAATTAACAACACCTAAAAATGATTTCTTCGATAAGAAGTATCATAGGATCTCCTCTAGTATTATAAAGAAATTAGACTCTATTAAAGCTAAGTCTCCACCGCCTAATGTAACTAACGTTCACAAAATAGTTAATGAAAATATTGGTCTTGAAAGACTGAGTAATAATACACTCAGTAATAAGTCATCAGTATTTATTAAAAATACCAAAGAAATACGACTATCAGACAACGAAGGAGCTGATAGCGTTAACAAAGAATTTTCAGATATGCATGGCACAAGTATTTATTATGAGATGTCTGTTCTATCTACTGAAACATACACCATGAACCATTCTAACGAAGACGACTGCGATGAATCTTCACCTACTGAAACTTCAGCTAGTACTACTCCAGAACATGTAAAGGGAGCCTTAAAAGCAACGCAACCTACAAATGACGCAGAGCTTACAAAACCCACCGTCGTGGAAGAAAAATCTGAGGCTCTTTCTACATTATCGTCCAATTTCTTACCCGTATCTAGCATTAGACCGTTTTTCAGTACTGTAAATCCTATTTCTTATTCAACACAGAATTCATTTACACCAACAGAACGAATATCCAAGCTATTTTCAAACTACAGAAACAGAAGCTACTCGAAGCGTCTAAATCTGACTGGAAACCAAGACTCTCCAAATAGCGTCACGTCCAAAGCTGAGGGGACTATGACAGTGAGACCTCAGACCCGCAAGTTTCACTACACAACTCCTAGAACAAAGCCCGTGTGGATGTCTCCTAGAAGAAATGTAACAAGGGTATTTGCTAAGCCTACCAGTCAAACGATATACTCTGAGTATTTTAGTATCAAAGACAAGTATTCGACTTCTAAACCTGTGCAGCCAAGCAGGGCTATTCTAACAACGGTATCATCATCTGAAATAGATCCTGTGTTGCAAACAGATGTGAGCGGGACGAGCAAGGTAGTAAATTCTCAGTTCGTGACTGATAATACTATTCCGTCATTGAGGAAACGAGGTTCGATGAGATTCAAGTCATCGACTGCTTCTTCTGCTGAAGTTGAGTCGGATATAGGAGATCTGGAGATGCCCTCAACGGCGTGGGCTTTGGCATCGTTGATTAGTCCCCCGTCGCTACCAGGCACAGTGGTTAATGCGACAGAGAATGAGCTGCAGAAGGTCGGAGAAATAATAGGTGAGTTTATATCACATCCATCCATCAAATTCACTCTTAAAAAAATTGTTACAGGAAACAATCAACTCAATCTAGTGTTTAATGTTATATAATAGGACTGGCATATGGACCACTTGATGGTAAGCGGTAACCACTGCTCAATACATCTGCAATACCATCTAGGATGCGATCCACGTGGTATTGCTTTATTTCTAATATCCTGGCACATGGATTTGTAATGCTCATGCCTGTAAATTCACCAGCTATGATAGCTGGTGAATTTACAGAAATGCAATCATTACTGATGGGTGTCCGAAACTCAAGGCAAAATGTTAGAGAATTATTAACAAATAGAATACAAATAGCTCTGATGACCTTCTATTTTACATTTCAGACAAGAAAGAAGCAACAATGGACTCCACAACGACGTCGACATTGAGTCCTATCAGCAATGACATCATAACTAAAAAAGTCACTGAGGTGGACCAAAACAAACTGCAGTGGCAGCCAGTGCTTACTCCTACATCACCTAGCGATGGAAACAAAATTATAGCTGAAATCAAAGAGAGGTTGCCAGCCGAAAGCAACATATCTCTACAAAGCAGCGCTGAACTAGTAACGACTGAAGCTGCTAAAGATAATACACTTGACGCAGAAATAAAATCAAAAGTATTAAAACCTCTCTGGATACCACCTACAGTGGAATCCGCAACGACGACCGAGAAAAATGAAATAAGTAATGAAACAAGCAATGAAACTATTCCACCAGTTGACGCTACAAGGTCAACCGGTTTTGAATCGATTACAAAACTACCGGCTGATGTGACGACACCGCAAGATGAAGCGGTTGCCAGTACAGAACTTAACCAAACCGTCACAGTTGAAAAATCTCAATTAACAACCGATTATGAAATCACAACAATCAGGTTCTCTTACGTGCCAACAGAACAAATCGAAGACGTTACAGATACAAACACCACCGAAACAACTAAAGAAACTACAGAAAGTGTATGGCATTCAGTCATGCCAACTAGAACTAAAGCCACAACAATAAAAGATAGTCCTATAACTACATACCGGCCTAAATACATGACTACTACTGACATTGAGGAATCTACGACTATAATTCCTGATACTACACCCGTATTAGAAGTTTCATCACAAATTATAGCTAATGTCACAGAACAAATACCTGAGACCACAGAGACTACTGTACAGACTACTGAATTTACTACAGAGCCAACTGTTGAAGTAACTACTGAGACTCTGAAAACTACTGAGACTATAACTGCACCTTCAACAACTCCTATTCCAGTGACAACAGAAAAAGTTACTACCGAAGCAACAACAGTTCCCACTACAGAAATTATGGAAGACACGACCACAATCGTTGTCCAAGTCGTGACTGAAATAAACACCGAGAAATCTACCCCCATTACACCTCCAACAACCGAAACAGAGGCTCCTAGCGAATTCACCGATAGCACTTCCGAAGAGAACAGCCAAAGTAACGAGATAAACTATGAAATAAAAACTCAAGAGCCTAGTGTTAAGTCTGAAACTACGGAACCACCTACAACTGTACCTTCTACAACAGTAATAGAAAAGGAACCAACAGAGCCGATTAAAGAGACAACAGCAAAGATAAATATAGATGATCCGACGACAGAGGATGTGACAAAGGCAGTGACTGAGTTAGAAGACCTGACGAGTTACGCTGGTGAGGTAACCACGGAGTCAGCGCCAAGGGGTCCAGAGGAGGCAGGGTCTGGAGCAGCGATAGCTATAGCAGTCAGCACGATTGGGGTGATCGCACTTGTGCTACTAATCGGACTATTGGTAAGTGATATTTGATAATTTTGCGCAACTTTATCTGCTATTTAAATGCAAACCTACTAACCCGCAAAGATATGATTTTAGCCATTTATTTAGACATCTTTAGATAAGTCATCATCATCATCAACATCCTGTAGAAGTCCACTGCTGGACATAGGCCTCCCCCAAAGAGTTCCAAGACAGACGGTCTTGAACCCTTTCCATCCATCGACTTCTCGCAACCTTTACAATGTCATCGGTCCATCGGGTGGTACTTTAGATAAGTAAGTACTCGACTGACCTCATAGCTCAGTTGGTAGTAATTCTGCCTTCTGCGCTAGAGGTCGCGGGTTCGATTCCCGCACTGGAAAAACATTTGTGACTAACACAGATGTTTGTTCTGTGTCTGGGTGTTAAATATATATCTATTATTTATATAGGTCTCCGGTACCCATAGTACAGGCTATGCCTAGTTTGGGATCAGTTGACCGTGTGTGATGTGTCCGGAATAATAAAAAAAAAAAAAGTAGAAGAAATTTGGCTCAAGACCATATGCATGGTAGACCTCCAGGCGCACAGACTCTTCAAGATGAGGAGGTTTATCAGAGGCACTGCCAAACATTACATTTGACACGTGCCCATATTTTGCATTAAAGTTAGCATTTCATACGTGACCGAATACAAGCCCAGCGCTGCATAAAGGAATACTTTTTCTTTACGTGTATAAAAACGTGTAGAATTTTGTATTGTAGAGAAGTTAGTTTTATAGGGTTGTCTTTCGTAATCGCCATTTAATTAGTCTATTTGTACAAAACACAATAATTATCTTCTTTATCTCTCTTCTCGTTTCTTATATTTTCTGTTCTAATTTGTTCGCAAATTTCTTATCTTCTCTATTTTTCTTGCTACTGAAGAGAGTTCTAACAACATATCCAAAGTAATGAGCATAATATCTATTGGTTGTCTCACGATAAATTACGTTCACTACTTTGGTGTACATTGTAGAGTTCACGATGAAGTCTTCGAAGATAAAAGTCTGAAATTTGAAAAAAAAAACAAATCAGAAAAGAATTAAATTCACAGAAATAAAATAAAAACTATACAAAATTATTGACAACTATTTGACCTCGATGGTGTAGCGGGCGAGCGCCTGGCTAAGACGCAAGGGGTGTGGGTTCTATTCCAGCTGCGGGACAAATGTATGCATGATCTGCAAATATTTGTTCCGGGTCTGGGTGTTGTGGTACCATGGTACTCGTAGTTTCTGATACCCACGCGCGACACAAGGAATCCTAGTGTGGGGTCAGGACCATGTATGTGACTTTTGGGTGTTATTTTTTTTTATTCAACGAAATATACAAGAAATAGTTGAGCTTTTTTTTTTTTTTATACTACTGAGGTGGCAAACAAGCATACGGCCCACCTGTTGGTAAGGTTACCGTAGCCTATGAGCGCTTGCAATACCAAAGGTATCACGCACGCGTTGCCGACCCCCAACCCTCTCCCCCCCCCTAAAGAGCTCTGGCAACCTTACTCATCGCAGGAACACAACACTATTTGAAACAAATAATGTTATTTGGCTGCGATCTTCTTTTTTCTTGTAAGGCGGAGGTACCTCCCAGGCGGGCTGCTCCAATTCAGAACGAGAAAATCTCGCTATGCCCTACCTCCTCCTCCTCCTCCTCCTGAGCTATCTAAAGATCAGTGCAAACGATCTAAAGATTACTCAATTAATATAGCTAGATCACTAGCGGAATAGGAGCTGGCGAACGTTCGATTCAATTAGTAGAATCCTTTTTAAAACATTCGATCAATCGTTAGCTTTACCTGAATCGTTAACTGCAGCTGGATCGTTAGTCAATAGCAGAATACAAAAATACCCAAAAACAGATGAAAAGCTATCGTTCAGCTGCGTTTCGATTGCAATTGATGGAAAAGTGTTTTAGCAGAATTGCCCCCAGGGTGAAAAGACGCAAATCAAGTCACAAAGTCTGAAATAGTCAAAGTACTTATACTTAGGCTAAAGAATAGGCCCCTCCATATCTACCTATCCGCGGATGTCGTAAGAGGCGACTAAGGGAAGAAAGCTAGGGGATGGGCAGCAGCGTCCCTCATTTTAACAACGATAGCTCTAACTGCGCTCGCCAACCCGCATGCCCAGCGTGGTGAATATGGGCAAATCCCCCCATATGATAGGAATATTGGAATTCGCTCTGTCTGTGGGGGAGGCGATGTTCAGCAGTGGCCATCGTACGGCTTAAATGATGATGATGATGACTAGTAATTTTGGTTCTCTGTTACAAAAGAGTCACTCCACAACAACAAGACAAGAGTCCCGTTGTTTGCATGACTTTGCGAGGTACTTCAAAATTTTTAGAAAACGTTGATCTGGGGTTCCAAAAGGATAAAATTAACTGATTACAAAATCTTACTTAAGCGGCTATCTACTCTTAGGTGTGTTCGTAGACTGTACATCTTCTCCCCTTCAGTCATCGGTATCAGCGCGAGAGGAATGTCTCTGAAAAAAACAGTTTAGTTCTATTAAAAAAAAAAACATGTAGGAAACTAGCTTCCACCCGCGGCTTCGCTCACGTGTTAGAGGTAATCTAACACGTGAGCGAAGCTACATAAAAAGTTGCATTCAGAAACTTTCGCATTTATAATATTAGTAGGAAGTATGATAGGATAGGTTCAAGACTTTTATCCCCAAGAATGGTAGAAATTTCATTTCTTTCATTTCATATTTATTCAACCATTGGTACACTATGGAACACTTAGGCTCGTATTCAAAGACAAGACTCAAGCGTTGATCTGTACTTAAATCTCGATTTGAGTAGAGATTCTAATTCTTGATCAGTATTTATGTATAAATTCAATGATCACAGTTCACCTGAGTAAATGCTTATTCTGAAACGTCAATCAGACGAAATTGGTGCTTGAGTTTAGATTTGATTAGACATTAATCAAATGACATTTTCGTTCCGTTACACGTACTTTGATGCATATTTATACTTCACTTTATAGTTCTGTTCTATTTCCACCCGGGCTGTTTGAATTTCTGCGTAAAACGAATCTAAAATTATAAATAAATCAAAATGTAAACGAGAATATTTGAGTACAGATTTGAGACTCGATTCAGCTGAGAGTAGTTTAAGTACCGTTCTTGAATAAAAGTTATGTTTGAGAAGATATTCAGTACTTAAATAGAGTTCAGCTGATCTGTGATTAAATCTAAGTTTGAGTCGTGTCTCTGAATACGAGCCTTAGTTACGTCAATCATTTGAACATTAACTTATACATCATTAAATAATATTGATAGAAACAGACAGGTATCCGATCTCCAGGTAGACATAGGATCTCCAGGCGATCAGTACCATGAAGATGTCTCAGGGAGTAATCAAAGGCACGTCCGATAATTTTGATGTACCTACTTAGTGAGTATTGGAATCACGTGAAAGGTTGCAAACAAGTTAGATAGATAGATAGAAAATTCTTTATTGCACATAAAAATTGTACAAAGGCGAACTTAATGCTCAAAAGCATTATCTTCCAGATAACCTTTGTTTTTGTGGACAGAAGATGTGAAGGTAGTGCACAGGAGGGGGTTCAATTGAGATCATAAAAACGAAAATAAAAGGAGTTATGATGCTAATTACTTACTAAAATTTTGAGACAAGTTAGTCTGTGAATTGCCAAGTTAGTCTGTGAAGAGTTGCTTGCCAAGTTACTATTCCTAAAACTAATAAAGTACTTGGCTTATCGCTTAACCGTCGCTCGTAAAAATTCCTGCCTTTGCCATCGGAGCGTTATGGCCACCAGACACCGGCTTACGGACGGTTATCGGTAACTAGACGCTGAGTGGGTCGTCGTAGGTGCAGTTGTGTAGTCAGGTGGTCAGTAGGTATGCAGGATATGGAACTAAAATGATAGAAGTACAAAAATAGCACCAAACCTACGATAACAACCTGTATTGGACTAGTAAATTAATCCGAAATTAATTAATTTAGGGGAGGTAGGGCACAGCGAGATTTTCTCGTTCTGAATTGGAGCAGCCCGCCTGGGGAGGTACCTCCGCCTTACAGAAGATCGCAGCCAAATAACATTATTTGTTTCAAATAGTCTTGTGTTCCTGCGGTGAGTAAGGTTGCCAGAGCTCTTTAGGGGGGAAGGGGGTTCGGGGTCGGCAACGCGTGCGTGATGCCTCTGGTATTGCAAGCGCTCATAGGCTACGGTAACCGCTTACCATCAGGTGGGCCGTAAGCCTGTTTTTCACCTCTGTTGTATAAAAAAAAAAAAACCCGAAGAGGCTATAAGTCGTGTTCAAACGGCATGTGGTATGTCCTTGGTGTCATATAAAATTATTTTGCACTATTTGTCAGTGGCGGATTTGCAGTCTTGGCCGCTCTAGGCCCCAGGCCATGTGCCGCCCTTTCTCTGCACCCATCATAAAGACTAGGTACATAATGAATTTACTTTATTGCCAACTTTATATATATCGAAATCACTGGCCTCATAGCTCAGTTGGTAGTAACTCTGCCTTCTGCGCTAGAGGTCGCGGGTTCGATTCCCGCACTGGACAAACATTTGTGACTAACACAGATGTTTGTTCTGTGTCTGGGTGTTAAATATATATATATATATATATTATGTATATCAGTCTCTGGTACCCATAGTGCAGGCTATGCCTAGTTTGGGATCAGTTGACCGTGTGAATATGTCCGGAATATTTATTTATTTATCGAAATCAGAAACGACGAAATCTGTTCGCAGCTGCATGTCTACTGTAGCAAGTAGTAATAAGTCTATGGAGCAGCCTTTTAAATATTTAGGTTCTTTTTTTTGCATTTGATTTATTTCTTGCTATCATCAGCGATTTTGTTTGTCACGATTTGGCGCCCCTAATATCTGGCTGCCCTAGGCCCGGGCCTACTGGGCCTTAGGGCAAATCCGCCACTGCTATTTGTCATCTCAACTAATTTATTAAACGTTACGTATGAGAAGTTCAACATAAAGATTGCTACCAAAAACAGTTGAATAATTGTTGCTTGAATAGACAATTGAAAAAAATAATAATTGATAGATACAAGTATCAGAAAAACGGTACTCCTCAACGGCATGCGATAAATTACCTAAAATATGTTAAAAACTTACTTGAAGTTTAAAGTCAATTTTGATAACTTTTGAGGGCATACGATATAGCTCAACGATACCGCAAGCCACTAAAAGTGAAAACGTAACTCAAAATGTACATTATTCGTTAGATATAAAGATAATTTTAAAATAAATTTTAGATAACATATCACGGCGTTTGAACACTGCGTAGAACTATGATCTCCCCCCCCGCGAGTAAAACGCTCGGGCATAGCTAGTGTAGAATTAGTCCGTTTCAGTTTACTGTACTTACCAAGATACATATTTCAGAACACCCTGTAAATGTTTAACCAAGAATTGGTTTTACTTCACCTAGTTTCTAAGACGTTTCAAAGTGATCCTAGTGATTTTATTGAAATAAATGCCTTTTGACTTTAACTTTGTTTCATAATTATCTTCATCAAGCTAAGAAGTCCACTGCTGGACATAGGCCTGTCCAAAATAGCGCCTCGATGGGATTATTCCAGAAATCCCCCACGCCCTGCCCCCACGTTGGGGATTTCAGCATTATTTTTCCAGTTTTCCCCCAATTAAATCGAGCGGCCTCGTGGGGGATTTCAGGAAAAACAGATTCCGGAAATCCCCCAAATCGCTCGAGCGAAAGTTTGTGAGGATGTTTGGATGTTTAGATGTTTGTGGTTCAATCACGGCTAAACGGCGGCACGGATTTGGATGATACTTGGTACATTGCTATTTTATATTATTATGTAGTAATAAAATAAATTTAATCTTATATTTTGTTAACTCCACTCACACTGACATCAGACTGAGTATTTTCATAGAAAGTACTGTCAAATTTGAATATTTGCATCGAAATTCCGCTCACGTCGCGCGTCGGTTAAAAGTACAGCCGGGTTACACGGGTTACCTAGAGTGCGGACAGATCTGTAACTTTGAGACCATAGTAAATAATTAATTGCTTTTGTAATTTAAACATTTGCTTACCTAGATTATGTAGACTCGTTCAGGTAAAACACAAAATCGACCGAATTTACAAAATGATCAAAGTAAAACATACTTAATAAAATACTAAAATTATTTTATCTTAATCCAATAGAAATAAAATAAAACTTTAAATTGGCAAACTGAGTGAGAGTAAGCTTTGACCTGCGCGCGCGCCTCGCTCGGGGTTATACGTCACTGTGCGGTGACCCGCTAGCCCGCTGGCGTTGGTAAGCCTAAAGGGCTCGACACTGCTAGCCAGGGAAATGTACAGGGGGAAGAAAGTTTTGCACTGAGCCCGTGGTGGAGTGGCGGGTGGGAGCCCGGCTGAAGTGCAAGAGGCGCGTGTTCGATATATTTGCAGATCATAGAAATATTTCAGGTCATCTGTAACTCTGTAGTCACAGTTAATAATGTTAATTTAGAGAAATGATACAGGGTGAGTTTATTTTCAGGACCACTTAGGCGAAATCGTAAACTGTGAGAGTAATCGAAAAGTGATGTTAGGTGTTACGGGCTCGATTTTGAAAAAAATAAGATCAGCACTAAAAAAAGTTTTGTTTTTAAATTTTTCACAATTTTTTTTTTGCATTTCCGGGTTCTATGTTTTATAATAAATAAATAAATGTACGATAACATAAAATAGGAAAAAAAACTCACCCTGTATACTAATAAAAATGAATACATTAATTTAATATTTTTCAGAATAATACGTAATTTAATATTAATATTATTCAGAATAATTAGAAATTATGGTTTTTAATTTACTTTAAAAACATAGCCGAAAAATTGAGAGGCATCTGAAGTTGGTTATAAAATCCCAATAATTTGCAATTAAGGCGGGATTCGAAACAGCGCGGCCCTGTACAAAAATCTATGATTTTTTTATGTTTTTTTTAATTGTTGTCATCCTACCTTGAACGACGATACTTTCGTCCGCTGAACCGTACTAGGTGTAACGAATATCGCACGCAGCGACGATGTTTTTACAGTGCGATTGTAAACAATGATTTGCTGATGACGGACCTCCGGTGCGGCTCCATGCTACCACGGGTACACCCACACATTCCCACTTCCGGGACTCAAAGAACCTACGTCTTCCACCAGTTTAAGAGTGTAATATATTCATCACGATCAGCCTGAAGTCCAATGCTAAACAAAGGCCTCCCGGAAACAAAATAAATAATAAATAAATATTCCGGACATATCACACACAGTCAACTGATCCCAAACTAGGCATAGCCTGTACTATGGGTGCCAGAGACTGATATACATAATAGATATAATATATATTTAACACCCAGACACAGAACAAACACCTGTGTCACAAATGTTTGTCCAGTGCGGGAATCGAACCCACTACCTCTAGCGCAGAAGGCAGAGTTAATACCAACTGAGCTATGAGGCCAGTCAAACAGTGCCAAGAGAGTGGTCTTGAGCCCTCAGCATCTATCCACTTCCCGCTAACTTTCACAATGTCGTCAGTCCATTGGCGGCCTTTCAAACTGCATGGTTGTCGGTTCTGCTTTATGGCCTGCCCACTGCCCACTGCCACTTCATCTTGCTCATTTTGAGAGCTAAGTCGGTAACCTTGGTTCTCGTTCCGGATCATAACACGTATTGAAACTCTGACGTTCTGCCCGTTACGCAACTTTGAGCTTGTGTCTGAGGCCAATAGTTACCGACCCAAGAGTCAGTGTCGTTGCAAACATGCATTGATTGTCGTACGGCGATCCGTGAGTCCCGCTTCGTAACCATTAAAAGTCGTACGACAATGTAACCGAACCGAGAATAGGGCACCCAATGTGTACCCAATAAATCAAGTTTTCAAGTTGGCCGTATTTTATAATCTGTGTAGTCAAGTGCTCCAATACCTGGCTCTTGAAGTGAGTACTTAGATACGTATCCGTTAAGTCGTTAGCTAAGCTCTACCTTAGAGTAGTACCTACCTATAGGGCTCAACATTATATAGAGTGTATGAGCCGAGTCGGATTGTCAAACTATGCTAGTTTTCCATACAATTTATCGTGTATCGAGTAAGAACGAGTGGCAGTTGTGGCAGTGTTTTCATACAAAAGTTTTTTTTTATTCGAATGATGGCAATATACCGTAATGGTAATTTAGTTAAATTATTTTGTATTCATATTTTATACTCTATCTGTACGCTACCGAACATTCTTTTCATTTATTTTAATAAGTTAGGTATAGCTACTATATATTGTCTTTGTTTATAGGTTCTTAAATATAAATTGGAATTTATTATCACCTATACAGGTATCTCTTTAAAATAATTTTAGTATGAACAAATACTTATGATCTGATATATTCTTACACTGAAGAACCACAGTTCGTATCCGCTATCAGTGGCTTAACCTCTAAGGCTCTCAGCGCCTGCTCTGTGGGCTCTATAGCCTGCTTAAAAGCACTCTGTCCGTTTGAACTCGAGTGGATTCCCAGAACTTAACTGGCCCATTAGACTATTCAATGATTTGCGTTTTGAGACGATGATTACGATAACAACAGTATATTTTGTTTGAAACTAAATTAGTTATTGACACGTAGGCACCTAAAAGTAAGATATCATCATCATCATCAGTTTAGCTGTAGGACATCCACTGCTGTAAATATGCCTCACCAACAGATTTTCAGAGGGACTTTCTATCATGCGTGGCGATTTGCCTATACAACACAACACGTGGGTTGGCGAGCGCAGTTATACCTATCGTTGTAATAGGGGATCCTGCCCAGCCCCTATCTTTTTACCTTAGTCGCCTTACGACATCTAGGGGAAGTAAGATCTGGAGAGGTCTATTCTTCAGCCGGCATAAGATTTTTTACCAGGCATTATACCAGGCTTATACATTGCTCAGAATACTATGGTGAGTTTTATCCCCAACTCTGACAGACTTAAAATATTGATTTTGTGAAACAATTCAATTAAACAGATATATTTTATATTTATATTTATTTCTTACACAAAAGGAATACAAATGAATGGTAGTAAATGTCTTAAAACCTAGGTTAGGTTTGTCTAGACATTAGGTTCTCGATATAAAATATAAGAAAAATTGTAAACAATCTTTACTTATTTTCTATGCAGAGCGAGCGCATGTACAGATAACCTGCTTGATGATTGTTGAAGATGTCGGAGAAAATCATGCCAACTGGGAGATTAACTAGCATGCACAGCGTTAAACGTTATATTCACCCGTGTCATTATATTGACTGGCCTCATAGCTAAGTTGGTAGTAACTCTGCCTTCTGCGCTAGCGGCTTCGATTCCCGCACTGGACAAACATTTGTGACTAACACAGATGTTCGTTCTGTGTCTGGGTGTTAAATATATATCTATTATTTATATCAGTCTCTGGTACCCATCATACAGGCTATGCCTAGTTTGGGATCAGTTGACCGTGTGTAATATGTCCGGAATATTTATTATTATTTATTTTTATTATTATATACCTGTGCGAAGGCTGCGGGTTGCTAGTTTGCTATAAAATTGGCATTCTAGGGTTTGACAAAAACTGAATTAAACTCGTCAAAAGATGCCAGGGTTATTCTAGTCTAGCCTTGTAAAATACAGATTAAATGACCGCCTTGTCTGAAACTTGATGACGGTGCTGACCGCGTCCGGTGCTGATAAGCTTGTGAGAACTACGAGTAAGCGGTTTAGATGGTTTGGTAGACTATGGAATGTCTGTGCTGGCTTACATTGAATGGAATAGCAGGTCATCATCATTATCAGCCTGCGCCTCGACAGCTTAAATGCCATTTTGCAGTATCTTTTCTGTTTGGCTTGCCGTATATTGTCCAGGTGTTACTGATGTCAATAGGCGACGCTAACCACTTACCATTAGGAGGGCCGTTAGCCTGTTTGCCTCCGTATAACATTAAAAAAATTAAGTATCCTACTAATATTATAAATGTGAAAGTTTGTGAGGATATTTGGATGTTTATTGTTTAATCACGCTGTAACGGCTCAACCGATTTCGTTGGAATAGATAAAGTTCTTTACCTAGAATAGCCTAATAAGCTACTTTTTTTGTAGGTACCACGAGCAAATCCGCGGGCGGAAGCTTTTTAGTTTATGCAAAAGGTAGTTATACCATCAATCGTAGCGTGTGCTGCCCTTAGAACATTTGCTGAAGCTCACCATTTGTCATTTTTTTTGACGAACCCTTGAATTGAACCCTTTCCATCCACCGACTTCCCGCAACCTTTACAATGTCATCGGTCCATCGGGTGGTACTTTAGATAAGTAAGTACTCGACTGACCTCATAGCTCAGTTGGTAGTAACTCTGCCTTCTGCGCTAGAGGTCGCGGGTTCAATTCCCGCACTGGAAAAACATTTGTGACTAACACAGATGTTTGTTCTGTGTCTGGGTGTTAAATATATATCTATTATGAATATAAGTCTCCGGTACCCATAGTACAGGCTATGCCTAGTTTGGGATCAGTTGACCGTGTGTGATGTGTCCGGAATAATTTAAAAAAAAAAAGTAGTAGAAATTTGGCTCAAGATCATATGCATGGTAGACCACCAGACGCACAGACTCTTCAAGATGAGGAGGTTTATCAGAGGCACTGCCAAACATTACATTTGACACGTGCCCATATTTTGCATTAAAGTTAGCATTTCATACGTGACTGAATACAAGCCCAGCGCTGCATAAAGGAATACTTTTTCTTTACGTGTTTAAAAACGTGTAGAATTTTGTATTGTAGAGAAGTTAGTTTTATAGCGTTGTCTTTCGTAATCGCCATTAAATTAGTCTATTTGTACAAAACACAATAATTATCTTCTTCATCTCTCTTCTCGTTTCTTATATTTTCTGTTCTAATTTGTCCGCAAATTTCTTATCTTCTTCATTTTTCTTGCTACTGAAGAGAGTTCTAACAACATATCCAAAGTAATGAGCATAATATCTATTGGTTGTCTCACGATAAATTACGTTCACTACTTTGGTGTACATTGTAGAGTTCACGATGAAGTCTTCGAAGATACAAGTCTGAAATTTGGAAAAAAATCTAATCAGAAAAGAATTAAATTCACAGAAATAAAATTAAAACTATACAAAATTATTGACAACTATTTCACGACCTCGATGGTGTAGCGGGCTAGCGCCTGGCTAAGACGCAAGGGGTGTGGGTTCGATTCCAGCTGCGGGACAAATGTATGCATGATCTGCAAATATTTGTTCCGGGTCTGGGTGTTGTGGTACCATGATACTCGTAGTTTCTGATACCCACGCGCGACACAAGGAATCCTAGCGTGTCAGGACCATGTATGTGACTGTTGGGTGTTATTATTGTTATTCAAAGAAATACACAAGAAATAGTTGAGCTATCTAAAGATCAGTGCAAACGATCTAAAGATTACTCAATTAATATAGCTAGATCACTAGCGGAATAGGAGCTGGCGAACGTTCGATTCAATTAGTAGAATCCTTATTAAAACATTCTATCAATCGTTAGCTTTACCTGAATCGTTAACTGCAGCTGGATCGTTAGTCAATAGCAGAATACAAAAATACCCAAAAACAGATGAAAAGCTATCTTTCAGCTGCGTTTCGATTTCAATTGATTGAAAAGTGTTTTAGCAGAATTGCCCCCAGGGTGAAAAGACGCAAATCAAGTCACAAAGTCTGAAATAGTCAAAGTACTAATACTTTTGGCTAAAGAATAGGCCCCTCCATATCTACCTATCCGCGGATGTCGTACGAGGCGACTAAGGGAAGAAAGCTAGGGGATGGGCAGCAGCGTCCCTCATTTTAACAACGATAGCTCTAACTACGCTCGCCAACCCGCATGCCCAGCGTGGTGAGTATGGGCAAATCCCCCCATATGATAAGGAATTTACTGTCTGTGGGGGAGGCAATGTTCAGCAGTGGACGTCGGACGGCTGAAATTATGATTATGATGACTAATACTTTTTGTTACTCTGTTACAAAAGAGTCACTCCACAACAACAAGACAGGAGTCCCGTTGTTTGCATGACTTTGCGAGGTACTTCTAAATTTTTAGAAAACGTTGATCTGGGGTTCCAAAAGGATAAAATTAACTGATTATAAAAACTTACCTAAGCGGCTATCTACTCTTAGGTGTGTTGTTCGTAGACTGTACATCTTCTCCCCTTCAGTCATCGGTATCAGCGCGAGAGGAATGTCTCTGAAAAAAACAGTTTAGTTCTATTAAAAAAAACATACATATAGGAAACTAGCTTCCACCCGCGGCTTCGGGTGTAAGAGGTAACTACATAAAAAGTTGCATTCAGAAACTTTCGCATTTATAATATTAGTAGGAAGTATGATAGGATAGGTTCAAGACTTTTATCCCCAAGAATGGAAGACATTTCATTTCTTTCATTTCATATTTATTCAACCATTGGTACACTATGGAACACTTAGGCTCGTATTCAGAGACAAGACTCAAGCATTGATCTGTATTTAAATCTCGATTTGAGTCGAGATTCTAATTCTTGAACAGTATTTATGTATAGATTCAATGATCACAGTTCACCTGAGTAAATGCTTATTCTGAAACGTCAATCAGACGAAATCGGTGCTTGAGTTTAGATTTGATTAGACATTAATCAAATGACATTTTCGTTCCGTTACACGTACTTTGATGCATATTTATACTTCACTTTATAGTTCTGTTCTATTTCCACCCTGGCTGTTTGAATTTCTGCGTAAAACGAATCTAAAATTATAAATAAATCAAAATGTAAACGAGAATATTTGAGTACAGATTTGAGACTCGATTCAGCTGAGAGTAGTTTAAGTACCGTTCTTGAATAAAAGTTATGTTTGAGAAGATATTCAGTACTTAAATAGAGTTCAGCTGATCTGTGATTAAATCTAAGTTTGAGTCGTGTCTCTGAATACGAGCCTTAGTTACGTCAATCATTTGAACATTAACTTATACATAATTAAATAATATTGATAGAAACAGACAGGTATCCGATCTCCAGGTAGACATAGGATCTCCAGGCGATCAGTACCATGAAGATGTCTCAGGGAGTAATCAAAGGCACGTCCGATAATTTTGATGTACCTACTTAGTGAGTATTGGAATCACGTGAAAGGTTGCAAACAAGTTAGATAGATAGATAGAAAATTCTTTATTGCACATAAAAATTGTACAAAGGCGAACTTAATGCTCAAAAGCATTATCTTCCAGATAACCTTTGTTTTTGTGGACAGAAGATGTGAAGGTAGTGCACAGGAGAGGGTACAATTGAGATCATAAAAACGAAAATAAAAGTAGTTATGATGCTAATTACTTACTAAAATTTTGAGACAAGTTAGTCTGTGAATTGCCAAGTTAGTCTGTGAAGAGTTGCTTGCCAAGTTACTATTCCTAAAACTAATAAAGTACTTGGCTTATCGCTTAACCGTCGCTCGTAAAAATTCCTGCCTTTGCCATCGGAGCGTTATGGCCACCAGACACCGGCTTACGGACGGTTATCGGTAACTAGACGCTGAGTGGGTCGTCGTAGGTGCAGTTGTGTAGTCAGGTGGTCAGTAGGTATGCAGGATATGGAACTAAAATGATAGAAGTACAAAAATAGCACCAAACCTACGATAACAACCTGTATTGGACTAGTAAATTAATCCGAAATTAATTAATTTAGGGGAGGTAGGGCACAGCGAGATTTTCTCGTTCTGAATTGGAGCAGCCCGCCTGGGGAGGTACCTCCGCCTTACAGAAGATCGCAGCCAAATAACATTATTTGTTTCAAATAGTCTTGTGTTCCTGCGGTGAGTAAGGTTGCCAGAGCTCTTTAGGGGGGAAGGGGGTTCGGGGTCGGCAACGCGTGCGTGATGCCTCTGGTATTGCAAGCGCTCATAGGCTACGGTAACCGCTTACCATCAGGTGGGCCGTAAGCCTGTTTTTCACCTCTGTTGTATAAAAAAAAAAAAACCCGAAGAGGCTATAAGTCGTGTTCAAACGGCATGTGGTATGTCCTTGGTGTCATATAAAATTATTTTGCACTATTTGTCAGTGGCGGATTTGCAGTCTTGGCCGCTCTAGGCCCCAGGCCATGTGCCGCCCTTTCTCTGCACCCATCATAAAGACTAGGTACATAATGAATTTACTTTATTGCCAACTTTATATATATCGAAATCACTGGCCTCATAGCTCAGTTGGTAGTAACTCTGCCTTCTGCGCTAGAGGTCGCGGGTTCGATTCCCGCACTGGACAAACATTTGTGACTAACACAGATGTTTGTTCTGTGTCTGGGTGTTAAATATATATATATATATATATTATGTATATCAGTCTCTGGTACCCATAGTGCAGGCTATGCCTAGTTTGGGATCAGTTGACCGTGTGAATATGTCCGGAATATTTATTTATTTATCGAAATCAGAAACGACGAAATCTGTTCGCAGCTGCATGTCTACTGTAGCAAGTAGTAATAAGTCTATGGAGCAGCCTTTTAAATATTTAGGTTCTTTGCATTTGATTTATTTCTTGCTATCATCAGCGATTTTGTTTGTCACGATTTGGCGCCCCTAATATCTGGCTGCCCTAGGCCCGGGCCTACTGGGCCTTAGGGCAAATCCGCCACTGCTATTTGTCATCTCAACTAATTTATTAAACGTTACGTATGAGAAGTTCAACATAAAGATTGCTACCAAAAACAGTTGAATAATTGTTGCTTGAATAGACAATTGAAAAAAATAATAATTGATAGATACAAGTATCAGAAAAACGGTACTCCTCAACGGCATGCGATAAATTACCTAAAATATGTTAAAAACTTACTTGAAGTTTAAAGTCAATTTTGATAACTTTTGAGGGCATACGATATAGCTCAACGATACCGCAAGCCACTAAAAGTGAAAACGTAACTCAAAATGTACATTATTCGTTAGATATAAAGATAATTTTAAAATAAATTTTAGATAACATATCACGGCGTTTGAACACTGCGTAGAACTATGATCTCCCCCCCCGCGAGTAAAACGCTCGGGCATAGCTAGTGTAGAATTAGTCCGTTTCAGTTTACTGTACTTACCAAGATACATATTTCAGAACACCCTGTAAATGTTTAACCAAGAATTGGTTTTACTTCACCTAGTTTCTAAGACGTTTCAAAGTGATCCTAGTGATTTTATTGAAATAAATGCCTTTTGACTTTAACTTTGTTTCATAATTATCTTCATCAAGCTAAGAAGTCCACTGCTGGACATAGGCCTGTCCAAAATAGCGCCTCGATGGGATTATTCCAGAAATCCCCCACGCCCTGCCCCCACGTTGGGGATTTCAGCATTATTTTTCCAGTTTTCCCCCAATTAAATCGAGCGGCCTCGTGGGGGATTTCAGGAAAAACAGATTCCGGAAATCCCCCAAATCGCTCGAGCGAAAGTTTGTGAGGATGTTTGGATGTTTAGATGTTTGTGGTTCAATCACGGCTAAACGGCGGCACGGATTTGGATGATACTTGGTACATTGCTATTTTATATTATTATGTAGTAATAAAATAAATTTAATCTTATATTTTGTTAACTCCACTCACACTGACATCAGACTGAGTATTTTCATAGAAAGTACTGTCAAATTTGAATATTTGCATCGAAATTCCGCTCACGTCGCGCGTCGGTTAAAAGTACAGCCGGGTTACACGGGTTACCTAGAGTGCGGACAGATCTGTAACTTTGAGACCATAGTAAATAATTAATTGCTTTTGTAATTTAAACATTTGCTTACCTAGATTATGTAGACTCGTTCAGGTAAAACACAAAATCGACCGAATTTACAAAATGATCAAAGTAAAACATACTTAATAAAATACTAAAATTATTTTATCTTAATCCAATAGAAATAAAATAAAACTTTAAATTGGCAAACTGAGTGAGAGTAAGCTTTGACCTGCGCGCGCGCCTCGCTCGGGGTTATACGTCACTGTGCGGTGACCCGCTAGCCCGCTGGCGTTGGTAAGCCTAAAGGGCTCGACACTGCTAGCCAGGGAAATGTACAGGGGGAAGAAAGTTTTGCACTGAGCCCGTGGTGGAGTGGCGGGTGGGAGCCCGGCTGAAGTGCAAGAGGCGCGTGTTCGATATATTTGCAGATCATAGAAATATTTCAGGTCATCTGTAACTCTGTAGTCACAGTTAATAATGTTAATTTAGAGAAATGATACAGGGTGAGTTTATTTTCAGGACCACTTAGGCGAAATCGTAAACTGTGAGAGTAATCGAAAAGTGATGTTAGGTGTTACGGGCTCGATTTTGAAAAAAATAAGATCAGCACTAAAAAAAGTTTTGTTTTTAAATTTTTCACAATTTTTTTTTTGCATTTCCGGGTTCTATGTTTTATAATAAATAAATAAATGTACGATAACATAAAATAGGAAAAAAAACTCACCCTGTATACTAATAAAAATGAATACATTAATTTAATATTTTTCAGAATAATACGTAATTTAATATTAATATTATTCAGAATAATTAGAAATTATGGTTTTTAATTTACTTTAAAAACATAGCCGAAAAATTGAGAGGCATCTGAAGTTGGTTATAAAATCCCAATAATTTGCAATTAAGGCGGGATTCGAAACAGCGCGGCCCTGTACAAAAATCTATGATTTTTTTATGTTTTTTTTAATTGTTGTCATCCTACCTTGAACGACGATACTTTCGTCCGCTGAACCGTACTAGGTGTAACGAATATCGCACGCAGCGACGATGTTTTTACAGTGCGATTGTAAACAATGATTTGCTGATGACGGACCTCCGGTGCGGCTCCATGCTACCACGGGTACACCCACACATTCCCACTTCCGGGACTCAAAGAACCTACGTCTTCCACCAGTTTAAGAGTGTAATATATTCATCACGATCAGCCTGAAGTCCAATGCTAAACAAAGGCCTCCCGGAAACAAAATAAATAATAAATAAATATTCCGGACATATCACACACAGTCAACTGATCCCAAACTAGGCATAGCCTGTACTATGGGTGCCAGAGACTGATATACATAATAGATATAATATATATTTAACACCCAGACACAGAACAAACACCTGTGTCACAAATGTTTGTCCAGTGCGGGAATCGAACCCACTACCTCTAGCGCAGAAGGCAGAGTTAATACCAACTGAGCTATGAGGCCAGTCAAACAGTGCCAAGAGAGTGGTCTTGAGCCCTCAGCATCTATCCACTTCCCGCTAACTTTCACAATGTCGTCAGTCCATTGGCGGCCTTTCAAACTGCATGGTTGTCGGTTCTGCTTTATGGCCTGCCCACTGCCCACTGCCACTTCATCTTGCTCATTTTGAGAGCTAAGTCGGTAACCTTGGTTCTCGTTCCGGATCATAACACGTATTGAAACTCTGACGTTCTGCCCGTTACGCAACTTTGAGCTTGTGTCTGAGGCCAATAGTTACCGACCCAAGAGTCAGTGTCGTTGCAAACATGCATTGATTGTCGTACGGCGATCCGTGAGTCCCGCTTCGTAACCATTAAAAGTCGTACGACAATGTAACCGAACCGAGAATAGGGCACCCAATGTGTACCCAATAAATCAAGTTTTCAAGTTGGCCGTATTTTATAATCTGTGTAGTCAAGTGCTCCAATACCTGGCTCTTGAAGTGAGTACTTAGATACGTATCCGTTAAGTCGTTAGCTAAGCTCTACCTTAGAGTAGTACCTACCTATAGGGCTCAACATTATATAGAGTGTATGAGCCGAGTCGGATTGTCAAACTATGCTAGTTTTCCATACAATTTATCGTGTATCGAGTAAGAACGAGTGGCAGTTGTGGCAGTGTTTTCATACAAAAGTTTTTTTTTATTCGAATGATGGCAATATACCGTAATGGTAATTTAGTTAAATTATTTTGTATTCATATTTTATACTCTATCTGTACGCTACCGAACATTCTTTTCATTTATTTTAATAAGTTAGGTATAGCTACTATATATTGTCTTTGTTTATAGGTTCTTAAATATAAATTGGAATTTATTATCACCTATACAGGTATCTCTTTAAAATAATTTTAGTATGAACAAATACTTATGATCTGATATATTCTTACACTGAAGAACCACAGTTCGTATCCGCTATCAGTGGCTTAACCTCTAAGGCTCTCAGCGCCTGCTCTGTGGGCTCTATAGCCTGCTTAAAAGCACTCTGTCCGTTTGAACTCGAGTGGATTCCCAGAACTTAACTGGCCCATTAGACTATTCAATGATTTGCGTTTTGAGACGATGATTACGATAACAACAGTATATTTTGTTTGAAACTAAATTAGTTATTGACACGTAGGCACCTAAAAGTAAGATATCATCATCATCATCAGTTTAGCTGTAGGACATCCACTGCTGTAAATATGCCTCACCAACAGATTTTCAGAGGGACTTTCTATCATGCGTGGCGATTTGCCTATACAACACAACACGTGGGTTGGCGAGCGCAGTTATACCTATCGTTGTAATAGGGGATCCTGCCCAGCCCCTATCTTTTTACCTTAGTCGCCTTACGACATCTAGGGGAAGTAAGATCTGGAGAGGTCTATTCTTCAGCCGGCATAAGATTTTTTACCAGGCATTATACCAGGCTTATACATTGCTCAGAATACTATGGTGAGTTTTATCCCCAACTCTGACAGACTTAAAATATTGATTTTGTGAAACAATTCAATTAAACAGATATATTTTATATTTATATTTATTTCTTACACAAAAGGAATACAAATGAATGGTAGTAAATGTCTTAAAACCTAGGTTAGGTTTGTCTAGACATTAGGTTCTCGATATAAAATATAAGAAAAATTGTAAACAATCTTTACTTATTTTCTATGCAGAGCGAGCGCATGTACAGATAACCTGCTTGATGATTGTTGAAGATGTCGGAGAAAATCATGCCAACTGGGAGATTAACTAGCATGCACAGCGTTAAACGTTATATTCACCCGTGTCATTATATTGACTGGCCTCATAGCTAAGTTGGTAGTAACTCTGCCTTCTGCGCTAGCGGCTTCGATTCCCGCACTGGACAAACATTTGTGACTAACACAGATGTTCGTTCTGTGTCTGGGTGTTAAATATATATCTATTATTTATATCAGTCTCTGGTACCCATCATACAGGCTATGCCTAGTTTGGGATCAGTTGACCGTGTGTAATATGTCCGGAATATTTATTATTATTTATTTTTATTATTATATACCTGTGCGAAGGCTGCGGGTTGCTAGTTTGCTATAAAATTGGCATTCTAGGGTTTGACAAAAACTGAATTAAACTCGTCAAAAGATGCCAGGGTTATTCTAGTCTAGCCTTGTAAAATACAGATTAAATGACCGCCTTGTCTGAAACTTGATGACGGTGCTGACCGCGTCCGGTGCTGATAAGCTTGTGAGAACTACGAGTAAGCGGTTTAGATGGTTTGGTAGACTATGGAATGTCTGTGCTGGCTTACATTGAATGGAATAGCAGGTCATCATCATTATCAGCCTGCGCCTCGACAGCTTAAATGCCATTTTGCAGTATCTTTTCTGTTTGGCTTGCCGTATATTGTCCAGGTGTTGCTGATGTCAATAGGCGACGCTAACCACTTACCATTAGGAGGGCCGTTAGCCTGTTTGCCTCCGTATAACATTAAAAAAATTAAGTATCCTACTAATATTATAAATGTGAAAGTTTGTGAGGATATTTGGATGTTTATTGTTTAATCACGCTGTAACGGCTCAACCGATTTCGTTGGAATAGATAAAGTTCTTTACCTAGAATAGCCTAATAAGCTACTTTTTTTGTAGGTACCACGAGCAAATCCGCGGGCGGAAGCTTTTTAGTTTATGCAAAAGGTAGTTATACCATCAATCGTAGCGTGTGCTGCCCTTAGAACATTTGCTGAAGCTCACCATTTGTCATTTTTTTTACTTTTTTTATAAGCTTTTATTTAAAACGTGTTTATTTACCTACTTAGTATATCCTAAAATACTACTTTAGATAATAATAATAATATAATAAAATTTATTTATTACCAAAAAGAATTCAGATTACATTCAACTTAGATGTAGGTGTAGTAGCCAATTAAGACAATACAGTATAAGTACAGTTTGTTGTAGTAGGTGTAACAGAGCTAATAGTCTTGAGAGATTAACATTAAATCGAATATTATTCTATTAAATTATACTTAGTGCTGCAAGAATATATCTAAGTGGTCAAAACTGGCCCTAAACTAGGCAAAAACCTGTGTGATAGGTACCAGATCTTTACCTAGAAAAGAAAAGATGACCAAAGAAAGGATGAATAGATTGTGTGAAAGACGAAATGAGTAACAAAGGAGTGAATGCTGATATGACGGCTGATAAATAAATAAATAAATAAATATTCCGGACATATTCATACGGTCAACGGATCCCAAACTAGACATAGCTTGTACTATGGTGACCAGAGACTGATATATGTAATAGATAAATATTTAACACCCAGACAAAGAACAAACATCTGTGTTTATCACACAAATGTTTGTCCAGTGCGGGGATCGAACCCGCGACCTCTAGCGCAGAAGGCAGAGTTACTACTAACTGAGCTATGAGGCCAGTCAAATGAGATAGAGGGGAGTGGAAGATAAAAACATGTTGTGCCGACCCCACGTGAAATGGGATAATGCTACTGTTACACATGCTCTAAAATAGCATGCTAAAAAGCGTGCAATTGAGTATGCTCAATTGCACAAATTTAAATTTCAGGTCAGGAGATTTCTTGAGAGTCATCCATTTTACCATATTACCGAATATATGAATTGTTCATTCTCTGATATGCATACAAGTAATATGTAGGACACTATCTATTAATCCATTAATAATCTGTAATAATAATAATAATACTAAATTAATAATCTGCATGATAATTTATGAAAATAACTGTAATTGGACATACCTATGTTATGCAATGTAACGCTAAGGGTGAAATAAATGAATATGAATATGAGCATGCTTATGAGCAGTATACATTTGCTAGCAATAGGCATGCTAGTTTTAAGTATGACGCGCTACATGCTAGTTTCACGCGCTAAAAGAACGCTCCCCTCCACCCGCGCTACAGGTAGCATGCCCAAAAATCGCACGACCGTCGATTTTTGAGCAAACTCTAAATGAGCATGCTCATTATTAGCAATGTTTATAATGCTACTAATGAGAATTTGCTCAATAAAAGCATGCTCTCATGCTAGTAATGAGCATGTGTAACTGTAGCTTAAGGTCACGGAGATGATGATATCTTTTCCGAGAAAATTTAATTTTGCTTACAGCTAGTGGTACGAAAGCGAGGTCGCCGCGGAGTCTACGCTCAGCGGTGCACCCCCGTCTCACTGGACGCCTACAGTCTGGACAGCGTCAGCGTCGGCCACAGGAAGGGCAACCAACGTCTGCGCGCCAGCAAACGCAGCTACGGCAACCCCGCCTACGACGATGAGGTATATACAATGATGACCTCGGTGGCCCAGCGGGCGAGTGCCCGACTGAGACGCAAGGGGTGCAGGTTCGATTCCCGCTGCGGGATAAATGTTTGCATGATCTGCAAATATTTTTTACGGGTCTGGGTGTTGCGGTACCATGGTACTCGTAGTTTCTGATTCCCACGACACAGGGAATTCAAGTGTTGGGTCAGAATAACGTCACTGTTGTTTGTTATTTGTAGTGATCTGGATCAGTTGAACTATCTATAGATCGTTTGTAACGGTCTTTAGATGGCTCAACTCTTTCTTGTGTATCTATTTTGTAAATATTAACTTGAATTAGTTTTAAGTTTCTTTCTGTAAATAAAGTTTGTTATTTTATTTTATTTTTATAATTTTAGGAAAACTTACGGCTAATATGCTATTAATGAAAATAATGAGTACTTAAAGGCTAATTACAAGTTTCCACATATATGTGAAAGTAACTAAATTAAAACGAAACAGTATAAAAGTAGATAGTAGTAGTTATGTTAAAAAGGTATCACAATAATTACAAATAAGCCTATGTTTCTTCAGGGCTTAGCAACTATACTAGGAGGTACTACGTCAATTCATTTTTATATAAATACCGGCGATGACCAAACTAAGCGCAAGGCTATCTTGCGCTTTAAGAGTGCAGTTTTTTTTTTTTTTTTGCACGACTTGTGCATTTGCCATTTTACTTTTTATTTTTTAAAAATTAGGGAAACAGGTATGGAAATTGGTAAAAGAGTGCAGTTATCAGGTAAACATGTGTATAGAAAAACACCTGTTTGATTTCAATAGGCTAAATAAGACGTAGGTCGTCGGCCTTGGTGTTTGCGTGCCGTTAAGGTGAGGGCTCAATTATTTAATGATTTTTGAATTGTTTTAACTCAATAACCGCAAAGTTTTGATTTTTATGACAAATGTAACTTGAGCATTTTATTTACGTAAATCCAAGACAGAAACGCGATTGGTAAAACTTTTCTCGATAGATTTATTTTTTAAAGTTGGGTCCTCTGCAACAGTTTTTTCGAAAATACTCTGAGACTTTCTAACAAAAATAACTTTTTGAAAAATGTTTTGTTAGACAATAGCATTGGGTACCTAAATCCAAGACACTTTCAAAAAAAAATAGATAGTTTTTGAGATAATCGATATTTTCTTATATTTCGCTTACGTCGATTACTTTCGAGCGCCTTCTAACGCTTGCTATCTCTTTCCGCATTCAATTACAGTACATAGCGCTGTCACTTTCTTCACTCCGCCCACTCGAGAATTTATTATGATTTTTGTATGCTCTTAAAACAATACTTTTCGCCAGGTGACGTCACACCCGATGCAGTACCCCGCCTTAGCCAGCTTCGCACTGGACGTGGACTCCATGACGGCGGAGTTCGCTGAGATCCCGTCCGTCTCCGTGAAGGGAGAGGAGGTCCCCCCAGGATGCGAAGACAAGAACCGCTACTCGAATGTGCTGCCGCTGCCGGAGACCAGGGTTCCGTTGCAGAGGATCAACAATGATCCTACCTCGGAGTATATTAACGCCAACTTCGTCACAGTGAGTAGTACTTTGCAAAGTTAATTCAACACTAGCTGGTGCACGCGACTTCGTTATTTGGAGTAGCTGACTACAAGCTACAAAATATGACTACTAGCTAGTAGTCATATTTTGGACAATTCACACAATATCTTTATTAATTGTAGCCTGTATAAATTGTATGTGTTATTCTAATGTATAAGCTATATATTTGTGAAGTTTCATTAAAATCCATTCGGTAGTTTTTACGTGAAAGAGTAACAAACCATCCATCCATCCATCCATACTAACAAACTTTCGCGTTTATAATATTAGTAGGAATATACATAGCTTCACCTAGTTTCTAAGACGTTTCAAAGTGATCCTAGTGATTTTATTGAAATAAATGCCTTTTGACTTTGACTTTGAGTAGGATGATCTCGAGGTGGTCCCATATAAATTTAATTCCTGAGGGATTACTACATGTTCTGTAAAACTTGACAAACATCATAGTAAGTGTGCAAGTGAGATGGTGGTCAAACGGTCTTACCAAACCATCACCAATAAAACAAATTAAAAAAAAAAGTTCGACCACCTCGAAAATGATTTTTTTTTTTTTTTTTTATACAACAGAGGTGGCAAACAAGCTTACGGCCCACCTGATGGTAAGCGGTTACCGTAGCCTATGAGCGCTTGCAATACCAGAGGCATCACGCACGCGTTGCCGACCCCGAACCCCCTTCCCCCCTAAAGAGCTCTGGCAACCCTACTCACCACAGGAACACAACACTATTTGAAACAAATAATGTTATTTGGCTGCGATCTTCTGTAAGGCGGACCTCCTCAGGCGGGCTGCTCCAATTCAGAACGAGAAAATCTCGCTGTGCCCTACCTACTCTCAAAATTGGTGTCGGTAATTTGGTTGGTTTTTTTTAAGACATTATAAATGTTGTGTTCCAGGGTCCTGGCAACATCCGTAATTACTACATCCTGGCGCAGGCGCCGCTGTCCAACACCGTCGTGGACTTCTGGCGGATGGTGTGGGAGCAGAACTGCAGGCTCGTGGTCATGCTCACGGAGTACATGGAGAACGGAGTGGTACGTACTCCACTCGTGTAATAAATAAATAAATATTCCGGACCACACGGTCAACTGATCCCAAACTAGGCATAGCCTGTACTATGGGTACCAGCGACTGATATACACAATAGATATATATTAAAGACACAGAACAAACATCTCTGTTAGTCACAAATGTTTGTCCGGTGCGGGAATCGAACCCGCGACCTCTAGCGCAGAAGGCAGAGTTACTACCAACTGAGCTATGAGGCCTGTAAATTTATGTTGAAAGAAGAAAGAAAGAAAATACATTTACTTAGGGTACAAGTAAATGTAGTACCTAAGTAAATGTATGTTCTTTCTTTCTTCTTTCAACATTTTACAGGCCTCATAGCTCAGTTGGTAGTAACTCTGCCTTCTGCGCTAGAGGTAGCGATTCGATTCCCGCACCGGACAAACATTTGTGACTAACACAGATGTTTGTTCTGTGTCTGGGTGTTTAATATATATCTATTATGTATATCAGTCGCTGGTACCCAAGAACAGCACAAACTAATAAGAAATCTAATAAAACTAATGTCATCTATTTTTTAATCCAAAATCCATTGGTGTACGATCGGGATTCGAGCCCACGACCTGTAGGTCGGAAGGCGGAATTGGGTGTAGAATAAGCTCCTATTGGGATAGCATTCATATCAATCACCTTGGCCGTGGTGGCCCCGGCTGAAGAATAGGCCCCTCCATATCTACCTATCCGCGCATGTCGTAAGAGGCGACTAAGGGAAAAAAAACTAGGGGATGGGCAGCAGCGTCCCTCATTTTAACAACGATAGCTCTAACTGCGCTCGCCAACCCGCATGCCCAGCGTGGTGAGTATGGGCGAATCCCCCCACATGATAAGGAATTTACTGTCTGTGGGGGAGGCAATGTTCAGCAGTGGACGTCGGACGGCTGAAATGATGATGATGATGACCTTGAATAGGTATACCTGCAAACATGTGGGGTCGATTAATTACTTCTTATCGCTCATTTGCTTGGCATAAAACGGACTGAAATCTTTCCAGGAGAAATGTTACGAGTACTTGCCACCGTCGGAGGTATCAGATAACAAGCGCAGCTTTGGCGACTTCAAGATAATCCTCAAGAAACGAGAGCAGAGAGACAAGTACGCGGTCTCCAGCATCCAACTCATCAACATGGCCACCAGGACCTGGAGAGAAGTAAACTATGCTAGCTTTTTTGTAGGCAGATAGGCAGCTGCGTCCATCTATTTATATTAACAACGATAGCTCTAACTGAGCTTGCCCACCCACGTGCGTTGTATGTGAAAGTTCCGCCCACATTATAGGAAGTCACTCTGGAAATCTGTGGGGGAGGCTTATGCTCAGCAGTGGAGGTCCTCGGGCTGAAATAATGATAATGATTAAAAAAAAAAAAAACCTGACATATCACACACGATCAACTGATCCCAAACTAGGCATAGCCTGTACTATGGGTACCAGAGACTGATATACATAATAGAAACACCCAGACACAGAACAAACATCTGTGTTAGTCACAAATGTTTGTCCAGTGCGGGAATCGAACCCGCGACCTCTAGCCAGTGGTTGGCCAGTGATTGTAGTGTCAATGGTTCTTTGTTGCTCTTCGTCTCTTATTTTGTAAGAGATGGGTTGTTTTTGACCCGATGGACCGACGACATTGTGAAGGTTGCGGGAAGTCGGTGGATGGAGAAGGCTCAAGACCGTTCGTCGTGGAACTCTTTAGGGGAGGCCTATGTCCAGCAGTGGACTTCTACAGGCTGATGATGATGATGATGGGTTGTTTTTGCAGGGAAGTAGGTACCTTGTCCCGTATCATCAAATTTAATTTTGTTTAGGCAGTGGCGTAAGTTGACATTCCAAAAGATTTAAGGTTTACATATTGTATGTAAAATACTGACTGTAAATACTCATCTGAAATTCGTTTCAAATTGATCCTTAAATCTACCTATTATAGTAAATTTTGAGTTTGACTATTGAGGGTGTGCAATATAGCTCAAAGATCTCACAAGCCTCTAAAATTCAAACATAAACTGACTTTATTCAGTAGTCGTAAGGTTTATTTTGAAATGAATTTGTTTTAGCATATCGCATGCCGTTCGAACACCGCTTAGCGCTATCGTGAATTATTCGTACTTGGTCCACTGAGCTATGTTTTTTATTTCTTGAATGTTGTTTTATGGAATGGTCGCAGGTCACCCACCTATGGTACTTCTGGCCGGCCAAGGGCGTGCCGGAAGATTACGACTCCGTGATCGACTTCCTTTTCGAGATGCGGAGCTACATGAAGGTGGCGCAGACCGCTAAGGAGTTTGACGAAGAAGGTAAAGTCAAAGTCAAAGTCAAAATAAAATCACAAGGATCACTTTGAAACGTCTTAAGGTGCATCCACATTTGTGTCATTTCAACGCGCCGTGGCTCCATGACCGTAACAGTTAGGCGTGACAAAAACAAAGTGTGGACGGATTTTGACACGCGGACATGTCACACGAGCTATTGCCACGCAGCGATCCACTCAGAGGCCCACCAACGAAAGCAAGAACATTTCGCCGAACCTGGTCCACACTTAGGCTCGTATTCAGAGACACGACTCAAACTAAGATTTAATCACAGATCAGCTGAACTCTATTTAAGTACTGAATCTCTTCTCAAACATAACTTTTATTCAAGAACGGTACTTAAACTACTCTCAGCTGAATCGAGTCTCAAATCTGTACTCAAATGTTCTCGTTTACATTTTGATTTATTTAAAATTTTCGATTCGTTTTACGCAGAAATTCAAACAGCCAGGGTGGAAATAGAACAGAACTATAAAGTGAAGTATAAATATGCATCAGAGTACGTGTAACGGAACGAAAATGTCATTTGATTAATGTCTAATCAAATCTAAACTCAAGCACCGATTTCGTCTGATTGACGTTTCAATAAGCATTTACTCAGGTGAACTGTGATCATTGAATCTATACATAAGTACTGTTCAAGAATTAGAATCTCGACTCAAATCGAGATTTAAGTACAGATCAACGCTTGAGTCTTGTCTCTGAATACGAGCCTAGCAAGTACCGTAACATGTTACGGAGCAACGCCGCGAAATGTCACAAATGTGGACCCACCTTTAGAAACTAGGTGAAGCTACGCCTGTTCCTCGCGACCAAGCCTAGTAGAATCAGGCAACAAACACGGCTTGGTGACTGTCGTCCTGTAACACATCCTGTGCCTGGTAACATCTTATGCACTTCGCATGATGCAAAGGTCTAAGAGGTACTTTACTAACCTCCGCCCGCGGCTAGCGTGGTACCTATGAAGATTATAAGCTAGCCTATATGCTATTCCAGACTATAATCCATCTCTGTGCCAAATTTCATCCAAATCCGTTCGACCGTTGAGCGTGATTGAACCCAAAACATCCAAACTTCCTTCCACAACATCCATCTTCTGAACCCAGTTTCTTTCTCTCTAGCCCCAAAGGTTTGGAAGAAAACTCTTGTTATGGTTAAGCTCGCCTATGTACATGACTTTTGAAATTACCATATTATGTATCATGAATTTCTTCAGAAACCGGATGATGTTGTTTGATAATTGTCTTGCATTTAGGTGTAGAAGTGATCTACGGCGACCAGAACAGGTCCTCATTCAACAACCTCTCCAAGCTCCGAGAGGACAACGGAGTGAACGTGTACTCGCCTGCCAGGGCCGAGGAGCAGATGCGGAGGGCCAACAACGGGACCCTTAGTCGGATGAAGGCAGCCTCGGAGGTCGAAGGTATTTATTTATTTATTTGTTGAAAGTGCACAAACATTATGTATACCTATTACCAATTATACAAGGTGATTCATAATATGTATTCCATCCCGAAAGGGGCTTATTCTACACCCAATTGGCAATAAAGTTTGTTCTACGACTTTTGGAAATTCGACATTTTTCATTGAACAAACTCTATGCGAAAATCAGCTGTTTTAGGTAGCAAATTCCGAACTTCTTGTATGTTTAGTTATTAGTTCTAATCTGATAAAAATACAAAAAACAGCTAATTTGAGAAAGATAGAGTAAAAAAAATTAAAATATAGATGTTTTTTTTTGCTAATAGTATTTCTTTTCTTTGATAGAATAACCCACTTTCGGGATGGTAATATCATCCTAAAACAGGGTCTGATATATATATAAAAATAAAAGTGCACTATAGCATTCTCAAAAAAAAACTCTTAAAATAAACATACACTTAAATAGTGCTCAATGAAAGAAAAACAAAGAACTCTTGACTCTAACTAAACTAAACTCTTTAAATAAAAAATATGATAAATTTGAAGTAAGGTTCCTATTTGATGAGTTGTGGAGTTGTTTCTATCCTATTCTGGATGCTGGAGGAAGGTCTGGTGGGCCGTTTAAATAAAAATCACCGGCAGTACCTAGTATTGAAAAATGTAAGATAAATTAATAAATAACACCCAACAGTCACAAACATAGTCCTGACCCCAAACTAGGATTCTATGTGTCGTGGGTATCAGAAACTACGAGCACCATGGTACCACAACACCCAGACCCGGAACAAATATTTGCAGGTCATGCAAATATTAAAACATTTGTCCCGCAGCGGGAATCAAACCCGCAGCCCATCTCAGACGTGCACTCGCTTGCTACGCCACCGAGATCTTCACCATTTATATCAGATAGTTTGTCATTTATAAATACCCACGCTTTTTTTATGCAACTGAGTTGGCAAACAAGCATACAGCCCACCTGTTGGTAAGAGGTTACCGTAGACTATGAGCGCTTGCAATACCTGCGGCATCACGCAGGCGTTGCCTTGCCAACCCCAAACCCCCTCCCCCTAAAGAACTCTGGCAACTTTACTCACCGCAGGAACACAACAATAAAAAACAGACAAAACAAAACAGTGTAGATGTGTTTTACCAAAACCTGCCGAAAGCCATTGAAATGGCACAGCTTGTCATTGAGACAAAATATATTAATTAGTATTGTTAATAAATTAAGTTAAGTAGGTACCTAGATATAACATCGCCTTAGGGCTTAGTAAAAAAACCTGTTATTATGTTGTTATCTTAATAAATAAATAAATAAATAAATAATAATAATATTTGAAACAAATCATGTTATTTGGCTGCGATCTTCTGTAAGGCGGTACCTCCCAGGCGGGTTGCTCAAATTTAGAACGATGAAATCTCGCTATGTCCTACAATACGTTGAATCGCTGAAACAACCGCTGTTATCGTTCCAGGCATCCGTCCATGCGTGGTGACGTGCGCGTCGGGCGCGGGGCGCTCGGCCGCGCTGGCGGCGCTGGACATCACGGCGCGCGCGCTGTGCGGCGGCGGCGCCGACGTGCCGCGCGCCGTGCGCCGCCTGCGCACCATGCGCGCGCACGCGCTCTCCAACCGACACCACTACATGTGGCTATACAAGGTAAACTCTCCAAAACGTCAAACTACGAGTACCATGGTACAGTCAGCATCAGAAGTTGATGATCAAATTTAGATTATCAAAACTAGTGATTGAAGTTTGTATCAAAAAGTGATAGCATAACAAGGTGACCTTTAAAAGGTGACTGTAAAATGTACCACAATTGAGATGATGACACTAACCCCATAAGTTCATGATAATTTCTTAGTTCAAAAATACATGACTAGTATTATTTTCAAAAATCCGTGCCTGCTATGATATCTAAAAGTAGCTGATGTTGATAGTAACCAGATAAAAGTATCAATATACCCTCAACCTGCCTTTTATTTTATTCTGAAATTGTTGGGCAAATAGTAGGTAATACAAGGTGATTCATGACATGTTACAAGGTGATTCATAACATGTATACCAATGAAATAAAAAAATAATAAATATTCCGGACATATCACACACGGTCATCTGATCCCAAACTAGGCATAGCCTGTACTATGGGTACCAGAGACTGATATACATAATAGATACATATTTAACACCCAGACACAGATCAAACATCTCTGTTAATCACAAATGTTTGTCCAGTGCGGGGATCAAACCCGCGACCTCTAGCGCAGAAGGCAGAGTTACTAACAACTGAGCTATGAGGCCAGTCAAATGCATCAGTTAATTGTGACCCCACGACTTTATTGTGCCAAATGTTGAAAAGTAAAGATATTCACGTATTTGAGAAACAATTTTGCATTAGTTAATTGTGACCCCACGACTTTATTGCGCCAAATGTTGAAAAATAAAGATATTCACGTATTTGAGAAACAATTTTGCATTAGTTAATTGTGACCCCACGACTTTATTTCGCCAAATGTTGAAAAGTAAAGATATTCATGTATTTATGAAACAGTTTTGCATCAGTTAATTGTGACCCCACGACTTTATTGCGCCAAATGTTGAAAAGTAAAGATATTCACGTATTTGAGAAACAATTTTGCATTAGTTAATTGTGACCCCACGACTTTATTTCGCCAAATGTTGAAAAGTAAAGATATTCACGTATTTATGAAACAATTTTGCATCAGTTAATTTTGAGCCCACGACTTTATTTCGCCAAATGTTGAAAAGTAAAGATATTCACGTATTTATGAAACAATTTTGCATCAGTTAATTTTGAGCCCACGACTTTATTTCGCCAAATGTTGAAAAGTAAAGATATTCACGTATTTATGAAACAATTTTGCATCAGTTAATTTTGAGCCCACGACTTTATTTCGTCAAATGTTGAAAAGTATAGATATTCACGTATATAAGAAATAATTTAGCATCAGCTACTTCTGAAGCCGCGATTTCATTCGAACTGCATTTTATCATCAGTATGAAGATACATATGGAGTTTCAGATATTCATGAACTCAGAAAATATGTTTTATCATTTACTTCTGGAAATAGTAGGATCAGAGACTTTGTGACACTTTTAAGTCATCACGTACTTTTGGAATATTGGGAAGAAACTCCTAAAGTAAAATATTTTCAATCAGGAGTTTTGAGACATGTCTGATCATCAGCTACTTTTGATGCTGACTGTACCACAGCACCCAGACCCGGAACAAATATTTCCAGATCATGCAAACATTTTGTCCCGCAGCATGTGATTATTCCACAAATTCCTTTCAAGATAGCTGTGTGTAATTAATTAGAATACTTTCTTTATATTTCAGGTTCTTAGTGAATACGGAAATAAAATAATGGGCGGTGGAGATACCATTTAATTCTAATGGTCCTAAAAAGGGCATTCTTCAAAGTCTCCGGGTTCTAACCTAAGCCTCGGTTTTCGGAAAACAGCTCGCATATTATCCACGAAAAAGGAGCCTATACTGTTTATGGTCCCAAACTATATCTACATAATGTTTAGTTTAATCAAAGACAATAGAGTGCTCGTTACCACTATCCTACAACATGAACAGCTTCAGAGCCTGGCCTCATAGCTCAGTTAGTAGTAACTCTGCCTTCTGCGCTAGAGGTCGCGGGTTCGATCCCCGCACTGGACAAACATTTGTGTGATAAACATAGATGTTTATTCTGTGTCTGGGTGTTAAATATGTATCTATTATGTATATCAGTCTCTGGTACCCATAGTACAGGTTATGCCTAGTTTGGGATCAGTTGACCGTGTGAATATGTCCGGAATATTTATTTATATTTTATTTAAGAAAAATATAAAAAGATTTATCCAGGGCAGGCTACGCATTAGCAATGCTCCAGGTGTTGTAGATGTGAATAGGCGACGGTAACCGCTTACAGGTGGGCCGTAAGCCTGTTTGCCTCCGCTTAACATAAATAAGAACTCTATTGTCTTTGGTTTGATTCAAATCGATTCTGTTGTTACACCCTTTATAAACTATACGATCTTGCATCGTGGCGATATATGACAGGACAATTGCACTCTAGTTGTCAAACAGTGTAAAGGAATATCATTATTTATAGATACCTACTTTGCATCCTTATGAGCTGTCTTTATACCATCGTTTCGTGTAGTATGAACTCCCACACAAACTATCACTTAGTTTTAATATACACAGCAATTTATGACATTAATTTTTAGATTATTTATGCAAAATAGCCAATTATTTTAAATATTGTCTTGTTATTAATGTAGTTATTTTAACAGTTATGTTTATTGTTGTAATTATTTGGAACATACCAAAGTGTAAATTAGTTTTTAGGTCTAGAAAAATCGCTCAATATATGTCATTGTCATTTCATAATATAGATGGTGCAAAAAATAGCCACCTATAAAAGCAAAATAAAAAATTCTGTTATAATATATAGCTTTTTTGTAGCCAAATCCTTTTATTCAGTGACGTACGAAATAAATGTAAATAAGTACTAACTACATGAACAAAATGTATCATTATTTGTTCTTAGTTTCTATAACTAGTCTCTGTAGTTGAAACAATTATTGTAACTCTATAGATTGCTAGATCTGCGATCTGTAAGGCAGTAAAGCCAGGGTTCTGAAATGTTCTAATGGTGATAACGTCTTATAAATCTTTATCTGTAAATGCGGCTACCGCAACCAGAAACCCTTAAAAATTGGTTCACAAGTCCGCTTTGCGATCTTGTCCTTGAAATATATTTAAAACTAGCGGCTCTTCCGTTCAACGCTAATCGATAACTTTCGGATTGAAGTGCGATTTCGCAAATGTACATACCGACGCAATAAATTATCGAATTACAAGTACAGATTCCGCAAAATTAATGAATTTGGCGATGCGACTTCGGTGTTGTGTAGCGCTGCAAATGTTATTTTTACGACTAAAAATGTTAATTATTTCTGATGTAGATAAGTCGCGGTTATTTTAATGTTGTAGCATAATTTTTAGTACATTTACTGACGTAGGATGTGCATAATAATATTAAGAATTTATTTTACGCTGTGATTTTAAATCTTAAATCTTTATCTAAGAATCTGTTAATTTTATTTTATTTTAATTAATTGAAAAATATTTTTTTCTTGTATTATTTTTCTTTATATTTACTATATTCTATTATTATTACACTGCTGGTAAAGCCTTCCGTTCCGTTGATGAATACTAGGTATTGTTTATTGTTTCAATGCTTAAGAATTTAAATATAATGTAAAAAAGATCGCATTTAATTTATTTTTAGAATGCACTGTTTTGTCTAACACGTTAATTTTGATAAATGTTTTTCTGTTTGTAGTATGTATTCTTAAGTACCAAAAATAAATGCTTAGATAGTATTTTATATCATTATATTAGTAGAGTTAAATGATTTTTATATAAACTAAGATTTATACGAATATTTAAGTGAATAAACATTAATCAGAAAAAAACAACTGTTTAATTTGTTTATGCGAGTAGTTACAACCACTACAATCGTATAAAAATCGAATCATCGTCAGCTTGAGCAACTAAATGAATTATATGTTTTATTATTCATACTAATACGAACCAGTTACATCTCCAAAATTAATACCTTTATCATCTTCTTCGAGAATAATATCCATGAATACTTCTACTATACCATTTTCCGCTATATTTTCTTATATTTCTTCTTCTTCTGCATATTCAGCCACAATATCTGTTTTCCAGCTATTTTCATCCACCGTATCCTCTACGTTATGTTCATCTGCTATATGAGCTTCATCTTTTCCCATTATTATTTCTTCCAATATACTCTCTACGAATTTGATATCATCTGACCCATATTCTTCTTCCACTATAACTTCTTCAATATTTTCTTCATCATTCGAATGCTCCTCTTCAAAGAATTCATCAAACGGCATTTTCCGATATCTTTGCTCTACATTTTTCTTTGTCAGGTCATTGATGTATTGTCCGTCAATTGGTAAGTTTTCTCTGGTGTAGTCATAGTTAGAGCGTTCTTTCTCCGGGGTCTCTTCAAAGCCCGCGAGGGTTCCGAAATCATGAGCCGAGTAAGGCTTGTACTGCGGAAGGCTGATGTAAGAACCTGCGAGCGAGGTGGACGATAGTCTGGTCGCACTCGGCATCGGCTTAGATAGAGCAGTTTCATGCTGAAAAATTTGGAATCTTTGGACTTGTGTTTAAAAGCTAAGATCGAATTAAACAATTCAGACAACTTAAACAATTCTTCTATTATTATAGTATTTGAGAGCGTACGATATAGCAAGCCCCATAAACGACAAACTCTATCCCTACTGGATAAACATATTAAATTACGTATCGCACGCCGTATGAACACGGCTTTAAGGATCGCTGATGTTCAAATAAGTCCAGCACTAAGTCCTCAGCCAGAAACAATAGAAAATCTAATTTGGTTACTTTAATACAATGATACTATCTGATGTTCCCAATCGCGTACCTTCATCATCAGCTGAACATAGGCCTCCCCCCCTAATAGAGTTCCAGAGCTACCGAACTAGTGCGGCACCTAACTGCTTCGAGCAATCTTCATGTATATTGCATGCGTACAACGCTGAATATGGCTGCTCTGAATTTGTATTGTACTATGTAACAACTGTACTTAACCTATATTACGCAATAAATTACTTTGATTGACTGATTGATTTATTAGTTCGTCTTTTCATTTAGTGTTCTAGATAGATCTAGTCTTCTAGTACAGCGTTTCTAGTACAGCGTTAGACGGCAGGGCAGGGCCGTCTTACGCTGCACTTTCCAGTACGTGGTTTCCATTCTATAACCTACCCGTTGGCTCTCCGAGCTATATTCCTCGCCCACTGGTACTTCAACTTGCCTCTGGGCTACTTCGGTGACTATGAGAGTTACCACTTGTCTTTACGTACCTTGAATTGCTCAACTCCATCTTTGCAAGCGGCCAGCGCGTGATTACTTGCTTGTTGTAAACCGACAAAAGTTACCTTCACCTTTTCTAAGTTTTCAGTGCTACTTGGTGTCGCATGCTCAGTGCTTTTGATGCTCTCAGATTTACTCGGTGTTTCTAACAATTGATCAGATTCGGCGCTTCTTCCGGCCACCTTTTCGCGTCGTACTTTGTACGCTCTGTACGAAGCCTGTAAGTTAACACATAATTTTATGTGCTCTATTATACTAGTAGGAGGTAGGGCACAGCGAGATTTTCTCGTTCTGAATTGGAGCAGCCTGCCTGGGAGGTACCTCCGCCTTACAGAAGATCGCAGCCAAATAACATTATTTGTTTCAAATAGTGTTGTGTTCCTGCTGTGAGTAAGGTTGCCAGAGCTCTTTAGGGGGGAAGGGGGTTCGGGGTCGGCACCGCGTGCGTGATGCCTCTGGTATTGCAAGCGCTCATAGGCTACGGTAACCGCTTACCATCAGTTGGGCCGTAAGCTTGTTTGCCACCTCTGTTGTATAAAAAAAAAAAGCTAGTGATCTCAAACGGTGAAGGAAAACATTTTTAGGAAACCGGCATGTCCTGGAACCAAAATATACGAAGACATACGACATGTGCACGAAAGGAGCCTCTAAGAGGTGCACTTTCGACGCCGACGGTCATAGTCCTTTTCAGGGCCATACCAGAACCTGTTCACTGACCTAATAAATACAGGATGACCAAGAAAGAATCAGTGACACGACAAGCAAGCAAACAAGGGCCGATTTTCATGTTTTAATAGAGGAAGGCAATATTTATAACTTTTGTATGAAAACTGAAGGAAGTGTAAAAATTAGGTACCTAAGTGAGATAGGAAATGCACCTGTATTTTTTGCGCCATACAATTAAAGGTTTCAACGGGAGGTTTGGTCTTCCTGTAAATGCCCAGGGTGTGTCTGACCGCCCGTTCGGATTCATCGTCATCGCTGTTGGACGATGTCTAAAATTATGTAAAAATTATGACTTAGGTACTGATTTGGACGAAGTTATGCTGGTGGTGGTATGCTTCTTTATGGAAAAACTAAATTCGAAAGTGAAACTCTTTATATTCCAAGTTTTAACGAAATCTGTTGACCCGTTACGGCGTGATTGAATAACAAACTTTCAAACATCCTCACAAACTTTCGCATTTATAATATTAAGTAGGATACTTCATGCAAATAAAGTAATTCATTCAAGGCCTGTACTTCGTAAATCTGCGTATGGTTCCTCTGATGCCTGAGATATGCCTTTCGTATCGCCGACAACACTGCCGATAGCTTGCTCTCATCAATGCTGGTCTTCCCCACCAGCTTCAGGATTAAATTCACTTCGTTTACTGAAAATGAACAAGCTAAGCTCAGAACTACAGTAGGTAAGATACACTATGTAATGTACACTATTTAAGTAGGTAAGTTATTTCCAAGTTTAGTTTAATTGTCATGCCTCACCATCTTTTTTGCACGCTCAGGATGACTGTTAGAAAATTATTTAGCATTAAGTCCTCCTTACACTAATTTTAACCAAGAATCGGTCGGTCGCTTTCGGGATAGCATAAAATATTCACAACATAATTTCTTTGTCGAAAACTTATTCTCAAAGACATAGAACAATTATGTTGTTTTTTTTGTATTATTTTGAAAACGTAAATAAATTATGGTTATTTTTCCAGTTTATCTTCTTTTGAGAAGTTTTCAATGCCCACTGGGCTAACTCAGAAAAGATTGAAAGATGGTGGAAGAACCAGTGGCTAAGGAAAGCAGATGTCTTACTTTCGCCTTTTCCTAAGTACTCTTCGATAATTTCCGATGCTTCACTCGCGACCTGATCATCCAAGCCGATATATCTCAGTTCGTCTTCCAATTCCGGCCGGCACTCGCAATCGCAGATAACGTTGCATACTCGCGCAGCAATGTACAGGTTATCTCGCGTTACCAACAACGTTGATAGGTAGTTTGTGATGAATTTGAACACGTCTTGGGGTTGAGCGCGTAGCACCTTGTGGAGAATAATAATAACACCCAACAGTCCCATACATAGTCCTGACCCCACACTAGGATTCCTTGTGTCGTGGGTATCAGAAACTACGAGTACCATGGTACCACAACACCCAGACCCGGAACAAATATTTGCAGATCATGCCAATATTGTGCACAAAAGGAGCCTCTGAGGCGCACTTAATCCTTTCATCGACTGATTCTTTCATCGACGGTCATAGGCCCTTTTCAGGGCCACCATACCTCAACCTGGTCACTGACCCTAATACAGGATGACCAAGAAAGAATCAGTGACACGACAAGAAGAAAAATAATTGATTATTGACAAACTTTAGTAGAATAATAATAATTGCAAATAAAGTTTTACGACTTTTGGTAATTCCACAACTTTCATTGAAAAAGAACTTCAAAAATCTTATGTTTTGCAGTCAAATCAGCTAAAACTCAATTATTCAGCTGTTTTAGGTAGTTATCTTGATTTCAAACTTCTAATTCATTTAATATAATAAATGGTTAAAAAGATGATAAAAAACAAAATATTTAAAAAAATATGTATATATTTGATATTATTAATTATTTATATGGAAAAAATGTATGAATGATAACGAATTCTTCTTCCGGGTTAGTTTAATATTATACTACGGGAGCAGAGCCATTATTAAAATCAATAAAAATAATTTCACCTCCTAATAGCCTAAGAACTCCTTCATTAGGGTTGGCTACTAAACTCTTCTTCTTCCTGCCCTTGTCCCACATTATGTGGGGTCGGCACAACAATGTTTTCTTCTTTCACTCTCTTCTGTTAGCCTTCATCTCCGCACTCACTCCTTTCCTACTCATGTCATCTTTAATACAGTTCATCCATCTTTTCTTCGGACTTCCTCTAAGTCTTATGTATATCCATCCACATTCATACCTAACGCTCTTCTCGTTACATGAATTTCATCCCTCGTCATGACATGCCCATACCATGCTAACCTATTACTTCTCAACTTTTCCGTCACTGGCGCTACTTTCAAACTTCCTCTGATGTACTCATTTCTTATTTTGTCCATTCTCGACACTCCAAACATCCATCTCAACATTCGCATCTCCGCCGCATGCACTCTTCTTTCATCCGTCCTTTTGGTAGGCCAACTCTCAGATCCATAGGGTTGGCTACTAAACCACGGCAGAAAACTTACTTCTCGTGAAATGTCGCTCATCAACTCTTTGAGTCCATTCGGCAAGGCGAGCCGGCAGCTGTCCTGTATTTGCGATTGTAACAAATCATCCATTTTAAATTACAATTCAATAGTGACCATTTTAAAATCGAGATGGTTGAATGAAACGGTCTAGAGGGATAAGTAATTAACAGGTCAGGCACTGCTGTAAGCAAGTACATAATTTTCAAAATAATGCAAAAATTTACAAGGTCATTCATAATAAGTATACATTCTTAATGGGGGTTGTTCTTTAGAACAAGAAGAAAGATATTAGCGAAAAAAATATGCAAAATAATCAGATATTTTTTTTTCTTTCAAATCTGCTGGTTTTGGTCTTTTTATCATCTTTATCAGTAATTATTTAACGTACCAGGAAGGTTGTTCAATATTGAGAGTATTACCTAAAACAGCTGAATAATTGAGTTCGAACTGATTTGATCTCAAAAAGGAGATTTTTGCAATGTCGAATGTCGCATTTCCAAAAGTCGTAGAGCAAACTTCATTGCCAATTGGATGTCTCTTTCGGGATGGCATTCATTTATGAATCTCCTTGTTTTTATAGATGGTAGGTTCGTTGAAAATGACACAAGTTGATGGTTTGGTAATATAAATATAAATATTCCGGACATATCACACACGGTCAACTGATCCCAAACTAGGCATTGTACAATGGGTACCAGAGACTGATATACATAATAGGTAAATATCTAACACCCAGACACAGAACAAACATCTGTGTTAATCACACAAATGTTTGTCCAGTGCGGGAATCGAACCCGCTACCTCTAGCGCAGAAGGCAGACTTACTACCAACTGAGCTAAGAGGCCTGTCCAAGGTAGGTACATAATTATTTAGTTTTTCTTTATTTTCAGTTCTGTTGCATTATTTTGTAAAAATTTTGAAATACGTATATACATCTTAGTGCAGGCGACTGTACCTACCTAAGGTAAATAAAATTAGGTACCGTTTGTTTTAATATTATTTATTTTTAGGGATACGGAACCCTAAAAAAAATTATGATGGTGGGGTCATTGGCGCCACTTTTAAACTTCCTCGTGAAAGAGGAAGTTTAGAGGTGGCGCCAGTGACGGAAAAGCTGAGGAGTAAAATAGATTAGGTGGTATGGGCATATCACGAGGAGGAATGTCATGTCAATAATACCATGTGACGATAAGAGTGTTAGATAATTATGCATGTGGATGGATGTAGGAGTAGAGGTAGGCCAAAGAAAAGATGGATAGATGGAAAGATGGATTCCCACAGGAATGTGGATGTGAGTAAGAAAGGAGTGAGTGCTGAGATGACGACTGATAGAGGTAAATGGAGGAAGAAAACATGTTGTTCTGACCCCCACCATCATTAATAAAGGGTTACGGAACCCTATAAAGAAAAAAAAAACAGTGTGATATGATTTTAGCGTTATTTTTTTATTTTTTATACAACTGAGGTGGCAAACAAGCTTACGGCCCACCTGTTGGTAAGCGGTTACCGTAGCCTATGAGCGCTTGCAATACCAGAGGAATCACGCACGCGTTGCCGACCCCGAACCCCCCTTGAAACTCTTGCCGGTAGACTTAGTTCCGCGGCATATGCCGTTCGTACGATAAGGTGGCTCACAGATGAAGCCACAGCTAGGTTAGTTTATTTTAGCTACTTCCATAGTGTAATGTCCTATGGTATCTTTCTCTGGGGGAATGCAGCAGATATCCAAGTCATATTTGTTTTACAAAAACGAGCAATACGTGCCATTTATAAAATGAAGTCAAGGGACTCCTTGAGGGAACTTTTTAAAGAAATTAACATTTTAACTGTAACTTCACAATATATTTACGAAAACTTATTGTACACACATAAGCACATGGCTAGCTTTAAGAAAAAAAGTGATGTGCATAGTATTAACACAAGAAACAAAAATAAATTGTGCATTCCAAAATTTAGATTACAAAAAGTAAATGGGTCTTTTATGGGGAATATGGTAAGATTTTATAATAAACTTCCGGTAAACGCGACGCAACTTCCTATTAGAAGATTTAAAGTGTACATAAAGAATAATCTTATTAAGAAAGCGTACTATAAACTAAATGATTATTTAAATGATAAAACCGCATGGCCTGAAGTCGCTCTGCCCCTCGACAGCTAAAATGCCATTTTGCAGTGCCTTTACAGTTTTTGCTTGCATCATATTTTAAGTATTATTTAATTATATAAGCATTAGGTACATATTTCATCAAGTGTAGCGTGTGCTGCCCTTAGATCATTTGTTGAAGCTCACATTTGTCTTCATTTTTTTCACATTTTTATAAGCTCTTATTTATTAAGGATTATAATTAGATTACTTTTCTCTTGAGCCTCACCTAGTTCGATCGGCACCACGCTGAAGCTTTAAATTCCATTTTGTGAAAAAGGATCATCGAAAAAAAATGATAGGCACCAAGCCGTGTTTGTTGCCTGATTCTTCTAGGCTTGGTCGCGAGGAACAGGCATAGCTTCACCTAGTTTCTAAGACGTTTCAAAGTGATCCTAGTGATTTTATTGAAATAAATGCCTTTTGACTTGACTTGACTTGACTTGACCTCCCCCTAAAGAGCTCTGGCAACCTAACTCACCGCAGGAACACAACACTATTTGAAACAAATAATGTTATTTGGCTGCGATTTTCTGTAAGGCGGGCTGCTCCAATTTAGAACGAGAAAATCTCCCTATGCCCTACCTCCTCCAATATTTGCTTGTCTCTAAAGCAATCCCACGGGAATAATTACCGGGAATCCCATATATATTTACCAAAACCGCAAATTTTTTGATATATGAATATTACGATATTTCCAGTCAGTCTGCTGCGACCATGATAAGACTATCTTGACCACTTCCTATATTAAACTAGTAGGTAGGTACCGAGGTATACCGAGGTCCCTATAAAAACGTTCGCATTTCTGGATGGCAATCATACTAAGTCTACACTTTGTGTGCTGCTTCAAAACACTTCAAAGGTATGTACATATACTTCTTGTGCCTTATTGGTCCAGTACCTACATATCTATTTTTTTTTTTTTTTTTTTTATACTACTGTGGTGGCAAACAGTTATACGGCCCACCTGTTGGTAAGCGGTTACCGTAGCCTATGAGCGCTTGCAATACCAGAGGCATCACACACGCGTTGCCGACCCCGAACCCCCTTCCCCCTAAAGTGCTCTGGCAACCTTACTCACCGCAGGAACACAACACTATTTGAAACAAATAATGTTATTTGGCTGCGATCTTCTGTAAGGCGGAGGTACCTCCCCAGGCAGGCTGCTCCAATTCAGAACGAGAAAATCTCACTGTGCCCTACCTCCTCCTGAAAATTATTATTTTTTTTGTTTGTTTGTATGTCACAAACTAGAGGTACTGAACCGATTCCAAAAAATATTTCAACAATAGAAAGCTACACTATCCTTGTGTACGCTATACATATTATATTTTGATAAACACATTACCCTTTTTCCTTCTCGGCAGTCGGGTAAAAATTACTTTTCATTTCGAAAACTAAAAATATTTGTAAATGAAATCACCACTTAGTTTAGGTCCCTAGTAACTATTGTCTAATCTGTGACAACTGTGCGCGAATTTAGTCAGTTGCTCCCTGTGGTAAAGCAACTGACTAAATAAGCGCATCATTTTAGGGAGAAATCCATTTTGAAATAAAGACGGTCAAGTGCGAATAGGGCTCGCGCCGTTAGGTTTCCGTACGAGTTTTAAGTTCAAGTGTACGAAGTAACAAGAGACAAGCTGTGTTCAAACGGCGTTCGAAATGTCATTTAAAATTTATTTAAAAATGATTCTCACATCTAATTGAATAAAATTCATTGTAAGCTACATCCCCAAATGTCAAACTCAAAGTTGACTTTGTTCAGAAGACGTAAGGATCATTTTGAAATAAATCTTATATGACATCTCATCCCATGCCGTTTGAACACAGCTTAAAAACTTTGTATTTTCGGAAATCAAAATGTTCTGTGCCTTTTTTATGGATGAATAAATGCACAACTAAAGGTAGTGGACACAGGGACGGACAGACAGACGTTCATATTTCGCCATTAGGCTTTTCAGGCTCTTGAATAGCAACAAACAAACTTGTAGGTCATCATCATCATCAGCCTGTATAAGTCCACAGTTGCCTCCCCCAAATAGTTCCATGGCGAACGGTCTTGAGCCTTGTCCATCCAAGGATTTCCCGCAACTTTTACAATGTCGTCGGTCCATCGGGACCTTCCATCTTGTAGATAGATAGATAGATAAATAAACTCTTTATTGTACACAGCGATAGAAATTAACAAAAGGGAGAAACAAAAAATATTACGTACAATGTGGCCTTATCGCTAAAAGCGATCTCTTCCAGACAACCTTTGGATGGACAGGATAAACTAATCAAATAGGACGGTCTTGTAGGTACTATTATTTAATCTTCGCTTATAGATGTCGTCGCAAATGGACGGTTTGCACGTGGTGACGGTGACGGAGGGCAACACGAGCGGACCCAAATATAAACTCAATGAGGAGGCATTGAGGAGCATCCTCATGAATGACCTGATCAAGGACATGCCCGTGGCGGTAGTCAGCGTGGCTGGCGCTTACCGCGGCGGCAAGTCTTTCCTGCTCAACTTCTTCTTACGATACCTCTCTGCTGACGTGAGTTTTTCTACATCCACTTTTTTTTTGATACAACTTTATTGGCAAACAAGCATACGGCCCGCCTGTTGGTAAGCAGTTACCGTAGCCTATGAGCGCTTGAAATACCAGAGGTATCACGCACGCGTTGCCGACCCCAATCCCCCAACCCCCTAAAGAGCTCTGGCAACCTTACTCACCGCAGAAACACAACACTATTTGAAACAAATAATGTTCTTTGGCTGCGATCTTCTGTAAGGCGGAGGTCCCTAGGCAGGCTGCTCCAAATTAGAAGGAGAAAATCACGCTGTGCCCTACCTCCTCCTTGGCCTTGGTCCTAAGCTGTCGTTGAGGGCCTGGGAAGTTATGTGATGACTAAGCTCCGAAAAGGGCGTTGGACTGTCGGTGAAAGAATCAGGGTAGTGAAAGGAATAAAGTTGGCTTCTACAGCTTCTAAGGATGACATGGGTGCTGGGCCACATCCACAGTTACAAACTAGGCCCGGGGTCCTGAACGATGTTTTCCATGGGTGTGTGTATAAAATGCCTTGGTTTGGTACTGGGCTCGATATTTGGATCGAAAGTCGACGTACCGTTTCACTAGGCTAAACAATCAAAAGAGGTAGGCAAGTTGTTCGCCAAGATAGTAGCAGTCGAAAATTCGTGGTCTTTGTCCACCGAGAATTAGTGTGATTTCACCAAAGAACCACATGATAAATGATAAGTGATAAAATAACTTTTATCTGGGATAATAAAATATGGCGAAGATCTTTTCCCTTTTGGTATGGCTTTCAAAATAACACAGCGATTCAAAATCACCCCTTTTTTAGATATGTCGTTGTTTAGACCATGTCCTACCTTTCGTTTACATCAAGGGATACTCAAATATTAACATTAGCTGAAAAGTTACCTGTCGTTTTAGCCACTAGCTCAAGAAGACGGCTCATGGCTGGGCAAACGTCAGGAGGAGCTCATTGGGTTCAGCTGGCGAGGAGGTTCCGAGAGGAACACCACGGGCATTCTCATGTGGCCCACGCCTTATATCGTCAGAATTCCATCAGGAGAAAAGGTTTGTACTAGCGGATTTTTTTTATAATAACATGCAACAGTCACATTGACCTGACCACACACTAGGAATCCCTGTGTCGTGGTTTTAGTATGCGTGTCTCGATATATATGTTTACTGTAGATTATTGATCTGTCTAAGGTTAGTTAGGTAGGGTGCGACCTGCAGATAAAACAAACTGATCACTTTATGTAATTATATTGATGTAAGTCAATTGGAATGACATTCGGCACAATGTCTATTAATAGATTTCACAATCGATCTAAGTACCTAGCACGAACGTCCTTAAGGTGAGGGTTTAATTATTTTATGATTTTTGAATTCTTTTTTCTCAATAACCACAAAACGCACAGTTTTGATTTTTATGACAAAGATAATTTGAGCATTTTATTTACGTAAATCCAAGACAGAAATGCGATTGGTAAAACTTTTCTCGATAGATTTATTTTTTAAAGTTGGGTCCTCTGCAACAATTTTTTCGAAAATACTCTGAGACTATCTAACAAAAATAACTTTTTTTAAATATTTTGTTAGACAATTGCATTGGGTACCTAAATCCAAGACACTTTAAAAAAAAATAGATAGTTTTTGCGATAATCTATATTTTCTTACGTCGATTATTTTCGAGCGCCTTCTAACGCTTGCTATCTCTTTCCGCATTCAATTACAGTACATAGCGCTGTCACTTTCATCACTCCGCCCATTCGACAATTAATTATGATTTTTGTATCCTCTTAAGACGTGTGATCCCGGGGAAGGTTTGGAGAGTGACTAGCGTTGAAATATTATTAATTAAAAATGATGAATCGCCAAACGCGATTCACTCGCAAACGCTTACATAAGCTGTGTCACCACATGGTTATCAGAAACAAATATTCGTAAGTCATGCAAAAATTTGTCTCGCAGCAGAAATCGAATCCGCACTCCTTGCGTCTCAGTCGGGCACTGGCCCGCTACGACACCGAGGCCGTCAGGGGTCTCAGGGATTGGCGTCATGAGATATTTTTTTTATTAAAGGCTTCAAGATCTGCAAGTTAAGAAAGAAAGAAAGAAAAATTGTTTATTTGACCCACAACGCAGGTAGGTACAGTAGGTAGGTGGGTACATAGAAAATACTTTATAGGTAGGTAATACACAACGCAGTAGGAAAACATACAAAAGTAGGTAGGTAGGTGTCTAAATGGTACGCTAAGTAGTATGCGTTGTGTGAGGCAAATAAATAAATAATAAAAAATAAAAATGCTTTATTTCAGACAACAATGGGTCCATAGATTTACGAGTACAAATACACTAAAATACAAAATTAAAATAACATAAAATAGAAAAATATAAAGATAATCTGTACGTGAGATGAATAACGCTGAGAGTAATCAATCAAGGAAATAGGTTCCTTCATTGATTACCCTCCGCACAAAGCATCTCCAGAGTGGAGATAAAAGGCACTCTGCCACCGTATTAAGGATGCTGTTGCGACTCTCCCTTACTCTACGCATCAAGGACACTGTTCTTTTGCGCATAACCGCATGGAATCCGTCCGTGTGGTGCTGCGCAAACATTCCCGACGCACTGCAGAATCGAGGCAGTCGCAGCATCATCCTAAATATATTATTATATTGGACTCGTAGGGCGTCCATCGATCTTTTGGTATGCCGGACCCACAGACTTCCCGTGTAAAAACTCTGACAGTACGCTTTAAAAAGCGTTATTTTAACTTCAGTACAACGGGAAAATCTGCGAGCCAGCGAAATGGGTCCCGTCTCTGCATAAAGCTGCACCGAACATAGTAGGCTTTTATCTATTCAATCTTTTAGGTGGCAGTTCTGCTGATGGATACTCAGGGTACATTTGACAGCAACAGCTCGGTCCGCGACTGCTCAACCATCTTCGCGCTGTCCACTTTGCTGTCTTCCACGCAGATCTACAACCTCAGGGATAACATTAAAGAGGACGATCTCCAAAATCTTCAGGTACCTACACGATTTATTCCTTTCATGCAGTGAGGATGAATGAAAAATTGACGAAGCAGGTGTATAAGGCGAGTGAATGGGACCGTTGGAAGAGGAACCTTGGTGTATGTTTGTCGGTGATGTTCGGTGAAAAAAATCCAAGTCAAGAGTACTTTTAACCGACGAGCATGCATGAGGAGAAAGAAGCAAAAGAGGTATGTCAGGATCGTAGCAAGTGGAAAGACGTGGTCTTTCCCTCTGGGAAACAGGCGTGATATAAGTATGTAGGTATGATATTCCTTTCCCGGTAATTGTCGCATTTTTGTCTAAGTCATCACCCTCCTCTTCGACATCTTCATGGATCTGATCGCCTGAAGATCTTAGAGGTTGTCTACCATGCTAGGAGATACAAGTAGTCAGCCTATTTTATTTTATATATTTTATACATTGTATATATTTCATATTAGTTGTCTCAAAGATTCGTGGATGACAGATAATGATGGATCAACGAAAACGCATTTGTAACTAATCAATCTGTAATTAAAACTAACATGGACCGCGTTTTTTTGTTAGCTGTTCACAGACTATGGGAAACTGATGAAAGATGAAACCGGGAAGCCGTTCCAAGTGCTCGAATTCCTCATCAGAGATTGGATGAATCCCTGGGAGTACCCGTACGGGCAAACTGGCGGGGAGAAGTACTTGGTGAACAAGCTCAAGGTAAGTTGGAGATTTCCATAGAGACAGACATGGATAGTTCTATGACGTAGCACGTGCTTAGCTATATTGCTTAGCATCATTATCGTCATCATTCATCCTGATGAAGTGAACTGCTGAACATAGGCCACCCCCCCAAAGAGTGCCACGACGAACGTTAGGTACGAGAAATACACGCGTTGTGACATCGCATTGCGTTGCGTCGCTTTGATTCGCCTATATTGAACAGGTATATACATTTAGGTGTTGTTAATAGTACAATTGAATATAAATGTCATATCTCTCTATCTTTATCCTTATTCTAATGTTTTTGTGTCTTCTGTTTTTGTCAAATAATTTTATTTGATTTAATTTCTTACGTGTCGGCTCTTACGCATTTTTGGACTATTCCAAGATTGTTTCTCTCCTGATTTCAGATCATGCCTACGCAGCCAAAGGAGTTGCAAGAACTACGTAGACACATCAACGCCAGTTTCGACAAAGTCACGTGTTTTCTGATGCCACACCCCGGAATGCAAGTGGCTAACCCTGACTTTAAAGGAAAGCCTGAAGGTAGGTTTTACAGAAGCTAAAGCCAGCACTAAAAGAAACTTAACAACAGCTCCCAGAGAATTTTTGCGTAAAGAAATTCGAATTCGTAAAGCAGTGTTCAAACAAACGGCGCGCGTGCGCTGTATCATGTGTTAAACTCAAAATTAGCTTTATTCTAAAGACTTACGCCGTACGTCCACCGCCACCGTCACCGAGCCGGGAGTACTAAAGAGTACTACTAGAGCTTTTTTAATGGTTTTCAGGGCCTCAAGCGTATGCAAAAATATGTTTTTTTCAGAAATATCAGTGGACTTCATAAACATGTTGAAGGAGCTTGCAGCTTCCATCTTCAGCAGGGAGAAGCTTAGCAAGAAATTGTTGGGTGGACAGCCCTTGAAGGCCCGCGAGCTTTTCAACTACTTCAAGATGTACATGACTATCTTCAACAGTGATAAGATTCCTACTCCAAAAACAATCTTGGCGGTAACTTGACAATTTAATAGTTGAGAGAGAGAGAGAGAAGTAGTAGAGAGGCAGGTAGAAGAATAGGTACAAAAGAACTCGAATAGCCACGTTAGAAGTTTAAAAAACAACATAAGACACCAAAGCGAAGCATCGACGACATGTGTCACCTAATAGAATCGTGTTAAAATGGCATCACGTCATCGACGCGCGGTTTGATTGGTTGATTTTACGTACACATTTCCGCTTGGCTGGATATATGAAGGGTTTCAAGCCCATTCCCGCTTTATAGGCAACTTCATTCTATATCAGGCCCTGCTTTTTTATTACTCTTACTTATTATAGACTGAGAACATTCAGGGTCATGGTCATAAGTATTAAGAAATACTTTTCTACCATATTGTCTTTGCTATTAAGCAAAACGGTGACGTGTAGGTAAAATCAACCAATCATACCAGGCGTAGATGACGTGATGCCGTTTTGACATGATTCTATTAGGTCATCCTACATATTTGCTAACCGTTTTATAACTGCCTAAGCAAACAAGGGCTTATTGGGATTTAATATTCACTATGACTTAGTAATGATCACTGACCTAACACAGGATGACCATGAAAGGATCAGTGACACGATAAGCAAGCAACAAATTGTCAGAAGAGTGATGAGCTCTGTTTTATTCCTTACAAAACCGCCTTGTTTTAAAGCTCTATTTATATCCAGGCGACGTCGGAAGCTGGTCTCCTGATGGCTGCGAACGAGGCTCGCGAGCAGTACGAGGACAACATGAAGGCCGCGTGTGGACCCGATGCGCCGAGCATGCCATCAGCCGAAGTCATTAGCTTACACAGCCAGCAACTGGCCGCAGCGCGAGCCACCTTCAGGGCCAGGAAACTGTTTGGAGAACGGGCGGACATAGAAAGGAAACTCGAGGAGCTTAATCAGGTTTTTGTATATGTACTACTTACTACTCGTAAATAACAACCAATAAGTAGTAAGTAAGATTTATTATTATTATTTTTTCTTCTCCAAACTTGAAATATTGTACTTTTTGACTTGTCTAAGCACATGTAACATGTCAAAGGATTAATAAATGAATTGAATTGAATAGTCCCATACTAGTCCTGACCCCACAGTAGGATTCCCTGTGTCGTAGGTATCAGAAATTACGAGTACCATGGTACCAAAACTTAAATTTTGCTGTCGCTCACGTAGTTCATTGTATGATATTGACCGCAAATGTAACTTTGTCTCGAATTAATTTAAAATTTAAATCCAATTTTAGTGGTAAAAACATCAAAATTCTTCAATTTTAGGCTTTTTCCTTTAATTATGTCACAAAAGCTCTTAGCATTCTAAATTTCAGAATTGTGAGGTTGGTAACTGGTAAAACCCTAGAGGTTTTTCAATTTTTCAATTTTCATACAAAAATTAGACATTAATTGCCATATCTTTTTAAAGCATTGAGCTAGAAACTTGATTTTTATATGGCATTATAAGCTGTTCCGTAAGCTAATAGTTGGTATAAATTTCCAGTTGATACCTCAAGCCGTTTCTGAGAAAAAGTGTCTTGACAGATAGACAGACAGACAAACAGACAGACGGACAACAAAGTGATCCTATAAGGGTTCTGTTTTTTCCAAATGAGGTACGGAACCCTAAAAATCAAGAAGAATAACGGTACGAACTTTCCAATTTCAGGAGCTAAATGGTCGCGAAAAAGATTACCTGGAGATCAACAAATCAAAAACTTTGAAGGCTCAGAACAGTGGTATAGCGGCTTATGAAGACTATATCCATTCGCTGACTCAGGGCAAAATCCTGTGTGTGCACGCGAAAGACCTCAAGCAGGTCCAAGAAGAAGCCCTAGCAGCAGCTAAAATAGCTTTTGATGCTAACAGGAAGAAACCCGCTCCAGGCAATAAGGATCCAGAGAGAGAGAAATTCATCCTTGTAAGTCCTATTAGAGTTACCTTCTCTTACCGTCTTTGTTTTGTAGCTTGCGTGTCGTCATTCTGTATTAGGTCAGTGACTAAGTTGAGGTATGGTAGCCCTGAAAGGGCCTATGACCGTCGGTGAAAGAATCAGTGCAGAGTAAGGTTTAAAGTGCGCCTCTTAGAGGCTCTTTCTTAAAAAATTTCTTTTTCATTAGGTATTAAATAAATAAATTAATAACACCCAACAGTCACTTAATAGTCCTGATCCCACATAGGATTCCGTGTGTCGTGGGTATCAGAAACTACGATTATTATGGTACCACAACACATAGACTGGCCTCATAGCTCAGTTGGTAGTAACTCTGCCTTCGGCGCCAGAGGTCGCGGGTTCGATTCCCGCACTGGACAAACATTTGTGACTAACACAGATGTTTGTTCTGTGTCTGGGTGTTACATATATATCTTTTATGTATATCAGTCTCTGGTACCCATAGTACAGGTTATGCCTAGTTTGGGATCAGTTGACCGTGTGAATATGTACGGAATATTTATTTATTTTTATTTTATTTTATAGACCCGGATAAATATTTGCAGAATAGGCAAACATTAGTCCCGTAGCGGGAACGGACCAGCATTCCATATCTCGCATAGCGGCTTTTTGGCAGCGGATAAGTTGCTCCAATAATAGCATCCTGAGGGTTGTCTCAAGTCAAAGTCAAAGTCAAAGTCAAAAGGAATTTATTTCAATAAATGCTGCCGCGTTTCTGCAGTGCATCAGGGATGTTTGCAGAATACGAGACGGATGGGTTTGCTGCAATTCTCCGTAAAAAGACCACATCCCTGATGCGCAGAGTGCGTGATAGCCCCAATATCATCCTTCAAACGATTGCTGGCAGGATCACCTCTCCCACGTGGCACTGCTTCGTGAGGAGAGTGATCTACTGAAATGTTTAATTATTTAGCATTAAGTATTAACCCTAATTATAAGTTCTTTTATATAATTTTACTAACAAATTATGGATTTTAGTCGTCCGAAATAAAATATTTTTATTTTTTTAATAAAATCACTAGGATCACTTTGAAAAGTCTTAGAAACTGGGTGAAGCTATGCCTGTTCCTCGCGACCAAGCCTAGAAGAATCAGGCAACAAGTCTATGACTATCTGCCCAATCCAATATACAAGCATTGGATTTCCGTCCATATGGACGGAAATAGGATATAAGTGAACATACATACCTACTTTACATAAGTATGTTGACACAGTAGATTTATCTACTATGCATTTTTGACCTCATGGTTTTATTTTTTATTTTTATGTGTAATATGGGTGTACGTACTTGTACCTACTGTACCTGAAATAAACAAATTTTATTTATTTATTCCTTGCGTCATATGCGAGATTCATTAATTTTTGTTGTAGGACTTCCAAACCAAGGACGAGGTGCTCCGCTTGAACAACGAGCAAAACAACAAGTCGAATGCCAGCGAGGTGAAGACAGACTACTTCCAGTACATGGTGGTGAAGTGCAACAACGACCCTAAACTGAATGAGGACGAGTTTAAGGCGGAACACGAGAGAGCTATGGCGCGTGCCCTAGACGAGTTCGATTCGAGACGAAACCGCCCCAGCATATACACTGAAGATGTTTCCAGGTTCAACTTGGAACAGGTACCTCACTTGAAAAATAATAGGCTGGTTTATGAATTAAACAGTATGCATTGTGTCCCACAGCCATGTTACATGGAGGACAAGGATGGAGGAAGGAGGAAGATGATGAAAATGAGCTCAAGCACTGTGACACAGTATTTTATATCTCATTTTATATTCTACTTTGACTGGCCTCATAGCTCAGTTGGTAGTAACTCTGCCTTCTGCGCTAGAGAGCGCGGGTTCGATTCCCGCACTGGACAAACATTTGTGACTAACACAGATGTTTGTTCTGTGTCTGGGTGTTAAATATATATCTATTATTTATATCAGTCTCTGGTACCCATCATACAGGCTATGCCTAGTTTGGGATCAGTTGACCGTGTGTAATATGTCCGGAATATTTATTTATTTTTTAGTATTTATTACTATCCTATCCTTCTAATCCTACTAATAACATAAATGCGAAAGTTTGCAAAGATGTTTGGATTTAAGGATGTTTGTTCAATCACGCCGTAACGGCTCAACCGATTTCGTTGAATCTTGGAAAAGATAAAGTTATTTACCTAGAATAGGCTACTTTTTATGTAGGCACCACGCGAGCGAAGGTTATTATGCAACATAGCACACCAACCAGTTCCTTGAACTTGGCTTGACACGCTACCGCATGGCTAGCTTAGCTAGATAAACAGCGATAGGCCTTGCTATCTGTCACGTATGCTCAATTGTGCAAAGTGTGGGGAATGTGCCAAATGTTTGGACGTGCCTCTGATTACAACCGGTGATCAGATCTGTCCAGTGTTGGAGTTCTGAGAGGATGTCCACCATTCTGGGGGATAAAAATCTTGATCCTATTTTTAAGACTAGCTTGAAAATAATAATAGTTACAATTAATATTTAAAAAAAAAAAGTTTATTTATGTGTAACAAACGTAACAAACGAAAATTAATTTTTCACAAATTAATTGAAACTTACTTAGCTAACTAACAGTAAAGTTGTAGGTATTGTTATATAATACCACTATTTCAGGCAACACAAAGTTCATGTACAAATAAATACGGAGCTTATATAATATATTATATACCTAGTTTAAAACTTAAATACATATGTATAATAATAACACTTAAAAATAATATTAGGACATAAGCGTCTGTAAACGATTCCTGCAGGCCAGAAGTCAGGAGCGTTCAGCAAGTGTTTTTTTTTTCAGTCCATTTTGCTCCAATACGGACAGCTGAAGCAGATCAACGCCAGCAGCAACACAAAGTCCTTCCAGCTAGCGATGGTGGTCTACAACGAGAGTTCTCTGAGTGTAAGCCCGATCCTCGGTGCATACGTGCCGTGATTATTTTATTAATTTATTTATTATCATAGAATCTACAGCACTTCAAAATAATTATTATATCTATTATATACCTACTAAGCATACTGACTGGCCTCATAGCTCAGTTGGTAGTAACTCTGCCTTCTGCGCTAGCGGTCGCGGGTTCGATTCCCGCACTGGACAAACATTTGTGACTAACACAGATGTTTGTTCTGTGTCTGGGTGTTAAATATATATCTATTATGTATATCAGTCTCTGGTACCCATAGTACAGGCTATGCCTAGTTTGGGATCAGTTGACCGTGTTGAATATGTCCGGAATATTTATTTATTTATTTATTTATTTATTTATACCTACTAAGCATACTGCCAATTACAGATTAAATAAATAAATAAATATATTTCGGACATAGCACACGGTCAACTGATCCCAAACTAGGCATTAGGTACCTGTACTATGGGTACCATTGACTGATATATTGTATATGTTTTTGTGTGTGTGTGAGTGACTTATTCCATCCTGTCCTACTAAAAGTTCGAGAATCTTACTGTTTATTATAATTATTCCAGAGAGATTATTCCAAAGAGCGCCACCTCTCGTCAATGATATACTTGGTTGTGTAAATGAACTGATTGAATCTTTAGGTTACTTCTAGCGGTTTTAACCGATAAACATATTATTTTATCTGCCCACGATCTTTAGTGCCAATTTCATTCATTCCATGGCGAAGTTCCATGGTATCGCTTTGCCGATTCTAGGCGAAGACGCGGATTCTGACTGGTTCGAAACTGACGCATGTGGATTAATTAATTTTTAGGTGTCCGAGCTACGGAAGCACTGCCTTCACCCAGACGATCTGCTGAAGTCCCACAACGATGCTAAATGCCAAGCGCTGCTCGCGTTCAGGCCTAAGAGAAAATGCGAAGAAGGATTCCGTGACGACGATAAAGACGAAGCTATACTCATTAGCGTAAGTGTCTTATCATCGTAGCATATGCCCTACTGTATATATTTTTAGTCTATGTTGTCCCCTGTACAGTGCCATGTTCCGACCATGGTGGCCCCGGCTGATGAATAGTCTCCTGTCTATCTACCTACCCCTGATTGTCGTAAGAGACGAATAAGCAAAAGGGGATTATATTAGTCAGGAGAAAGCCTTTCATGTGTCACGTCAGCTATTGCTCCTAATATTCATTTTAAAAGGCTATCAGATAATAATATATGTAATGTCGGAAACTAGTCTGCGCTGAAATAAATCAATTAAGCCCAGCCTCGCGCATTCAGAATATTCTTGCCATGACAGGCATAACAAACAAGAACATATATTTTATTTATGTAAGTAACTGTAACTTTGCAGATCTTTAAAAGCAGCTTCGAAGCCTTAGATGACATCAATAGGACGGCCAACGAGAGCGCTGTTCAAGAGGCTTTCATTGTTTATAAAAAGAAGTTTGACAGTCAATGCGGTTTCTTTTATGCCTTTGTATCTTGGAAAACTGCGAAGGGGTATCACGACAATGCGCTTTTCGAAGCCAATCAAACTTTCTACAGTAAGCGTCGTGACCGAAAATACCACGCATACGATGAATACCTTGTGGATTTGGAAAACGTAAGCTGACCCTATCATAGACATAGACAAATACCTTTACTTACTTACCTGGCACACAATAGAACACACAATAGAACGCAAGAAAAGTCGTAAATAAGACAAATCAAGTGACAATCAAGATCAGTCAAGTGATATAAGTATCACTTGACTGATCTTAATCTTAATTAAGAATCAGGTTTTAGTAATTTGACACCGTTGAAAAATATTTAAAAAATACACACCAAAAATTTTAACAAAACAATATACCTACGCCAACGTCACACTACACTTACACTCACTTAGAAAGTTACGTCAGTGAGGCGCCACACGCGTTTTCGAGTTCTACAAAATAGGTTTCGGAGGTTCCGAAATGTCTTTACAGAATGAGCCTACTGAGGCCCTAGTCTGCAAAGTGAAAAGACTATAGTTCGCATCACACACTTTGATAGTTTTCACTTTACAATTTTCAATGGTGAAAAGTGAATAACTTTAGGTACAGTTTTTATATGGTGTCACGAAAAGGGCGCCAACAAAAATCAGTAATCTATTCTATATGTATTTTTTTGTTTCAGAGAGGTAAATATTATTACAACCCTAATAACAAGTCTACTGATTAAAACTTCGCACGCTGACACACTCGGATGTCCCATTACCTACTAAAGGAATACATATATTTCAGATTAAAGTTTATATGTTATCTTAAATAATATATGTTCCTTCATATAAGTTTGTTCGTACTTTCTTTTATTGATAAATGTATAAAAATAAATAAATATATTCGGCATCAAAAATTTGTTTGACTACACAACCTTCCTAGGATATATAAAAATAATGTGTGTCAATTCTGTTGTGCATTAGCCATCAGTCTTTTAGGTGATTCACTATAATGACTATGCTATCCCGAAAGGGGCTTACCCTACACTCATCATCATCATCATCATTTCAGCCGTTAACGTCCTCTGCTGAACATGGCCTCCCCCACAGACAGAGCAAATTCCCTATCAAGTGGGGGGATTTGCCCATACTCACCACGCTGGGCATGCGGGTTGGCGCAGTTAGAGCTATCGTTGTTAAAATGAGGGACACTACTGTCCATCCCCTAGCTTTTTTCCCTTAGTCGCCTCTTACGACATCCGCAGATAGGTAGATATGGAGGGGCCTATTCTTCAGCCGGGGCCACCACGGCAGGCATCCTACACTCAATTGGCAGTAAAGTTTGTTCTACGACTTTAGAAAATTCATATTTGTGAAATATGCAAAAACACTATGCAAAAATTGCTATTTCGGGGTCAAATCCGTACAAATGAATGAATCAGCTGTTTTAGGTAGTCTTGATTACCTTCTGGTATGTTTATAAATTAGTTGTAGATGATAAAAATATCAAAAACAGATAATTTGAGAAAGTCGGGAATAAAAAGATGTTTTTCGATAACATTTTTTTTTAAATGATAGAATAACACCTTAGATGGTATATCTACGTTATGACGTTATTAATAATCCTTTTCTCCTATTCTATCCTACAAATGCGAAAGTTTGTGAGGATGTTTGGATGTTTAAATGTTTGGATGTTTGTTATTCAATCGCGACGTAACGGCTCAACCGATTTCGCTGAAACTTTGAATATAAATCGTTCTTTACCTAATAGCATATAGGCTACTTTTTATGCAGGTACCACGCGAGCGAAGCCGCGGGCGGAAGCTAGTCTTGTATAATTCGATGTGATAGAAATCGCAACAATTTGCAGCCGTCGCTGGAGGCCGATATTAACCCGAACTTTTTCAAATCTGCTATTTGTGGTATAATTATCATCTATAAAACTACAACTAGCTGGTGCCCGCGGCTTCGTTCATCGAAATCGGTTAAGCCGTTACGGCGTGATTGAACCACAAACATCTCAAAATCTGTCAAAAGAGACGTTTCATCAATATATGGAGCCTGGGCCTGCACTGTGTACACTACTCTAAAATATGCCTAAGCAATTAAGTAAACGTATTTAATTGGTTATTTTATTTTAATTGACTTCGTTCTAAGGTACATTAAGATTTTCTTCGACAAAGAGAGCAACACACAGTGCTACAAAAATATGGCGGATGGACGTGCGTGAAATGTCATTTTGACAACCTACATTTATCTGACAAAACAAAAACATCAAATCAAACAACATGACATGAAAAATATGTCAATGTCATGTCAAGCGCCAATTATAAACCAACATGGCGGCCTTCAAATAGTGTTCACATAGTAAAAAACTTACCAGAAGAACTATTCTTGTACCATCGCATTTGTCTTCAAATTAATGAAATTGTATTTTTCTTGTAATCTCCTATTTTTTCCTAATTTTCTATGTAGTGTACATGGACCAGGCCCAGATTGAAATGGCTCCTTTATAATATTAGTAGGATTATTAAACAATTGAGAAATTCGACATCAAGATGGCTTCGTAAAACAGCCGAGTAATTGAGTTTGAGCTATTTGACTCCCAAAACAAGAACAGATTTTCCATAGTCGTAGAACAAGCATTATTGCCGATTGGGTGTAGAATAATCCCCCTTAGGTATCCCTAAGGGGGATACCCCTAAGGGATACCCTATGGGGGATACCCTATCGGGAACATATACCTACTAGGAATCACTTGAAAAAAGAAAGTAAAAAAAACAAGAGGGAATCGTGAAACTTAAGATTTTTATTATTAATATCTTTAAAATCAAAATCATAATATGCTGATAATGAACATTATTCCACCTGTCACTCCTCGCCTTCATCAGTGGTGGGGTCACCACCATCCTCGGCGTCGGTGGTGGGCGCTGAAGACGGTACGGAGGCCGTCGGCTCACTCTGCCCATCACCCTCTGTACGGTCATCTAACAAAAAAGAATTAAATAGGTACCTACAATAAAATGTATGCCTTCATAATTTAATTTAAAATTTTGCCACAGTACTGAACGTAAAGATTTACACAGCAAAAACTCAAAAAAGTATCCACCTAACCATCAACTTGTGCCAATTTCAACTTTACTCTGTACCTATCATCTATAAGAGTAACTAGGCATCATTTCGAAAATTATGATAGGTATCTACCTACAATAAGACCTAATAAGATGCATACCTATCTAGGTATGCATCTTATTAGAGGTAGGAACCTATTTATTACAAGGATCATCGAAAAACATGATAGGCACCACAAGCCTAGAAGAATCAGGCAAAAAACATGGGTTTTTTGCCTGATTCTTCTAGGCTTGTTGGCAAGAAACAGGCTAGTGATCCTAGTGATTTTATTGAAATAAACGCCTTTTGACTTTGAATTATTTTTTATGAATAAAATTAACATCTTGATAATAACCTAAGCCAAAATGTTTTTATTCTTTATATTATCACCATAATGTACCTCAACAGGTGTGCAATTGCCTAAGCGTAATGGCAATGAAGATCTTAACTTTGAGGGTTATTTTAACAATCTTAGCAAGATTCAAAACATTCCAAACTTGACAATGGAAAATTTCAAGACCTTAGCTTCTTCCTTTTCATGTTTGATAAACTTCAGATATAGCTAAAATTGATAAAATCACCCCTAAAATTGCGATCTTCATTACCATTTTGCTTACGCAATAGCCTGGCTGGTCAGTGACCTAACGCAGAATGGCGGGGTTTGAAATTTGTATAAAAATAGCTACTTTTATACAAATTTCAAACCCCGCTGCACTACCAATAGTCCACAAAAAAATTGGCTAGTCGTGATCTCAGATAGATGAAGAGAAGAAGAAAATTATCACTAGGTATGCCAACCTGCTATGTCTTCGGGCACTTCTTGGGCCACGTCTGCGTCCACCGCAGCTGCAGGCAAATCCTCCGGCACTTCGTCAGCAATCACTTGTGGTGGTACCTGCAACAAAGGCTTTTATAATATTAATATACCTATCTTTATTGCAGACACGAGATCCATTTCACATATTTAAAAAACAACACAAACATTTCAAATTCAAATTTAAAAAACTTTTGAAGCCGCTCTGGTATTGAATGAATGAATGAATGACTTTATTTGCATGTAGTATAGAATATGGAACATGGTGGTTCAGTATCGTATAAATAGCGGCAAGGCAGAAATAATCAACGTAATCATGCGTTATCAAAATCATTTCATAAAAGTTGTAAAAACATGTCACTGAGCCACTTAATTATACATTTTTTTTGTCGGTTATTCTCTAATTTTACTCTTGGTATGCGATTTTTTTTTTGTATTCATTCCACACTTTTTTTTTTAAATACGGTTACAATTATTGTTTTTGTGCCCTAAAAACCACGTAGGGTTCTTTCACAAATAACACAAGCACTCAAATAGCACTAAAATATTTAACTAACGTAATTTAGCTGCTTTTTAGCGTCAGCGCAGTTCTATGGGTTGGCATTCTGAGTCTGGTGAAGTGAAGTTGCGACACGCCCGCGCCTTCCTAGGTCGCGGCTACGGTCTTTTACACCAAAGCTATAGACCGTGATAATTATGTGTTTTTTTTTAATTATGTAAGTCTTGTGAATAAAGTTTATTTGGGTTCGACTTTTAGGAGCTTGTGATATCGTTGAGCTATATCGCACACCTTAAATGTTAAACTCAATATTGTCTATGTTCACTAGAGGTAAGGATCATTTAAAATTACATATCGCACGCTGTTTGAAAACGGCATATGAATGTCTTTGATCTATCGATCTTCGTCATTATTCTTCGAGAACGAATAACATAAATTCATTTATTTCAGTAACCTAGGATTCACAGTTTACTTATCGTTTAAAATAGGCTAGATGTAGGTATATATGTCGTACTTGAACCAATTTGAATCCACATTTTGTATTTCACTCGCTTAAAAGTAACATTGTGCGAGTATGTACGTACCTAGGTTAACTATAGTGTAAGAAAATATATATAAAAATACAGTACGAAAAAAACAAAACTAATTATAACTACTACCTATACTAATTACGAAATTAACAAAATATGATTTACTAATCGCATAAATGTGCATGTGTGTGTGTGTGTAGTGTACCGGAGCGGTGTCGTGTGTGTTTTGTGTGATGTATAGTGTGTACTTAGTGTGTATCTACCTAGCCGCTGATAAAAAGCTTTAGCAAGTACAAAACGGATTACGTGCAGTGGGACTCGGTATAACAACCTGTTTGTGCATGAGTTTATAGGGAGGGCTTACATGGCTGATGTTTTGATTTACAATTTTTTTTTGTTGATATTTTTCCCCTTTCTGGATGGCTATGGCATCTAGGCCTTACCGCCAAGTCTTACGTTTATTTTTCCTTGTTATTTTTATTCTTTCGTCTTTATTTTTCATCTTATTCATGGTCAAGTCATCGTCAAGTCAAGTCAAGTTCAGTTTTAGTAGTAGTAAGATATGATGGTGGCTATTTTACTAAAACCTCGAGGGACCTCTAGGCGCCAACTCGAAAAATGACGATACACGCAATCATTCTATTTCACTTCACTTGTGCGGTTTACTCAATTTAATATTACGCAAAACACCACCATAATTACACAATATTATTCAATTTAACACTAGTTTTGTAAAATAAATTGAGAGCACAACATCACTTCGCAAGTTCCCGCCAAAAAGTATTTGATTTAAGTTGAGTTTTTTTTTTTTTTTAATTCGCCTCCATTACCTCTGAGAAAGAGATTCTTTGCAGTGACGCGTTGGCTGAGGCTGGCGGCTGGCTCGTGAGACGGCTGGGCCGCGCCGTAGCTTCTGGGGACAAAATAACTACAGTTCTGATATTGCATTTGATTGCTTTCTTGCTTGTCGTATCACTGAGTCTTTCTTGGTCTTGGTCTGTATTAGGTCAGTGAGCAGGTCTAGGTATGGTGGCCCTGAAAAGGGCCTATGACCGTCGCGTGAAAGAATCAGTGTAGTGAAATGATTAAAGAGCGCCCTTAAGATGCTTCTTTCGTGCACAATTTGATGATAAGCTGTTAACATAAATGACTACTGCAGCCACGCGTCTGATCGTTGAGCCACGAGAGGTGCGGGTTCGATTCCGGGCAGCGATTAAGGCGATGGGAGAATTTTTTCCCTGAAATGCAAATATTTATTCCCGATCTGGGTCTTATGGTATATACTATACGCAGAAATCAACTTGGCACCTGCGTGGAATGTGCTTCCCCCTCCCTCCGCACCTCTCCACCTACCGCTCTCGTGAGTGAGAATGGGATAAAACATTACAGCGAGGTGCCTAGTTAACTTCTGCTTGTTATACTATTGCATTTTGTAACTCCACAGCCGGAACACCTTGGGCTATGGTGTGGGTACAGGAATATGAATGCGTCTGACGAGTTTTGTTTTAAAGCATTTACCCATTTGGCTGGCCACCTGCGAAGGTCTGCTTATTATCGCCTCCATGTCGACGTTGCTTTGCATAGACTTGAAATGCGATCGATTCGCCAGACTCTTAGTAGATGCTACTGAGCGAGTCTCGAGCCTGCTGACAAACAATAGAATAGGTTTTTCCGTATTGAAGATTATACTTAGTAGTGTCAATGGTTCTCTTGTTAAAGTTGTACACAAATTGTACCAGAGGTATGAGTGTCGAGAAAAAGGACTTGACTACGTAGTTATATGATGTCCGCTTCCACCCGCGGCTTCGCGCGCCTAAATTTGTTATATGCTATTTAAGTTGAAACTTGGTATAGATAGAGTTCTATACCTAGGTATAGAACTCTATCTATACCAAGTTTCAACGAAATCGTATGAGCTGTTACGGCGTGATTGAACAACGAACATCGAAACTCCTCACAAACTTTCACATTTATATTAGTAGAATTAGTAAGATGAATCATCTTAGACTAGCCTGTTAGCATGATGCTCGATCGTCTCGTCGACCTGATCGTCTACGTGAGTGATGGTCCTCATTGGGTCGTACTGAAGGCCCAGTTTCTGGCCGACGCTATCGTCAAACATTACTGTGACGTCATCGTCCCGGACCCTTATGTCCTGGAACAGATTATGTGGCTCAATTAGCAGAGGTGATTGGTGATAGACTTCGACATCTTGGTGGCGTAGCGCGCAATGACCCGTCTGAATCTCATGGGTTGTGCGGATCGTTGATTTTAGTGAAACTTTCCTATGGTAAATATATTGAAGCTAACTGGCTGTGTAGTATGTATCCACCTCGGACGCGGACTCGAAGACCTTGGTGGTAGCGAGGGTCCGAGTCCCGCTGCGGGACAAATGTTTGCATGATCTGCAAATGTTTGCTCCAGGTCTGGATGTCGTAGTACCATGAGTGGCATGGTGGCACTCATAGTTTCTGATACCCACGACACAGGGAATCCTAGTGTGGGGTCAGGACTATGCATGTGACTGTTGGGAGGGTGTTATATAGACTTCTTTCCCATTGAATGTAAATAATATAATGAGAATAATAATGTGAATAGAGTAGAGAACACTGGTGGAGTGGTAGTAGTGGCCCCGCCCTCCGATCCACAGATCGTGCGTTCAAACCCCGGGAAGTGCATCAAATGATTTTCCATTCGAAAAATATATGTGCACTATACTAGTTATCTCAAACAGTGAAGGAAACAAAACGAAGAAGGAAAACATTGCGAGGAAACTGGCATGTCGTAAAACCTACAAATTCGAAGACATCATGACACTACACTGATTCTGTCATCGACGGTCATAGGTCCTTTTCGGGACAATATAGCCATACATTGATGTATGGCTATATTGTTGTTGACCAGGTTGACCTGGTCACTGACCTAATACAGGTAACCAAGAAAGAATCAGTGACACGACAAGCAGCATTGTATTTGTTACCAGGATAAGAAGTCCTACTGACCTACTTCTACTATACTTCTATCTAAGTTCGTTATAAATAATTTGATTCAAGAGTACAGAAATGCGGTGAAGGGGACGCAAAAGAAAGCGAAATTCTTTCTCCCAGGGGAATATCTACGACTCGTTAAGATCATACCAAGCATTGACGATCGGGCCGGTGATTATTATTTTTTATTTATTTATTTATTTACGAAAAGTTACACTATTTTTACAGGAGCACCTAATGCAATAGTGTACCATTATCATTTAAATTATTATTATTATTATACATATCAAACATTTTATAAGATTAATTTTAATTCATATCATAATACCTACTAGTTAAGAAACAACAAACATAAATCTTCAATTAATAAATTCAAATTACTTAATGTCAAGCCTGATAAAAAGTCAATAGAAAAATTCGTCAATCCATATATGTCAAATAACAAAAATGAAAATTGGCCACAATAAATACAAATTACATAATGTCCTACCTAATCAAAATTAAAAAAGAAAATGTTGTGTAGCGCGTAGGATGATTATACTTACAATAACAGGTCCCAGGTCGATCTCCCGGGAGCCAGCCACATCCAGCGGTGGGCCGGGCAGCTCCACCTTTGGCCCCTTCTTCTGTGGCTTTGGCTTCAGGTGACGCAGGATGTTGCGGCGAACGTGGTAGCCCCTGTAGGCCGCCTGGAAAAGCAGTTATTAAGTTATAGCTTGCGAGGATCTTACAAAAACGCCCTTTTCAAAATTCTAGTTTAACCACATGCCACTTTATTTTACAAAGTCATCATCACCGTTCGAAGTTCACTGCTGAAGATGGCCTCCCCCACAGACAGAGAAAATTCCTTATCATGTGGGGGGATTTGCCCATACTCACCACGCTGGGCATGCGGGTTGGCGAGCGCAGTTAGAGCTATCGTTACAAAGTAATAATCTATAATTGGCATTAAGCTAAGTATTAATAGATATCTTAATTATTATAGTGCTGTTGATTCTATGATAATAAATAAAAGAAAAAGTCTTTATTATTTTGGTATTTTTTAGGGTTGCGAAGGCTGACAGGAACCCTTATAGTTTCGTCATTTCTGTCAGCCCGTCCGTCAGTCAGATTTTGTCAGCAGTTCTACCCGCTGACTAGCCTCATTCTAAATGTGTACCTTGCAAGCCGATCTTAGTAGCCCTGCTGGCTGGCAGATATAAAAAGGCCTTACATGCCATGCTCCATACTAAGGGTAGGTTAGGAACCCACCTGTATTTTTTGCGTAACTCTGGTCAATTCAGTAAACGATGGCTTGGTCCGCTTATAAAGCTCCAAGGTATGCTGAGCTGCGATCTCCCACGGCTCGTCAGGGTGTACTTTCAGATTCTACAAAAAAATACTTAGGTAGTTGCCCATTGCTGAGACTTTTTTGGCTCTTGTCAAAATGTATTAAAATAAAATGTATTAAAATATTCGTGTAGCTGGCAGGTATGAAAGTAATTGTTACCGCAAACTGCGCAATAATAATAATAAAGTCATTTATTTTCTCTCACAAAAGGTTCTTAAGTAGAGTTAGAGTACATTGATGCAGCTAAATTGTAGACCTGTTTTGTGGGAGACTGGTGCCTGAGATAGGTTTGAAAAACTTGTATTACAGGTCACCAGGCTCTCACTCCACGGATTGTACGAGCGACATTGCATTGTTTAAATCTGGTAGTTTTAGATAGTAAACTTCAACCTAGATAAAACACAATTACTATATTGAGATAAAGTAAAAATAATAATAAAATGAACTAATAGTGAACAATTAAACAATTAAACTAACAATTAATATTTATCTTATATTTATTATATAGGTTGTGTATGAGAATGTGAATTCAATGTGGGCATGTGCCAAATGTAATGCTTAGACTTGCCGCAGATTACCCTTTTTACCTACAACAAGATCGACATCAAGAATGCTACCAGAAACAGATGATTTTAAATGAAAAATTACGAATTCCCTATCATCATCATCATCAGCCTGATGAAGTCCACTGCTGAACACAGGCCTCCTTCAAAGACTGCTACGACGAACGTTCTTGAGCCTTCTCCATCCACTGACTTCACGCAACCTTCACGATGTCGTCAGTCCATCGGTGGGAGGGCCTTCCAACACTGCGTCGTCCGGTTCGTGGTCGCCATTCGAGAACCTCTATTCCCCAAAGGGTGAAGGTATATGGCCAGACGAATTACCCAATGTCGAAGAACAAACTTTATTGCCCAACTGGGTGTCCCAGGTACCTTCTCGATCATCTTCTTCCTGTACCAGTAGTCACGGTATGCGTTTCGGGCGACCTGGCACACTTTGGCGGACATTACGTCATCCAGCATAGTTCTGGTGAGGATCTTCTTTAAAATTTGCGTTTCTTTTACCTTTCCTGAAATTTAAAATACAAATATATAGATACGGCTGGCCTCATAGCTCAGTCGGTAGTAACTCTGCCTTCCGCGCTAGAGGTCGCGGGTTTGATCCCCGCACTGGACAAACATTTGTGTGATGAACACAGATGTTTGTTCTGTGTCTAGGTGTTAAATATTTATCTATTATGTATATCAGTCTCTGGTACCCATAGTACAGGCTATGCCTAGTTTGGGATCAGTTGACCGTGTGTGATATGTACGGAATATTTATTATTTATTAAAAAAAATATACCAACTTTGGTCGACGCCGCCGGTGATAAGAGAGCTGGCTCATTCCTTGCACAAATAATTTATTTGGCAATTCAACGCGGGAATGCAGCCAGTGCTCTTGACACCTTGCCGCATGACCAAAATTATTTGTTTAAAATATTTAAAAAAAAGGATAAAGTATTGTAATGTGTGATGTGTGTTACTAAAATATGACGAGTCATAGCCTGTTCACCTAATCTAAATCTCTCTAAATCTAAATCTAAAGTTAACAATGCACTTTTTATTACGTGTTCACCTATGGGGCAATAAAGATATTCTATTCTATTCTATTCCAAAGTGCCGTATTTTCCGTAAGTATTTTGGCCATGGCCATAGCTGGTGGCTATGGCCATGGCATAGAAAATGCCAAATTTCCTCTCAAAATTCCACTCGTGTCGATACTAGCCTAAACAGTCAGACAAAAATGTAGCGACTACGGTATTTTTATTTTTTTATACAACTGGTGGCAAACAAGCATACGGCCCACCTGTTGGTAAGCGGTTACCGTAACCTATGAGCGCTTGCAATACCAGAGGCATCACGCACGCGTTGCCGACCCCGAACCCCCCTCCCCCCTAAAGCGCTCTGGCGTTGTGTTCCTGCGGTGAGTAGGTTTACACTATTTGAAACAAATAATGTTATTTGTTTCTTACATCTTCTGTAAGGCAGAGGTACCTCCACAGGCGGGCTTCTCCAATTTAGAACGAGAAAATCTCATTGTGCCTTACTTCCTCCTAAAAGGAGTCTACTGTACAGCTGCTACGCTGTAGGGTTTAGTTCGACTCCACTACTGTAAGCATTTGACACTATTTGTATCATCATTATCCTTGCCTTCAGATGTTTCGACGCCCTCAATCTCCTCCTTGATGATCTGCGACAGCGCTTCTGCCTGTGACCTCTCCAGCCCCAACTGCAGCAGATGCTCGGACATCGAGGCTCGGCAGTCGCAGAGGTCGTCCATTATCTTCACGGCCAGAATGCCGTGCTCACGGGTAATCAGTAACACGGATAGGTAGTTTGCTATGTAGTCGAATATTTTTGGAGGTTGGTCTCGTAGCACCTGTGTAATCAAATGATCCAAAGTGAGCATGTAACGCAGCGCAACGCACCAATGGGGCCTCTCTCTTCATCATCAGCCTGATAAAGTCCGAACTCCTAAACATAGGCCTTCCCAAAGAGTGCCGTGACGAACGGCCTTGAGCCTTCTCCATCCACCGACTTCCCACAACCTTCACAATGTCGTCGGTCCATCGGGTGGGCAGCCTTCCAACACTACGTCGTCCGGTTTGTGGACGCCGTGGAGTTATATGGCCTTTCAACCACGGTCTCGGGCATGCGTGTGGGAGGGCGGCACGCCATATTGGTACGAGACACACGGGCGTGGGTTTTTTTTTTTTTTTTTTATACTACTTTGGTGGCAAACAGGCATACGGCCCACCTCTTGGTAAGCGGTTACCGTAGCCTATGAGCGCTTGCAATACCAGAGGCATCACGCACGCGTTGCCGACCCCGAACCCCCCTCCCCCTAAAGAGCTCTGGCAACCTTACTCATTGCAGGAACACACAAATAATGTTATTTGGCTGCGATCTTCGGCGGAGGTACCTCCCCAGGCGGGCTGCTCCAATTCAGAACGAGAAAATCTCGCTGTGCCCTTCCTCCTCTCAAAATGTCTCAAATGTGGGTGAATGTGTCCCTGCACCTAGCGCCTGTTGTCGAGCCTGTGTGTGCCTAGGTTTATCTGATAGGTACCTGTGGTATACGAGTACTATTGAGACGAGTACTATTGAGACGAGTACTGCACCCTCTACACGCTAGATTTTTTGAACTTTATCAAAACTTGCCTCTCGAGTGATATCGCCCATGAGCTCCTTGAGTCCTTCGGGTACTGTGAAAACGGCTGAACAACCATGTTTTTGCAATAATTCATTCATTTTTCTTTAATAAAATTTGGACGAGCTTTATTCGCTTTTTGCACATGGGATTTTCCGAAGTTTTCTGAAATATTATCAACGATTTATACTGTCATGTTATGACGGTTAATTTCAAGCAGAAATGAACTGGCCATTTTTCCATATAACCTATTTATTAGAATAATCGTAGCGGCTCCTTATTCTATGAGAATAAATATTACATAATCTACGTAGAAGTGACACTCTTCATTCCTCCCCACACTCTTGAGGTCTAGCCTTAAAATATTTTTTTTTGCTTTCAACTCTTTTGGGGTCCAGCTCCAAGCTCTAGCACACAGAACACTTTAGTAAGGCTCCTAATATTCACACTATTTCAAAAATGCAAAACATTCTGCGGTTTTCACATTGATAGTGTCATCATCATCATTTCAGTAAAAAGACGTCCACTGCTGAATCTATGCCTCCCCCACAGACTACTAGAGTGGCTTATGTCATGTGGGAGGAATTTGCCCATACTCAACACGCTGGGCACGCGGATTGGTAGGTACTTACCGTGTTCAGCGCCTGTATAAATTAAAATACTAAGTACATACCAGCCTAAGTGGTAATATTGCTAAGATATGGCTTCATGTAAATAAACAGTAATCTTCTTTGTCGTGTCACAGATTCTTACTTGGTCATCAGGTATGGTGGCCCTAAAAAGGGCCTACGACCGTTAGAGATAGATAGTTTAGCAGGAGGCACAGCGAGATTTTCTCGTTCTGAATTGAAGCAATCTACCTGGGGAGGTACTTCCGCCTTACAGAAGATCGCAGCCAAATAACATTATTTGTTTCAAATAGTGTTGTGTTCCTGCGGTGAGTAAGGTTGCCAGAGCTCTTTAGGGTAGGAGGGGGTTCGGGTCGGCAACGCGTGCGTGATGCCTCTGGTATTGCAAACGCTCATAGGCTACGGTAATCGCTTAGCAACAGGTGGGCCGTACGCTTGTTTGCCACCTCATTAGTATAAAAAAAACAGTATAGTGAAAGGATTAGTGTGCGCCCCATAGAAGCTCCTTTCGTCCGCATATCACAATTTCATCGAAATTTTAACTTTGTAGGACAACCCGGTTTCCTTGCGATGTTTTCCTTCACCGTTTTTTTTTTCCTACACTCCTCGCAGACCAACCCTGGCTACAGCAGACAGCCGGCCGGCGGGGCTATCTTCTTCTACTAACCTTTACACAACACTTTTTTTTTTCATTTTAACACTTTTTGTGCACGAAAGGAGCCTTTAGAGGCGCACTTTAATCCTTTCACAACACTGATTCTTTCATCGACGGTCTTAGGCCACCATACCTCAACATGGTCACTAACATAATACAGGATGACCATGAAAGAATCAGTGACACGACAAGAAGAAGAAGAAACGGTTAAAGACCACTAGTCTATTATTATTATATTTAGGAGCTTAGCTCTTGTCGGTGTAATGATGCAATTATAATAATAAAACGGACATAAATTTATTGAAATGGAAAATCCATTGGTGAACGACCGGGATTCGAACCCACGACCTGCGGATCAGAAGGCGGGGAAGCCACTACTACTTATAGCCTTTGCGAGAATCACTAAATCCTTGAACAACAAAGACGTTCAGAGGTCTTGAGAGGTAGGTAGGGCATTACCTAGCGCGGGGTGCTCATGAAAGAACCAGTGATACCAGAAAGACATGCGTTTTGAGTCCTAGCTGTAACAGCAGGAGATCTTTAGAACCAGTATTGCGGTTCTCAAAAAGGACAACACAGTGTTTTAAAATGGGTTCCCAGAAAGTTGAGACCTAGTGATTCAGGCAATATTCTTTACCTGACAAATCATTCGACAGTTCATTTTAAAATGGTCATATCTAAAATAAACTTTGAAAATAAATACTTAAATCGTAACAAACTGAACCTTGCGCCACTGCAATAAGGCGACTTGATAACACACATGTGTCATACGGAACGGAAACCTACAGTATAATTTCAATACCTATGCATGTGTCCGGATGTGCGGTTGTGTTGTGTTAAATTGTGTATTCATAGTGATAACGGAATGTAAATAAAACATAAATGATAACTAAATTGAGATAGGGGTTTAAAAACCTATCTGTGTTCAACAGTTACTAATAAAAATGTGTTAAAACTTGCAATCAAGTGATCTTTAAAAGTTTGGAAAAAAGATAGATGAAGAAAGGAATAAGACCTACCCTATTCTTAGAATTGTGTTGACAATTCATATAAATTATATTCAATTCAATAGGTGAATTAAAGTGATAACTAATGTTCTAGAACAATAGGATGACGAAATATGACTGAATTAAATAGTGAATCATAAGTAATATTGATGGTATTCAAAGTCAAAGTCAAAAGGCGTCTATTTCAATAAAATCACTAGGATCAATTTGAAACGTCTTGGAAACTAGGCTAGAAACAAGCCTAGAAGAATCAATACAATCGCTCGATAACATCCTGACGAAAGACAGCGTAGCTCAGATTGAAAGCCAGCTAAGAACGAAATAGAAGACACAGATTTCAAAATGGAAGTTTTGACAGCCAAACTAATATCGATGCTGGCTTTAGGCCTCGGGAGCTTCTTCGCTGGCATGTTACCAGCAACTTTCTCCACCGTTACAAGGCAACGGTACCCTTTATTAGTATCCTGCTTACTCTGCTTCGGAGGAGGGGTGCTGCTGTCAACATCCCTGGTCCACATGCTGCCCGAAGCCAGAGAAAAACTGCCAGAGAATACCGAGCTATTGTTCTGCGTCGGGTTTTTTGTAGTATATCTAGTTGACGAGATAGTTCACCTGTTTTACGGGAATCAGAGTCCAAGCCACCAGGTCCGGTCGTATGGATTGAATCAGAACGAGCAGTCCAGCCTGCTGAAGAGTCAAGATGGGGAGATGCAGCAGCGGTGTTGCGGAGACACGGGTAACCCTCGGATGTGCCATGTCAGCCATACGGCACCTTGTAATAAGAGTGCTTCGGGGATTGTTGGGCTCTTGTGCGCTCTGTTTGTGCATAGTGTGCTGGAGGGGCTTGCAATTGGGCTGCAGGATTCATCTTCAGAGGTATGCATCTTTTTAATTACACTACGATTAGTCTGCTATACAATTGACTACGAGTAGGAAGTCTTGTTAACGCTTTTCGGTCTTTTGGCTAAGATCAAAGTGTATTACAGCTTTACCGAAGGGTTTGGAAGGATCTTGGTGAAGTTAGCCGTTTGAATAAATAAATAAATAAATATTCCGGACATATCACACATTGTCAACTGGTCCCAAGCTAGGCATAGCCTGTACTATGGGTACCAGAGACTGATATATATAATAGATATATATTTAACACCCAGACACAGAACAAACATCTGTGTTAGTCACAAATGTTTGTCCAGTGTGGGTATTGTGGTAGCCGCTGGTTCAGGTTCAGGGGTTCAGGGTGCGCTGCAGCTTCCCACTATCGATGCGCTGTTTTCAGTTTCTGCTGGTTGGATTGAATTGGAGCCAGTACAAACACTTGTTATCGTAGTACTTCCACTTTATTTTAGTTAGTTCCTTGTCGTTCCTCTACTACCGAGTAAGTGATTTCTATTGACAAATTTCGTTCCTTATAAGCTAAACTTATCCTATCCCTTCCGTTTGGTGGGAGTGCGTACCTCAATAAAATCTTGAGAAGCTACCTGTGAGCCCCGTTATTCCTAACTGTGTTTCAAAACCGCCTAGCTTTCTCTTAGGGGCTTCTTTCCCAGAGCCGTAAAACAATAAAATCCTGCGCGCCCGTAATGGCTTTATGTTCAGTGAATTTGAAACAAACCTATTCTATTCACATTTCTTAGTTTCTAGGCCCTAAAAATCTATTACAAATCTTCATCTTTCTTATTCTTAGAATTATCTAAACCGTGGGAAGTCGGTCGCTAACAGTCTCCCCGCCAGTGCGCGATGGTTCGGGCAATCTCTCTTCAGGTAGCGACTTCCACTTCGGTGCCACCAGGATGAGTCGCGACGCTGGTCGCTTCATCACGCCGCCTCTGGTCCTGATGTTCACGATGCGTGTCCTCTTGTCTGGTCCCGGGAAAGTTTCTTCGATGACTCCACGCGGCCACGTGTTCCGTGGAAGCGAGGAGTCCGCAATAATCACCACATCGCCTCGTTGGAAGTCCGTGTTCTTCTGGCTGTCCATCCTCCGTGGCATTAGGGTCGGAAGATATTCTTTTAGCCACCTGTTCCAGAAATGATCTGCCATTCTCTGCGCCGTCTTCCAGTTCGGTCTTCCAACGAGGTCGCTATCTTCAAATTCTCCCAGGACGGCTGCTCCGCAGGATCTTCCAATTAGGAAGTGATTCGGTGTTAAGCTTCCTACTCCTGGTTCCGCATTTATATGAGTCAGCGGCCGGCAGTTCAATGTGTGCTCCACTTCTGTCAGTAGGGTGTGGAGTACTTCTTCTGGAGAGCTTCTTTCTCCTAGTACAGCTGCAAGTGCGGTTTTCACCGATCGCACCATTCTTTCCCAAGCTCCTCCCATGTTGGGTGCTCCTGGAGGAATAAATTTCCATATTACTCCTTCTCGTTCGGCCGCCTCGATTAGTTCCTCTTTCTGGATTTTTCTGGCCTCTAGGATCAGCTCGTTATTGGCTCCAACGAAGTTTGTTCCGTTATCGCTGAACATTGTTCGAGGACTTCCACGACGTGCAGACATTCTTCTTAGGGCCATTATCATGGAGCTGGTGCTGAGGGATGCGGCCAACTCCAGATGTACTGCTCTTGTCGTCAAGCAAGTGAAGAGGGCGCCCCAGCGTTTTTCTCGTCTTCTGCCAATGGTCACATGCATCGGGCCAAAGTAGTCGACCCCAGTGTATGTGAACGGTGGCTGGTGGTGCGCCAAGCGTTCCTGCGGTAGGTCTCCCAGTGGTGGCATCTCAGGTTTTGTTTTTCTTATTTTGCACCACTGGCACTGGTGCGCGACTCGTCGCACGGCGTCGCGCAGAGACAGGATCCAGAACTTCTGTCGCAGCTCGTTGATGACCGTTGCGTGATTTCCGTGATGCAAATGTCGATGGTAATGTTCTATCAGGAGCTGTGGCACACGGTTTCTTCCGTCCAAGATTGGTAGTTTCGTGTTGTTTTCAAAATCTTGGATCTTCATTGTTCTGCTGTTGAGGCGTAGGATTCCTTCTTCATCAAGTATTACGTCGATCTTCTTGAGGCGGCTCGAATTTTCAATGGGCTTCTTTTTCTTAATGTTCTTAATTTCTTTCTCGAATGATTCTTGTTGGCTTTGTTTGAAGAGATATCTTTGTGCTTTCTTCAAATGTTCGGGTTCAATGGGTAGCCAATGTCTTCTTTCTTCCTTGTTTCCTAGGCGACTTTGGGGTTTCTGTCTTCGGCGGCACATGTCTATGAACATGTACAATCTTGCTGTGGTTCGAAGTAGGCGGTTCCAACTACTGAATCTACAAGGGTTCGGCAGATTCGGTGGTTGGAGGGTTCTAGTCGAAGTGCAGGTTGCCTTCTTCTTTTCTTCCGGACTTGATTCTTCATCTTCTTCTTTTTCTATTTTCTTAACCGGCCAGTCAGATTTCGGCTGGTATAAGAATGGAGGTCCGGTGAACCATCTTGCTTTGCCGTCGAAGTTCTTCGGTACGTTTCTCGTAGCGTCGTCTGCTGGGTTTTCTTTGGTGGGGACCCATCTCCATTCTCTTGGCTTGGAGACTTCTTCTATAGCCGCTAGTCGGTGGGCAACAAAAGTCTTGAATCGCCGTGGGTCCGCCTTCATCCAGTGCAGTATGGTGGTTGAGTCAGACCAAAAGACCCGAAATGTGATCTCTAGGTCTGACTCCTCGGAGACGGTAGCGGTCAGTCTTGTTCCCAGAAGTGCTGCTCGTAGTTCCAATCGCGGGATGGATGTAGCCTTCACAGGTACCACCCTGGCTTTTCCTGCCATCAGCGCGGTGTGGACTTCCCCGTTGTGCACTTCTCCTGCTTTCTTCGGTCCTAGGCACTTGGGGATTTTCAAGTTCTGGAATTTCTTTATGTTTTCGATGTACTTTCTCCAGACTTCTTGCTTTCGTTCGTTGACCGCTTCGTCCCATTTCACTCCAGCCCTCCACAGATCTTGTATCAGTTTCTTGCCTTTGATCAGGACTGGAGCAACAAGCCCCATGGGGTCAAAGATTGACATGACCGCACTGGTGATTTCTCTTGGTGTGTTCCTCAGGCCCACGTTGAAAGCGAGTTCATCTTTTTCAACAATCCATCGCATGTCCAAGGTTTGCTCTTCACCAATTTTCTGCTCTTTTGGAGCATCTTCTGTTTTGATTCCATCGGCGTCGTTTCTAGGGCGTCGTTGCTGAATTTCAATCGAGTCCAGGTCGCGGTGTTCCTTCATCATTTCTTCTATTGCTTCATCTTCTAGGCACACGCAGTGATTGACAAAGTTCACTGGTGTAGTAGCTCCGGAGTGGCAGCCGTGAAGCACCCATCCTAGGCTGGTCAATGATGCGACTGGCTCGTTCTTTCTTCCTCTCAGGACTTTCCGGGAAATGATCAAGTCCCAGTTGTCTTGGCCGATCAGCAGTGTTGGCCTTTCTTTTTCGTAAAGAAGCTCGTTCAAATTTTTCAAATGGCTGCACCCTTGTATCGTTTTCAAGTTTATCTGTTGTGGTGACAGCTTCAAATCTTCAACGGTGCGAACGCCTTTCAGAGTAAGTTTATCTCTTCTATGGGCTCCTTTTATTTTCAAATCCATTTTCTGGGAGTCCCTTTTTTCAATGATTTTCCCACCGACAGTTTCTAGTATGAGTGATTCTTCTTTGCCAGTGGCTCCAATCCGGCAGGCGACGGCTTTGTCCAGAAGTGATACAGTGGATCCTTCATCGAGGAGTGCCAGGATTCGGACGGACCCTTCTGGTCCATAAACATCCACTGGGATCATCTTCAAGTAGACCTTGGTTCCGTCGGTTGCTGCGTATACGGATTTGACCAGGTTCTTGGTCTCTTCATTTTCATTCATTTCTTGTTGTTGTGAAGATGAGGGTTTTTCTTGCTGCGTCGACGGTGCTGGTGTTCGGTGAGATTGCTCCGAGTGCAGCATTGTGTGATGAGGCCTCTTGCATTTCTTACAAGGTTGGCCTTTGCAGTTCGTCCTCATGTGTCTTCGGCGCAGACATCGGAAGCAAAGTCGCTTCTTTACTGCGATCTCCCACCTGTCATTGGTGTTCGCTTCTTTGAATCGCTTGCATTCTATAAGCCAGTGATCCCCTTCGCAATTTTCACAGAACTTTTCGTATCTTTCCGAGGCAGTAGCTGTGGTGTTCGTGTCGTCTTCATCTTCTTCTCTGGTTGCATTCACCGCGTATCTTGAGTTTCCCACTCTTCTCTTAGTCTGTTCCGGTGGTGCTATTTTTCCGCACAGGTCTGCTTCGGCTTCGAGAAATTTCTTTATTTTCATGAGTTCTGGTTCTTCATCACCGACGCGTGCGCTGAAGTCAAGCCATCGGTACCGGAGAATAGGCGTTATCTTGTCAATGATGGCTCTACTCATTTCCGGTGAATATAGGTAGTGTGGCTTCTTCAGGGCGGTTATTGTGGTGACCGCGTTTGCAACACGGCTGGCGAAGATGCAGATGTCTCTCGGAGTGTCCCCAACACGGGGGAGTTCTTTCAATTTCTGTAGCTCCGAAAGTACTAACTGATCCGGTCTGCCAAATCTTCTTTCTAATGCGTCGATGATGTCCTCGGGGTTGTTGGCTGCGAATAGCAGGCTTCTTGTCGCTTCTTTCGCTGCTCCTTTTACCGATTTTCTGAGGCGAGCCATGTTGTGTATCAGGGTACAAAGAGATGCGGTTTCTTCATATGCTCGTTTGAACGGCAACCAGTCTTCGTGGGCTCCATCAAAGTCGGGTAAATCCCACATCTTCGGCTGTGCTGTCATGGCTGGTTGCTGTGCGGTCTTCGTGGCGCTAATAATAGCATCCGCAAGTTGTTGTATCTCACTTTTCTTGGTCGGCTCGCCTTCGGTAAGTTTCGGATTTTCTAGATATGTCGTGCTGTGCTCAACCCATTGTTCCACATGTGTCGATCGTTCGACCCATTCCAAGTCTTCTTCAGATTGACATTGTGCTAGTTCCAGCTCGGTCTGAGCTAGGGCGGCAGAAGCTTCAGCTGCTTCAAGCTGTTTCTTCTTCAAATCACGGAGTGCTTCTAGCTCCGCTCTTCTGCTGGACCTTGTTGATCTCGCCGTCTGTGGTACTAGGGTCTCCGAAGACGCGAACGGTGGGACAGTGGGCCTTCCTCCAATGTTCCTCGGATTCCTTTTCTCTTTCGTCGCTCGCGGAACGGTTGCTGTGCTAGCAGCGGTCGTAGGCGCGAGATCTGTACTTTCGAGTGCAGATTCGGGTGGTGCGGTGCGGGGTACCAGCTTCGACGTCCGGGTCTGAGTCGTCACTGCTTCGGTAGCGGTCGCGGTTCTTGAGGGAGGCGTGGTAGCGGTCGCAGTCGCGGTCGCGGCTGCCGCTTTGGCACGTGTAGTCCTCCCGGGTATCGGTGCGACGACGCTTGCGGCGGTCTGCCGTGATGTCGACGTCCCAGCGGACATCTCGATGGATGTCCCAGCGGACGCTGTAGTGACTGTAGACGCGGCCGTGTTCATTGACCAATCGGTAGTAGGTGTTTCAGTGGAGTCTTCCTTTTCTGACGGTGATCGTAACGGCATGGTCTTTATTCTTCCAATCCGGCTTCTCGGATGACCATAAATTCTTCCAATCCGGCTTCTCGAAGGACCAAATATTGTGGTAGCCGCTGGTTCAGGTTCAGGGGTTCAGGGTGCGCTGCAGCTTCCCACTATCGATGCGCTGTTTTCAGTTTCTGCTGGTTGGATTGAATTGGAGCCAGTACAAACACTTGTTATCGTAGTACTTCCACTTTATTTTAGTTAGTTCCTTGTCGTTCCTCTACTACCGAGTAAGTGATTTCTATTGACAAATTTCGTTCCTTATAAGCTAAACTTATCCTATCCCTTCCGTCTGGTGGGAGTGCGTACCTCAATAAAATCTTGAGAAGCTACCTGTGAGCCCCGTTATTCCTAACTGTGTTTCAAAACCGCCTAGCTTTCTCTTAGGGGCTTCTTTCCCAGAGCCGTAAAACAATAAAATCCTGCGCGCCCGTAATGGCTTTATGTTCAGTGAATTTGAAACAAACCTATTCTATTCACATTTCTTAGTTTCTAGGCCCTAAAAATCTATTACAAATCTTCATCTTTCTTATTCTTAGAATTATCTAAACCGTGGGAAGTCGGTCGCTAACAGTGGGAATCGAACCCGCGACCTCTAGCGCAGAAGGCAGAGTTACTACCAACTGAGCTATGAGGCTAGTCAATGCGCAATAGATTTGTTGTGATCGACGACTTCGGTGGCGCATCGGGCAAGTGCCCGTCTGAGACGCAAGGAGTGCGGTTTTGATTCCCGCTGCCAAACAGATGTTTGCATGATCTGCAAATATTCGATCCGGGTCTGGGTTTTGTGGTACCATGGTACTCGTAGTTTCCGATACCCACGACACAGGCAATCCTAGTGTGGGGTCAGTATACTATGTATGTGACTGTTGGGTGTTATTTTATTAATAATAATAATAAATATAAATATTCCGGACATATTCACACGGTCAACTGATCCCAAACTAGGCATAGCCTGTACTATGGGTACCAGAGACTGATATATATAATAGATAAATATTTAACACCCAGACACAGAACAAACATCTGTGTTAATCACAAATGTTTGTCCAGTGCGGGAATCGAACCCGCGTCCTCTAGCGCAGAAGGCAGAGTTACTACCAACTGGGCTATGAGGCCAGTCAATTATAATTATATAAATTTATAACTAAATTCGCCTTTGCTTTTCTAAACGGCTAAATTAACTTTGCATGGATACTGATTACACCATTTACCAACAGTTAAATTATTGCCCCCTCACATATAGCCACCACAAATTATATTATTGTATTCACGGTTTTTCCTACCTATCGAGGATGTTAGTAATATGTAGGAGGTAAAATTTCTATTTATATATAAAGTTGAGCGAAGCAGTCACCCTACGCCTCCCGACACGGGAGTTTTGTTTAGTCGGTGACGTAAGTTCACGGTGATGTCCATTCTGTTGTTTATTAACCTAAACTAACTTCTGACAGCTCTAAAATGATCGCCGGCCTTGTTATTTCAATTTATGAGAATGAGACAGATGATATCTACCTAGATGGACATTATGATACGGAAACAATAAAGAATATGAATATGAACACCATTCTCAAAGATTTTAAGTTCAAATTTGAGTAAAATAGATAAAATAAATAATAAATAACACCCAACTAACATACATAGTCTTACAGTCAACTAACATTCATAGACTGGCCTCATAGCTCAGTTGGCTCATAGCCTCATAGCTCATAACTCTGCCTTCTGCGCTAGAGGTCGCGGGTTTGATTCCCGTACTGGGAACACCGCATTTGTGACTAACGCAGATGTTTGTTCTGTGTCTGGGTGTTAAATATATATCTATTATGTATATCAGTCACTGGTACCCATAGTACAGGCTATGCCTAGTTTGGGATCAGTTGACCGTGTGTGATATGACCGGAATATTTATTTATTTGTTTATTTATAGTCCTGGCTCCACACTAGGATTCCCCGTGTCGTGGCTATCAGAAACTACAAGTATTATGTATACTAGCTTCCGCCCGCGGCTTCGCTCTTGTGGTACCTACATAAAATGTAGCCTTTGTAGCTATTCTAGGTAAAGAACTCTTTATACTCCAAGTTTCAACGAAATCGGTTGAGCCGTTACGGCGTGATTGAATAACAAACATCCTCTAATTCTAATTCTAATTCTAAATGGGGGAATAGGATCTGCACTGACGTCCCGCGTTGGGGTGTCAACAAACATTTTCACAAACTTTCGCATTTATAATATTAGTAGGATTGTATTGTATTATGTACACATTCTGACAAAAAAACATCAAACTTCATTAATCATCTAAATAATTATTGAAATCGCATCGATCATTTTGTTAGTCATCGTGTTAGTGTACGTGACGTGTTTGGTTCTGGTTCCGACGGAAGATCAGCGTTGTGATGGCCATGTTCAATGGCTACCACAACATAATGCTGAGTCGGACGCCTTTTCGTAGCATTTAAGTTTTTTTTTTTTTCTATTTCTTAGTCTTATTTTGTATAGTTTAGTCCATAAGGTGTTGGGTAATATTAAGGTGCCTTTTAATGCTACGAATAAAAGTATTTTCTTTCTTCTTTCTTTCTTTCATTTTGATATATATAATGAAGTTGAATTTACGATTGTTCTTCTTGACCAAGCCTAGAAGGAACAGACAAGAAACCACGGCTTGTCTATTATTTTTAACGATCCACTTACAACTTTAATAAATAACGAGAAGACAGAGCTGGCTCCTATTTGGCCCAACGAATTAGCATTGCCATCCAGCGTGGTAATTCCCAGCGTCTTGGGGACGCTTCCGACTGGTAGTGATCTGGATCAATTGAGCTATCTATAGATCGTTTGTCTTTAGATAGCTTAACTTTCTGTGTATTTTGTAAATATGAACTTGTATTAGTTTTTATTATCTTTCTGTAAATAGATGTCAGATCTTTATTGAAGTTGGAGCATATTCAGTCCATACTGTACTTTTTTTATCTTTATAGTCGGTTATAATTGTTAAATGCAATTAAAACTATTTGAAATGTTTTGCAGTTGGAAGCCGCTTGGAGGGTAATCTTCGTTGTTTACCATGCAGAACACAATTATTACGCATGAGTGTATTTTGTATGGCACCCACAATATTTAATAAAATCCCAAAATCTGTTCGAATGTTGTCTATTAGTGAATTTAAGCTCAAATTAAATGACATTTTAGTTAAAAAAGCATATTATAGTATAAACGTGCTATTATATTATAGTATTTTTGTATAACAAACTTAATTTAATTTAATATTATATAGTTCATAGTTAGTTCATAGTTTTTTATTCATAACATATACGAGTTACAGGGCAATAGGTAGCATGAGTTATGTAATTAATACATACATAATTAAAACTATGACAAAACAATAAAATCAAAATTAAATTAATAAAAAAAAAAAACTAATTATAAAATTAAAATCAATGTCAAGTCAATACTAAAATTGAATAATATAAGATTATAAGATTGACATTACTGATAAATTTATATTTTTTTGAATTTGTAACTTATTAGGTAGTATGTTATTTGTAATCTAATTAATATTGCTTTAAATCTTTGTATTTATAATGTTTGTATGACCGATGTCAGAATCTAGTGATCTGTACTCTAAACCTCACCATCTATCAATATACCTAGGTTCACGAACAATAAATGAATTATGAATTATAAGATTTTTACAGACTCTTATCACAAACTAAGAGTCTGTCCACGTTCAAGTTTTTCCAATATTTCTGAGGGCAGCGCCATTTACATTATCTAAGTTTTAACCTAATTAGTCAACTTGCATTGTCTGATTACTGTAAGGTTACTTCTGTCATTAAGATAATATAATCAAACAATAGATAGCATCAGCGTGTTTCTGTATGTCGCCCACGCGACTGGTATCGTAGGTTTTCGGATCGGACACAAATAAACAGCAATGTGCGCCTTGTTCGACCGACATTTGCCGATTCTGTTTTTGTATTTTTCTAAAGAGCTAAAATTATATCCATCCTTGTCGCTTCCATTCGACATTTTTCATTGAAAAAATATTACGCCTAATTCAAAAGGTTTTTCAAACTGAATTCAGCAGATTTAGGTACCTAGCAGTCTTGATATCGAACTTCTTGTAGGTTAATAATAACTTAGATTCAACAGCAAATTTTTCGTCAATTATAAAAAATAAAATTGTAAAAAACAAGTTTTTTCTCTTGAAAATACCAGTCTTAAGCATTTGGGTGATTCTTCGGAAACTCAGTTTTTGTCTGACTTTCGTGGCACATTTTTTTTTGTTGAAATTGCACATAATGACGAAATATTCTATATGTAGATTTGATTACTAATTTATTGGTACTGGAGGGAACTTTATTGGCCTAACGGTTACGAAGTTATTCAACTTTAAAATTATGGTGTCCATGGAGATCAACATTCATACCACCGAAATCAAATATACAAAATTATTGAACTTTAATGTGTTGAAATGTACGTTTTGTTTGAACTAGCCTGTTACAATCATTCTAAGAAGGAATTTCGGGTAGGTTTATAATAAAAAAGGTAGTAAGCAGATAAAAATATATTAATTTTCTTAAAACTAAGGAACAAAATTAAATATTGTTATTAAATATATAAACTAAGAGAGTATTACAAAAAATCTAACATCAATTATCACGTTTTTTCAATCACATGATCACATGAGATCAATCTTATAAATAATCAGTCACGTTTCTAGATACTAACGGTGGAGTTATACCTAAATTAATAGAAAAATAGGCTTATCTAATCCCTCCCATATTCATTGGTTATAAGCTATATGTATTTACTTCGAGCATTGCAATTTGAGCAAACCTGGCTGAAGTTATTTTGATTGAGATAAAACAAATTATTAACAAAAATCACAATAACAATATTATCTGTGTATGTTAATAAGCCCGCAAATTTGATTTTCGTGGGTTTCACTGACCTTTCGTGTACTTTTTGTCCACGAAAAACATGGAAATCAAAACCACGAAAATCAGAAAAAAGTTGAAAATCCTAAATAATTTCTTAATTTGCTGGTTTATGTTACATTGATGTCTGGAGTAGAAATTAGGAACACAAAAAGCATATATTATTAAAACAATTAAAACAATAGGATTAGTATGAACGAATTTATAGTCTACATGGTAATCAGAACTTGCGGTATACCAAGCCACGGAAAGTGATTACTTACCGTAATTTCGAAGCGATGCGGAGACATGGACTCGTGCTGTTCTCACCACTGATGGATCGCGACTGACAGTATGTCTCTGTCTAACAACTATTCACGTAGTTACTAAAGTACAGTTTTTATGAATGAATTAGTGCGTGCCATGGCTATCAGAGCTAAACATCGGACGCGAAGTTATCTAGTTGTATCTTATTAACTAAAGCTTATTTTTGTGTAGTAATAGTGTCTGTTAAGCCAGTAACTATCTGGTTTATTGTGAACCTGTGTGAAATAGTGCTATTATTTATAGGATATGAGATAAAAAATTATTAACACTAGAACATGACGTCCGGACGCACCACAAAAATCAGTATTTCCAAGGTTTTTATTTATTTTTACTTATTTAGAACAGGAAAATTAAAAAACTAAAATAGGCCCCCCCTATTACTTTTGGCTAATCTACTATCTGAAAAAGAATCATAGGGCTACGGATACTTTTTATGTGTTTTTTCGAGTCGGACACGTATTTTTGAGCCCTCTGAGAATTACCCATTTACGGGAATAGAACTCGAACCTCTCACATCACAGCCAGCCCGCGGTGCCCCGATACGCCACAGGCTTTTTTATGTGAATGACTACAAAAGGAGCCATTTCATTCTGGGCCTGGTCCATGTACACTACATAGAAAAAAAAGGAAAAAATAGGAGATTACAAGAAAAATACAATTTCATTAATTTGAAGACAAATGCGATGGTACAAGAATAGTTCTTTTGGTAAGTTTTTTATTATGTGAACGCTATTTGAAGGCCGCCATGTTGGTTTATAATTGGCGTTTGACATGACATTGACATATTTTTCATGTCATGTTGTTTGATTTGATGTTTTTGTTTTGTCAGATAAATGTAGGTTGTCAAAATGACATTTCACGCACGTCCATTCGCCATATTTTTGTAGCGCTGTGTGTTGCTCTCTTTGTCGAAGAAAATCTTAATGTACCTTAGAACGAAGTTAATTTAAATAAAATAACCAATTAAATACGTTTACTTTATTGCTTAGCCATATTTTAGAGTAGTGTACACAGTGCAGGCCCAGGCTCCATATATTGATGAAACGTCTCTTTTTCATAATTCGTTTGCACTATTGAAGTTGTCCACATTTGTAGGTACCTACCTACCTAACTTTCCTAACCTACACCTCTTATCACACGCATTACGAAACTACTAGTATGAAGGTCATAGGTACAAATATAATGATAGTGAATTTTCATTTGATGTGTCAATAGGCACGTGGTAATCAATCACGCTCCAGTATTTCTACTGACTTATTATGTGTCAATGCACTAAATAGTTCCGTTAATGCTGTGTAGTTTGCTAGTGTTCCTACGCAGGTGGAAGTAGGTAAACTAATTACGTTTCGGTAGAACAGTTTTGGTCTGAATAAATAGTGTTTTTCTATTATGTTCTAGTATTCAATCTCTACAAAATGTTTTGTAATCCCGAAAGGTGCTTATTGTATCAACAAAAAAGAAAGAAATTAAATCAAATCATAGTAATTTATTGCGTAATATAGGTTAGGTACAGTTGTTACATAATACAATACAAATTAGGAGCAGCCATTTTCAGCGTTGTAGGCATGCAATATACATATTTTCAAAAAAATTAAGTAGGTATGTCAGAGCTTAGTAGGATGTCATTGAAATAATCATGGGTTGAATAGTAAGCCCTTTTCAATAGTAACTTTTTCAGTCTCACCTTGAATACTACAAGGCTTGAAGTATCAAGTAAAGGTTTAGGTAGGTGATTTACGAAAAGAAAGCATAATTTTCAATATTTATTTAGGAATAACTTTTTCGCATTATCTGTCTTTGCCATAAGTGGCAAGGCAACACGAAATGATTACAGACTTTCGTCTTGAGGCTCAGCGGTAGGTATATCACGTTATGGCCATAGAAACTAGGGCTATCTAGATCCCCTCATTAAAGTTCCCCGTTTTGGGTAGGTTTTAAACCCTTAAACCCTGGCCCAAAACTCCGCTGCGGAGATTGAACCAGCACCTTTTGCTTTCATATTGAAGACCAAGGCTGTTTTGATTACAGGTTCTTCTCCTGTTGACCGCTGTGTGTTCGCACAAGTTCGTAGTCGGCTTCTGCCTAGGCGCCGAGCTCTGCGACTCGTTCCCCCGACGCATTTGCATACAAATCATCTGTGTCACTCTCTTCAGTGGAGGGTAAGTGTAATGTGTTTTGTTCTGGTTCCGACGGAAGATCAGCGTTGTCATGGCCATGTTCAATGGCCATCACAACATAATGCTGAGTCGGACGCCTTTTCGTAGCAGTTAAGTTTTCTTTTTTTCTCTTTCTTAGTCTTAGTTTGTATAGTTTAATCCATAAGGTGTTGGGTAATTTTAAGGTGCCTTTTAATGCTACGAATAAGAATAAAAGTATTTTCTTCTTCTTCTTCTTCTAATCGAACCAGCGAAACACTGTACTTCTTCATCATCATCATTTCAGCCGTTCGACGTCCACTGGTAAACATGGCCTCCCCCACGGACAGAGCAAATCCCTTATCACGGGGGATTTGCCCATACTCACCACGCTGGGCATGCGGGTTGGCGAGCGCATTTAGAGCTATCGTTGTTAAAATGAGGGACGCTGCTGCCCATCCCCTAGCTTTTTTCCCTTAGTAGCCTCTTACGACATCCGCGGATAGGTAGACATGGAGGGGCCTATTCTTCAGCCGGGGCCACCACGGCCGTACTTGTTAGTGGTTTAGAATATTGAATCGTGTACAAGGTGATTCAACATATATGCATCCCCCCGTTTCGAGATGAATTTATTCTATCAACAAAAAGAAAGAATAAGCGGATAAAATATTCATAAATTCTCGAACTTTTTCAAATTGTCTGTTTTTGGTATTTTTATGATCTTTAGTAGTTATACCTAGGTACTTAACTTGACTACTCAAGTATCAAAAATCAACAACCTAAGAGCAGCCAACCGAAGACAGCTTGTCTTCTTTCAATAAAATTGACTAATATTGAACACCTTCTAATGTTTCAGATCCGTGGCCGGCATAGCTGCAGGCGCTGGACTGGATAAGATCAGCTCCTTTCAGGACACGACTGCGGTACCAATCATGCAGGTTAGTTTGAGAATGAACCTATTACATCTTCTAAGGAAAATTTCTACTGAAACCTAAGAGAATAATTATTATTACCTACTGGTTGTACTGTTGTTGATGTGTGTGTGTGAGAACTAACTGCCTGATCAAAATGTGATCAATGTGGCTGGTGAATTTCTCCGGTTTAAAAAGTGTCAGAGAATGACAAAAAATGCAAAAAAATCATGTCGATCCGATGCTCTGCGAAAAACAAAAACAAATCTATCCACGGGAAACAATCATTATTCCGTGATAAAAAGTATGTACGTAAGCCTATGTACTATTCCAGAATACAATCTATCTCTATGCCAAATTTCATTAAAATCCGTTCGGCTGTTCCGGTGTGATTGAGTAACAAAGATCCATCCAAACTTTCGCATATTTATAAACTAGCCCGCGAATTCGCTCGCGTGGTAACTATATAAAAAGTAGCCTATATCACAGATAACATAATACTATACTAGTACCTATATGCTATTTTAGGTAAATAACTTTATCTTTTTTTATATTTTTTTTTTAAGAGGAAGTAGGGCACTGCGAGATTTTCTCGTTCTGAATTGGAGCAGCCCGCCTGGGAGGTACCTCCACCTTACAGAAGATCGCAGCCAAATAACATTATTTGTTTCAAATAGTTGTGTTCCTGCGGTGAGTAAGGTTGCCAGAGCTCTTTAGGGGGGAAGGGGGTTCGGGGTCGGCAACGCGTGCATGATGCCTCTGGTATTGCAAGCGCTCATAGGCTACGGTAACCGCTTACCATCAGGTGGGCCGTAAGCTTGTTTGCCACCTCTGTTGTATAAAAAAAAAAAAAAAAAAAAACTATTCCTAGTTTCAACGAAATCGGTTTAGCCGTTACGGCGTATTGAACAACAAACATCCAAACATCCTCACAAACTTTCGCATTTATAATATTAGTAGGATAAGTAGATAGTAGTAGGTAAGATACGAACTCGTTGCCCCTGATTTTAACATGATAGCAAACAGCGCATGACATTGCTGTTATTATTTCCACAGGCTCTAGCTGCTGGTACCCTCCTGTATGTCACGGTGAGCGAAGTGCTCCCCCGTGAGAGGGCTCGCTGGCACGAGAAGAAACGCAGCGCAGGCGTTTCTCAGTTCATTGCTGTAGGGGCCGGGTTCACTCTTATGTACTTGACTACGAAGTATCTTGGTAAGTTCTAACACTTCTTACATTTAATACGAGAGAGAAGGTAATCTCTTTAAAAAAAAATATGTGACGATGACCTTAGATAGTCTTTTATGAAACATAATCAGATTAATTTAATGCATTTTCACACTATTATTTTTATTGGAGTTGGGTTTTGTATGAAGTATTGGAAACATATAATTGCCTTACCTACTTATAAAAATCTGTTAATAAACAATGCTTAAGTATTGCTATCTCTTACTATTAAATAAAACCTAACAGAGACAGAGATAATTTTAAACAATGCTTTTTATGTAGCTTTTTAAAAAGTAAGAGGGTAAATGATTACTTTTTTTTTTTACAGACCACGACGCGCCTTGAATGTCGGATAGCAACAATTTAACTAGCATTCAATTTCATTCAATAAAATAAGTTTTATAAGTTTATATAAGTAGGCACGAACTTTACTAGCATACATATTAAACTAGCATAATATGTAAGTGAAATTCCTAGATACATAAATTGATTAGGCTGTTCGCACACCATCAGATTTTTTTCTCCGACAAAACAAAAAAGCCAATCATGACCGCACGTCCTCTCTGATTGGTTGATTGAATTTCTCTGACAGAAATTTCCAATGTGTGCGGACAGCTCGGTGATACCTACCTGCCTTAAGTAGGTAATTACAATAAAATAACGAATATTATTAACAACTGTTTATTAAGATTTACGTTCTTAATTATAAATACAATTTGACAATAAAACAATTGTTTTGCTATATCAGGTTTTTTTATTTCATTTTGTTTTGATTTCAACAATAAAATAACGTACCTAGGTACCTTACCAATAAACACTTCATTAGGTATACTACATTAATTGTGATGTTCTTCTAAATTCAACAAGTTTTAAGACCGGGATACACACGTGCAGGTACTAAATAGCCTGGAATAACATGAAGGTTACTTTTTATCCGTGTACGATGCGAGCGAGTAACTAAGTAGATAAGTATGTACTAATTTTTTTAAACGCTTTGTGAAGTGGAATGACAGATATTATGCGAGTTTCCTTCCCGCTACCTCACAAGTTGTAAAGATTTAACGGCAAAAGAGACGTTTCATCAATATATGGAGCCTGGGCCTGCACTGTGTACACTACTCTAAAATATGGCTAAGCAATAAAGTAAACGTATTTAATTGGTTATTTTATTTAAATTGACTTCGTTCTAAGGTACATTAAGATATTCTTCGACAAAGAGAGCAACACACAGCGCTACAAAAATATGGCAGATGGACGTGCGTGAAATGTCATTTTGACAACCTACATATAACTGACAAAACAAAAACATCAAATCAAACAACATGACATGAAAAATATGTCAATGTCATGTCAAACGCCAATTATAAACCAACATGGCGGCCTTCAAATAGTGTTCACATAGTAAAAAACTTACCAGAAGAACTATTCTTGTACCATCGCATTTGTCTTCAAATTAATGAAATTGTACTTTTCTTGTAATCTCCTATTTTTTCCTAATTTTTCTATGTAGTGTACATGGACCAGGCCCAGAATGAAATGGTTCCTTTCCTAGCATGCTTATGCACTAGCATAACCAGCTAGTAGCGCGCGCTGGCCAGTATTTGGCATTCTTTTTTTGCGACCTGCAGGCATGTGTATCACGGGCTTTAATTGTGAGAAAAATATAAGTATCAGCGGGAAAAATAATCTCATTAAAATCACTAAGTAACTTTTTTGTAAGTTATTGTTGAAGTGTGTGCCAATTTAAGTATTTTTTTTGAACTTTGTAATTTGTAGAAGAATAATATAATAATATCTATTAATGATTATTTTTATGGATGGCACTTAATTTCACAGTTTTAGCGACCCAGCGACATTTATGCGTAAAAACCAATGCTGAGTTTGTTCTCGGAACAAATAGCCTCTCAGATTTAGTTCCCATGCATACCTAGCAACACACTAGCACGTCCAAACAGTGGTAGGTTGCAAGGTTACCCGCTAAACACAGGGCAAATCCTCCCAGAGGTAACCATACTTTTACATAAAATAAGAGTTTTAAGAGTTTACATAAATCAATTTATGAATTGCAGCCAATATAGGATATTTTTTTTTATTGTGAGCAGTAGGTAATAATGGTGTTACTTGGAAATAGATAAGATAATTGTTTATTTCTCTCAAGTACATTAAAGTTCATAAGTAGCCCTAATTACCAAACTAAGTTAAAAAAAACATGTATTTTGGCCTTTATTTTATCCTTAAAAATTGTGAACTGACATTACATAGGATTTATGAGTGTGCGAAGTCCCTAAATCCATACTGTGACCGGAATACCTCGTATTAAACATACAGTATATTTTATAAATAAATTGAAATTATTACTTAAACTAGGTACGTATAATAAAATACAATAAAATTATTACAAAATAGAAAATAATACAGATCTTTGACTCGAAAAACTTATGTCTAGGAGTAAGTACTGTTACATTTACAATAATAACGATTACAATGTTAACTTTGATAAATATTTAATCCGAAGAGAGCAATTTTCTTCAATCAGTGGATCTCATGTAGACAAACAACATTTGTAATTTTTTTACAGTAAGTGTTCTTTAATTTGTCTCTCTGATGCTTCTAAAAAGTATGCTATTTTGAATGAGTATTTTATCTATCCATGACTTATATAAAGGGTGTAATCAGAATACTCCCGAAAACAGAAATAGCGGGATTCAGACATCATCATCTTCCTGCCCTTATTCCACATCATGTGGGGTCGGCACAACATGTATTCTTCTTCCATTTCCCTCTATCAGTCGTCATCTCAACACTCACTCCTTTCTTCACCATATCCACTTTCACACAGTCCATCCATCTTTTCTTTGGCCTACCTCTACTCCTACATCCATCCACATTCATATCTAACACTCTTCTTGTCACATGACATTCTTCCCTCCTCATGACATGCCCATACCAAGCTAACCGATTACTCCTCAGCTTTTCCGTCACTGGCGCCACTTTCAAACTTCCTCTTACATACTCATTCCTTACCTTATCCATTCTGATCACTCCACACATCGATCTTAACATTCGCATCTCCGCTGCGTGTAATCTTCTTTCATCCGTCCCTTTGGCAGCCCAACAGTCAGATCCATACAATACGACAGGTCTTATGATGGTTTTGTAAATAGCGGGATTCAGACGATTCTGAAAATAATTAGATTGAAAAACACGAAAAATCGTTGGTCATGCGGTGCCCTTTCTTCAGGTTTTCTTAATTTTATTCATGGTATATTGCTGGTAGATAGATAGGTTAAGAAACTGGCTTAGGCTGTTATTCGCGGCTGGCGAGTTTACAACTTAATATTTTCTTAATGGTTTTACATCAAGAATAGTAAGTTGTAAAGTTGCCGACCGACGGCGTGTTTTTGTCTTGGCGAGTTACCACCTAAACTAAACATTATCAACAGCTCTGATGTGCATCTAGTCTCAGTCAAAAAGCTATTTCATACAGATGTTTTAAGTAGTTCTACTATTCGGGAGCTGTTTTATTCATCATCATCATCATCATCAGCCTGATGAAGTCCACTGCTGAACATAGGCCTCCCGCAAAGAGTGCCATGACGAACGGTCTTGGGCCTTCTCCATCCACCGACTTCCCGCAACCTTCACAATGTCGTCGGTCCATCGGGGGGCCTTCCAACACTGCCTCATCCGGTTCGTGGTCGCCACTCGAGAACTTTTGCTCCTCAACGGTTATCGGTTCTGCGAGCTATATGGCTTCTGTATTCAGAATGAAAGCTATATCGGTGACCTTGGTTTTTCTACGGATTTCCTCATTTCGGATTGTATCACGCAGTGAAACTCCGAGCATAGCTCTCTCCATAGCCCGTTGAGCGACTTTGAGGCCAATAGCGACCAAGTCTCAGTGCCATATGTCATCACTGGCAACACGCACTGATTGTAGACTTTCGTCCTTGTTTTATTACACTGTTTTAGTACACTCTGTATATCAAGTTAGTGAGTTCCAGAATAGATTCGTCCAGATTGATGTAATAGACAGTACCTATCACTTAGTACTAAGGGCATTATTGCTTCCACTAAAGGAAACTTGGAACAGCGCAGCGACGCGATGACAGACACGCCGGCGTCCTTTTGCAATACCATCCACTTCAAAGCATATTATACTCTCTAAAATTAGCAATATACAAATATAAGGCACTAATAAGGCACCGATCGACACTGACTGAACTAAAAACAGTGGCGGATTTACTCCAGGTAGGTTTATAAAATCCGCCCTTATTTTTGTTTTAACATATAATTATAGAGTTTTGTGGTACCGTTGAATGTACAATGAAAGAGGGAGAAGTCACCGGAAATATATCTTGTAGACTTCTTTTGCATGACTTCAACCGTCTTTTTTAACGGTCGCAGGAAGATGGCAAAAAATTCGGTCCCCGAATTTGCCGCCCTGCCGCCTGCTGGTAAATCCGCCACTGACTATAAAGCGTAAAATAAATACAATGATACACCGATCGCGTATCGGTAACTGAGACTCGCGACATCTCGCGGCATGTCCTATCACTATTCGATTGTTCACTGGTAGATATCACTTCGCGCACTATCAGGTCTCATCGTCTTCGACTATGCGCCGGTTTCGCTTCTTTTTGTGTCGCCGGCGCACGTTTTTTGGTGGTTTGATATGGCATTCGCAGCCAGCGCGCACTTCGACATAGTCCATGGACCAGCCGTTGGAGCCGGGCACCGAGAATTGTCCCTCAGCTCGGGGTGGCGGGGACTCGGTCGCGGCTGACGGCAGGTGACGAACCAACGCGTACGAATACGAATACTTCTGTATACAACGAGACTCGTTGTACAGCCGCGCGTCGACGAAACGGCAAGGTCTGTCAGCGACGCCCGGAGCGCACGAGACCTCGTATAGACTCTGCTGGTTTTCCCCATCTTTGTATAGCTCTACGTAGAGCCCTGTGGGGGTCCGGCCCCCTATCATTGTGACCATCTCGATCACGGAGGGGCAGCACTGGACCCCCTCTCGGCTGCCCCCTTCCCGCCGCATGATGGTTTGCATCTCACGCCAGTGAGACCGCTTCCACGACGCGGGTATGTCTAGCTCCTCGTCAGTCCTGGAATTCAAAATTTATTGTAAGCTTTATGCATTTGATGACGACCTCGGGCGAGTGTCCGTCAGAGACGCAATTTTTTTTTATACAACAGTGATGGCAAACATGCTAACGGCCCACCTGATGGTAAGCGGTTACTGTAGCCTATGATCGCTTGCAATACCAGAGGCATCACGCACGCGTTGCCGACCCCGAACCCCCATCCCTCCTAAAGAGCTCTGGCAACCTTACTCACCGCAGGAACACAACACTATTTGAAACAAATAATGTTATTTGGCTGCGATCTTCTGTAAGGCGGAGGTACGGTATTGTTATATAATATTAATTAATTCCATGCAACTCTGTATACAATGTATACTTTTAATTTGTTTGTTATTATGACATGTGTACAAAAAATGTATGTAATAAATTAATACTGAATATTGTTCTAATTCTTCTAGGCTTGGTCGCGAGGAACATGCGTAGCTTCACCTAGTTTCTATGACGTTTGAATGTGATCCTTGTTTAATCTTGATTCAGATTTATTGCAGTTGAGGATGGATGTACAGATGTACATTAAGTTAATTCTGTGTTTAAGTTTAGATCTACCTATCAAAAACAGGTGCAGATTAGGGGGTCCAGATTCGGGTTTGGGCTCCGTTCGAGAGACGGGCTCGATGAATTAACCTCTTGTCTGCCTAAATTAACGTCATCTGCGACGTCATTCAAATAATTTATGTATAATTTATGTGTTTATAATGTATTGAAGAATGTTAGGTATATTTTTATATGTATGTTAGTCAACGCCAACATTTTTGTTTACAATTATTTGATGCCTGAAATAAATGATATTATATTATATTATTATAAAACACAGACCAGATAGATTTTTATTGTGTCTGGAATTACCGTAGTCTAGGAGTTAAAAATGCACTTACAACACGCGGTGCGAGTAGTGAGGCTGGGGCGTGCGACGTACACGGCTCACGTTCCCGATCACGTCGCCCGCGTCCGCCACTGCGCCACACAGCACCTGAAAAAAAACATCATCATCAATATCATCATCATCATCATAATCGGTCCAAGGAAGGTTCTCGAACGGCGACATCGTGGTCACCCGCCGCCCGGTTCGTACCGGGCGGCGGGTATTTTGCTTAATTACAAATTCAGTTCCTCTTTATTACTTCAATATCACAACCTTGTTTTTGGATGCATTTGAATTTTGGAATTGCAAACCTTGTCATTCGCATTGTGATGAGAAAAAAATAATACTTAAAAGCTGTATCACATCAAATACCGAGTTGTCATTATTAATTTTTCAATTAGAAATTCAAATGGTTTTTTTATTTATTCTTCTTGTTCCTGCCCTTGTCCCACATTATGTGGGTTCGGCACAACATGTTTTCTTCTTCCACTCTCTTCTGTTAGCCGTCATCTCCGCACTCACTTCTTTCTTACTCATGTCATCTTTAATACAATCCATCCATCTTGTCTTCGGCCTTCCTCTAGTTCTGTTTTTTTTTATTTATTGAACGGTTTAATTCGGAGTGAATAGATGATAAAGAAGATAAAAATTTGCGTTTGCATAATATTCAATAAAAAACAAATGAATATGCAATTAAATAAAAAGCTCATGAAATTTCATGGAAAATAATTAGGTATAAAATAATTTTTAAAAATAAAGTTATGTAGGTATGTGCATGCGCAAAAAATGGCTTCACACATGTCGTGTCAAAAATATTTAAATAATGATATCAAAGCACGATATCAGCTACTTTATTACGAACTAGCTTCTGCCCTTGGCTTCGCTAGCGTGGTACCTATGTAAAAAGTAGCCTATACCATTGGTTTTCTAGGTAAAGAACTCTTAATACTTCAAGTTTCATCGAAATTAGTTGAGCAGTTACGGCGAGATTGAATAACAAACATCCAAACTAAAAAAAATATTTAAAAATTAATATTTTTCTATTTCTCTTTATATTTCAAACATCCTCACAAACTTTCGCATTTATTATATTAGTAAGATTTGCGATATAACTGTAGTATATATATACTATAACTGTAGTATATATATACAATATTGTAGTATATATATAATGAGGATTTGGTTCCCATTTATGTAGGTATCTAGTTCATCATCATGTAAAGTCAACAATTTTAATTAGTACGCCACTGTACAAGTTGATAGCATGTAATCCATCCCGAAAGGGGGTTATCCTATCAACAAAAACAAAGAATATCATAAAAAAAAACATCAAAGATAATATTATCGCCAGTCACCCGTGACAAGTGAGTCACTCACGAACAACCGGACTCGGGCGTATGACATGATTTTTCATAACTGCTGCATGTCGATTTTTCATTTTGAAACTCCCCAAAATCGCTAGTAAGTTAACTTAAAATAATCGTTTTAATCGTTAGCAAATCGCGATATGGCAGCGAGTATCGCTTGTAGATCGGTTTCGTTTCGTTTATAAAACAAACTGACAAACAGACAAAACAATCGGCCGGAATAACGACTTTGTTGCTACTGTAGAAACTCGACAAGCGGTTGTAATGTGACTTTCACAACTGCATGATAATATGCTACCACCTCGTCATAATTTTTTTCCCGCAACTTTAACAATGTCGTCGGTCCATCGGGTGGGGGGCCTTCCCAACACTGCGTCAGGCGCGCACGCTTGGATTCCGTAATGGTAACCATTGGGTTTCTACGGAAGCCCCGATTTTTTGAATAACTTCGAATTCATGAAAATTCGTTCAGTAAAGTAACGTTCGAGTAACAGTGGTAGAAGTGACAGTAAAGCCGAATGTTGTGGCATGGATCACTCACCGTCGACATCGACCCACTTCTATCAATCACCCGAAATGAAACGCTAATTTCGGAAATTCAACAACAGTCGACAGTTTTCGCCTATGGAGCAGAGACCATGCCTCTCCCTGAACGATCAGGCGAGAAGTTCAGAGTCGCGTAAAGGGCATTGCATTGCTCGGAATACCCCTGCGCGACCGGAAAAGAGATGAGTGGATACGGCGAAAAACGAAGGTAAAAGTCGTGTAGGGTTAGGTCAAAGAAAATATACGACTGATAGAGGGCAATGGAAGAAGAATACATGTTGTGCCGACCCATAATGTGGGAGGTAGGAAGATGATTATGACTTATAAAAATCTGTTATAGATAAAAGGAAAAAAGACAGGGGATGGACAGCAGCGTCCCCAATTTTCACAAAGCACTAACCACCAACCCGCATGCCTAGCGTGATGAGTGTAGGCAATTCCCCCACATTGATAGGAATAGGGAAGCATGAGAGTGATATTGAAAGGAGAGTGAATGCTGGAAATCAAGTGAATGGGCATTACATGCCTTTATGAGCAGTCGGAAAGTGTCCAAAAAGGCACGACTGGCTGTGCATGGAGGAGTGTTAGTGCCGACACTAATGTTTGGAAGTGAAAGTTGGGTATGGCAGAAAAAGAATCAAAGTAGGATAAATGCAGTGGAAATGAGAGCTTTGCGAAGTATGTGTGGAGTAACTTTGAAAGATAGAGTGAGGAACAGTGTGATAAGAGAGCGTTGTGGGGTGAAAGAAGACGTAGTGATGAGGATTGAGAAAGGTATGCTGAGATGGTTTGGTCATGTAGAGAGAATGAACGAAAGAAGATTGACGAAACAGGTGTACAAGGCGAGTGTGAATGGGACCGTTGGAAGGGGAAGACCTAGGCGTACGTTTAGTGACCAAATCGGTGACGTTTTGGAAAAAGGCCAGGTCATGAGTACCCTAAACCGACGAGCATGTATGAGGAATGTGATGAGAGTGAATGAAGCAAAAGAGGTATGTCAGGATCGTAGCAAGTGGAAAACCGTGGTCTCTGCCTACCCCTCTGGGAAACAGGCGTGATTTTATGTATGTATGTATGTATGATAGGAATTCGCTGTGGTGGAGCTCATGTTCAGCAATTGACGTCTTAAAACTAACAGCTGATATGGCAATGGACAGGCCATATATCTCTGAATCCACAACCTTTGGGGAATAAAGGTTCTCGAATGGCGATGACGCAGTGTTAGCAGGAAAGGTTCAAACCGTTCGTCGTGGTAATCTTTAAGAGGCCTATATTCAGCAGAGGACTTCATCAGGCTGATGATGATAATGAACAGTAATACTAGGCATCGTTATAGAATTGAATAGAATAGAATATGTATTTATCGTTGCTTGACTATAAACTATTTTTAAACACAACTTATTCTGTACACAATAACATGTACAAAAGATTTAAACGGGGCGGGGCGAGCTTAAAATACTGGCATTATATTTTTGGAGGGAAGAGAATATTATGAACTACTTTTCAAATTCAAAGTCATCATCATCATCATTTCAGCAGTAGGACGCTGCTGAACATGGCCTCCCTTATAGATCTGCAGAGCGAATCCCTATCATGTGGAGGGGTTTGCCCATACTCACCACGATGGGCACTGTGATTTTTATGAAATTTTTTTTACTCCCGTCACGCTGTTATCGGATTGAAATTATAAATTGTAATTTATTTTATACATACATAACCTTAAAATTCCCCTACATAAATTAGGGAAGAGACCTTTTCTGGCAGTGGAAAGTCCAACTTAAAAGTAAATAGTTAATTTATAAGGCTTATTGAATAATTTTATTGTAGCAAAAAAATATATACATAATGTTAACTTTCAACATTATTATTTAAATTATAATGTAACTGATTAGTTTCTGGATAAGTTCAACAACTTAATTTACTGTGAAATTTGTATAAAATATTTAACGAATAGGATAATAAAGATGATTAGAGAAAAATAATAAAAAACAAATGTTTTTAAATATCTATCGCCAAAACCTGAACCTGTTCTGTGCATAGGTAGTACAAGCAATCTATCATTTCACATTTTAAAAATAGCCTGTCATCATCATTATCATTACAGCCGTTTGAAGTCCACTGCTGAATATTGCCTCCCCACAGATTTCCAGAGCGCATTCCTATAATGGGGGGCGGAATTTGCCCATATTCACTACGTTGGGCACGCGGGTCGGCAAGCGCGGTTAGAGTTACATTTGTGAAATATGGGAGTAGCGTCCCTAATTTTCACAAAGATAGCTATATCCCCTAGCTTTTTTCCTTCAGTCACCTCTTCGCTTCGTCGCCCCTTTTCGGCCATTTATAACATGTATCCCACATGTTATAAATCACCGGACACCGGACGGGATACATGTATAAATATTTATGCTAATCATTTCGTATATAAATACTTTATTTATCTATAATGATACAATAAAGAATGTCACATTTAAGATATCAGCACTATCATACCAATAACTTGAATCATACCTACTCGCCAAATTGATTTTAAATTGATTATGGCTGATACCGTTTAGGTATATTTGACTGGCCTCATAGCTCAGTTGGTAGTAACTCTGTCTTCTGCGCTAGAGGTCGCGGGTTTGATTCCCGCACTGGACAAACATTTGTGACTAACACACAGATGTTTGTTCTATGTCTGGGTGTTAAATATATATCTATTTTGTATATCAGTCTCTGGTACCCATAGGACAGGCTATGCCTAGTTTGGGATCAGTTGATCGTGTGTGATATGTCCGGAATATAAAAAATAATAATTAAGAACTGGTAATGGTGACTGCCTCGGCTGAAGAATGGGCCCCTCCATATCTACATATCGTTTGAAGCGACTAAGGGAAAAAGACAGGGGACGGGCAGCAGCGTCCTCTATTTTCACAAAGGTAGCTCTGCGCTCGCCAATCCGCGTGCCCAGGGTGGTGAGTATGGGCCAATTTCCCCCACTGAGCCCACATGATAGGAATTCGCTCTGAAAATCGGGAGGCAATGTTCGGCAGTGCACGTCTTACGGCTGAAACGATGATGATGATGGTGATTGTTTTATCGTGTGTAATCTAAATATTTACATTTATTAGGTACCAATGAAATCACATGTTGCAGTTTTGGGACTTTCCACAAATATTTTTATAAGGGTTATCTTTATAGTACTATTGGATACGCTACTTACTGTTTATTTCATGGAAAAAATGTGATATGTGAGCCTGCCAGTTATTGAATACTAGCTCAGTAGTCTTGGTAGGTTCCATAGGTAACACGATCTTCAGAACACACGTTTGGAATGCGAAAAACACACAATTTTATCCACAAGAGTTGTTAATATCCTCTAAGATCCCCAGACGAACAGTACCGGGGGGGGGGGGGGGGAGTCAGGGGCATATCTAAACATTTGGCATATGCCCCATAAATTACGAGGTGCTAATGCGTTCCAAAATATGCCCCCATTTTGCAGGAGTGAACTTCCATACGTGACAGGTTGCAAGACTATCGCCGCTTTAAGAATATTTACTGGTTTCAGTTAAGGCGATATGAGAATCAAAATAAATTGTCGAGTGGGCGTAGTGAAGAAAGTGACAGCGCTATGTACTATAATTGAATGCGGAAAGAGATAGCAAGCGTTAGAAGGCGCTCGAAAGTAATCGACGTAAGCAACATGTAAGAAAATAACGATTATCTTAAAAACTAAGTATTTTTTTTTTAAAGTGTCTTGGATTTAGGTACCCAATGCCATTTTCTAACACAATATTTAAAAAAAGTTATTTATGATTGATAGTTTCTAAGTATTTTCGAAAAAACTGTTGCAGAGGACCGAACTTTAAAAAATAAATCTATCGAGAAAAGTTTTACCAATTGCGTCTTGGATTTTGGTAAATAAAATGCTCAAGTTATCTTCGTCATAAAATGCGTTTTGCGGTTATTGAGATTAACAGTTCAAAAATCATAAAACATTTTAACCCTCACCTTAGGATCGTCGAACGTGAATTTCGGTGCGGGTTCAGTTATCACTACGGGAAAAATGTTTGCATGATCTGCAATATTAGTTCCGGGTCTGGGTGTTGTGGTACCGTCGAAGTTTCTGATACTCACGACAGATAATACTGATGTGGAGCCAGGACTATGTATGTGACTGTTGGGTGCTATAGTTGTTCCAAAAGAGTTAGTTGCTCTCAAATTAGCCGTCACAAAACAAGAGTTAGTTGCTCTCAAATTGGCCGTCACAAAACAGAGTATACGGTAACCGCGTCACCCCATGTCGGAATGTCCAACATATTGACTCAAGCCCTTATCGAAACCAAACAGGAAATCCATCTCCAAGGTGTCCCCACACCAGTACTACATAAACATAAAATTAAACATAATTTGTTTGGGCATAGCTCCTCAAATATTGCCTCAGTACGGACCTTTGATTTAGGAGTTCGGACCTGTCCCTTCAAATATTGGGGACAAACAGTGATCTTGAATGAACGATAAAACGGTGATGGAAAACATGTGTTTTGTATGGGAAATAATTTTAGTTATTACTACTTAATTTAGAAGAATACCTATTGATTTTGCATAGGACGTATAATTTGATGTCATTAAAATATAATGATTGGACATTATACGACATGAAAGCTTCTTAAAGAACATTATTGAAGGAAAGGTAGAAGGAAAACGAGGAAGAGGAAGACCAAGAATTAGTTACATGAGCCAGATAAAAGAGAAGACTGCCGTCATGTCGTATAGGGAAGTGAAGGAGCTCGCATTGGCAAGATCAGAATGGAGGAAATTGCATCATTACACCGTCAAGAGCTGAGCTCTTAAATCAAAGAAGGAAAATATAATACGTAGGTACATAAAAAACATCATTATTAACTATTTTTTTCAATCAGCGTGGCAATTCCGCCAGCCCCTTAGGGACGCTTCCGACTGGTAGTGATATGGATCAGTTGAGCTATCTATAGATCGTTTGTAACTGTCTTTAGATGGCTCAACTGTTTCTTGTGTATTTTGTAAATATTAACTTGTATTAGTTTTAAGTTTCTTTCTGTAAATAAAGTCAATATACATTTATTTCAATAAAAAATGAAGATTTTTTTAATGTGTAAATTGAATTTCAGTGTTCCTGGATACAAAAATCAATAGAACGACCAGTTAACCTACTAGTTTTCATGCAGATCGGATTGTCGGTTCGAAATTTATGCCCAAACATACAACTCCGATTCGACCAATTTGTTCGATATATCGCTCGCTTCGTTTGCTCGATCAATGACATTAATTCTAAGTAGTTACGATAAAATCTCGTCTTAAACTTAAGACGACCTTATTCTAACCGCCACTAATATATATTTACATTGATTTTGATTTATACATCCAATTGTATATTAAAATTGATTTATGTGACAACTCGGTCTTGTTGGCTTAGCGGTGCCTTTGTAGACAGCTGGCCACTTTATGGGGTTTGTTAATCTTTGAATTGCGAATGAGGACATCTGTCAATGAGTGGTAGATACGATATGTGCTATTAACTTATGTATTTACTAGTAGTACACATTTAAAATATGTACTTTTCTATGACACACGTTACAAAGTCACCAGATTTATTTCTTGAACTTTATTAAAATATTCAACATTAGAAACATAAGTAGGTATTCAACCTATACAGCCTTAAAACAGATTGAAGCCGTGTTAAAACTTGTCAAATAAAGTCAACTTTGAGTTTGACTTTTAGGCGCTTGCGAGTTGCGATATCGTTTAGCTATATCGCACGCCCCCTTTATTATTATTATATCGCACACCCCGCCTGATTTAACACCTAAACTGTTTTTGCATAGAGTTTTTTCAATGAAAAATTTCGTATGTATCGTACTTGCATGTTATTTTTTAATGTACCCACATCTTTTATTTTTTTTGCCATATTTTTAGTAACTTTTTATGCATTAATTTGAATGTTTTCTAACCTATTATCTAATTAGAAAATTTTACTTTGTAGCGCTCACTGTATATTAATGTGTAAATACTTGTGTAGTATAATAATAAGGTTTCTCAGTAAGTGATTTTAGATTTAAATCTTTTGAGAAATAAATGATCTTAAACCGTAAACCGTAAAAATTTCGAATTTTCAAAAGTCATAGAGCAATTTTTATTGCCAGTTGGGTGTAGAATAAACTCGTTTCGGGAAGGCATACAAATACGATTCACCGTGCAGTAAGAGTATTTTTCCAGTAACACTTTACGAACTAAAATCAAAAGGTTTTTATTTCAATAAAATCACTAGGATCACTTTGAAACGTCTTAGAAACTAGGTGAAGCTACGCCTATTGTATGGGAATGTCTAAGGTAAAACAAGTTAATTTCAAAACTTTAGCCCTCTTTGTTTTTATTGGAATACCGCTGTGTAGCTGCGGGCGAGACTTAATTTTATTTTGACGTAAGTCAAAACAAATGTCTGTGGCACCTTCGCGAAATAAACCCCCAAGACCGGATTCTGATCCAAATCCCACCGTGAATAATTAACGTCAAACATACAACCGATTTTGTATGGGGATCAGGACTACCTCGGGGATTTAATCCTTAGTATACCTTCATACTTGTTGCTTGTGTAGCCTTCGGTTAAATTATTGAATACTAGCATTCACCTGCGGCTCTGCCTGCGTAACTTAAATTATTTTAAAAGAAATTTTGGCAGGATATTCTTAAGAAATTAAAAGTAATGTTGAGAAAATCATACATTCAAATTATACAAAGTGTTTGTAATGTCACTGATTCTTTCTTGGTCATACTGTAGAAGGTCAATGACCAAGTTGAGGTATAGTAGCCGGTGAAAGAATCAGAAGGAGCCACTTAGAGGCTCCTTCCGTGCACATGTGACATGTCTTTGAACTTTTAGGTTCAAGGGACATGCCGGTTTCCTCACGATGTTTTCCTTCACCGTTTGAAGCACTAGTACCTATAGCGCAGATAAATTTTCCTAATCGGAAATCCATTGATGCACGACCGGGATTCGACCCCACGAACTGTGGATCAAAAAGATACGAACCTAATAAAAAACAAGCTCAGGTCTGTGTTTTATAACTTGACTGATAGTAAATGGAATAAATAAAAAAATCAACGGCTCTTGCAATAAATCTTCGATGAACGTTTTATCTCGTTCACTCCACGGCTTTTAGCGTAGTATCTTACTAAAGTATTTCTAAAATGTTCCGATGATACTGAAATACTTCGCGATTCATTGATGTTTCAAAACAGGATCAGACTCAAATATTAATTCTTCTTCTTGTCGGATCACTGATTCTTTCTTGGTCATCCTGTATTGGGTCAGTGACCAGGTTGAGGTATGGTGGCCCTGCAAAGAGCCTATGACCGTTGATGAAAGAATCAGTGTAGTGAAAGGATTGAACTGCGCCTCTCAGAGGCTCCTTTCATGCACAACTAAAAGTTATTTTGACGATGCGCCCATATTTTTTTCGAATAGGAAAATCCACTAGTGCACTTCCGGAATTCGAACCTACGACGACCATCCGATAGAGAGTCGAGATATCTTCCACTTGGCTAACATGGCTCGCGGCTTCTGTAAATAGTGTAGGTATATTCTTAGAAAATCAATAATGAACTAAGCTTGAACAATACGATAATCAATCTTTCGCTTAATCGATTCTCGTTTGCATACCGATTATCGTATCGAGATCGACATGAATATCACCGTCAAATTACGGATAATCCGTGATTCATGTTTTCGTAAATCGGTAAACAGAATAGCATCTTTGTATATGCTAATAGAGCACATAATTGGCTGTTAGGTTTACGAGTAACACGTGTTATTTTAACTAATATTGCTACTATTATAAATGCAAAAGTTTGGATGGATGTTCAAAGTCAAAGTCAAAAGACGTTTATTTCAATAACATCACTAGGATCACTTTGAAACGTCTTAGAAACTAGGTGAAGCTACGCCTGTTCCTCGCGACCAAGCCTAGAAGAATCAGGCAACAAACACGGCTTGGTGCCCGTATCATTTTTTTCGATGATCCTTTTTCACAAAATGGAATTTAAAGCTTCAGTGTGGTGCCGATCGAACTAGGTGAGGCTCAAAAGAAAAGTCGGTCGATAAAAAATGTACGGTTCCTATTTTATTATAAATGTGAAAAATGATGTAGGTTTGTTGAGGATGTTTGTAGTTCACGCCGTAACGGCTCAACCGATTTTGAAACTTGGAATAGAGTTATTTACCTATAATAGCGTATAGGCTATTTTTATCTCAGTACCACGCGAGCAAAGCCGCGAATGCAAGCTAGTTTGTATGAAAAGCCATAGTGTGGCCATTAATTATAATGTTGACAGTGTGCACACAAATTATTGTTATTGTTTGCAAAATGTTAGTTTAAAATGGAAGGAGATTTAAACAAGCTGATTTAATTATGGCGTCTATTTTTTAACTTAATACATACATACATAAAATCACGCCTATTTCCCAGAGGGGTAGGCAGAGACCATCTTTCAGGCTTTCCACTTGCTACGATCCTGACGTACCTCTTTTGCTTCATTCACTCTCATCACATTCCTCATACATACTCGTCGGTTTAGGGTACTCTTGACCTGGCCTTTTTCAGTTACAATTATGAGTTACACTTTCAGGGGCTTGCGATATCGTTATGCTATATCGAACGCTTTCAAATGTCAAACTTGACTTCATGAAGAAAAATTTTAAACATATTTTAGATGGTATATCGCATGCCGTTTGAACACGGCTTAGCTCTACAAAAAAGTAATTCAGTACACATTTTGAATTCTTCAACGTCGATTATAATGAAAGGAATCCTCTTCGCAGCTACGAAAGGGTCAGTCCACTGTATAGAAACAGAACTAGTAGGAACTGGTCAGAACTAAAACAAATTATCTCGCGAAGTCCTAGGATCAAATCATTGTAGGCCAATGTCAGTCACGGTCAAAGTCAAAGATTATGAGAAAAATAAAATACCTAGGTACACAAATAATGGAAGACTGTGTAAAAATAAAATTTTCAGGGCCAACGTTCCATGGCGTAGTTGGTATCGCATTGATTCTCCGAAGATGCGGATTCGAATATCACATAATCAATAATTTTGATATAGGCGCACTTTAATCCTTTCACCACACTGATTCTTTCATAGGACCTTTTCAGGGCCGCCATACCTCAACCTGGTCACTAACCTTATACAGGAAGGCCAAGAAAGAATAAGTGACACGACAAGAAGAAGAAGAAGTTTAATTATAAATGATCAAAAATAAAAACGGCTCTCGATTTTTATTCCCAAGCATGATCAGAGGCATGACCGAATATTTTGTAGTAGTCAGTATTTTTTTTTTTTATGTTATACAGAGGCAAACAGGCTCACGGCCCACCTGATGGTAAGCGGTTACCGTCGCCTATTGGCATCTGCAACACCTGGAGCATTGCTAATGCGTTGCCTGCCCTGGAGAAATCTTTTTGTATTTTTCTTAAAGCTCTTCATGTTGTAGGTTAGCGGGAAAACCTCGGAAGGAAGCTCATTCCACGATTTGCACGTATGGGGGAGAAAGGATCTCGTAAAGCGAGTGGTTCGAGATACCGACGTGTCGATGAGATGTGGATGAGCCTTATTCCGGTGGCGCGAGGTCCGATGGTAGAACCTCGATGCGGGTATGAGGTCAAATAGGTCCTCAGAACACTCACCATTGTAAAGCCGATAGAGCACGTGATAGGTTGTAAGCCCATCACCGCTGTTAGATTACTTACTAGTTTCCTCTGATGTTTTCCTTCACTGTATTATGCAAGCACATGTTAACGCGCTCTTAAATTTTACGAATAGTAGTACTCATTGTCATACAACCGTAAGTCGGGGAATCCCAGTAGGCTACGATAATTAAAATAAAATAAGGTTTTTAATAAAAAAATAATCGTGAATAAACATTATTTTGCTTACAGTTTACTTGACAGTGTAATTTTGGTTTAACCCTTAGCTTTTTAGATTTTTTTCTACCAAAAATACATAAAAAAATACTGAATAAAAAGTAACAGTCAATATTCTTAGGCTACGATAAATTCCAGAAACTTTTACTTTCCCATATAAATATAAAACGCCTCATTTGTACCATCAACTGATAAAATTCAATGGATTTTAAACAAATCAAATCGAACTCTTCGTGTTAATAGTCGATAAACACGCTGTAAAATCAGAATTATCAATGGCAAATACAAACACCCATGACGCTTCGTAACCAGAACATAGAGTTCAAAACTTCCTAATTAGTTTTACCAGAAAACATTTACTACCTAGAATAAACAGTCCAAAGTATTTCACTTCGGAATTCGGAATAAAATTTATTCGCTGCAAATTGGTGCAGGTGTTCTCTTAAGTTTTATACATTTATAATTTGAAGGCTTTTAAAATTAATGGGGATTTAAAAAGGTTTAAAAATTAAGAATAATTAAGCAGTGCATTTAAAAGCCTTAAATTTTTATATCTTCCGGCGATACCATTTAATCTAAACAGCCTATCGTTAATTTTACCAATAGTAGGTATTTATTTCCTTTGGTGTATGTACTCGGGCTGGTATGTGGGTATCCCAGTATTAAAACACTAGTTTCGGCCCGCGGCTTGTGGCTTGTTCTTCAACCCTCAGTAGAATTGGAGGGAAAAAATATAAAAAAAGAACAAATAAATATCTTTATAAATAATACAAAATAATGAAACAATATAAACAAGTAAAGTTCGTCTTTAATGTAATGAGTGGAGTGTTTAGGGAAATATAGAAAATTTATTTATAACCGTCAGTCTGCAGTTTGTGTGAATTAAAAATTATTAACGACATCCAATTAATGATTGATTTTAATGACTCAATTCCGATTATCGTTCAAACAATAAGTATTGAGAACCGATACAACAACCTTAGGTCATACGATACGGAAATTCATAACTGCTCAGGGATTATTTTGAGAAAGTGCTTTGGTTTGTACGTGCTCTTTCTTCCACTTCCTATTTGCTGTGTAGCATAATATTTAACAATGTTTAACCCCTCAAGCACTGAAACTTGGTTGCTAACTATTTATTTATTTATTTATAAATAAATAATTATTGCCCGTATCGTGCAACGTGCTATGGAGAGCAATGCTCGGAGTTTCAATACAATTTGGTGTAAGCCTCAAGACGAAAGTCTACAATCAGTGCGTGTTGCCAGTGATGACATATGGCACTGAGACTTGGTCGTTAACTATTGGCCTCATACACAAGCTAAAAGCGGGGCACAACGGGCTATGGATAGAGCTATGCTAGGAGTTTCACTACGTGATAAGATCCGAAATGAGGAAATTCGTAGAAGAACTAAGGTCACCGACATAGCTCTCAGAATTAGCAAGTTGAAGTGGCGGTGGGCAGGCCATATACCGCAGAACCGATAACCGTTGGGGAGTAAAGGTTCTCGAATGGCGACCACGAAACGGGCGACGCAGTGTTGGATGGCCCCCCAGCCGATGGACCGACGACATTGTGAAGGTTGCGGGAAGTCGGTGGATGGAGAAGGCTCAAGACCGTTCGTCGTGGAACTCTTTAGGGGAGGCCTATGTCCAGCAGTGGACTTCTACAGGCTGATGATGATGATGATGATTGGTGTAAAATATCAAAGTAGGTTAAGGTATATTAGCTCCTGTGCTGTTTTGTTACAATATGGTATGAAATAATGATGACGATGATCTTATCCATTATTTTTCCATCCCTTCGGCAGCCCAACACTCAAATCCAAACAATTTTAGTAGCATCGCAAATAACAGGCATAAAACCTTTATGAGTTGCAGGCCGCTCTGTTAGTCCGACATTTTATTCGAAAATAATACTTTTATGTACTTGGCAGGTGGTTTTACGAACCGAGAACTGTAAATTACATTATTAACACATTCCAATTCGACCAATAATTCCGTGAGATAGCCAAAGTTTAAAAAAAAAAAACTCACGACTTGTATCCCTAAGCATGGTAGGCAACCTCCAAGACCTCGAGGCGATCAGATGTTTAATGAATGAATGAATGAATGAATGAATGGCTTTTATTTCCATGAAGTATAGTATATATAAGTATTTTAAGGGGGTAATCAGAGGCACGTCCAAACACTTAGGCAAATGCCCGCATTTTGGAGTAGTGAGTATTCCTTACGTGACGGGTTGCAAGCCCATCGCCGCTAATAAAAATACTTGCTGGTTTCATCACCATGGTATCCTTCACTGTTTTAACACGTGTTAATGCGTACTTTTGACAACCTCGGTGGCGTAGCGGGCGAGTGCCCGTCTGAGACGCAAGCGGCGCGGCTTCGATTCCCGCTGCGGGACTGTTTCGGGTCTGGGTGTTGTGATACCATGGTACTCGTAGTTTCTGATACCAACGTCACAGGGAATCCTAGTGTGGGGTCAGGACTATGTATGTAGACTGTTGGGTGTTGTTCATTTAAAAAAACATTTTTTTTTCGAACGGTCTCATCTATTGAAAACTGGAAAAGACTAAACACACATTTTATTTTTGACATCTTTTAGAAAATCATGGACAATATTCTAAAAGGTCTAAATTAATTAATCACTTACCATATTAATTGCTATCAGCAAAAATAGTTGTGTCCAAGAACTTGAATAAATCATACATACAATTTAAGGCTATCACAGAGTCCATTTGAAAACTTTATAACACTTCCAAAGTTCTTGACCACTTCATGTTCTTAATTTAATTGTCTTTAATTTTTTTTAACACAAAAAAGCAGTACAAAAAGTTTCTAATGCGTTCGATGATGGTAGAGTTTGAACATTTTGAATCGCGAACGCGCGCTTTTTTTTTTATAGACGACTAGCGCAACGGACGGCCTTTGCCATACTGCCACGAGACACAGCTATGTAGTATGTAGTATGCTGTTAGAACTCAGGTATTCAATACTGCCGCAATGGAACGCTATCGGGTTTTCGCTCATTTTGTCCGATAAAATATAATACCTAAACCTACTTTGATATTACACCAAATTGTATTACAAAGCTGGTTTTTTAATTTATTTATTAATACACAAATTATATAAAAATGTACAAAGTTATGAATTATAACTGGATCACGGGTTGATGTGTTTATCGTTTATATTTGCTAACTAGGGATCGACTACCCATCAAGTTTATTATTATATTTTATAAGTACTCTTTTTTTTAAGTGAACTGTATTGTTCTTATTGAGTACTGTTGAATAAAGTTATTTAAACCGAAAAAAACAAAAGCAAAATGGAATATAGAAACGAACAGAAATTTTAAAAAATGCCAATCTAAAATGTCATAAAAATTAAGAATATATGTAAATAATTAGTGTAATTTTTTTTTCTTAAAAATATGTGTAAGTCTTCAATATGTAATGTTTCCAGTATTCAGCCCGAAAAAGTGCAATGAAAACGATTGCATCATAATTTTCGCAAAAAAATAAGCATTTTTTACCTCATTTACACATTACCTACATAATATTCGAAACTATTTTAATTGCAATCTATGTCAGTTAGGGTGTCCTTTGTGCAATATTCAAATAACCATGTATATGTGGCCGTGGTGGCCCCGGCAAAAGAATAGGCCCCTCCATATCTACCTATCCGCGGATGTCGTAAGAGGCGACTAGGGGAAAAAAGCTAGGGGATGGGCAGCAGCGTCCCTCATTTTAATAACGATAGCTCTAACTACGCTCGCCAACCCGCATGCCCAGCGTGGTGAGTATGGGCAAATCCCCCCACATGATAAGGAATCCGCTCTGTCTGTGGGGGAGGCCATTTTCAGCAGTGGACGTCGTACAGCTGAAATGATGATGATGATGATGATGATGTATATAATCCTTGGGTTCTTTTTAACCTGGTACTACGCGAGTAAACCAACGGGTGAGTGCATAAACCAAACCCGGTGTCTTGCATCATCTGCATCGAATGTTACATTACAGAAGAGTGAGTTGGCGCCTGTACCTCCACGAAACATGTTTGAGGAGACTAGTGTAATGAGTTATTAATTATTTATTAATTATCACTACTATACCTTCCAAGTAAATGTCTGCTATGAAGTAGAGTTATTTCAATAAATAATAACTATCAGTAACTTGAAGGTATAATTGTGAATCAGACGGCAAAATCCTAATCCTAACTAATCTTACACTCATCATCATTTCAGCCGTTCGACTGCTGAACATGGGCTCCCCAACAGACAGAGCAAATTCCTTATAATGTGGGAGGATTTGCCCATACTCACCACGCTGGGCATGCGGGTTGGCGAGCGCAGTTAGCGCTATCGTTGTTAAAATGAGGGACGCTGCGGCCCATCCCCTAGCTTTTTTCCTTTAGTCGCCTCTTACGACATCCGCGGATAAGTAGATATGGAGGGGCCTATTCTTCAGTCGGTGCCACCACGGCCAACAAACACGCCACAACGGCTGAACGGATATGGATGAAATTTGGCGGATATAAAATTAGCACATAGGCTACTTATAGCTTTTGTTCTGGATGATTTATACAGCGTAAAGTAAACTTTTAACTCACTTACAGGATGTTGGCGCTGTAGTGAGTGACGCTGATGACATGTTTTAATATGGAGTAGACTTGCCCAGCACATAGACCATCCTCTCAGCCTAGTCGGCGTTATCCACAGGAAAGACATGGTTAATACGTGCGGAGCTGACTAAGCCCTGTGTTTTGGGCTGTTCTCCTTCACCATTTAAGCAAGTTTTTTTTAAATCCCAAACTAGGCATAGCCTGTACTATGGGTACCAGAGACTGATATACATAATAGATATATATAACAAACATCTGTGTTCATCACACAAATGTTTGTCCTGTGCGGGAATCGAACCTGCGACCTCTAGCGCAGAAGGCAGAGTTACTACCAACTGAGTTCTGAGGCCAGTCAAAAGTGTTAATGCGCACATACATTTTTCTTATACAAAAATCCATTGGTCGATTGGTCCACGACCGGAATTCAAACCCACGACCTTGGTAAAGTCGAGGTAACGCGCACTAACACGGCTTAAAAAGAAAGTAACTAAAATTATTTCAATTTAAAGTCAGAATTACCGAGCCCACTTTAGGTGGTCCTATCGCTTTCCCGTACCTGCACTAACCTTCCTGGCATTACACGTTGGCCTTATCGTAATGAGCTCAATCACGTCTTTCCAAGAACACCGAACTATGAGTGATAACTTGACCAGGACAGTGGTACTCTGTGTTGAGACGCTAAGTAGCTTTTAACTGGCCGATAGAGTATTGTAAAGGAATTTACCGACAATTACTATAATACGTAGTCCACGAACCATTACCAGGTTGAGGTATGGTGGCCCTAAAAAGGGCCTATGACCGACGGTGAAAGAATCAATGTAGTGAAAGGATTAAAGTGCGCCTCTGAGGCTCCTTGCACAAGTCGCATGTCTTCGAATTTTTAAGGTCCAGGACATGCCAGTTTCCTCACGATGTTTTACTTCGTCGTGTGAGTGAATAAATGCCATCTGATATCCGTAATGCACTGAATGGTTCCAACGGAAGATCAGCGTGGTGTTGCTAATATAGCACAACAAATGCTGCGTTGGAATCCAATTTGTGACGTGGACTTTGTGATAAGACACACATTCTTTTACACAATAACTTTCATAACAGCTACTCTTTATTTTCGTTTATATATTTTGTTTGCCTGTGTTTTTTTTGTGTCCCATAATTGTAATTTTGTATTTACGTCACAAATAAATATATTTTCTTTCTTTCTGTCTTTCGCTATCTTCACCTACATTTTATTTATTTATAAATAAAATAAATATGTAAATATTCCGGACATATTCACACGGTCAGCTGATCCCAAACTAGGCATACAAAGGCAACATAGCCTGTACTATAGTGACCAGAGACTGATATTTATAATAGATAAATATTAAACACCCAGACACAGAACAATCATTTCTGTATTTATCACACAAATGTTTCTCCAGTGAGGGGAACGAACCCGCGACCGCAGAAGCGCAGAAGGTAGAGTACTACTAACAGAGCTATTAGGCCAGTCGATTTTTTTTTTTTTTTTTTTTCGGATTTTTATGCTGTGGGTCTCTTACGACCACTGCCAGCTACACCGGGCTAAAGTTTTATGTTCTTGATCAATTTATATAGTAACTTACCGCGAGCAGAGTGGGCAGGGCGCGTGCCATGCGCATAGTAGCAGCGCTGTGCTATGTGACGGCGGCGGACGGACGGGCGCGCGCGGGCCGCATCCGGCCGCCCTTCTGGCCTCTACCACCGTCGCGACGGCATCTCCCTCCTGGAAACAAATACTACTCTTAATTGATCGAGCGCGCGAAGCGTAAGGAAATGAAACAATCAATAAATAACACCCAACAGTCACGTACATAGTCCTGACCCCACACTTGGATTCCCTGTGGGAATCAGAAACTATGAGTACCGTGGGTACCGTGAGTACAAGACCCGTTCCCGGTACAAATATTTGCAGATCATGCAAACATTTGCCCGCAGCGGTAATAGAACCCGCACCCTTTGCGTCTCAGACGGGCACTCGCCCGCTACACCACCGAGGATGTCAAAATAATAAAAATAAAATAAAATAAATTTGAGTTTTATAACTATTTTTAGGCTTCCATTGTAATTTGTATTGTGTGCCAAGTTAGTAAATAAATGTCTGTATCTACATTATATTGTCTATGTCTATGATCGAGCGAGTGAAGCGAAAGAGATCGCCGCGTTCAATTCGACGAATCGGCTTTGTATGTTTGTTAAGTGTCCGATATGAAATAGGATTCATGTCTCTGTCACTTTTATATCAATGAAAGGAGATGGCAATAGATTTAGGTATCGGCCATTTTAGCTATTAGTGGTTTTGAATAAGTTAGTTAGTTTTGAAAATAGGCCCTGCTAACCTCCAGCTTATGCTACAACTATATTATCGAATTTATTGCTGTACAGGGTGATATTTTGATAAAGGTCCAGAAAAAAAACTGTCGCATAGCGTGCTTCTATCTTTAAATCAGAATTTTTGATTGTTATTGGACTGTAGAAGAATTCCTTCTTGATCAGAAAGCCTCGTATAAAAATCTTCTGAGTAGCAAAATACCTAAAACGTGAAATGACTACTTACTAAAAATGATTAAATGCGTCTATTTTGCTCATTAAAATTTATATAATTTATCACAATTTAAGTTATCAAACACAAATTTAATTTTGCTTCTTAAATGTTTTTGATGATCAAAAAGTAAATAATCCACTAGCAATAATATTATTTATCTTCGTCATCTCAAAAAATGGACCATCCTGTATAAATAAGTGTGTCAACCATACAACTCGTAAGCCGCGAGTGGTCTCGGAGTTATGGAGTTAGAATAACGTCATATAAATACGCTACAAAGTAATTAAATAGCCTTATTATTCCACAAAAGTTTTGAGTTTCTCACTAGTTTCCTAGATTCGTGAATAAAAACATTACATCCCTTTGTAGGCTATCCTACTTATAATATAAAAACACATACACAATTAAAACACTAGAAATAAGGAAAAATTAGATGTGCCACGAACAAGGCTTGTAAAGACTTACAAACTAGGTATTTGCCTTAAGCTCGCTATGTACAATAAATTGCCATTAGAAGTTACACAGTTACCCATCAAAAAGTTTAAATTTCAGGTCAGGAGATTTATTATCGAATATATGAATTGTTCATTCTCTGATATGCATACGAGTAATATGTAGGACAGTATCTATTAATCCATTAATAATCTGTAATAATAAATAAATAAATAAATATTCCGGACATATTACACACGTTCAACTGATCCCAAACTAGGCATAGCCTGTATGATGGGTACCAGAGACTGATGTAAATAATAGATATATATCGGCGCAAGTGCGTCATCACAGGCTTCGGAATGCCTCGCCATTGCGAAGTCACACGTTCTAATTAAATTCATTCTCAGATAATCAAGTTACTAAAATCATTTGAGGATTTTAGTCACTGGTTTAATCACTTGCGGGTAGTTTTTGCTTTGTCGCAAACAATGCCTGCGTTCGTCTGAGTTTTGCATAAATACGGGCGACGGCCGAAGCACAGGTCATTCCCGGTCGAGCCGTCGCACCGTGTGGACCTACTCAAGAACCAATGTATAACGATTGCGCCGGAAAGGTTAAAAAAGAGGAACATCAACCGAGTTCTTCTTCAGACACCTACGGGCGATCGTCATCATCACCATGATGATGATGATGACGATGACGATGATGATGAAGACGATGATGACGACGACGACGACGACGACGACGACGACGACGACGATGATGATGATGATGATGATGATGATGATGGTAACGGCAGCTAAGCTGACGTTACCCTTTTTAAAAACAAAATCTGGAGCTGGTCCTCCGTTATCAGAAGTGGGATGGGATCGCGCGTTCTAGACCGATTTCCATCCATAATAATTGTTTAGGTAGGTGTTTCATACGGTTTCTATGCCATTGAAAAACCGTAAGTACCCTCTTTATTTTTTACTGACGTTTGTCCTGATTAAGGAAGCATGTACGTGAGTGTGATCATACTCTTTGTATGAGTCACGATCGACGTCATAGTATTTCTAACAGCCGCAATACGCCTGTTGAACACCGTTGCCGCCGCCACAGTCGTTCGACTGACTGCTGCCGCAATCGTGATAGGCGTGCCGATTCACGTAGCTCACGCAGTAGTTTTCATAGGCATCGTGAAAATTCCTGCGGTCACTGGTCTAAGTCTGGAGAGGTGTCTGGCTTTTAATCAAGTTTTGAAGTCGTTGAGGGTAGGTTGCAAATAGTTGCAATCAAATTGCAGTCCACCGCGTTCAACTAACTCGCTTGTGCCAAACCCCGTTA